>CM075854.1:6089100-6799100 GCA_037975125.1 Latrodectus hesperus | reverse complement strand
TATTGGACCATAAAATGCGATTTCTTCTTCAGATAGGTAAATTAATTTTAATAGGACCTCCTCTTTGCGGTACCGAATGGAAAAGAATTTTGTTATGAATGCATCATTGAGTTCTTGCAATACAAAATCATGAGCCTTCTCATCGGCTCTCGGCATAAATTTTGTTTTTATCGGGATTCGAAAACAGCTCTTCCTATCAACTACAGTTTTTTGTTTCAAAACTCGAGATGTTTTATTCTGACCCTCTTCAAGTCAAATACTCTTAGGAATGTTACAGAAAAATTTTGTTAATCTTACACAGGAATCAACGTGATTTGCCTGGTTAGCTGTTAATTTTTATTGGTAAAGGTCTGCCATTTAAAATGTATTTACATTTATTTTGAATTATGTTTCATTCTGTAATGACTATTTAAAAAATGAACTTTTCGAAGTAAATAAACTATAAGAAAAAGTGCTATTGTTTTGGTATTCCAAGCACTAAATCTGAGGGCTTAAGAAAATATTAGGATGGAAATTCTTAACACAATATTTAGATGAATTGAAATTCACTTGACAGTATTTACATACTCTTAAATAATCCAATATAATCCAATGTAGTGCGATTTTACATTCAAAGTCTAAAAATTAATTAGTATTTCGAATTTTCGTATTACTATTCTGTTTCAGAGGCATTTCTGTTTCGTTGGTTGGTTGGTTGGTTTGGTTTGTGTATCGCTCAACTGTCATTTTTCCCACGAAAGATCTATTTGAAAAGAATCATTTTAACTTCTTAAAAAATATTAGGTTCTTTCCCTTAAAACAAACTGCATTATTGATCTAAATGAATTGGTATTCTTTTTTCCTATGCTAACATTATCTAAGCAAACAGTTTTAATCGTTTAATAATATTCATAACACTTGTTAAAACCAGGGGGAAGGAAATAAAAAAAGCGATGTCAACTCTGTTCAGCTATCTTTCAATCTGAATTTTGTAGCTTTCTTAATTAAATTATTTTTGCATGATCGTAACTTTATAAATATAGCTCTTTTCATATTGCAGTCATCTTAAAACATTTGCATTCAAATTATTAATAAACTATAGAACTCCCTCGCTTGTTAAATATTAAATATCTTCAATGCATGCTTTTATCAGAATAAGTAGCAGCTTAAATCTTAAAATCTGTTGGAAAACAAGAAAATACTTTAAATTATTAAATAAAATATATTTATACTTATAAAAATTTTATATACAATTAATATTTTCAAAATTTATTTTGATATTTAAATTAGATTTTTTCAATATATGCATAACTCTAGTGTAAAATCATTTTTGATGAAGTCATGCTTCTAGACAGCAACTAATATATAAAATGTTTTTACTTCAATAATGAATCTTTATCTTGATATATACAATTATTTTATGAGAAATAAAGATAGTTAGGCTGCGCCAAAACACTGGAAGTGATTTCCTAATCATTGAAAACAACATGCGTAAAGAGAGAGTTGAACCCGAGAACTGTAGAAAAGAAACATTTGACAGAGTCGTATAAGAAGAGGTTGTGAAACTGGTTAAGTCTCATCCGGGATTGCAAGGACAATTAAGAAGAAAGAAAACGTATCACATCATAAATAGTCTCTTATAGTTTTTCATTAAATGTAAAAGATGCTAGTAAATTTGTTTAAATTTTCTACTACTCTACCTATATGATCTAATTAACTTATATTCCAAAAATTATACATAATTTGCAACATCTGTTATATTTATTTATATTTATATTTTAATGTTAAGTTTAATTTTTCAGAGTTAGTTAGATTAAAAAAGAAAAAAAACACTTTACAGATGAACCTGTATTACCTTGAAAATTTGTGCTTTTTATAATTGAATTTTATACGGATAACTATTTTCAAAAAATAACTCAAAACAAGTAATGCCATACTTTAATTATTTGTTTATTTCTAATTGCTCATTTTTGTGCATATTATATAATGTTATGATGTTTAATTCACTACTGGCCATTAAAATTGCTACACCAGGAAAGCGGCACACCACACCCGTGAAATTTGCATGACAAGTAGAACTTGCTGTGATATGCAAATGATTAGATTTTCAGCGCATTCATACAAAGTAGGCACCAGTAGCGACATCTACAATGTGTATAAAACCAGAGATTTGACAGCAGTTTTCTCATACTCAATTTCCGTTTCAACGTTGTTTTTGGCAAAGAAAGTTGTTGTAATGCCTCGTGTAAGAAAAAAAAATGCCTATCAGCACGTGTCTGACTTTGATCGAGGAAGGATTATAGCCTACCGGGATTGCGGTTTATCGTACTGCAATATTGCTGCTCGCGTCGGTCGAAACCCCAAGACTATTAGCAGAATATGGAATCGATGGGTTCAGGACAATCATACGGAACGTCATGCAGGATCTCAGCGACCCCCCATCACTAACAGCAGAGAACACAGACATCTTATCCGCATGGTTACAAGGGATCGTACAGCCACGTCACGAACCCTGAGTCGAGAAATGGAGTCATTTGCAAATCAACACGTTTCTGCTCGAACAGTTCGACGACATTTGCAGCAGCATGGATTGTCTGCAGGGCAACCATGGCTTCGGCTACCATTGACGCTGCGTCACAGACAGGATCGCCTTCAATGGTGTGATCAGCAACGAACTTGGACGCGGGAATGGCATCACGTCATCTTTACAGATGAATCTCGGTTCTGTATACAGGACCATGATGGCCGCATCCGTTGTGTGAGGCATCGGGGAGAACGCGCATTGCCAGCTTGCATTGGACATCACTATATTGGCCCATCTGCTGGAGTGATGGTATGGGGTGCCATTGGATACACGTCTTGATCACCTCTTGTTTACATTACCGGCACTTTGAACAGCAACCGTTACATTTCCGATATGTTAAGGCCCGTGACTCTGACCTATCTTCGAGGCCTCCCTAATGTTTTGTTTTAACAGGATAATGCACGACCGCATGTTGCCCGTACTGTTCTGAACTTCGTTGATACAGAACAGGTTCGACTGTTACCCTGGCCAGCACGTTCACCTGATCTGTCACCAATTGAGAACGTGTAGTCAATAGTTGCCGAGCGACTAGCACGCCATCACTCACCATCCACTACTGTCGATGAACTGTGGCATAGTGTTGAAGCTGCATGGACTGAAATCCCCATACATGCCATACAATCTCTGTTTGACTCTTTTCCTGGGCGGATAAATGCTGTTATTGCAGCCAGAGGTGGCTGCTCTGGGTACTGATTTCTCAAGATCTATACATCCTAATTTCCTGTAAATCTAATCACTTGTTCTTTCCAGTATAATGTATGTGTCCAATAAATATCGTTCTGTTATTTGCATTCCTTCTTGGTGTAGCAATTTTAATGGCCAGTAGTGTATTTTTGACCCGAATGTTATGTTGATGGATCTAAAAATATTAAGAACAAAAGATGTGTGGTAAAATATTGCTCGTTTAATATTACATTCACATTTTACTTCACTCGGCATCCCTTTTTAATATCCTAGGAAAGAACATTCTTAAGTGCTCTATCTAAGTCTATAGTTACAAATTCATTTTACAGCACTAAATCACTTAATATACCGTTATAATGCAAATACATTAGAGGAATTATTATTTACTCGTCATTAACATTATCTGATGTTATTTCTTCTTCATGAATAATTATTTATGGTCATTAACAGCTTGTACAAAGTATCCTTAAATGATTAGCTTATCCTTCCTTTTCACTGGTCAAATATTGCACTTTATGAGATGTTAGAAATCATAAAACTTAAAAATGGTCCTTTCAATTTTGCGTCACACAAAAATACGTATACTTTAGAACAAAGTCGTACATACATGTACTAGTTAAATTTAAGGTGAAATACATTTTGAAAAATATGATATTATAATTTATATAAAATATAGTTGTATAATAATTAATAATTTATATATAAAATATTGATTATATATTATAAATGCTTTTATATTATATATGTTATATATTTAACTTTTTATAAAACTAAAATTAATTTTAAAGTCAAATGAAATTTTTATTTATTTTTTTGCATTTTTTCAGAAAAAAATTAAATAAGTAAACAGTTTTTATCTTTGTTCCATTTTTTTTTGTTTAAAATAATTGCTGCTGTGAATTATGAGAAAAATTAATGTTCAAAACTAGTTTAGTTTAATAATAAATAAATATTTGTGATCCAGTTAATTCATGTTATTTATTTTTACTCAATTGTGATATAATACATTTCTTTCATTTACTCCTAAGCAAAATAAATGATTTATTTTCAACACAGCATTGTGTCGGTCCATCATAGCAGCTCCAAAATTGTTAAGCTTTTTGAGTTTTGCTTAAAAAGTCTCTCATTAAGAGAGGGCCATATGCATGGGATGAATAGGATGAATTTCATAAAAATCCCAAACACTCATGTAGAAAATAATATCTATTTCTATTCTATTCAGTAGTAATTAAATCAAATCTACGATTTTGCATTCTGTAAAGCTTGTTTACTGTGAGATCATGATGATATAATTTATAATGCAAACTTAAACTGGTATAAAAATAAAAATTTATGTATTATCCTAGTGAATTTTTATGCTTCATCCATCCATTTTTGATTTATCAACTAATTAATGATAGAAAAATCATATAAAACGTACCATAAGCCTTTATTTTATACATACTTGGTACAATGAATTATTCTATTTTAAGATCATTGCTTTTAAGAAAGAAAGATAAACCCACAAAAAATTTACCCCCCTTAGAAATATAAATTTCAACATAAGAGCTATGAGGTTATTCATTTGCCTGAAATGTAAATGTAAGGAAAAAGAATTAAAGTTTACGATTTATAGAATGAAATTAATCTTTCCTTTTTGAGAATTCGTTCATGAAGTATCTAAATACACTATTCTAAGTAAAATTTTATTTGAAGTAGTTTCTAATATGTTTTCTATTTGCAAGTGATATAAACTAAATTAATAATCACCAACTACAATCTTTTAATAAGTTTGCCTCAATGTCGAAGAGAGCCAATAGTTGGAAAAATTATACTGCACTTTTACGTCTACAGTAAGTGAAATAAAGGGAAGAAAACGTTACGTTAACCAATTTAGATATCACGATTTTTCCTCCACTACGTTTCTAGTACCGAGTTTAGACAACGAAGTACTTCGGCTCGTAATGTTTCTTTCCTAAAGTTTAAAGCTGCTTTTTCTTGACTCACGCGTTGGCTTCGAAGAGTAGACATAGAACGCTAGTCTGTATTGACATGGGGCTTCATCTGGAAGCAGTTGAGACTTCTGGAGGAGGTCTCCCGAGAAATAACTTCAAAGCGAGAAAAATTTTCGCTACTTTAACTTCAAGAACTCGTGTTCTTGGCTTTCTACATTGCATCGCTTGTATTGTTACAATTTCTCTTAAGCTCTTTTTCGTAATGTATTTCTCCATTCGGTTTTCAATTGATTCTTTTATTTTGCTCCAATATATCTGAATTTCTCACCGGTAGAGTTCAAAATAGTAAAATGTTTTTTTTTTTCCAATAACTTTAAATTGTTATCGTTTCTGATTATATGAATTTGCCGCCGTTGCAATTCTTTGAGAAATGGAATTCATTCGTAAGGATAGTATTCTTTATGTGCTACAAAACAACTTTTTAAAAAATAATAATGCATATACAGAAATATTTTTTTAGTATTTTATTTTATTGTTTTCTATATATTTAAATTCATAAATCATAAATTTATAAAAAATATATTTAAAATAATAAAGCAAATATATATGAGATAAAAAAAATTTAAAAAAAAAAACTCTAGATGCACATAAATCTCAAACTACCGATATCTTTAAATAGTGATGCCAATTAATTAATCATTTCTTTATATTAATCAGCCATATATTAATCAGTTAACTAATTACATTCAGAAATTTCTATGTATAACTGAAATACCTGAAATAAATAATTAAATGCAACAAGCAGTATGGAATGGACATTTCATGTAGCCAATACTGACTAAAAACAAATGTGCGAAAGTATTACTATCCAGTATTTAACTATATTTAAAGGTAAAGTTTATTCTAACTGTGCTCATATTATTTTCAATATTACTTAAAAATAATGTAAGTTATAGAATAACATGTATAAATTAATAAAAAAAAGTATTTAGAAAATAAATTCTCAGTAGTAAAAAATAAATAGGTAAGCAACATAACAATAAATAGTTGTAACTGAAGTACAACAATGAAAGAAAGCATTTTAACACATTTAATATGTTTTATAATATTTTATAATCCTATTTCATTGTTTCAGATTATAACAGCTTACTCATGAAATTAAACATTATTATGTGTACATGGTTTGAAAACTAGTCACACACTAACAGTTTAGTAGAAATTAGCTATCATAAATAGATGTAAACAGAAGTCAAATAGATGTGTTTGATAGAACCTACACTGTAAATTATGATTTACATATCCAAAGTTTTGCATGATTGGCTATTGTTCAATACTTGTCAAAGTCTTTAAAATATTGACCTAGTGATATCGATTGCATAATCCCCAGGTTTTCGCTTGTCTTTGAATTGTAGCAACTTACCTTAATGTTATGTTGATCTCGCGTGCAATCTTAGTCATTAGGAAGCTCAGTATTATGCAGAAATAGAGTCGGCAATAATTTATTTACTGCGTCCTTTATCCTTCCGGTGGTTTATTCCAGCATCTTTTAAATTGTGAAAGCTTTAGAAAGAGATACTGACTGTAGAATAATATCTACACTGTGATTATTCAATATAAAATTTTAACGTGAGATAATGAGATGCATTTAATAATTTCATAAATTTGATAAGGAACTATATATTTTGAAATTATATTTCTTTTATAATTAGTTTGTGTAGTTCATTTACATTTCTAGGAAATGAAAGCATGAAATTTTTATGAAAACAGTGTACCACTATTTATACTTCACAAACTACCTCTAAGCATTCAAACTAATATTATAAACAGTTTCACTATAACATAGCAGCTCACCCAGAAAAAATGAATTATGTATGTAAGAGAGTAGGATTAGCTTAAATAATTTGTATGGCAATTTCTCTATCCCTGAAAACATGCACTTATTCTCGCATTAAACTAGTTCTACATAAAAGAAGATGATAAGAAAGTTAATGATAAATATCATTATGTTGTTCCGCAATAGCATTTGCTTAATCGCATTTTTAAACATGTTCTCTGTACCAAAAAATAAAAGATATAATGAATTATGTGCTATCTAAAATGACTTAAATTACAGAATTGATTGTGCCCTCCCTGTAGATGATTTTGAGTCAGTATGTTTAGTGTACATTTCAAAAGAATTTCACTCCTGCTGCAAATGCCAGTCGGAGTGAAATTCTTTTCCAGCAGTCTAACATCACCTTGGTAACTGAATTTAACAAAATATTTCAAATTCTGAGATGAATGCTACATTCCTTTCATCAACAGAGGTAGCTATCTCTAAATTCTAGATAAGGTATTTCAAAATTACATGCAACCACGATAGCAAATAAATGAACGCATTGTAAAGATATTATGGCTATTTCATTACGCGGCACTTAAAAAAATAACAGTGAATACCTTTTTTACACAAATATGGATCATAAAACAAAATCTCTTAGTATCATTGAGTGTCATTTCCACTTATATTCATAACACATGAATATGTAAGAATGTTAATTAAGATATAATTATTTAAATTCAATCGCTTATATTTTCCATTCTCAAATTAGCAATTAATTATAACAACACCATTTGATTTTCATTAAAATAGTATAATTTTATTGGACTTCTGCACAAATGATTAAAGTTTTTTCGAACATTTTGAAATTATTTTGTGAAAGATTACTATATTATAATATTTATTAATAAATAAATTTTAATGAAATAATGGATACAAACATATTTGTCAATTAATTATATATGCAAATCTAAATATGTTCATTGTTTTGTTTACTTTTAAAAATTTTGTAGTCAATGTTAAAATACTAACAACACTCTCATGGGTTTTAATCGGCGATAAATTGCATTACCCATTTTTAAAGTAATAGAATATTTAGAATAAATATAAACTAGACATATTTTCTAAGTATAGAAAATATATAATTCATTTCAAGCTTTTTTTTCTATCGCCAATTTTTAAGTTAACAAATATGAATGTTAAAAATTTAACAAATGACTTTTAACATTAGTAACTCGAAGATGTGTTAAATATCTTAAACATTTTCATAACCCCATCTCTCATATTTCAGAAAAAAATATGTCATATTCCATTTACCATTTTTAGAACACTACGTAAAACAAGCCTTCTATTAGTTAATTAGCACTGACACAAACTTTTGCTTCTAGAATCCTACTAAGGTGTAAACAAAACATTGTATATATCTCGCTTGTAAAAATATTTTATTTCAGGCACCTATACAATTGTTAACTCATTGAAATAGAAAGTGTAACGAATTTAAAGTCTCGTGCACAGACTGAGCTAAATCCTAAGCTTTTCTCCGCACTTTAGAAACGTGAAAATTCCTTCGAAGAGCAGAATATAATTATAAACTTTATACCATATTTTTTAGTTTGAAAGAAATAAACTCTTTTTCAAATAGAAAAATAAAAATAAAATGCACTTTAATGCCAACTCATATGTTTCAAAACGTACTTAAGTGATTTTGAGAATAGTGATAGAAATATGTATCCTGAGCTTTAACGAAGTTCAAAATGATTTATTTATTTGCTAGTTTCAAATAAAAATTTTTCAACAAAGTTTCTACTTTAAAAAAGTTATGCATATATATTATGAATTATATACATACTATATATATATATATATATATATATATATATATATATATATATATATATATATATATATATATATATATATATATATATATATATATATATATATATATATATATATATATATATATATATATATATATATATATATATATATATATATATATATATATATATCGAACCCATCCGGAAGGGTTGGGTTCGATTCCCAATACCGCCAAAGACCCACCGAATACTTGCTATATAAATGCTCTTCAAATCTGTGGAAATGAAAGGTGACGTCATTGAGTAGTTACCATGAGTGTATTGTCTGAAGAAAATTTCTTTTTTCTTCAGCTCATACTCAAAATGGAGGGAGGGGATCCTCTGGTGGGGCCATCTATCGGAGGAGTCTTAGAACAAAGCTATGCTTTCACCTACGTGGTTCTCGGTTTAAACGAGACTAACCTTTCTGACTTAATTTTGCATAGCCGTTGGCTAGCGAGCTTGGCTTGTGTCATAATGAACAACATATATATTTACAATCATAATCCAGATAAGGAGGATCCCTGCTTAAAAGTATAGTGAAGTTTTAGACGACCACGTTTATTTTACGATGCAAACTTTGTTTCTTGCAAGAGACTGAATATATAGGATATCATGTAGTGAGGCTTATATTCTCCACTGTCATCTCTACCTGAATTTTAACAATATATCCCTAGATAATGGTACAATATTGCTCTAAGCATTCTTCAGTTCTTGTATAAATCGATTTTTAGACGAATCCAAGCTGTAGTGCATCCCAAAGGTGATCCTGCAGCCACACACACACACATATATACATATATATGCTTCTGTGTTTTATATGAAAACACGTATGACATAAAAGATAGAAATATAAATACGTTTTAAAAATGATTGCTTGCATTTGAAAACTGATATTCTTAGACAAAGTACTCGCTTATATGTGAGAAAATTAAATGTAAGCTTTTCATGCGATATATTTTAATATCTATTGTGAGCTACCTTTGTAAATTCGTTAAGTGATAATTAGGATAAGTTTAATTGAAAAGTTTCTTTTATTAGGAAATAAACTGAGAATAACAGTGAAAGGAAATTTTTCTCTCACTTTTAATCTCTGAAAAAACATATTTTCAAAATTTTGCCTAAATTACGCAAATACAATTTGAAACTAAATTTTCTTATTAATTCAAATACTAAGATATCTAATTAATAATAATGGAATTTAAATATTTGTTTGAATTTCACTAAGATAACTGGGGAAAAATTTATTAACTTCTCAAATTAATTCTAGTCAATAATATACGTATTGCGAGAAAAATTGTCTTAACAACAAATTAATCAGACAGTTGAATAAAATTGCATATTTATAGGAACATATAACTAGTTAGTTACTTTTATTGGGGATAAATGGCAAAATGTAATAATAAAATTAAATTTTTTTCTGAGCTAGATATTTTATTATTTTTTAATTTTTTCAGTCGTATTAACTTGATTTTTAACAAGATATAAATTATAATTTTTGATTATTTTGAATCTTTGCACAAGAAAAGATTCAAAACTGTCAAAATTATTATATTATAATACAGTCAAAATTATATTATAATATTATATTATGGTATTAATAATTCTGTTAACGTGAGTTTTGACAATTGTATTCTTAAAGTATTCATATTTAGGTAATCGTTATACAATTATATTACATTAAACACTATTAGGAGATAAAATTTATGGTTTTCAAACTAAACATTTTTTTATTTTCGCATTTTTATGAATGTCTTTTTTAGGAAAATTTTTATGTTGAATGTAGGAACTTTTTTATGTCATATTATACATTAAATACATAAATATTTGTTTTCAAGCACAATTCTTTAGATTGCTTATAATTAAAATTTTGAAATAATATTTTTCACTTCATTTGAACAAATTCATTTAAGCAATTTAATAGTTTCTTTTTTTAATCATTTTAGTTATTTAATATGCCAAATTATTAAAAGGTCTTACTCAAAATTTAATTTTTACAAACTTCTTATCGTTCTTAAAATTTGAAAGAAAAAAATATATTTTACATGATACGCAGTCTGAAGTATAATTACGTGAAGGAGCTATGGTTCAATGTGTCACATATCCCACTAAAATTCCCATTAAAAGTTTTTTTTTCAAATTAAGCTTCAGTCCTGCTATTGTGTGGTTTCAAAGTTTGAAGAGGAAAATATTTTATTAGTCTTTACTTTTAATTATGATTTAAAATAACAAACAAGTTGATAGGGTTCATTAACAGTGTTTGCACAAATATGTTTCAAATTTGCACTTAATATAAAATAATTGTAAATCAAACGAAAATGCGCCAGTTAAAAAATATATTTTAACTTATCATTAACTGAATCTTTGTCAGTATAGTGCAACTATTATTGAAATGTTTCCGAAAATAAGCATATTACACAAATTGATTTACATTACATTGGAAATAATTACTTTGAAAATCAACAATTCATATACAATTCTTATGCTTATTTTGCCATGTGATACAAACATAGCTTCAATTTTATTTTTCCAGCATTTTGTAAATATAACTTTTTTATAGAAAAGTACGAAAGCTTAAGTACTCCGACATTTTTTACTCATAAACAAAATGAAAAATAAATATTCAGCAGCAAGAAATGGATGTTTTGGAATTAAAACAAGTAGTCAATTTTTATTTTAAAAGAAGGGAGCGAATAAACAATTGATGTTCATTCTCGCGTAATTTGTGTAAATATTCATGAAACTCGACTCATTTTTCGAGCGCTATTGAGACCAAATTGTCTTTCGCTGTTTTTCTCCTAGTTCGCATTTCAACCTTATTCCATTTTGTTTTATTCTACTTTTTGCTGAAAAGAGTTTAAGAATTTCCTTTCTGTTTGATAGGGATTTCTTTCAAATACAAGCTCCCTTGGGAAATTTCCTGCACCCTTACCCGCAATCCCCCCTTTTTTTCCTAACTTTGGTCCTGGACTTGGGTTAGAGATCCTTGGAAACAATTTCGACCCAATTGAAGATACTCGAGCACAAAGTAATCACTTTAGCTCATGGCGCAGATTGAGAACGGGACCAGCTCTCCCAGTTGACGTAGATTGAGCTGGCTTATCACAGAGTGTGCAAGGAGCTCAGCACATGGATTCTTCTCGCGCACACTTCTCCCCCGAGAGCCTCTTAGAGGCAGTGTTCAAAAATGCGACACAATATTACTGTGCATAATTTAAATACATCGGATCACGAATGAATGCAGGAATGTTATTCCTAAGCATTACTGAGGAATGTCGTATGTAAGTTGAGTTTTCTAGGCTAGAAGGAGAGGTCACACTGAATAGAGAGAATGATGAACCTGTATTGAACCCATAGTCTACAGGATATGCTTTGAGACACCTCGTTTTAAAAGATTAATTTTTAATAACTATGTGCATTATTTTTATCTCAAATAACAAAACTGTGATTTATTTAATTTGATAATATCATATTCCATAAATTATAGGATCTACTTTTCATTTCTTTTTTAAACAAGAATTTTCATAGCTAAAAAAATACATTGAAATACAGTTATAAAGAAAACACTGAATTTTGCAAGCTTTCTACGTTATTACACATTCTAATAATCTATTCAAAGTATTCATAGAATTAATTATTTGTAGACTACTAGCTGTTTATTTAAAAAATGATATTTGTGATTTGCATATTTCTTTCGAATAATGATTTTATAAATCATGATCAAAAATATATAAAAAATATAGGCTATAACTTTCATTTAATATATTTAAAGGAATTGCATTATTAAAAAATCATTTCATTGACTCTATTTAATATAAATATTAAAATGAATTATTGAGTATGAAAATATTAATTAAAAGTAAAAGTGAAAATGTTTACATTTTCTTAATCTTTTAATTAACTGTAATAAGTTACAATCTTAAAAAAGTATAAGTTTTCATTTGGTTGAAAATGAAAGTATAATTTTTAAGTATTCATTACATTTGCTTCAAATTTTTAGCTTCAAAGATGTACAGAATTTTAGTATAACACTATATTATGATTAATCTACCTGTAGACACTGAATAAATGCCCCATTCATGAAGAAGTAAGTTTGACATAACAATTTATACATTCGCATAAAATGTCCGAATCTCATTATCTTTAAGCAATTCAATATAGTGCAATTATTTTTGAGCTATTGTAATGACATTATAACTAAATTAATAAAATTATGTAGATTACTTTCCGCAATACACTTGAATCCGATGACGCAAACGTTATCATAAGATCAATAATAACATCGTAAATTCACATTTTCACGCTTGAATTCTCCCCAAAACACATTTGAAGAGAGTCAAAATTACGAATATTTAAATTGAATATTAGGCACAGCTGGAGATTCAGATATAAGTTAAGTACCTTTAAAGAAATAAAATTTGCACCAGTAAATTATTTAGAATACTGTAATTAAAATTATAAAAAATCTGTATTTTTAGATAGGATTCCATGCCGACCGATGGCTGAGTGGTTAGCGTTCCTGACTCCTGAGCTGTTGGTCCCGGGTTTGAATCCCGATTCGGGCATGGATGTTTCTTTCCTTCTCTGTTCTCTCTGTGTTTCTCTGTCCTTTCTTCCATGATGTTGCATGAATATGGCCCACCCTACAAAAGGGTCTGTGGTGGTATGGCGCGGGCAACGCTACTCGCGCCTCCGAGACTTGGTTCCCGCTGGGTAACGACAAATGAGTAGCAGTCTCTGGCTTTGTTGTGGCATAGGGTTCAACCCTCATGTGTGCCTGCCGTTGGAAAAAAAAGATAGAATTCCGTCCTTGGAGTGGGGAGATTCAATTTCAGCGACTGTCAAGCAATGGGAGTTGCGTGGTTTCCGGTGGTTGGGTTCTCCGGGTTTACTGAGTGCTTCTAAAAATTCCCAGCTGTTTGGCGATTCATTGCAAGGGGTCAACAGAGAAGATTCAAAATAGAATTAAATGTCTTAAGTAAGAATTCAGAAAATAAAATTGAATATAGAATTAAAATCAAAGAAAGAATTTACATAGAAAAAATGAAAACTTCCTCTTTTATTTATCTCTCCAATGATGAATGCCATTTTTTTTCATGAAATTATGGAGTAAATTACATCCAAGAAAGAAAGAATTACATCCAATGTCTTTTCCATAGTTTCTGTTCTTAATCATTTTAAAAAGAACTGAATTTACTATATATTTTAGTACAAGATAATATAATGAAATTCTACATGTTAAATATAGCCAACGTAGATGTAAATTATATAATCCACGATGTATACATTTTTATTGATCCTGTTTATCAAAACTTACATACCGGAAAGGATTAATGCGCAAGCATTGTAAATACAAACATAGACATATATATCTATCATCATCGCTATGAATTCCATTTGCAATTCTGCATTTCCGCATAGTTTATTTGCTTAATCAATGGATAAAAATATCATTAATGATTTTCACTTAAAATTAGAAAAATATGATAGAGCCTTTTCAAAAAGATTTGTATAAGAAGCCAGTCTCACTTTCAATTGACTGAAGCAGACCCTCTATTTCATGGACCTCCAAAGGAATGAAAAGCGAACGAGTTCAAGTAACTGAGATAAAAATTTGCTGAACTCTATGACGCTTTGAATAATTGACTGTCATTGCATTCTCTCCAAACTGTTCTAAAAATAGAATATCTCTACTGATTCCTGTAAACATGTCACTGTCTCAAATGCCATCAGTCTTGTTGTAACTTATCATTCACTTCTGTGTTGAAGACCATTCAGAACTGAAAATTTTTTTACAGGCATTTCAAGCTATTTTATATCTATCTTTCTTCAGTTTCTTTAGTTAGTGTCCTACTCTTTATATCTGTCTGAAGTTCATTTAAGTTTTTACTTTAACTACTTATCGCACTTTAACTGTCTGAATGTCTTCTTTATTAATAAGTATTATATGCTCCATATTAAGAACAATTTTTCTCAAATATAGCTGCCCAAGAAAATGTTTTAATAATATAAAAAAGTCAAGGAAAATCAGCTATTTTGCATAATTATTTCAAACTTTCACAAGTTGAATGATAATGTTTCTTTACTTTAGTTCTAATTTGAAATATAATTGCATTCAATTTAAAATAATATGCACCTTATATTGAAAAATGATCCTACATAAGAAATATTTCATTTATTTCATTAAATACATTAGATTTCTATATAAAAGTCAATATTAAATATAACAAATTAAAAATTAATTTATCATAATTTTAGGTGCGTATTTAATTTATCATGATGTTTTAGTTCTTATGTAATATTTATCTATATTTAAAATTGTATGTACAGTTTTGTAATGACATTAAATCCCAAAAATATATCTTAATGTTAAATTATGATTAATTATATATATGATATGAAACGTAAGCTTCTTAAAATAAATCTGAGATATATTTTTATTCTTTAATGATTATTTTAAAAGCGCATTCTCTCCATCGTTAATTATGGTTCCCTCGTTTTTAATTTTTTCAGTAATTACTTGTACCAACAATATAAAATTAAAATTCAGTAATTAAAATGTATTTATGATGCTGAATCGCATGGCTAGCTAAAATAGAACACAAATTCTTTCTTTTTTTCAGGATTTTGTTTTCGTGCTCACAAACAATATTAATAGCATTATTTTAAGCGAAGAACATTTGTTTTCTCTTTATTTATTATGGGTAATAAATTCAAACGGCAACTCGAATAGTTATATTTGGGTTACCATGAAAAATGTAGCTTAATATGAGTCTCAAATATTTTCAAGGTTTTTTCGCAAAGTGTTATTGCAGATTGTAAAAATGGTTCGATTATATAAGTGTAAAAAAGTTTCAGAAATTGATAAGCAACATATGCAAATACATACATATTAATACCATGAAAGCATAATATGCATAGTTATATAATATTAATTTGCTTAAACACAAGCTAATGATGTATTTATTCAAGGTTGTTACAACTAATTTTTTGTCAGTTGAATTTAATGGAGGATTCAGAATTAATCTTCAAATTAGAGAGTAATTGAGATATAAACTATAATAAAAACAAAGCAATATTCTTTCTCATTTATTTTACACTGAAATAGCGTATATAATATTGTTAATGTTCATTATTCATACTTTAACCATATGTTACAGGCGACAAAGAAATTGATAAAATCCTTAAAATATCCTAAAACTGTGTGTGTGTTCATAAATAAATTTTAACTATTTTAAGTTTACAAACAGTGACTTTACATTTCACCAGACTATTATATAATTGTTTAATTTTAGGTAAAGTAATCCTGTAAAATGCACAAAAAATTCTTTCTGTTCAGGAGAAATATTTAATAACTATTAAATGACTGAAATTCTGTGAACGTATCTCATTTTCTTCATATGGATGCTAATGCAGAATTGCTTTATTTGTAAATTTTCCTTATTTCCATAAATTCATAGATTAAAAAAATATTCCATATTCTTTCCATGGTGTTAAATCCTATTCATTCAGATGTTGAGAAATGTTTGCTAACTTTTGAATTCAGAAATTGTTTTAAGAATCCTTCTTGCTCTTAATAACTATACATGTAACGGAATTTCAGAAAGTTTTCCTTCTCTAAAATATCAAACTTCATCAAATGTATGAAGATAGCTTATGAAATGTCTCATACAGGAATGAATGATAAAATAATATATTCTCTTATTATTAGTGTCACATAAAGAAATTATTGTGTAGAAAATTTAAAATGTTTGAACTTCAAGTGTCTTATTTTAATTATTATTTGAATCTGAGTTTTTTGCAGGAAGGATTCTGTTAATTATTGAAATATTATCTTGAATATTATTTTTTTCTTCATTTAATGGTCTCCAATTCAGTACAAAATATGTCATCCTTTATCGCTTCAAAAGACAAATTTACGTAATTTATCTGTAGTGCTTCTTTTTTTAGGGCATTTCTCTTTACATAACTAAAACATATTAAAATTGAACCTCTTAAGCAAAGAAAAAATACTGATTTAAATCGTATCAACTCTATCGAGAATCAAAATAAAGCCATAAAAACCAGGCAATTGCTTTGTTCTTCATTATTAAAAGTGCCCCTCTGAACTTTGCATTGAAAAAAAAAATCAGTGCTCAAAATATTCCTTCTCTTCATATATATATATATATATATATATATATATATATATATATATATATATATATATATATATATATATATATATATATATATATATATATATATATATATATATATATATATATATATATATATATATATATATAATACTCCACTTCAATAACAGGAGGAATGCCCGCCATTGGGTTGCTCCCTCCCTGCTCTCTTGTCTACCTAATGATGCCCCAGAGTGGAAGCACAAATGATGATTAGTCGTTTTGGTCTTAGCAGTTCGAAAAAGGAATTCACTGCACTGTTTTATTCTTCTCTCTGTATAATTAATTTTAATAATAGATATGCTTTAGTTTTTCTTCCATCTTTTCTTCCTTTGCAAGACGTGATGTTTCTTTTAATTATGGCTGTGAGCCTTTTGAGCCCTTTTTTCTAATGTCTCCCCTATTCTTGCCATATTCTTCCAGGTACCGACAGGGCATTATTAATTAAATACAAAAACAAGCTTAGAATGACACTATAAAATTACTGTTGATTCTCTATTCTTTACATTAATTTAATAATATTCCATGGATTGAAAAAAAAATAATTGAATTTTTCTTAATGACTTCTTTGTGAAGATTTGTTAAGCAAATCATTTCAGCGCAAAAGTTCAACAATATTTATCGCGCGTTTAGGGAAATGTCATTAACTCATTTTAAACAAAAGTCTGAATGTTTAATTCTTTAAGTATTTTAACTGATGAAGGTATAAAAAGTATTTACTGTATTTATTAATAAATCTAAGGTATTTGAATTATTTTCTCGATGTTAATTGACTAGTGATTAATTATGTAAACAATTAAATTAGATTTTTTATCCAATTTCAGATAATTACATTTACTTATTTTTATTGTCTGTAAAAATGGTGAATTATTTGTTTATATACATAAAGCAACTAATACGGATCATATTGGAATAGAAGGTGAAAATCAACCATGATCTATCTGGGTTCGAAGCTTATTATTTAAACAATTATTTACTGTTTTCCTGATATTGTACATTTTTTTACATTTTTCAAATTCCCTTTGGAATTTCTTTGAATCTAAAAATTATAATTTTAAATATAAATGTATTTAATTTATTAGAGTAATTTAATTATCATTTTAAATATAATATCACAGGTGATTTGATTTAATAAAAATTCAATAATCAATTTTAAAATTCATTTTAATAAAATTTTAAATATGATTTAGTTCGAACCTAATTCTTTATTCGTTTTGATTGAATTGCAAATCTGTTTCCTTAAGACAATTTTCATGTTTCAAATGAAAATTTTTAAAATATATAACATCATATAAGTCTGAATAATCTCTCTCCTGTGTCAATGCTGTTATGGAATATATTCAGCCGTATCTTAAAGTATCTTTACTCTTATAAATTCTTTGGAGGAAAGCGGAAAATAATTAGTGGCTTAAAAATTTAGGGCATGCTTTACACGCAAAGAAATATTCTTCTCTTCATATTTATTTTTTATGTATTCATTTAAATTTAATCATGGGAAAATTTTGATTGGTATACTATTTTATAAAATTTGTAATCTAAAAATTGTTATTTTTAATTTATCTTCAAAAAATTGCTTATCAATAATTTAAAGAAAAAATACTAAAAAAATATAATGTTTTAGTTTACTGATTTGGAAAATAAGTTCTAAAATCATTTATTATTTTTCTTTTCTTTTAGTTCTTTTGATCTTTCATAGTTTTGCGTGTGTGAGTATAATTTATGAATTATTTTTTAAGGTAAAATAAGTGAGTGTCTTGGTAAAGACTGATAACACTTTCATGATTTTTTGCTAATTTCCACTCTTTTTAAAAATTTTGCGCTATTAAAACGGAATGGTACTTTATCTAATAAATACATCCATAAATAAAAGAATACATTACACATTTTTTTAAAAACAAACATATTATTTAAATTAGGGATCATTTCTGTAAAACTTAATAAATATTATCCCATACCATATTATTTTTTCTTTTCATCATAAAATTGTAATTTATGAATGATTTTTTACAAAGTAATTTATCCCCTTTTAAATGATAAATGTAATAAATTACTCTAGTATGCTACTTTGATATTTCAAATTCATGTAATTTTTTTAACTGTTTATTTTTAAATATATCAAAATAATTAGAAAAAAAACTGTTTTAAAATTAGTAGTGCAATTAGAAACGTAAATTTAATTTATTATTATATTGTTCTTCAGAAATATTACTTTGAAATATAATTATCAGAATATTGTTTTCAAAAAATTCTAATTGTTTTATTCAATTTAATTCTGTGATCATAAGGATTTCAAAAGAAAATATTTGAAAATTGTTTTAAGCAATTGTTTCTTATCAAATTATAATCAGCCCATTTAGTTAATTATTTTCTAGACATTTAAGCTTATCATTTCAAATTCGATAGCATTTATCACATATGAGGACAAAACGATATATTTTAAGTAAATTCAAAAGTTTTTGCATGCATTACATAATATTGAATAACTTTATAAATATTTTTATTGATTGAATCATCCAGTTTAATTTCCAATTCTTACAAGCTAAGAAGGCCTCAGCGTTTAATTTCTTTACTTTTTTTATCATTGATTAATGTATTGCAGGCACTTGTTTCATCTCACAATACTTCACAAATAATAAAAGAACGAATAATAATCATAATTATTTCTAACTATTTTCTATTTTGTAATAAGTATCAAATATTCAACAGCAGTTCAATACTATACACTTTGATATTATTCATATAATTAATATTTTAAATAATGTGTCGTATTAACATATTTTTGATGACTCTGTTTTTAATGTAAGAAAAATGTATTATTAAAATACGATGAAAACAGTTATTCGTTAGTAAAGATATAAAATATGTTAAAAGGAATTTAAAATTAATAAATGAATAATGTGTTCAATATTAAAGATTTACTCTACAATCTTATTCCCTTATAAAGTTTGCCAGTTTTACTCTCCACAGTTTCTAATTAATCCAAGCATTTAATTTCACACATTTAGTTTTAGCGTGAGTAAAATCTAACAACCGTCAATGAATATCTGTTCCTGCATTAACTTTCAATGTCATTCCAAAAACGAGTTTCACTTTTAATGTTTATATTATTGAAAGAATACTATGGACTTTTCTATTTAAAATTATTCAATAGGTCTTTAATTTAAATTGTAAATTATCTCTCTGCGGATGTCAACTGTAGTTGTCAGTTTAATGTCTGAAATTAGGCATGTACATATTAGAAAACCTTTTATATGTACATTATACAGTTGACATCTCATGACCTCAATTGACTTATGTACAATTGATTTTATAATTATTTATATGGTTAGATATAATTATTAATTGATCAAATGTTAAAACATAATTTATTTTTTACACTGTTAAAATATTTGATAGTTTTTTTTCTATCATTACAATTTGGTCATTAATTATTTGTTATGGGATTACTTTTTTCTTATAAAACTTTCAAATGTGACTTTAGTAATTAGAAAATCCATTCAAATGCTTCTGGTCCTATTATATCTAGCAGTGGTGCCCACCTGTACGACGCAGTAGGCTCCTAAGCAAGAAAGGGAGCCCTGACATTTTAAGAGATCTGCTCAAAAGTCCAATTTACAATCGCTTGATCTTGATGTTCTCCCCTAACTCATGACGGCAGGCATCCAGAAAATTCTTTTAATTTTAGTCGCATGCATCCAACAGCATTATCAAAACTCATAAGTGGACGTTTGAATGTCTTAAAATTGACCAGGGAATCAAGATCTTCCCCATATATCGAAAATGCAATATCACTGATTTTACCCCTGGCCATCTACATTCCAGCTTAGGACTTGAAAAAGAGGACTTGTGTTTCGAAGTCCTCTTCTTGTTTTGGACGTTTTGTTGGTTCACGATTTCATGGATCTAAATTAGTCTATTAGCGAACCAGAAAGGATAAGAATCTACAACATATTCAATTTAAGTCTCTAGAAATGTGTTTTCCAGAAAACCTAGTGATGAGTTTTTTATTTTCCTATTTTTACAGAGTTCCGATTACTCAAAATAATTAGTTAATCTCCTTATACAATTGATATTGCTGAGTAAATATGGATTCATCAAGTTTTGGAAGGATTTTAATTTCGTCCATGCCGTTAAATATTGTTCTTTCAACATTTGGACTTTTTACAATTTCATTTCGTTTTATTGCTTAATGCAATCTTAGATTTTGTTTCTTTCAAATAAAAGGCTTATTTATTCAATTTACAATATTTAATTTTCATCTATTGATTGACACACAAAATCATTATTTTGGCCAGCTTCTGTTTGTTTACTGGTAAACCGTGTTGGTTTACAAATTAAAAATTATGAGTGCTCATGTCTACAAAATGGTTGTCGTTGAATTCTATAAAATTTTACTGCACAGTTTTTACTTAGAACATCATATCTAATTTTGCATCTCTACAGCCCAACCATTATTCAGCTCGTCAGAAACTGAAATTGAGAGCGTTTTCGACGACGTGTTTAGTAACCTCAAATAATAGTACTTACATTGTAAAACAGATTTCTTTCATCATTTTCATACAAAAATACTTTTAAAACATGTACTTAATTTTGGTTATAATATTATTTTATGTAAAATTATTTTTCTACTTACCATAGCAATATAATTCATATTAGATTTGTTACTGAGAAATCTATCATTTTAAATAAAGAATACAATAAATGGAATTGACTCTAACTCTTTGGTATTTGACAGAAATCAGTTTATACTTATCGCCTTAGAAAGCATGATAAATAAATATTATGAAAACATTACATAATATTCATTTATGTATAGCTGATATAATTTTTGATATAGAAAAATAATTTTGTAATAGAAGTTAAATTGATTTTGTCATACAATTACACATTGATTTTAACATTAAATGATATGTTGCATTCAGTCAAGTTAACAACCACCAATCTACAGGTAAATTTTCACATGAAAAGATAGTTTAGTTTTATAAAGGTTCATTTAAATACTCTATGAACAGTTTACAAAAGTCAATACATACGTTTTAAGGAACGAAAGAACTCAAATCTACTATAAGCTATTTTAAATGCATGCACCATTTAAAATCAATTTACCATAAATTCTTTCCTAGTTTTGATGGGTTTAAAATAAAATGTCAAAAAAATTCAAAATATTCATAGTGCAAATTTGGAAATTAAATAGAATAATTCTTTCATTCTTTTCGTAAACCACGTAGAAAAGATCATATTACTAGTAAAATAACAACTTCTGTAAAGTGAAAATTTCTTTCTATCTATTTCTCTTCATATATTCATATCCTCTCAATATCTTATTGTAATTTTCCAAGAATCTATCAATTTCAATAAAAAAAGTACTTTACCCTAAAGGTAACTCAAGTCAGTCACTCCTCTTTGCGGATTTCAATGTAACAACTTTCCCCTCTCTAAACTTACATTATCAAAAAAATAATAATAAGGAAAGAAATCAGTATTCTAGTACAAAGAGAAAAATTCTCCAATCAACTCTCAGTTACTTTGTTCCATAGTTTGGAATTTTGAAACTGGACACAACAAGCTAAAGAAGAGAAAAAATAGTTGCCTGGGGCGACAACAAGCCACCCGCAAAGAAGAAAAAAAGAACAAAATGTTTCCTTGGACTCTGAAGTAATGTTATGCTTCTAGACTGGTATATTGTGTCTTTTATTGAGTCCCTACTCAAAAAAACATATTAGACTTAACTTACCCCTCTTGATACATGAAGAGATATTTTAGTTCCTTACTATGATAAAGGTTCACAAAATTAGATACTAGCTTCGATAAGAAAAGACTTCAAGAAATGGGTATTGATGACAAAAACCTACCCTCTACAGACATGTAAAAAAAACTAAGAAATCAGTTTTTGTGATACCAGTAAAAGTTTTATAGAACTTCTTTTCATACTGTTTACTTTTGAGAAAAATTCTTATTTTATTATTTTTTAGATTTTTATTTTGTTTTTGAAATGAATTTATCGAAAAATTTTGAAAGACGCATTAAGAGCTTTTAAACATTTATAATTGATATTTTCTGTGTAATTTAGAGCTTTTACATTTGATTGAAGAATAATGTTCCTTAATTTAAAAGTGTGTATTTTCTTTTAGTATATATTTATAATTTTCCGTATTGTTTCATTAATAAAAAATATAATTTTCTGACAGAATGGATTATAAATTAATTTGTCACACAATTAATGTATGTTACTCACTCATATCAACTACAATTATCATTTCAGAATATTTTACATGCTAATGAAGATCCAATGAAATAAACATTTTGATTTGAAAGTTATTTTTATTTTATGTGAAATATAGAGTAAATAGTTAAATCTAAATGCAGGTTTTTTCCCTAATTATACTAATTTTAAGTTCTTTATACTAATTATGCATTCAATTTTAGATAACCTATTTTGTAAAGAAGAAAATGATTTTCCCTAGTGTTTTAATTAAGTTTCCTGAAATGACTCCTATTTTTTAATTTAAATTGAACAGAAAAATGAGTGCAATGAATCATAACAGAGTACTCTTAAAAATTATGTATGCTTCAAACAGTGAAGAAAAAATATTTTATTAAAATAACGAAATGTTAGTCAATCGATAAGTCTGTCACCTTTCAAAGTTTGAATTCATTTAGTTTAATATATAGTGCGCAGTTTTCTATTCATATTAAAACAAAATTTTATATCCTTTGATTATAATAACCATATCTAAAACTCGTTACATAAATATTTTTACATATGAATTAAAATGAAGGAAAGCTTATATAATTTATGAATATATTTCCGACAGGTTAAGGAAATATAATCTCGCAATTTTAAAGCAAATATAAACTTAATATATTTCAATATTCTTGATAATATTCTTACGAAATATGTTTGCATTTAAACTGAAAAATCTTTTTTTTTCAGTTTAATTTAAAAAAAAAAGTTTATACATCTTTAAATTATTACCTTATTTATCAAAAACAAACTTTCTTTTAAAAAAATGTTTTTTTTTTCCGATTTTTCCATTTTATGCGTGTGATAAGAAAACATATTGACTAAAAAAATAGTACAATAAAGAAAACGAAATCAAATTTGAGAATTTTGGTCTTGTTTAGCTGCTCCGTAAGTTTTTTCCTTCCTATTAATACGATAGCGTTCTGAGTCCCTAGGGAAAATTATTTCTGTGAAAGAATAGTTTTACAAGTGTTTCACTATTTTTTCACACTCCACGGAATTCAAACCTATCTTTCGACTTTATTGTTGATTGCTAAAAAATGTAGATTTTGTAGAGATACAAGTTCTCATATGTATTATTGTTTTTGCTTAAATCTTTATCAAAAATGTGTTGAATTTAAGAACCTGCTTAATGCATTTTCAAATTATTGGTTCTACTATCATCTTCTATGCACATACATAAGGCAATGTATTATTGACGTAAGAGACGTGAGAAAGCGCTTTGATAAATTTTGCAATTACACACACATATATACATAATGCCTAGTGGTAGCGTTTCTCAATCCCAAGGCACAGATCCGAGTTCCAATCCTCGGGCGGAGCAAGGGGCTTTTTGATAGATCGATAAAACTGAGTTAAAGCATGTTCGGGAACTAAACACTAAGGGTTTCGTTTCGCGTTAGGCTGCTTTCACCCTAGATTCCTCGAACAAGAAAACAGACATAGACACTGTAGGCATTGGGTCACTTATTGGCTATTGTGCCACAGATATAGTTTATGCCATATATATATATATATATATATATATATATATATATATATATATATATATATATATATATATATATATATATATATATATATATATATATATATATATATATATATATATATATATATATATATATATATTATATATATATATATATATATATATATATATATATATATTATATATATATATATATATATATATATATATATATATATATATATATATATATATATATATATATATATATATATATATATATATATAATATATATATATATATATATATATATATATATATATATATATATATATATATATATATATATATATATATATATATATATATATATATATATATATATATATATATATATATATATATATATATATATATATATATATATATATATATATATATATATATATATATATATATATATATATATATATAAGGAGAATATCTATCCACACACTCGCATACAAGTGTGTATATAGATATTCTAGATATTCTTATTTATTCTTATTATTTTTATTATTTACATTATTTTTTTCATAATTATTCAGTAGAATATTATTTTTCCAACAAATCAACTGAACAATGAGTACATTAAGAAATCCTAGATTATAATTCAAGACTATATAGTAGATATATACTCAAGATCATTTTTCGCATCTTCCTAGAAATTAAGGAATGAAACGTGCTTTACTTAAAAACTTTTTCATATTAATCAAAAGTTGCGTAGATAAAAAATGTTTGACTACAAAAAACTTAGCTACATTAAGAAAATTATTCATTGAAAGAATAATCACTTTTGTAGATAAATATTTAAAATATAAGTTCAAAGTTTTGAATATTCCTTAAAAAAATGAGATGAACCTCAATGAGTCAAATCCGTTTTTCTTTTCGTGTGTTTAACTCCCATATAAAAGTGTTTTTTTTTTCCTGTACGTGGAGCCACAAGCTGGAATCCAGACTAAATGTATATCAGACATCCCCAAATGAAACTGCTTAGAAATAAGTTCACTAATGTCCATACCATATTGTTACCAAAAAGAATATGCAATAGTTTTATGAAGCTATTATGTAAACAAAAATTTTATAGTAACGGAAACTGCGTGTGGAATATAATGTGGAAAAAATATTGAAATAAAAGAAATAATTTATTTTTATTCATATTTGCGTATTTTTAGTTTAAGCGTTTTTGTGGCACGTAATAAGCAAATATATGTACGTCTTGTTTTAGAATTTAACAATGTATTTTTCAAGTGGGCTCATGAAGCATATGATTTTTGAAATATTTTATTTTATTTCCTTCGTAATTAAATTGTCTACCAAATTATTTATGTTTTAATATACTAATTTCATCTCAATAATCAGATTGAATTTAAAATTAGAGGAGCGAATTTAATAAGGAACATTAATTTTACAATTTTTTTCAATTCTCTATATTTAATATTTCTTTGCTTCCATACATATAATAATATTTAATGCATTTTCTCCTTTACATACAGAAGTCAACACTCTTAAGCAAATAGGGTTCATTCTAGACGAAATTTCAATAAGATTAACTTATAAAGTAAACAAGTAAACGCGGTTGAAACAAAAAATTAAATTGGTAGCATGCGAGAATAAACGAAATTCATAAATAAAATATCCAAGCTGTCGCTTTCTATATTTGTAGCTACATTCCTTTTGAAATAAAAATGAGAGAGCACAAGACAACTGTCGAAATCAGATGCATTGGAAACGTTTTTATTTTGTGTTTTGCAGTGGCAAATCAGTTTTATTTGCCAGCATTGAAAGCTTGTCTTTGATCTTTTCGCTTCACTCTGGGGCCGGAGCTGCAACTGGAGACGTAAAAAATTGCTTTTCTTATTGCATTACTGGCGCACTTTCTAACACAGTAAAACACTTTTTTCTCCTTCGCAGCCTACCATTTCGCACAGATATGGATTCTTTTCCTTCAGCATACAAGAGTCGTTAGGTTGGAGGGTCGGATCACAAGAACGTATCGATATAAAAACCACGTGGCGTTTCTCTTAACACTACTGACTATTGTAGTCGGGATTCTTTTAGTGTTTGTTCCGAGGGAAAGACTTCTTTTACAACTCGTGCTCAGTTTTATACACAAAACTTGACCTTTTGCAACCTTTTTATAGCTTATTGATACTTTTTCCAGAACAATAAGGTAATTCTTTTGTTGCTAAGAGCTGCGTTTAGAGTTTGGCTTATGATTTTTTCAAACCTAAAACACTTGAAGTTTTGCTTTTCGATAAAGAAACAAATGAAATAGTGTCGGAAAACTAAATATAATCAATATCTAAAATAAAATGAGACATTTCATACAAATAATGTTTTCGTTTTAAAAAACGCAGCTACTTTTTTTTTTACAAATAATGAAAGATAATAAAATGTTCTTTCAGAATAAATATTGCATTTAAAAATAAGTTCAAATAACAAATTTAAAACAGTCATATATGATAGAATGGAATTATTTGTTCGTAAAATGATTCAAAAGTATTTGTTTTTGTAATATTTTATATTGTAGCATTGATTTTTTTTGTATTTTTTGATAGATTGGTAATTTAATCTGATTTTTTTAGACAGGAATATTGCTAGTAGCAAAAAATGTATTTCAATCCTAAATTATGTTTCTGAATTGACATCGCTTTTTTTTAAGTGTTTTCACAATTGTGGTTTGATTTAAGCAATATTTTTACACATATGCAGTCACTTTTACATATTTTGAAATTCTGAAGCCCATAAAAATGGCAATAAAGAACCCTTTGACAGTACAGTTAATTAAGTATGACTTTTCAAACAGAAACTGAGTATTAAATTTAGGAGATGATCTTGCGTAATAGAGACATCAGAGGACTCACTATTCTATTTATACGTATCACACCATTAAATAAATGACTCACACCGAGGGACATTGGACACAGGAATCAAAGGGAAAATCCTTAATGTGATTCCAGCGCATATCTTTGCAGAAAGATTCCCGGTACACTTCCTTTTCTTAATGATGGGAAGCGTTGGTTTCAGGTGGCAGAGGATTATGAATATAAATTTATCACTTAAATTGAGAAATGTCTCCGGATTACTCCGGTGACTGGGAAGTAAAGTACCAACGTGGCCCACAAGCAACGAATTTGCTCATCATATTCACCACATATTTTGATTTCAAACTCTCTACGCATTTATCACGATAATGCATTAGTACTATTGAGAGTTTAGCAGAGTCAGAAATAGGGATTTCCCAAGAGACTTTTGGATTAATTACTTTACTACCAAAACAAGCGGATGCGCGATAGAAGGAAGGAATTGTCACCCGAACGAATTTTCTTACAACAATGAATTAATATTGAGCTTAAATGTGATCAAATTCCTTTAGGTTATATAGAAATTACTGCTTTCTTAAGAGAGAGGCATAATTCTTATTCTCCCTGAAGATCAAACTTTGATAACTTTGGAAATTATAACAATTGAACAATGCTCTTAAGTAATTTGCGAGCAAATAATTATGTAAAGCTGCTTGAGTTGGAAGGAAAATCTTAAATAATTAAAATTTTAAGCTTACATGTGGGCAGTTAATAATGTAAATGTCTAACTAAAGCTATTGATTTGCTACTTTATCAATAATATGGAATGGTTAATCTCGAAGCTTTTAATGAGATAAATTTTCATAAAGGAAAATTCTTATAAAATATAATGGATTTGTTAAAAGCACAAAATATTTTTTTCTTTAAAAAAGATTTATTTTCAGAAACAATTCTTATAGTGAAGGTTTTTTATTACTAAATTATTAACAATAAATTAATCCCACAACACTTTCAGTTAAGTGAAACAATTTTATTATTCTTTTAATTTTCAAGCTTAACCACTATCTTATATATTATTATTTTAGAAATAAATATTATAATAAAAAGTTCCTTATCAAATATTGATATTTCCTGGGTGCATTTTAAATCGAAAAGTATTGGTAAGATTAAAAAGAATAAGCTAATCTACTTTAAATTACATATGTTAAGACCTGGATTAATTGGCACTCATCCATACTTTGTTGTAAGAAATTAAGTTCATCTTTAAAATAAAGATATTTGAAAATAATATTTCATTTAGTATTTAGGTGTAATGTTTAGATTATGCTTCCAGTGGCGATAATATGTATTTAAAAAAATTATAGCAGCTGCAAAGATTTGAAATTCTACTACAAATTTTGAATGATTTCATAAATGTTTTCGCAAGATCTGATTTATACTTTTTCTTTGCATCACATTTTTACAAGCCAATTTATTGTAAGAAAAGAAATTATGTTATTAAAAATATTTCCTTCATAATCTCATATGAGAAGAAAGATAGACTGTAATTTGTATAGTTTCTTAGTTTTTCATTTAATTCGTGCTTCTCAAATGTGTCTTTAAATATAACTTTTTAAATTATATTTCATATTTTGCCTTTTAAAATAATATTAAATATCTTTCATTTATTGCTTTTATAAGTATACAAAAGAAGAATATTGTTTTTCCAAATTCAAACTCTTCTTTTGAAAATACTAGTCTACTGTAGAGTTATTGATTTTTATGACACAACTAATAAGTAATCTCGCTAATTTTGCACTTTTTATAATGATAAATTATTCATTTTCCTTCTACTAAGATAATATTTCATCTTAATCTTATTTTCCTAGAACAAATAACTAAGGAAATTATACATTATTTTTTGATTAAGAAAAACCTCAATTCGTCTTTTCTGTTTAAACTTTTTAGAAAACGGAGCACCAATGAAATTTAAGATGAAGTACAACGCAGTGGCTTATATCGGATTTTCTATTTTATTTTTACGTATGAAAAAATGTCGAAACACTTCTAGCAATGATACAGAAATATTTTTCCATTACCTTGTTGATTAATGAATAAGCTTATTTAATTTTTTTGTAAATAATAAAAGGATATTAATAAAATTTTTGAATACACGAATTAAAAATGAATTATGAAAATGAGAAATTATATATATATATATATATATATATATATATATATATATATGAATCTTAAAAATACAACTCAAAAAATATTTAAAGTTTTTATAAAAATAAATTTATTACTTGCGTTCAATATCATAGTATGTCTAATACAAAAATATATATTGTAAATCAATAACACACTATTAAGAATTTCATTTAAATATTTTAAGAATAAAGTAGTAAAAAATAGAATTTTATTTATCATTTTCTCCCATATTTGTAAAAATGAGTTCAAGCAAATAAATTCTATGTCATAACAAGGTCTATATTTATAACCATCAAAAATGTTAAAAATATCGATTGCATAAGTTAACCTTTTCATTTTATAAGCATATCAACACAACTAGTCCATGTGAAGTAAAATATTTGCTGATCTGTTATTCTACGGTCACTTTCATTAAGAGGGCTTCGTATATAAAGCTTAAATTGGATTTCGAACTGTTAAACAGATGCTTTGTAAATGAGAATCGAACCCTCTCACTGTTAGATTAAACGTCCTTTCGACAAATCTGAAGTCAAGTCTAGACACATTAAAGATTCATATACTTCATATATTTAACACTAATTGTTTTTTGGTATTTGTTGTAATTTATATTGTTGATGGATTTTAATTCTGAAGAAAGTTCAACAAAATCTTCTTTTCAAAATAATTACATAGGTTATGTGTTTAATATAGATCATATTTTTATATATTTTATTTAAAATTTTCCCCTTTTAACGTTTCATGTGTCTTTTATTTGAAATAAATCGCTGTTTACCTTAGTAACATTATTATATAATTTTTCCAAATCATCTACTCCATTTTTTTAAATCAAATTTAGAAATAATTTTCAGACACTGTCACTGTGATTCACTCTCACATAGTGAAAACAAATGAACATTCATGAATTTGAATGAAATGAAACGCAAATCGATTCCTTATGAAAAAGAATTAGTTCAAAAAACTTATTTTTTAATGTTAAGAAAAGGATTAGTCTATATTAGATATTATTCAATTTCTGAAAATGGAATTTTATTTGATAAATAATAAGATGAATTTTCATACAAATCCCAGATGCACATATTGTATTGAAATGTTTATAATACTTAACAACACTTCTTATTAGTAAAATTAGGTATTCACATAAATTTCATCTCTTACAGAATAGTTATGATTAATACAAATGGTTGGACAACATACCGAAATAATATATTAGCATTATAATAACTATAAAATTTATGTGCATTAACTTACACAAATTTTAATATGCAAAAATTTGAGACAAAATTATGAAAGTAATGCAATAAATGAAGTTATAATTTTTTATCTGTACACTTTAGAGTAAACTAAATGAAAATTACATGAAAATATATTATAAATCATAATTTCTAAAAAATTTTCTCACGTCAATTTGTTAGATAATGAAAAAGCTTCTGTTTTTTATAATAATATTAAACTAGGAATGACTAGGAATAAACTAGGAATTAAATCAGTAATAAGTAAATTTTTCAATCACTTTTATTCTTTAGTAACTCTATTTCCTTTAGTTGGAAGTCGAAGATTTTGAACCTGTATTACATATTTAATATTTGTGTTTGGACAAATCCATTAAATGCATTGTCCACAGAATCACTTTGAGTTATCAAATCTAGATATTGAATTTTGTTTTGGGGTTATAAAAAGCAAAGTATCTTCTTTTAAAAGGCATCTTCTACTGAATTAAATCAAGCCATTTGATATTTTTCAATGTTTTCCTTAAACACTATTAAATTGGAGTGTTTTTATTCACTCTCTGCGATTCGAACTACATTTTACAAAATTGAAAATAACTATGAAGATAAGGCTCATAGAATTAATACACACACATTGAATATATTATATTTTCATAATTTAAGTAAAATTAGTTATAAATTAAATTTTTTTGAATATTTATTTCAATCATCTGATTTGTATTGAAATCAAAAAGTTGATCGAGAAAGCTTTTATAAAAATTTCTTCTTGGGAATAAACATTAACATAAGTTTTCTTTTACTTTATCGATAAATAATATCTTTAAAACTACTTTATGTTTGCAAATTTTTTAGAAAACATTCTCATCAAAATGTTTAAGTGTTTTGGTATAAAAATTAAAAATGTGAATATGCTAAGCAATTCTTATTTAGAAGTTCATACATAATTATTTTAATACACATTGTAAACATTAACATTTATCTCAAATTATTTAGAGATCCTAAGCATTATATACAAAATTAATATAATTTTGTTTGTCATTTATTAAGATTTCCACATCTAGATAAATTAGAAAGTGTAACTCGAATTATTTTATATCATTTTATTTAATAAAATACTTTGATTTATTCGGTGAAAAGAGTTTTGTTCATTAAATTTATATAGAATAAATAATTCAGTGATGTATTTTTGTAATCACAATAAGAAACAGTATTTGTTTTTCATTTCATGTTCAAAAGATAATAGATATTTATATTTATCTATGCAGTAAAAGTTTAATTAAACCCTATTGAGAATAGAAAAAACATGAAAGGAATAAAAAAAACTCTTTCTGTTAATTGAACTGAGAAAATACGTTTTCTGGCCTATTTATTTACTTTACTTAAGAAATATATTTTAATCAATTAATTTCTATAATTAGGTTGATTTTCATTAGGTATCGTGAAACATGATTAAAAGTTACTTATGAATGCACTTTATTTTCCCTCCAATGCTTGTATTTTTAAAAATGAACACTTAAGAAATTAAATATATTTCACTTTTTAAAAAGGTAGTTTTCATAGAGAAGTAATTTTAAACTTAGTAACAATTGGTTATGTTATTATTGCTGTAATATTTACCATGTAAATATAAAATTCCATGCTTGTTTTGATTAAAGCTTAAGATGGCATATTTCTGTTAATAGACATATTTTCTTTTAAATAGAAAGATCCTGTTATGACCAAGCGATATAAAAATAAAAAAGTTATTTATGTGTTCTTGTTAATTGATTTTCTTTCACTGGAGTAGTTATTTTTTCGAGGGGGGGGCACTCTGTGGTCACATTTTGTACATTATTCTTCGACGACTCTAATTTGACCAAGAATTATGCTTTAATGTGGATATGCTTCTACTATTCACTTCCTGTTGTAGGTTAGAATTGAATTTCGAACTACTGAATGCCAGAGCACTTTGCTGCCTTGGCGTTTGCTGTAATAATTTAAATTTATGAATAAAACGGTATACCAGTTTAAATTCATTTGTTATTGAAACATCAAACAATTGATTTTGTTGAATTTGACATCATCTTAAGTTTTGCTTTTTAATAGAAAAAATGTTTTTTCACACAAAAATGGGCATTAATTCAATCTCATCACTTATCATTATTTAATGAATGTATTCATAGATAATAGTTTGTTTTTGATTACAGTTGACAATATCGTGTATTAAAAATTTCAAGATTAAAGTAAGTCTCATTCACCCACCTGGTGTTTGAAATCTGTAACCATCTATAAACATAAGTACTTGAATATAACTCATATTTCTCCCCCCCCCCATCGTATTATTGAGGAATTCGTCTTGAGTTTTAGGGTATCTCATGATTTGCATATCAAAAATCTGCAATTACACCAGATGGCATGTTTGTAACTTTACTGCAACCCCTTTGTTTATTTTTCAACTTTGCTTCATTACGTGTTTGTGACCGAAGTGTATAATAAATTGCCCAGTTACTTCGAAGAGCGAGGTTGTTTATAAGTAATAGATAACTGAAACTTTTTCTTGCAGAACAATATTACTCAGTTCAGTGATATTATTTAACTGAAATAAAATTTTTAAGTAAATAAAAGAGATGCAAGATCAAGACAATTTTCAGTAAATTGAATCTCATTGTTATACAAATATGTTATTGATAATTATTTCCTTCCCAAAATTTCACATGAGCGGCGCGTACTAAGCAAGGCAATGTACATGTTACTCGCTGTAAATGACGCCTCTCTTACCAGATTTGAAGCTCACAAGATGCCACCTTTAGCACTTTAATCGTAAATAGTTGAGATGCGTAATTTCTTTTTTTTCTTCTTCAGAACGTGATACATAATGCTCAAGAGTATACTATTCAATTCGATTGTGATTTAAAATCAATTCTATTAGAAAATTTCAGTTAGTTCATGATTATTGCTGATCATTCAACATCTACAATCATGAAATTATAACTTCGAGAAGCAGTTTCATTTCAATATCGTATAAACAATATATTTTTTTATTTTTCGCACTCTAATACTTAACTCAAAGTTAGTATTAAAGAGTGAATACACATTATATAGATTCATCAAACTTTTTTAATTTAACAAGTGATTTTAAAAATATGCTGATTTTGAATCTCAAAACTTATTAAATATATTTAAGCAAGGAATAAATGTTTAGATATTTAAACGTTTTAACACTTTTTTAAATATATTAATACAATAGTTTTGAAAATTTCTGTAAAATCATCTCAATTTTTTAGAATTACTTTAGGAAAATTGTTTTTTTTAAACTTACATTTAGAATATCAAGCACCATATACTTGAGTAGAAATTGAACTGCTTGAGACATTTCTCATCAAACTGTTTCCTGGTTCTACCAATCAATTAATCGCAGTTAGATAAATTTTAGTTCAAAAATAGTCCCCTACACTTAGTTAAATGTCTCTGAATAAGACCTTTGATCAACTAAAAATGTGTGAGATAAATCTCAAATTTATTCTACCTTTTTTATTTAATATAAATGTTTGTCGATAAATCAGCGCCTCATAAATCCTGATCAATGAAGGCGAGATGTCGGTCAACGCTTTTCGGAATGAATAATCAAACATTCGATCGCACCTTTACTAAACCAGGAGAAGGCGGTTTTTCATTTGTTTTACACTGAAACTTGTAATAAGGACAACACGACCCGAGTTCTTCCGTTTTGACGCTTGAATGAAGCACATTATCTTTGAAAAATCCTTGTTGAAAAGGTTACAAAGAAACAACATGATCACAACAAATTACCACATGCTGTCAAAGCGTCATCCATAAAATATCAGGTATCAAATTGAAAGACAATCTGTTATCATCTTATAAAATAAATTACTCATGATGTACTTTGTGCTTACATGAACATCACTAATTAATAACGTTATATATAAAGTTTTATGTGTTAAACTTGAGCAAGATATTCAAGCAGCTACTGTTTTCATGTAGATAGTTTTTCTAATTTCGCTTTCTACTTTTGCCATCCCTAAATTCATGAACTCGTTCAATTCAGAATCAAAACTAAATATGGAGGTCAATGCCTGATTTGGTACTGTTCTATTCTCATTATATCATAATTAGAATAGTACAATAGGAACTTTAGAATTGTTATAATTCATAGCTCGGCACGATAGTCTTTAGTTAGATCGAATATTGAAACTGCAAATTTTATAACATTAAAACAATCTCTCTTCCAATAAGCAACTTTGGCACCAATATCATTTAAAAATTTATAATGTAAATAACGGTCTCTGAATTTTTTCAAATTTTAAGATTAAAATTTTAAATAAAAAGGACTATACCATAAAAAGCTAACAATATGAAATTGATGGATTTCCTAAATTGTTTATAAAATGCTCACTTATCCTCTACTTCGATTGATCTTCTTTGGGATTAATAATGCGCGAATAAATCAAATGCATCATATTAATATAAAAATGGAAACAAATGATTTTTTATTTTAAATATAATTCCTTAAAAATGTTTCAATAAAACTTAAAATGTGTATCCCGAAGAAATATTTTTTAAGAAAAATAATTTTAAAATATCAGTTGTACTTTAAGTTTATTAATTTAAAAATAAAAATGACTTGAGTTTTATCTACTTTAAGATCTGAAAAATATTATATTTAAATTATTTCAACGGTATTCAAGAAATAACATTACTAATCTTATGCAGTTTTTTTCATTAGATGATATGTAAATGAATTATATCAGATTTTTTTAAAGCCAGAAATTTTTTCTCGTGATGAGGAATTTTGAAGTAGAAAGTATGAATATTTTAATGCAATTTGTTCCCTTCAATTCCTTTTCAATACATTTTTCTTTTCAATTTTTAATCTTCGACGAAGTGGTGCATTTAGATAAATGCTTTTTGAAGAAAGCGTTGCATTCTGAAAAGATCTGTATTGATTGATAGCTTACTTTCCTGGCAACTAGAAACATTTTCTAACTCTGCAGAATTCAGTATTCCCTTTAAGAAAAATAAAACTCACATATTTCTATTTATTAAGTTTTTAAGTTTGTGATCAAAATGGATGAATTAATCATTTGTAATATTTCTTGAAATAGAAATTTGTCCAAAATAAAATAAATTAAAATGAATTTACTGTTTTATCATATATTGTAATCTTATTAAATTATAATGAATTAAATTAAAGCTCGCATTCCTCTATCTAAAAGCTATTGAATGGCAGTTACTATTCATACATAATTTCATGTATTCCCAAGTATTGTAATACTTATTATTGTAATTTCTGCTTTCTTTACTTTTTACTTCATGAAATTATAAAATCAGGGTTATAAAATTATAAAGCTTAGTTATTAAATAAATATTAAATATAAAATACACAAAATAAACTTCTTGAAACTTCTCTGTACAATAAAGTTTAAAATTTTAAAGAAAGAAATCAAAATATTAATCGAAAAAAATTAAAAAGTTTATAATATAAGAAATGAAAATATTATTCATAATTTATGAATTTTATTTCAAAATATAGGCAATACTGGGGCTCATCTTCATATTCAGTGATGTATGAACAACTTATATCGAAATAGAATTATGTTTCAATAAGCATGCACTATAAGTATCTTTCTGTCACTAAAATTTCATATTACATAATGTTGCATTGATTTTTTTTCACACACACGAGCATTGCTTTGCACAAAATGCAATTAAACAGAACTAACGTAGGATACGCTATCAAAATATTTTCACAACCTTTGATCAAAACTGTATTTGCAAAAACCATTTTACATTAATTAAACAATCAAAGTAAATTATCTAAAACTCAAACATTTAAATTTTAATGTCTGCAAGAATGACAAAATCAATACTTTATACAGTCCCTCAGTTTCTTTAGTAATATTTTGAAAAGTTTTCTAATTAAAGAATTTTAGCTACTACATGACAATTATTGGATTTCGAAAATTAGAAACTTTTTAGACATTTTCTACTGAGAAAAAATTTTAAATAATTTATTAAAAATAAATTTTTTATCAAAATTTCTAAACATTCAATTTATAAATAAAAATTTCGACATATTATAAGCATTAACTAATAAAGGACAAGGTGTAAAATATTTTACATAAAATTTGTTAAGTTTAATATAAAATTCAGTTTAAGATATTAAAAAAATCATTCATTTATCTTAATCTAAAAAATATATAAGATTTCGTTGAATTATTATGATAAAAAATTAATCTTGAAGCATGAAATAACAATTTTTAACTAATTAAATTCTAAATCTATGAAATATTTAAATCATGTGTGGTCAGAGATTATGGTTCGTAAATAACTCATCATAGAATTTTCCCATGTAACTTATCTTTTTTTTTTTCCTATTCTATTGTCCATACATGAAAACCATCCCACAATGATGTGATCTGATGCATATGCTATTATTTTAAAATTTTCTTTCTGAGTAATCAAGCATCCACCATCAATATATAAAATTAAATAAAATTAATGCTTGAAACATTTTTTCTTATATGCTTTATATCTTCGAAACTGCAAGCTTGCTTTTTCTTATTTAAAATTCAAAAAAAATATTTTAAAATACAAATATTAGTCATTCAAAAATTAAACTATCATAAAGTGATATATAAATATTCAACTGTTAAAAATTTTACTGACAAAAATTAGCATTTCATATTAATATTTCATTTTTAAATACACGTAATTTTAAAATAAATGTTTCTAAAGTTTTATCGCAAAAATATCAAATTTTTCGTAGGATATTTGTTAAAACGAATAAAACATTTATAGAAATATCTATGAAAAGAAAAACTGACTATATGAAAATTATTTTAAAGTTTTTCACACACACACACCCTCTCTCGTACAAAAGTTACTTTCGAATTACAGTTATTTAATATATAAATATTAGCAGAGGCTTCATTATGTCTGGTTTGATTTTTCTTGCTACATGAAGAATAGATTTCCTTAAATATACAATGCAATTTATTATTTCCCATGATTATCTGTTATAAAATCCCTCATTTTTTATAAGATAAGCTGTGCTCTGCAATATAAGACAGTTCATTTCCCCAGAAATTGGTGATAAATTTCAAAGGGAAACTGGGAAATTCAATTACAGAATTATAGAACAGCACTGATTTAATATTAACGAGCAACGGCATATGCATGCAAACCTTCGATGACACATTGGCTTTACACCTCTTAGGAGAGAGTCTAACATTCGAATTCCTACCACATATTATAGGCCTTGGAAGAGAACTGTAACGTATCCATAAATAATAATGAGTTGTATAAACGTGTCACAAGAGAATATAGCTGAAAATCCGAGGCAGTAAACTGATTGCAGTGAGCAAGAAAATCAACACTCATCTACCATTGTTCATTAGCGGCTGGAGGCATCCAATTCAAAGAAGCGAGTATTTACCACGCGATCCTCAGGCAAGTTGATTTGCGCTTTCGTTTCAACACGTAACGTCATGCAGCGCATTAAAAATAGATATTTTCGCTTTCAGTAAATCACTGGTATGCCACATAACATTATTTCGCGCATACTCCTCATATGTAGAAGTGTCAAAGCATGAAGTATAGAGCATTTATAAATATTTAGATTGATTAACTTCATCAGCTTCTTTCTATCTTCAACATTCAACACTTTATAGGAATTTCTTCAGAGACAGTTTCAGATTTTAACTATTAAACCCTTGTTAATGCCAGCAAAATCATTTTATACGAAAATAGTTAAACCCAGCATTTACCTTGGACGTGTTAAATATGAAGTAAATGATTAAATGAGTGACTCTGATTCTACCAAATGTTTTATTTTAAATTCTAGCAAATGTTATATTTTTAATTATACTAAATGTGGAAATCATGAAAAGCAAATTTATATTTATTTTTCCAACTTTTCTATACAGTAATGATTATAATTTCCAAGTATTTTTAAATGTTTTCTTCGAAGTCAGAATTTTTATAAAATTCTCAGAATGTGCTCCTAAAACAAAGTAATTAGAATAAAAACTCACAATTTATGATTCATTTCCAATATAACTAAAATTAAAAGTATAAAAATATTTTGTAGTAAATAGTAACTAAATATTAAACTCGCTTCAATTATGAAAAATTTATAAAATTTATATGCAGAAATTCTACTTATATTATTGAGAACGCATTACATTTTAATATTAAAAAAAATTTGTCAACTCAGTTTAATAAAATGTGAATTAGTTATAAAGTTTTAATTAGGTGCTAAAAAGTTATTTATAAATATAGAAAGCTCCTTATATCAAGTTATATTTTTAACACTAAATATTCTTCGAATTAAAAATATCCTTAAAAAAGACTTTAAGTAAGAAATGAATCATTATGAAATTTATCATGAAATAAAATGGAGGATAAAAATTTAAACGTGGAAATTATGATAAGTTAAAAAGTTGCATGCACTCGCGTAAATCAGAATTCAGTAATGTCATTTAGTTGCTACTAATAATTTTTTAAATATAATTCAAAGGTATGAAAGATGTTATCATAAGGAGGGCAACACTTTAAAAGTGAAAAAAGTTTTGAAATAGACTCTGAATTTTGAAAATTATAGATTATTTGTCGTTACTTTTATTTTTTCCTGAGCTTTTGAATTCATCATGCATTTTCGAATGCTTATTTAAATAAGGAATTTTATTAAACAAGCCACTCTTCTTTTTAAAAAAAGATCTCAAATTACCAACCAACTTTCCCCAAATTCAGATTTAAATTTGATTTGCAGATTCTAATTAAATTAGAGTTACTTATGATCTTAATGAAACTAACTTCACGTAATTTAAAAAATTATGAAAATTAGGTATACAATTTTAATAAATTTTTACATTTATTAACTATTTTAATGATACTAGGCAAACTGAGAAACTTATATAAAGTTTGTGGGCTTTGTTGTGAAGTTTTACGAAATCATTTTAATTTCTCTGAGAAATGTCTCAGAACATTTGAAAATAATTATGTTGCTATAACATACATTTTATTTAAACTATTTGTCTTATACTATGAGGGATAAAACTAATGCCCTAATATCAGATGTTAATAAATACATTCATCTTTAAAGTTAAATGTCCTAAATGGACAAAAAGCATCTTGTTTTTAAAAATATCAATGTCAAACTGAAGGTAGTAGCTTCGTTGTATTTCTCTTAACAATCGTTACAACTGGTTCAATGAGTTTATAGTTTATACCAGACTTATCATGGGAAGGAAAACATGTACATAAATTTCAAAGATTCTGCCTAGCTATAGAAGGAAAAACGAAGTTCGACAGCAGCGGGCAACGACAAGAGAAACAGAACATAAGTTCGATCCTTATTGTACACTGCATATGGAAGTAAGCAAACGCTTAAATTTAAAAAATCTACTTTAAATGCTTTAATTCAAATGTTAAAACATGCTATATAGTTTAACACATAAAAGTATACACATTATAAAATCATTTAATAAATAGCTTCTCAGAAAAATGTTTTGAGTAACATAAGGAAAAATCTGGTATAGATTAACTAAAAAGTTATTAAATGAGATGCATAATGATTGTGAGTATGTGAAAAACTCTTTTTATTTACGAAGTTATTCAATAGTTAAAAACAAGGAAGCTATTAAATACTAAGACAAATGCAGTAATCAAAGTTTCAAAAGTTAAATTAGTTTTTATTTTTAAGTTATCCCGATACCAAAATGCTTACATAAATATCTCTCCGCTCCGTGCCTTTTTCAGTTCCGAATTTTATTTAAGTAGACTTTTCTGTTTTCCCAAAAAATTAATATCATTATTTTCTTTTGTAGTACACATAACTATATATATATATATATATATATATATATATATATATATATATATATATATATATATATATATATATATATATATATATATATATATATATATATATTTTTAATGATCAAATAATAAATATGATCTATTTAAAGGCCAAATAAATTGAGATAAATGATAAGAAATGTGCAAATGTTTCTAAAACAAATGTTTTTATTTAGTTTATTTTATTTGACACAGTTACTTTAGAACATGGTCATATTAAACAGAAATTATAAAATGAAATGAGTTGTGTAAGCGTTAAAAATGACAAAAATATATTTTTAAAATCATTTATTTTATAAGCGGTTGGGATTTCCTAATGTTTATATGGTTTCTTCTTTGATGGTGAGGACTTGAAAATATTGAATTTGAGGCTCTAAAGACGTCTAGACACAATTAATTACGAAATATTATGAAAAACTTGTATTTAACTATTAAAAGAAATTACGTTACTCAAAGAAAGTATTATTTTATGTGATCCAAATTTAAAAGAAAGTTTTTAAATTTTAGAAGAAAACTTTCTTTTAACTTTCTTATAAAATTTTTTAAATAAAAGTTAAAAAAGAAAAATAATAAATTTTTCGCTTCCTTTGTATATAATAAATATATAAAATAAGAATAATGTAATAATTAGAGATTTTTAGATACTTTTGTAATCTAGAATGCATTTATATGTTAAATACATGTATGTGTGGTGTTACATGATAAATCTATTAAATTAAAATTACATATAGTATTCTTTTTACTATACCTAAATATATAAAGAAAATTTTAATTGTTTTTTATTGTGATGTAGTCTATATCAGATTCTGTCTAAAGTTATAATTTGCTGCATTGTAAATATTTCCTGAATTAATTGAAGAGTTTTGAATGTGATAGATGGTGATTTCAAACAAATGTACATATAATCAAAAAATTCAATCTTCATAAATATATTATATTCGATTGTTTTTACTAAATTATAATTATTTATTTCTTTATTTTAAATCCTGCAATATTAATTTAAGAGTAAGATACTCTGATTACACACATAGCAACAGAAAAAATAATATTGCAATCAAAATATTAAAAATAAAATAATGTATTACTATTTTTCATTAAATTATATATACATATATATGTGTGTGTGTGTGTGTGTGTGTGTGTGTGTGTGTGTGTGTGCGTGCGTGCGTGTGTGTGTGTGTGTGCGTATAATTTCCAAAATTTCATTTTAAAGAATGTAAACATTAACGTCGTTCTTATAATTAGCACATTCAAAAAATAAGACTAAAAAAATCATTCCATAAAGTACTAAATTCTTCCTAACAGTCCCATTTACAAAGGTAATTATTTGTAATTCGATGGAAGATTTCAGTGACATTAATTACACGTCTGCAACACGTAAAATGAAAGAAAAAATCCACAAACATTTATATTCCATTTAAGTGGCTCGTTTGTGTCTTATTTGGTCATTTTTTTCGAACACCTCAAACAAAAGACCATTATTTTATGTGATGAGGATTCAAATATCTGGAGAGAGGAACAGGTCTGCCCTATTCAGTGTCGGCAGGAAACAGGCGAGAAGAATAACACCCTACAGAGAAGTGAACGTGATAAAAATGCATAAAGTACACCTAATCGTTAAACGGTGAGACCTCTAATAATCCCATCAGCACGCAAGAATCGAGAGCACTTATTTCTGGGTCAAGACAGTTTGATCAAGTAATTCATTAGAAACCAACTAAGCAACAAGAAGTCAAAGGATATAATGGTTGGGAAAATATCTTTACATAACATTCATAAAGGGCGGTTTAATAAAAAGGAACATTTTTTCGCAAAGGGTGACATAGTTTCTGGTCTCACACACATTACAGTGCTTGTACTAAGTGTCATATGTAGAGGTTTGCATCACATAATCTTATTAAGCGTCTAAAATAAGAAAAAAATAAAAGGCCTTAAATAAAGGCATATTTAACAATTTTACATTTTTAGATTCTTTCCTTAAAAATATTATAAAAGAAGTAGATTCTATAATATAATGTATCTTGAATACAAATTTTAAAATTGGATTAACTATAACACTTAAAAAACAAATTTATGCTAAAAAAAAGTGTCAAATAATTTATGTTAAGGAAATATGTATTTAAAGAGATCCAATTCCATCAATAATGAAAAATACTCTAAAACTTGTGTCACTGACAGATAAAAAATGAAAAATTGCTATATTCAAAGATATAATATTGTTTTATTCTTGTTACAATAAAATTTTATTGATTCATTGTTGGCAATATTAAATTTTTTAATATTTTTTGAATATTTAAGATGTATTACTGCTTTATGAATTTAATGTTTCATTAGTATTTTAAAATGAATAAAGCATTTCTTCAAACAATTTCTAGAAATGATTTAACTATCTTTAAAAATTTTATTAACTGTTTAATGTATTATAAATGCTTAAGAAAACAAGCAGCTTAAAAAAACTTTAATGATTAAAAAAATTTCTGAATGCTAAAAAATATTCTAAATTCATGATATTAATTTTTATGTATTTTTTAAATTGATACACATAAATTAATTCCTTGAAAGTATCATTTTTACTGCGCAATAAATGGTACTTAAATTGTTGTTAACTTCCTAGATTCATTTATTGAGGAAGTAAAAAAAATTCTAGGATACTCAATATCTTTAAAGTCTAAAGTAATCTAGGAGTCACATTGATGAAAATATTTTTCATAAAAATTTAATATACTGCAAACTTTTATGATAACAAATCAAATGAAAATCTTTCAACATCGATTGTATTACTTTTGATCACAAACAAATCTGTAAACTCTACATATTTAACTAGAAGAGTTTGATGATACGGAAAATTTTAAAATAAAAATTAATTTAAGGAAATATCCCTTAAATTATTTTTTCATAATTTTATCTAAAATCATATAAATTTGATCTTTAAAAAAAGTGGGTCTCAAAAAGTGAAAATAAAGTTATTTTTTAATTTTGAAAACTACAGTATGTCTAAAAACCTTTCATATCTATAGTCAAAAGCACAAATTTTAAATACATAAATTATTTGAAAATGTTAACACAGGATAGGTTTCAATCGAAATATATAAAACTTATTAGAAGTATGGATACCCAGAAAAGACAAAATGCCGGGGCGCTGCAGGTCATGCCGGTTTTCTGTTGGCCAAGGCAAGCCGCTCTTCGTTGCTTGATGTCTCGGTTACGGTCATTACGGCCACAGATGAGTGCTTTATAAAGTAAATCTGGTCGCAACTGAGTGACAAGTAGTGGGACAAAAGTTTCTAGCCATTCATGGTTCTGAAGTAGTTGGCTAGCAAAATTAAGACAATTGTTTTTACTGCAATTTTTAATTTTACTGGCAAAAACTATTTTCTCATAAAAACACTTTCTAAATGAGATTTTAATAAATTTTGCAGACAACTTCACAATTTTAACGTTAAAAACTTATTTTCAGCAAACAATAGATTTTTAATGTTTATGATCTTTACCGCGTGAGAGTATGACATCAAAAAGTCCAAGGTGCTTGTGTCATCCATAACTGTGAAAGGGGTGGAGAATTCAATGTTGCCTCCGTAAGCCAAAGATTTGTAAGAATTTATTATTGTTGTTGCTTTTATCAGGATAAAAGTTCCTTGCTAATATAGTGTCAGAATAGAAGTGTTATTTAATAAAGAATGATAAATATATTTTTATCGAAATATTACTTAATTTCCTGATACGAAAACTACATAAACAATTGATCTCATGCTAACGATAAAAAATGTATTTTTTTTCATCTTATATGTTAAGATATCCTTATTACTATGCTATTTATAAAAATTGTATCATTTACAATATCTTTTACTTTAATACAGAAACAGGTTTTCATTCCATTTATGTGCAATATTTAAAATTTAATTCATTAATATAGTCACAAAATTAAAATTTCAAATTCTAAATTATTTTTAGAGTTTATTTGTTACTAGTGTTAAGCCTATTAGATTTTTTATTTGTTACGAAAGAAATTTACGTAGTAAATGATAGTCCAAACATATTTTATTTGAAACAAATTAAATGATTATTTTCATCAACTTTAATATAAGATCCTGTAACAGGTGTATGAATTGCAAATGAACTTCAATCTTTTTGTTTTTAAAATATTTTTTAAGTTTTAGTCCATTTCTGACTTAAATGAGTAGCTTATGAATTTTTTGCCTTATATATATGTACATTGTTTTTAAATATTGCATACAACCTCTTTTAAAAGGATAAAATGAAGTTAAGTAAAATGATTCCATAGTAAAAATGTTTTACAATATCAAAGTTATTAAATTTGCCTTCAGTTATTAATTTTAAAAGAAATTGACACTGTCAAATGCATTCACATCCAAAGTGAAGAATCAAACCTTTAAACTAGAGAACTGATTTTTGGGCTTCTTTAACTATACAACTTCTTAGCGTGTTTGGTTTTGATTGTAAGTTTATTTATAAAATAGTGTAAATAAAAAATAGTTGTTGGGGATTTTCGTTATTCCCCAAAGGATAATTTTGTGAAATAATACCTAAATATACGAAAACGTATGTTATAAATGGATTCTATGGAACTTGTATTATAAATGTATTTTCTGATTTATATATCTTTTATAGCGTTATCAATTCAATTTTCGCCATTTTTTCTTAAGTCTTAAGTCTTTTGCTATCATTGATGAGCATCCTGGTAGTTCTATTTTTGTATTTTAATTGAATCAGTTTATCCTTTTCTATTATATTTTCCCTTTACTTTATTTAAATTTTGTCTTCTTAGTGTTAAATAACAGAGGAGGACAATTTTCAATATTTTAACTGGTACATTTGTTTATGATGTTAAGGAAATATAGCCAAAATTCCCTGGTATTAAGGAGGTCAAATAATAAAACATTTCTGTGTTAGCATTGAAAGAAATGATAACATTCATAATAATCAAACATTAGTCATTAAAATGTATACATTAAAACGTATACAAATATACTGTAAAAGGAAATTGCTCACTTTTCTTTCAACTCTAAAATACCAATTTATTTCAGTTAAAATTATTCTTTTTAAATGTTATACCAATAAATATAAAAAATAGAAGAGCTAATTTTTTACATAACTTTATGCATCATCATTTTTGTAAATAAAATTTTTTCTGTTTTTTAAAAAAAAAAAAAATTTCCTAAGTATAGCAAAAAGTAATTTGAAATTATGCATTTAATTTTCATATATTCTGTTTTCTATATTCAAAAAGTGTGATAGCAGAGGGAAAATCTTCAAACTGGTTAAAAAGTGGTGGAATCAAAGACAGGCATATTTTAGATATTTGTGCACTTCAGATTTGAAAAACTTGTAAATTAAAAAATCTTAACGAAATAATGCTAATTTATTTCTGAAAGTAAATAAAAAATGTATATTCTTTCTTATTTTGAGTATCATCATAAAGGGGAAAAATATATTACTTGAAAGTATATCAATACTTGGATGTTCCACTTTCTGAATTTTATTGAATTTTAATTCCAAATCTATACATAATATATATTTATGTATTCAGAACAAATTTCACTCATAAGAATTAATACACCAAGAAACATTTGTGAGTAATATAATTTAAAATATATATTTTTTTAATAATTTTTCACAATTTGCTTTATTGAGTTACTTTATTTGCCAAATGAAGCATTAATTTTATACACAAAGAAAATACATGCTTGGGTTTAAAAAAAATAATCTAGGAAATAATCATCAATATCATAAAGCAACCGTTTACGATTTTTTATTTCTTCAAGCTCAACTTTTAGTGATAAATTTATATTTGTTTTGTGAGAATTAATCTAAACAAATTAATATATAATGTAATAAAATTCTAAAATAATAAAAAAGGAGTGTTTTAAAAATAAATATCGGAATTAAAAATTATTTAAATGAAAATAAGCTGTACAATTTGAATAGCTAACATAGTCAGCTTATTAAAGTACGAGTTGGAAATTTTGTTTTCGAAATCTGTATATAATTATTTAAGAACTAAAATTGCATTTAATGTCATTTGACGAATACATGGAGAGAAAACCTAATGTTTCTAAAATGATCAAAACAGATTCAGTGTTAATCTAATAGATTTCCAATATTTCTACAATAACTTTACAATATATAAATTATTAGCCGATGGAAATGGATAGAAGTTCCCCTTATATTTTTTGAAATAAATAAGCTAAAGCTTCGACAGTAAAAGCGGTCCGTTTCGGTCACAGGGCAAGGGATGGATATGCCCCGGCAAAATTATGGAATTGCTGGCAGCAGCGGTTCGATGGATGCCTGGCATCTTTGTGTGTGCTGGGATTATACTATGCAATCGGTCTTAGTAAAAATTCAAGCTCATTTTCTTCACATTTCTCATTACGTATCCTCAAAAATGTCATTTTTGTTGTCCCTAAATTGAGGAATATCAGGTTTTAATTCTATCATGGATTTTTCTCATGATATAAAAATCATATTAACATGATTTAAAACTCAAAAAAATCCTTCTTTTTAGTTAAATTTTTTTATTGTTTATTAAGTATCCCCTTCCTCACACTATACGTTTACAATTACGTATTTATTTACGAGTTAATTTAAAATGATATGTTCGGAGTATGCTTAACATTTACTTGTTTCTAATAATTTAATTAATTGCACATAAATGATATAAATATTATGATAAAATTGCTGAAACTAATGATAACTAAAATTACTTCAACAAAGAATATAAAAAAAACAAATTAGTTGGAAACGCTGAATCATTAGTTTTAACAGTTAAAAAATCAATCTATACATGAAAAAATATAGCTTCAAACCTAGTTTTGAAGAAGTTACACTCCCGAATCACAATTCTTATAACATAAAATAATGTCACTAAATTATAATTTTTTAAATGCAAATATAATAATACCAACCTGTATATTTTATTCGGCTTATAAAATAACCTCAACTAAAACTATGGAGTACAGCTTGAAATTTTATTTTCAAATATAAATAGTACTGCGTCTCAATATTTGAATACTTTTTATATCAAAATAGCGTTGTGTATTTATAGTTTCTCCCTCTATAAAAAATATAAAAGTAATGAATTAAAATTACTTATTATTTTCATTTATTTATATTTATATATTTATTTCATATTTATATATTTATTTATTATATTTATTTCATTTATTATATGATAGTCAAAAATGAGCTAACAGATTCGATAATGTAAGTAAAAAAATCATTTCACATACTCTGTCAAAATATTTCTTCAAGAATCCAATAAATTAGTTTTATAAAATATAAATTATTTACAACAGAAAAACCATTAACATGTTACTTAGCATTTTTAAGCAAAGTAATGTACAGAGCAGCGTTTTTTAACCACCAGTACTTAAGCATTTTACACAACCTAAGCATGAGTTTGGAGGAAGTAAATATGTCAAGTATATTTCTCCCTTGATATAGTTTACTAGAGTATTTTTTAAAAGATGTGAAGTCCTATTGATCTGTTTTAGTTACATTGCAATTAAGGAATTATTTAATTCATGTTCCAAAACTGACATGTCCTGAAAAATGAATCTAGATTAAAGTCTTCAAAAATATATTTACTACAAAACTAATAAATTCTTACCACAAAATATCTTATGTTTACATAAACCTAAAAAATATAAAAAATATTTTTATTAAATGGCTTATTTAAAACTTTAATTTAGAATTCTCTTCTCTTATTGCATTATGTTTGCAAAGCATTCCCAGGGAACTGCTTCGTAGCTGAACTGTGATCTGATTGGGTAGAATTTTCATTCCGTTTGGAATGCTTTTACAAACAGCAAACTTCCTCTCAACTCAGAATCGGTTATTAAAAAATATTTAATGGCTGAGGTCGGTTTCTTTAAAGTGCGATCAATACGGCATTATGGGACAAAACTGGGCAAGAAAAGAAATATATAATTATGGATCAAATGATTTAAAGGAAAATCAATTTATGTAACTGAAATTGAAACTTTCGAAAATCACTTCTTTGGCGTGAAAAGTTAATAAATAAATAATGATAATCGTGCGTGAAGAAGTAAGGCAAAATGTGTTTTCCTTATATATCTCCAGTTTTATATGCACACATGTAAGTTTCTTCAGCTCTGTTGAAAAAAGTTCAAAAGTCATGAAACTGGTTTTATCTTGAGCATATGCATTAAAAATAAAATAGAGCACTCTACGGAATATAAAAGTAATTTTAGCAATTCAAATTTCTTATATGATTTTAAGAGTAATGAATTGTCTTAGTGTAGGAAATTTTTCTTAGGAATTTTTGAATGTGTGTGTACAAGGTATATATATATATATATATATATATATATATATATATATATATATATATATATATATATATATATATATATATATAGATAGATAGATAGATAGATAGATAGATAGATAGATAGATAGATAGATAGATAGATAAATAGATAGATAGATGCACACAAATGCTTGTGAGTATAAATATGTTTTTCCTAGGTAGACACAATAACCTACAAGCATTTAATTTTTATGAGAAATTTAATTAATTCACCTAATGAAAGAAGTCACAGCCATTATTGTTTTTACTCAAGACACACTCTAATTTGGAGTTATAAAGTCCTTTTTCATTTATTTTAATGTTTAATGATTTACAAGATTAAGCTTGTTTCATATATACATATTCACATATTTGTATTATTAACACAAAAATATGTTTCCGAATATGTATTTAAATGAAAACTTGCAAATATTCTCATGTAAACCTAGATAAGGGTAGAATTAAATAGTTGAAATAACAGAAAAGATTAACATTACTTAAATATCTACTTATTAACTATTTTTATCTAAATACATAAATATTTATAATATAATTGTTCATTTACATGATATAAGGTTTATATTTTTAATGCATATAATATAAATAAAAAGGAGATTAAAAGTTTTTTTACATGTATGGTTAAAATGTATCAATCTCTGTATTATAAACTTTGTTCCAAAAATCCAATACAAATGTAATTTAAATACCTAATTACTTAATATTACTTAATATGTAATTTAAAAATAAGATATTTTATTTGAAATTTCAAGTGTTAAAATATGAGAAAAATAATAAAAAGACAATTTTAGGAAATAACTCAAATAAAAGAGAAAGAGTAATTTAAAAGTGATTTCTGATAACAAGGTTATTAAAGGCTAATGATATGCAGCACAAACAGTAATGAGATGCTCTCAATGTGCTTGATTGTGCGCTTAAGAATCGTTTGCTCCTGACGATCAATTAGACCGGGCCTAATAGCTTAGAGTGAATTCCAGAATACTACAAAATCAAAGCTAAAGGTAAGAATTGAACCCATGAAATGGTGAACTGAAAACCAGATCATTATTTAATCGTATAGCTGTGAAACTGACCTATATTTTGAAGAATTTTTTCACCTTTTGTGCTTAGTACATTTTACTGTATATTCCCCCTTAAATTGATAAATATAAAGCTTAATAATAAATTTTTAAATCTAATTTAATTCCCAAAGTTTAATGAATTCGCATTTCAAAATAGTGAATACTAATTCAGTCATAGTTTTGATGAAAAAAAGCATTTTTTCATGATTTTACTTAATATACCCTTTTCTCACATAAAAATTTTAAAATTAAAATAATTTACACATTATTACAATTTTCAGACTTGAAGTATTTATATTTGATTTTATGTGCTTTCTTCTAAAGTTCACATTCAGATTTTTTATAGGAATATATTTTCTGAAGTTGATTTGACTGTAAAATAAGCTAATTTTTTATTAAAATAGATTTTAGTTTTTTTGTTGTCAAATCAACTTTGTCTGTAACTTTTATTACTGATTTAATCTTTATAAAACTGTCGGCTATAATGTCAACTGAAATGTTTCATAAACAGCTCAAAAATATAAGTACATTAAGAGACATAAAAAGTAGAAGAAAAATTAATGGATTTTTAAAAATGTCATGATTCAATTTCTTCCACTTGAAAATAGTCACAAGACGCTTGATGCAAATTCATAATAGATTAAGAGAGAAAAAATATTTCATCCAAATGAACGCTGTAAATTTCTCTATGTGTGTTCTGATCATTTTTCATATTGAAAGCGAGAGAAAAACACTATTTGCGTCTATATCCGTTGCATGAATTCTAGCTGATTTGTGAGTTACCTATCTGTCAGCTTAAAGTAATGGTGTAGAGGGACTCGTGTCCCTAGAAGACGCAAGGGTATTATTTTTGTCCTCTATTCCACTGTATGAACCACGAAGACTGAACACTTGATCTGAACCTATACATTTTCCTGTCAAATCTAAAGCGATGTATCATCCTAGAAACGAGAAAAAAGGAAAACTACCCACTAATATATTCTAAGTTTATATTTATTGTGTTTTTTATTGAGATATATTTTTACTATATTTGGTTCGTGATCTATTGATAGAAGAAGCGCTATCATTTTGAGGTTTATCGAAAATATTTTTAGCATTCACCACACTTTAATTTTTTTTAACGTTTTCTTTTGAAACTTCTTTGGATATCCACAGTTTAAAGGGCGAATTATTCGCTTACTTAAGGTTTCGAATTTCTTCTATTTTCTTCAATATTTTTTTAAAAATAAATATTTCTGAAACTTGAAGCGATATTCAGTTGAAAACTGAGAATGAGATATTTGTCTACGAGAAAAATATTTTTTGTGCTTTTTCTGGAAAATCTGAGAAATTGATTTTCTATCGCCTTCAATTCTTTTGAAGGTACTAAGTATGTTAACAATGAGTTGGAGGTGTTCCGTTTCTTTGAATCAACACAAAAAAATCATAAAGAAATATTTTCCAATAATTTATTAAAAAGACATCTATTTAAAGATGTGTTTTGCGTGCTGCTTTTGTAATGATGTGCATTTTGCGTGCTGAATTGAAATTTTGAATTTGAAAATGCGGTAGCTATCATGAAGATGATTTGCAAATATTGCTTTCATATTGTGCTATTCACTGAGATCTACAGAATTGCTGATGTGAGATAATATACCCAATATATTATCATAATAGATTTTCAATATATTTCCGATTCATTGTCTCCCTTTATTTTTGTAAAGCAATAATATTCTTTTATTGTAAAAGAAATAACTTTATTAAACTAATATGCAAGATGAATTAATATATTTATAATTATATTTATTTAGTAAATTATTTAGATTTACTTAAGAAACAATGGCGTAATAACATAAAAAAATAATATATCATGTCGATAAATGATATATGCGTGTGTGTGAGTGGATGGTAAATATTTCTTTATTTTTAGAATTAACTTTAGAATATTGATATTTATTTATTATTTTGTATTGTTAATAATACGCATTAGGAGATACCAGGCGATATAGATTAAATGCAGTTTTTAAATATTTTTTCAAAACTAACAGTTTGTAACATTATGACAGATAACACCTTTTATATGCATATATTAATTCTAGGGTAAGTGATAATTCATGCTTAAATTTTCATATTTATTTTAGTGCCGTAAGACTTAAAACCAATGTAATTTGTAAATTTTTGATTAAAATAAATATGAATATTAAAAAGGTAAAGGTACAATTTTCCAATTTTTATGCATCATTTTTGCTAAAAATATTCTAATTCAGGAAGTATATAAATGAAAATAAATAATATTAAATGCATGAAATGTGTAATGTGAAGTATTCCTATTTGGTATCATGCTGAATTATTTTAATTTAATCTTTTAAAAATTTTTACGAATAAATTAGTAAACTTTAAATTAATTCTATAGTTTGAATTAAAAATTATTATATTCATAAAACGGTTCATATGTTACATATAGAACTTCTTAAGGATTTTACAAATTATCTAAGTCTGTACCAAAATGAAACACGATGGTAAGTAACATCTGAACACAGAAATATCTTCATAAGCAAATCAGCGCAGTTTTACCATCAGTTAGATATATAAGAGAAGACCTATTTAAAAATGTTTGAAATGGACAGATTTAAATAAAATTGTTTCTTAAAAAAATTTTAAAAATTATTGAATATAAGCATAATATTTTATTTCGAAAAAACAATTTCAAGGTAAATAATAAAGCTTTAAGGCAATTAAATATTATATTTACACTTAAAATAGCAAAAATAATTAGTTTACGAAACATATTAATCTTTTAATAAGTTAATAATTTTTAATAATTATTTAATATTTTAAAAAAATTCGTTTCTTTTACTTTTAGAATCGAGATTTAAAAACGCAATTAGGCATGCAAACTCTTTTTAAAGTAATTATTTTAGCTAAGCATTTTTAGTTTTTAAGAAGAAACAAGTCTTATATTTAAATTTTTAGAATTTGATTATTGAAGATATGATAAAGTTACGATTACTCCTATTAAGCTTTTATAGGACACCAGAGAAATGTTTTGCAAAATGAAAAATTATCTTAACTTATAACTATTAAAATCTTAGGAAGTAAGCAATTAAGTTAGTTAGTTAGAAAAAAATTGTTTTTTTTATAAAAATACAGATTTATTTTTAAGACTTTTAATTTTAAAACCCTTTATTTTAAAATTATTAAGTATATGTGTATACTTTAGTAGAAATGTACTTTTGCAGTTTTCAATTTAAAATATTACAGAAACATTAACGATATTTGCTTTTTTAATACAATGATATCCATTAAAGGAGCAAGAATTACATATTAAACTGAAAAACGTGAATACAATTTAATTCATGAAAATATTTATTTTTAAATTAAGTACATTTCTTAAATCCTTAATAATTTCCTGGAGCAGAAAAATAGTTGTAATAATTTGTATCTTTTTATTTATATTATTTTACTTATTTTAAAAACAAGTTAGGTTACAAGTAACATAGATTATTTTAATTGCTATTTAAAACAGCCAAACTTAAATTTATTATTCATTTTTCATGCCTCTTCTGAAATTAAAATCCTATAATAAAACTGCTTGTTATCAAATGTCAAGAGAGTAATAATCATCCGGTTGCCAGATTTTGCACAGGTAATATTTTAAATCATTAACTGTCATTATATATATAGAAATCCAAATTATCTTAAAAGTAAGGAGCGAGCTAAAATATATCAGCATAATTGGCGTAGAGCTGGAAGTAAATTCCCTGGAGAGTAGAATTGTAGGAATGATTTTCTAAAATATATTTTATAAAAAAATTTTAGAACTGTCACATATTACAATAAATTATGTAATTTACTGGTAATGATTCTATAAAAATTTTCACTCTGTAAATATGTTAGCAGATTTTAAAAATTTTCAGGACAATATAAACAGTTCATATTGTTAATGTGTGTACTATTACGTGAATAAAGAGTCTCTTATCGAAACAATTATACCTATGCAAAATATTTTAATGAGATAATGCTTTGTAAAAATAATTTTCATTTGGGAATACATAAAAAGTTATTCAGCAGATAATACATCGCCATAAAGTTTTTCTTTCAAATTATTTCGAAAACTTAAAACTCACATTTATTCTTTTAACATTCAATTCAAATTCTAATGAAAATTGAATTTATTTTATAAAATGGGAGCATTTCTCTTTGGAATACACTCATGTTTCTTAGTGAATATTTAATGAAAATTTAAGACTATTAATAAAAATGCCATAAATAAGATTTTGTAGTTTCTGTCTTTATAAGATGGGAATCATTTAGAAAAAGTAAATATTTAATCAAATCTACATGAAAAATTTTATCTCAAAATTATTTCTGTTTTTTCACGCTTTATTCAAACAAGATTTTCATTATGAAATAATAAGTAATGAAAAACACACACACAAACATATCCTAAAGGACTGTTTTAGCTATGCATAATAAAATTCTTTTCTTCCTATCTAGTTGCAAAGAAACATTTTTCTTGAAACGAGAAAACTAGCTGTAATTAAATTCCTTCACGCCTGATAGCTAACGTTAAAATGAAGCTTCAGAATTAAAAGGGAGCTAGAGTTTTATTAGCAGGCTTAGTGAGAGAATACAAAAGTTTGAGAGAAAATGTCTTTAATCTCAATTATAAGTACCCATGTTTATGTAAATATTATATTACAATTTTAAGTACTTATTTTCTGGTTATATTTTTTGCTCGTTTTTTGTTTAAATAAAATTATAATTGGTTTAACATCAACATAAAACAAAACGTTTATGTGTGTCAATAATTTTTTACGAACTTTCTGGTGTAAATGTATTAATAGCCAACAATTTGTTGATATTACATTTTTGGTTAAGTATTCAGTGTTATCTGTGTATTGTCATTCAAATTTTACTCTAAAAAACAAGACCATGTCTGTTAATATGAGATATAGCAGAGTTAATTTCAATTAATGAAATGCTTCAATAAATAACACAGCAGTCCTTTGAAAACCTACATAAATGATGTATTTCTTATGCTATAAAAACAATGAATTAGTGATATGAATTTGAGAATTCGAATCCAATCATTTCGATTGTTTTTCACATACAACTGTTTTTAAGAGCAATAATACGGAATTTCGAAAATATTTGTATACATTACGGAAGACACATTACATGGAAAAAGACACATGTTGAGCCAAAAGACACACCATCAAGTTTTACTCATGGCCTTTCACTCGGTTTGCTGATGCAAATCAATGGAACCGGAACAATCTTAGCCATTTGTTATTTGCCGCCTGCTATTCATTGTATTGAACTGTATTCTCAGGGAATTACTTTAAGTTGATAGATTTATCACTTCTCCCACTCTCCGATTGATTTCGCATTGTTTTTTCAATTGTAACTCACTAAGCAGTTTTAGTAGGAACAATTTTTATAATAATTAAAATTATGAGTATTCAGAATGTTCTTTGGCTGGCTGGTTATCGTGCTCATCTGTGCTAGGGTAGCTTTAGTTGAATACCTGCAAGCAACTATGAATTGAATAGCACTCTGTGTGTGTACTTTAAAATATATTTTAACTTACATTTTATCTTTTTTGTATTCAGGATACATATTCAGTTTTTTTTTTTTTAATTTCAACTAATTCTATAAATTTTCCAGCTACATATTTTATAGAATTAAAAGCAACAATTAATTTTTGCAAACACTAGTTTTAGATTTTGCAAATTTTTTTAGAATTAAATGCATTCATTATTAGTGATACAAAAAATTACGATGAGTTCTCTAAAAAATCTGTTGTAGGCAGCAAAAATCATGTGACAGTTCTCTATTCTATTCATAAGAGGATATATGATAAAAGATATGTATTTTAACTTACTACATGCTAGATGTTCTGCATTTTTTATGTATATGGGCCCAAAAATGAAATCCAGATTGAAAACATTAGAAGTTAAGATATTTTAGTTTTAAACTAAAAATTTTATAAAATAAATAAGAACATTGTATACAATGATATTTACATATCATAAGTAAGGATACACCTGATAAATTAGACACACTTGCACTATGATGGACAACTTAAGTTTGAGTAATTGAAGATATACTTTTATAAATGCATATATATATATATATATATATATATATATATATATATATATATATATATATATATATATATATATATATATATATATATATATATATATTAAATAGCATTCTGGATTTATTCATATACATAAACAATAAATAAGAAATATGTAAAACTTATGAATTTGGTTCTAAAAGAAAAAAAAACTAATTATAAAATCAACTGGAATTTACTTAAATTTTTAATAATCCTAAAACTCATACAGCATAATTTAATTATTACCTAAAGGAATCAAACCAAGTAAGTTATTAATAACCTTGTACTAAATTATCCAAAACTTTTACTTATTCTTTTCTATAAGTAACCTCGTTCATTCATTAATCTCAAAAAATAAAACTATACATCTATAAAATCTTTGAAAGACAGTATTAAGGATTTTAAAATAAGATAATAATTTCAGGCACTATACGTAATTTTCAATCCCTTCAAAGGAAAATAAAATTACGTATATATTTTTATTGAGAAATAGGATAAGTACATATAGAAAAAAAATTTTCTTAACATTTTCATAAATGAAAATACAATTTAGTTTTATCTCTTAAGGTTATCAGACTGAAATTTACTTTCCTTTCTAACGAAAATCCAATAATCAAAACTCTATCTTTTAAATTATTTTCTCCACATTACAACTCATAAAGTTAATAATAAATTAGTTTCTCTTTAATATTGGAATAATTGCATATGATGAATAAAAGTTCAAAATTAATAAAAGAACCCTAAAGTAATTAAAAAAAACTGTCCTCAGAAAAATGACTCGAAGGTAATTCAAGTAGTTTATCTTTAAATATGGAAATCTTTTTACCTTTAAATACTTATAAATTATTTTAGAATAATTTTGAGTTCCTTTCAAATCTTTATTTGTTTTGTTCTTTATAAAGAGAAAAGTAATATTGGACTTATAAAATGATGTGATGATGTAAAGGTAACAGTTGTGCAGAGAAAATCTCACAGGATCGTTTTCGCATCGTCAGGTTTGGGAAATGATAAGTTAAAATTCTGCGTATTTCTGTAAGATATAAATGTTGGTTTTCCTGTGGCCTAGTGGTGGGAATACAAAGTTTGAAATCAAAGTTTTGGGTTCTATCTCAGCCGGTGTTGAACAAGGGTAGATGGGGATGTGTAACGACTATCCTCGAGTATATCTATTGACATGGGTTACAAGTGAACTTCCCTGTTTTCCTCTCCTGTGACATTTGAATACTTACCACTATATAAAATTCTGTACAGAAGATATTGCCCTAGAATGTTTACAGACTTTACAACAACCTTTATTTGTTAGGGTATTTACTTTGCAGTATCAAAAGCAACAAATATAATGGTTGAACTTGAGATAATGCTGTTTAAATTAGAATGTCTCAGACTCGATTCCAGCCATTGTTCAACCAACGTCGGAGGAATATTGCGTTTCTGCATTCTTCCATGATCACTGCTTGGGAGTTTATTCGTGTTTTCAAGAATCCGACACGTGAATACGAAACACTACCTATGCTTCATGCATGATGAGTAAAATTATTCGTACACCTCATATTAGCTTTTGACTGTTTGGTGTTCCACTACATGATGTCTAAATGCAATAAATATATAGGAAATGTTCTGTTACAACAGATATTAGGTTCTGCTTAACTTAATTCACTTTAGAGAAAATATTGTTTCGAAGGCCACAGACATTCAAGTTAAAATGCTATTTTATGTTATATACCTTTTTAATTGAAGACTTGTGGAGGTACCTGTTATCATTTGCCTGTGCTTGACTTAACTGCTCTGGTAGATAACTTATAATTTAAAGGTTTAAGGAAATATACTGTGTATTCTTATCATTATTACGTTAAAGTTACTGTTTCGAATTAAATAACATTGGAAAGCTGTTTCTGTGTCAGAGCTATAAATTGAAGTACAAATATTGGAATAGTACAAAAATTTTAATTGTAACTTAATAGAGATTTACTTATACCACTAACATTTCATGAGACTTCTAATGGTAAAAATTCCTATTTGAACTCTTCAAAAAATTAAAGAATATTGTAATTTTTTTAATATATTAATGTTATGTGTTTATTACTTTTTTCGGAAAATAAAAGAGAGTTACAGATGCATATTTTTTTCATTATTAAACTTCAGAGTATGCTAATTTTTAGTTTCACACCCAAAAAGACGCTTTAACACCAAGCGAAGGAAATTTGTTATTGAACGACTGAAAAATAAAGTGAAAAATAATGAATATCTTTTAATACTTACTTTTTTGGATAAGCCGAATTCTCATTGACATTATTTAATGTATAGATTTAAGCTTGCTTGAAGATTTTTTGGTTAATTAGATGGGACCAAAGTCAAGCTGAAATAACAGAAGCTATTGGAATTTCACAAAGTGTCATATCCAAGATTTTAATCGTTTGGAAGAATAATAAAGCTGGATATAGACCAAGAAAGGGATATAAATATGCAAATATGCACACTAAATATTTAAAATCATTGGCTGACAGACACCAAAATATTAATGTCACTCAGCTGCAACACCTTCATTCTACAATTGGAACTTCTGTTTCGATTAGAACTGTTAGTTTCTAACAGTTCTCCACGATCAGACTCCACGCTGTAGGTATCTATGCTCCTAAAGCAATGGCATGTGTTATGTTATCAGTAAAATACTGTGGCTTTATAGAGATTGGAAAACTGGGCATATGAACTGGAGCAGAAATAAATGGCGTAAATTTCTTTTCACAGTCAAGTGTCGTTCTTCTATTTATCCATATAATAGGCATATTTTCATTTAGAGTAAATTTCATGTAATTTGGATGTAGAAAAGCGCTTATTTATACTGGAATATTATTTAATGGGCACAGCTAGCTTTTCATTATTCGGAACTATTACCAGTCAGCGATATAGGGATACGATTCTTACACCAATTACCTTAAGCCGCAGAAATTGGAAATGAGTTCATACTGAATGAATACAACGTTAGGCCACATTGTGCTCATTTCGTCTACGATTCCCATCTAGAGAAAGAAAGTATACGAATGGAATAACCAGCCTGTCCAGAGAACAAAAAAGACAAATAGTGCATGTTTAGAGCATTCCTGGTAGATAAGTTTCTGTCATCTCTAATAACTAGATAAATCTCTTTTGAATGATTAGGATATATATACCAGAGTATAACTTAGAATATTAGTATAGAATACGTCCGGTTTTCAGTTACAGCCTCTTAAAATCCCTGATTCAAATAGTTTCAACATTCCTGGCTGTCCGGTTAAGTTAAAACCATTTTCTTTCAAGGGAATACTTAATCTTCTTTTTTCATATTGGAGTTTCTGCTTTTTTTTCTTTTAGGATTCTAATGCTCAACAATATGTAGTTTCTCTTCCAAACATGCTTAAATTTTTCTCCTTTTGCCACCTCGTTTTTCAATTACATGTCAACTATCTGAACATCTAATCTGTTCCTTATCCCAAAAGTCCATCCATAATTTTAATATTTGATTTGAAAAGCGTATAAGTCTAGTCAAAATAATAAAGGAGGTTGGTCACCACAATTATAACTAAAATTCTATTATGTGGGTTTTATACAGTTTAAGGACATAAGAGTTTGTATTCCTTTTTTGAGCTATATTTTCCCCAATTAAACAAGTTGAATATGGCATTTAAATGAAAGGGTTAACTTTATTTATTTAAATTTTGTGGTGTTCATGCTGCGACATTAAATGTTTATAAAATATTTATGGCTTTGAAGGGATGCAAATAACTTAATCGACATTTTATATTCAAATTATGACTTAAACAGGTCGCAATTGGTTTAAAATATGATTTTCATGCTACAAAAAATATATATTTTACAGCTGCCATTATATTGCATTATTATTTTAAATGAACAGTTTGGGATATTCAAAATTACATATTGATCAATCAAAGATTTAAACAAAGGAAATAAATTTCTGTGATTTTTAAATTTATAATAAAAAAGTTGTTTTACATTGGATAAGAGAAATGTCACCTTTGATGTGACCATCCCTCTTTTAAGTTAAAACTAAAAATTTTGACATAAAATGCAATATGCACTAACATGTTTCGGATTAGAAAATTTTTAAAATAAGTTTGTTTTATATTTGGTGTTATCAACAGCAGCATCAAAAGTTTAGAAAACCCATTGCAGTTAAAACTTTAGATGAAGATAGGATAAAAGATTCATTTACACACAAAACAATAACTACGACGGTAAAATAACAATAAACCTTAAATTTTAGCATTAAAAATTTAGAAAAGAGAATTTTTGGTATAAATAGTATTTACTTCTTTATTCAATCAATACGAAACATTATTTGATCAAAGTGATTTAATAGGAAATCACCACGTAAGAAGAATATCCTGCAAAAGTAAATAAACAAAAAGTAATTCTTTGAGCAAAATTTTATCAATATTGAGCAGAAATCGGGAAAAAAAAGTTATGAGGTTTACTAAAATGAAAACAAAAAACTTAATGTATTAGGTAATATAGAAAAATATTAAATCAAAAGCAAAAAAAAAATCATGGATTAAAATCATTATTTAGAAGAAGTAGAACATGAAAACTAATCGGTTTCAGCTTGTATGTGTTTTACAGTAAATGTAGCCTGAAATGTAAAAAAAAATCACAAGTAGGAATATCAGTTTTGAAAAGAGGTTTAAAATATTTACAATGAAAGAGAAAAAAGGATATTTATTCTATCAGAATTGGAAATGAATCTATGTATCTTTTGTTTCAAGCAGAATTTTAATGCGAAAATTCACTGGTATGTTAATGGAGACATAGTTACAAAATGAAATGTAACTGCCTCTTGATCTTCAAATCATTATGATTGAACATATATAATGTTTTTTGATCAAAAATTTCTGAGAGCAGGGTAAATATTCTGAAAGTAAAATCCATTAAAACTGACGGCAGTAATGTTGACACACCCAAGCGTAACATCTAGTTGAAATCCTAAATGTGGTACTTAATATCAAAAAACATGCATTATATACTGATCTTACTAAGTTTTATTAAACATTTATAGATATCTGATTGCATTTTAAAACTTGTAAGTTGTGTTTTATTTTGGTATCAAGTAAATAGTTTTTATTTATTTTATTAAAATTCAGAATTGGCCCTATTGGTAGTACCAATCTTAAATATTTTTAGTTTTGTAGTCATACATTTAATTTTCATTTTTTTAATTTAACTAAACTTATCAGGATTTGTGAAAGATTTTTATGCTCTGAAATGTCAACTTTGCATTTCTTTATCAAAGTAAGAATGTGATTCGAATCATTTTTTGCTCTTTTCATAAAATGTTCTAATATATTTGGTTAAGTGTTAAACTTTCACAAAGAGAATTTAGGCAAATTTTTCATTCATCGCTAAAACATCAGATACACTGCACATATATCATGGTGATTTAGGCTTATTCTTCATGAAATGCGTATTAGTAATTTGTTTTTGAACACTGTTGGCTGAAATAAACTTCTGATTTTACATAAACAAAGAATTAAAATTTAAAAAATGTTCTATTAATCATTAGATCTCCTATATGTTAAAAATTTCCAGAAAGGCTTTAAGTTTGGGATGGCAAAATGATGATCCACGCATGAGACAAAATTCCCTGACTCAAATGCCGTATACATAAAATGATTTGAAAAGATGCATTGATATGGAAGCAATTATTCTCTGAATACTTAAAAGTCAGAGCACTTTGCATAAAAAGGAAGATCAACAGGCAATCAGCATAGGAGCAGCACCTCATGATTGGCCTCTATTAGTTATTCAAAAATCATCTCTCACTCCCAAAGACTTAATTTAACAAAAATAATTCATCGATGGTAGAGAAGAACTGTGACGGACAAGTTAGGAAAATCTTTAACAGTGGTAGGAAATCACTATTAGGGAATGTATATCTCGCCTGCATAGTGAGAATAGATTGTACACCGTACTCTACAGGTACAAATTTTACAAAAATTGTACAAATTGACTTGTATGTCTATGTTCGACCATCCTTATCGTATATTTTTTTCTCTTAAACCATGATATATTCAGATTTTTCTGCATAGAATTATTTTGGTGCTAAGAAAACGATATCCGAGCTATAATGAATTCACGAACATACAACGTGTAGTTACCCGATTAATAATTTTTACTATTCAATGAATTTTTATTACAATATGGAACACTTTTACCATAAGCGCTAAAGAAGTTAAAGTCTTTTCACTGATCCCTTTATTATTTAACATTATGCTTTATGAGTCACAAGTGTTAAATAGAAAGACATTTTTGGACATCCTACCCAAAAGGCCATGGAATATAACACTTGGTCAATAACACTTGCTATGAATACCTTTCATATCTTTCTATCCATATCTTTCGATTCAGTAGTTAGACAAATTTCATGTTTTCTTTATAAGTAAAGCATCACAAGAAAGTTATTTAACACAAATTCACTATTTTTTACTAGTTACGGTTGTTTGGAATAAGCAAATTTATTCAAAGTATATTTAAAAATATAATTTGCTGTTACTATATCAAATATGAAAGAATTTTTAAATTTGTCAAAAAATGTATGATATTAAATATCCACCACAATCAAGGAAAAACAAATTATCTTAACTAATTTGGCTTAAAAAATGTGTCGAATTTTAATAAAATGTTCTGAAATTAAGACTTATGAAATCTGAATTAAATTTTCAATGTTTCAAACCAAAGATAATGTAATATAATCAGTGAAAGTTACATAACTTAGTGATTTTAACAGATTAAGACAGCTGTAAATCTCTCTAATTTTTATGTTTACAATCCATTAAAATGGCTTAACTATTCAATAGTCTTTTCATCCTTATTTTGCGACTGATATGTAGTTATACTAATTTCTTTTATTTTACATTAATTTTTTATTACAATTTTATATAGTAAATTATCAGTCTGCAATAAGTGTGAAGAATAAATTAATCTGAATTTTAAAGCATATATAAATTACTTTTAGTAAGTTTAAAGAAATTTATATCAGGAATTAAAAATACTTAATATAAAACAATATGTATGCATTAAATGGGTATTGGTCATAAATTCTACAAAATATTCTAAAAATGACTTCCCTGAAATTGGAAAATTCTTACTGCTATAAGTTTATGTATAAAGCAATAATTTGGTTTGGGAGGGATATAAGGAAGGTATTTTCATTTACACATGAAGCGAAAGCTCTGGGACATATTTGTTATTCTGTGGTCTCAAAGCAGTCAGTCAAATGAATATTAATACCATTCTTCATTTCAACAGAATCTAAAATTGCAATGAATATTCATGAAGCTCTTGTCTTATGATGATTGTAATTTCATGACACATTTTGTGAAGGAAAGAATCCTCCTACTTCCTAAAGAGGAGTTTTTTTGTATCTTACTGTAAAGGAATAATTCCTAGTATCTCTTTCTTTGAACCAAATGCACACACACAGTTTCTCTTATAAATACTTATTTAATGGGAGCAGACTTGCCGTCATTTTATAAAATCAAATTTATTTAAAGTACATTTTTCTTTACATGGATTACACACATTACAAAATTAATTACAATGCAAATTTATTTAAAATACAAGTGCATTTCTTTCTGTGTTTATTTATTATATTTTAGCAATAGCTTTTAAACACTTTCAGTATTCAATGTAGTATGTAAATACTTATTTTTTAACAAGTGCTGAAATGCATTTAAATTGATAAATTTATTTTCATTTGTTTAGTTTGAAAGTACACATAATTTGCTGCTAAAATTGCTTTATATAAATAACGTTTCTAATATTTTTATAATTTATCCTTACATGAATTTTTCAATAAAAATTGTATGATTATGCTAAATTTAACTTAGGCTCTATTGCAATTCAATTGTTTCGGCAATACACAGGAAAACTCTTTATGGAAGACAAAACCAAAAAAGTAGTATCACCATGGAATCGTTTTTACGTTCATAGAAAAGTTGTAAAAAATACTTAAATTTTAGTTTAAGGAATAAAGGTAGCTATAAATCTAAAAAAATGCAATTTAAGCAAATTAGAAAAAACTTAATCTCAGTAAAATGCAGTTACATCTCATACATTTTTAATTGCTCACCAGCGAACAAACCTTTCTAGCTCATGTTCTGAAATAACAATAGTTTTTCTTGAATGCAATTTTTTTTATTTGACAATTTTGACAAATTAACTGAAGCCTTCTATCGCCGTATAAAAGCGAAAAAGTAAATTTTTGACAAGCACTATTCTGCCCTGAATTCTGATGTGGGAGAAGTCTTTTAATGTTCATCAGAAGACCTACTGAGACAAAGAAAGCGCATTCCACTTTAATGGCATTTGGATGGATAAGGTGTGGCATATGTTTCATTTTAATGAGTTACATTGTTTGCTCAGGGGTGCAGTGGCGACAGACTCTTCCTACGAGACGGCTGTCCTGCCCAGTGCTTTATCGTCAGCACAATCTGCTGAAAATGTAGAGGTATTTTGCTTATACAACAAAACTTCGTCTTAGAAACAAGCTCTAATAAATTGTAGAAGAAACTTCTCGTAGAATTCCTGTTTGAAAGCTTAAAATTTAATTTAATGAAATTACAGATAGTTTATGGAAAAATACTTAGTGATGTTTGTTTACTTTCCAAACTCAATATTTATCAAATTTTAAACAAAATATTTTGCTTTGCTTCATATTTCATAAATTTTTAGTCTATTTTGTCGATATAATTTGCTTACACATTTACTAAAATGCGCTAATGTTCAAATCCGATCGTGTAGTTTGTTTCGATATTGAATTTATTGACAGAAATAGAGTGTTTTTAATACTTTTATTTTTCTGAAAATGTACTTTCTGTTTTTCTAAATAATATCTTCTTAATTTTTTTTCAATTTACCTCACTATTTCTTTGGAATATATTGTTTTAAAATATATATATATATATATTGGTAACCAACTTTAAAATTTAATGAATCGCAATACTTAATAGATAAAATGTTAACTGTTATTAATATATGTTATCATTAGCTTTATGAGATTGTTTTGTTTGAAAGAGAATGATCCGAAAAATTAAGTATAGTAAATATATATCCCAATATTTACAGATTTATTTCGATGAATATGCATATAAGGATATATATTTAAGAATATTTATTTATCAACAATTTTAACTTTTATTTACTTATTATAAAATATATTAAATAATTTATGACTTATAGGATTTAATGAAGTTTACTGAGGATTTAATGAGGAATCATTTATTCATTTTTGTGCGTTTTATTAAAATCAGAATAGTATGCAAAATTTTAATAAATTATAAGACACACAAATACTGAAGTTATAAATTTAAAATTTAGTAACTTAATTTTAAATATTCTTAAATAAGTAATTTTTGTTTTATAGTATAGTACTATATATAATTTCATAAACTACAACTGTAAATAATATTCATTCTATCTTATTAAAGTGTTTTTGAAAAATTGTCATAATATAGAGCTTATAAGTTATACTCTTTAATAATTTTAATGTCTTAGTTAATAAGATTTAACACATGCAAATTTCATTTTGTTATTTATTAAAATGAAATTAATAAAGTAGAAATACATGATGATAATATAAAATTATTTTTTTATATAATTTAATATTTTTTTAAATTTTAATAATAATAGCTATACGAGTACAATATTTCCACTTTAAAATTGATAAAAAATAATATAAAGACCCCACAAATTAATTTTTCTTTAGTTTTTGAATTTATTATAGAAATTTTTAACTAAACTTACTGTGACTAACAATGTGAATTCTATCTATTAAATATTTAAACCAAATAAATTTTAAAAGTAGATAAACATTTTTAGTACTGATAAATTTGAAATTAAATTTTTAATATCAGAAGTTGGAAATCAACCAAAATTTTTGTTGAAACTGATGACATCTCAAAATTACGTGAATTAATTTTCCTTTTGCAGAAAAATTCTACACTCATTTCAGATCTCCTTGCATTGCATTAAAAACAGATTCCAATGTTTAACTTCAATTTATATTCTCAGACACTACAATTAATGGATTCGTTCACGAGCGATAAAATCAACAGGTTCGTAAAAGCATTTGTCTTCCGCATTTTGTAAACAATCCCTGTGTGAGCGAGCCCATTTGTTTAGGTATTTATTTGGGATCCGCCTTTCGTGTACGCGCCTAGGTTTTGCAGTGCTTCTAAGCTTCCTATTGTTGTGCGCAGTTCATTTGTACTTGTACACGACAACACAGCGGCTACTCACTCCATTACAATGATTGGCCGAGAGCTCTCTGTTTGTTTGTTCCCCAGTGCCGTCTATCAATTACACTGACACGCTATACGTTGTTGATGAAATAATCAATCGGCTGGCAGATAGTCGAGTTACACTCTTAGTGCAAGTTAAATGGACGTGTAATGATACCTGATCTAGCAGTTGCCCCGAATGCCATATCAAGGATAAAGCCTGAACACTTTATACCGATGTAAAGTTATTTACTATCGATTTTTTATACCATTCATTTTCTCAAAAAATATTTAAGAAACATCATATTTTGAAAAGCTGTAAAAACGGAAATATCTCGAAGAAGTATTTCAGTTTCTTATCGACTTACAATTCCCTGTTTTATTTTTCTATTTTTTCTTGGAATTGATGAAATTAAATTGCTGATTATTAGTTATTTTGCATTTGAAGTTATTTTCTTTAAATTTATATCATTATAAGAAAATTGAATGCATTTTATCCAAAAAGATGCCGTTGTAACTACTACTCATACTTTCATCAATTTATCTTTTAATCTTACTTAGATTAAGAACTAGAGTATTAATTTCTTCGCTTTCAATATAATGTTGTTAAAAATTTCAAGCAACTGAATATATTTTCAGATTTACATAACACCTGACAAAATTTTAATAAAATGAACAAAATCAAATATTTTAAAGCTGGATATTTTTAAAAAATTACCCTCGTTCATTTTAGGATTCTCGGTTCAAAAGAATGTGGCAAATCGAATTAATTAACAGACTACCCAGAATACTAATAAAGAAATTGTCATTAACATTTTGTGAAAACACTGTTTTTATAAGGTGTATTTTTTAGCTCTGGAAATGAATTTAATATTGTATCCTCTTGTGTCATCTTAACAAACATCTTGATATTTTTAACTCCTATAAACGACCTCTTCTAGTTTACTAGAATTATCTCTGTCCAGAAAACTATCTACAGGCTATATAAGGCTCTATGATCTTTAAAAACTTCACTGGGAAAGTTTCAAGAACATCATCGTTACATTACTTTGCTCTCATAGAATGTGGTTTAGAAAAATGCCAGTTGTACTGACGTTCAACATGACTGCTCTTTTTATGAATGAATTTACTTTAACTAAAGTTGTTGACTTCTTTTATGCAGAAAAAGAGGTGGCACACGCTGTGCTCTCGCACACGAATATTCCTCAATAATTACATTTTTTACAGAAACTCGATTGATAATTAAAGTAAACATGATAATAGTTTTACTGTGCCCTAGAACGGTGTACCTAACTTCACAAAATCCACCTTGCTTCGGAAATAACACGAGATAGACTTATACCATTTACCATCAAACTGAAACTACTTTTCAGTCTTTAGGAAAATTTCCTTTGAATACTTGTTCCAAACGTGAAGAGAACTCTGTAGCTGTTATATCTCAATAAGGCCATGCATATAATGTCCTCTATTGATCCTTTGCTAGTGTAGGATGGCTTTGAAAGGAATTTCTAGCGATGGTGTCTATAGTTATAAACTAATTTCCTAACTCAGAAACTAACATTTGAGAAAATTCATTCCTTCAGCGACGCCCACTTCAGACTTCTCAGATTCAAGCATTCTGACGTTTCTCCATTTGAACATTTTAAAACATTTTCGATCATTAATATTAATTATAACCAATTAGTCTTTTGGTTTTATAGCAAATAAAGCATTTCTATTGATTAAATTTACAAATAAAGAGCTAGGACATTCGTTTAATCAGTAAAACTTTTCAGTACCTAAGCCTCTTGACTCGATATTATTGGATACCCTAAATATTTCTGAAAAATGTATATCACTGAATATCACTGTAGTAGAAAGAATTAACGTAGGAAATGATAAAAGGTGTTTTCATCTGTGCATGTAATTCATTGCTTTGCTTCTTGTATAAATATATTTGCTAATTTACTTGTTGCCTTCTATGTAAATCAAAGTAGCAATTTTCAATTTTTTCCCTTTTACTGTGCTTAATTTTTTGAAGTTACTGAATTTTTATACTTTTCATTGAATGATTTATTTAGAAGTGATTCTTTATCCTAATCAATAATGGTTCCTTATTAGTTTGTTATATTTAATTTATTAATTAAGAATTGAAGATATCTGAAACTTTTTGAAGGTATAAGAATCCCGTATATTAAATAATAAAGTATTCAATTTTTTTTTCTAAAAGGAATTCTTAGTTAAGAAAACATAGTTCAAAATTATCAGAATTATTTAAGATAAACAATTAAATAACTTGTTTTGACTGATAACTTAAATTGCTCATGATGTTACAGAAAAGGAAAAAATTAGTTACTATCTAACTATTTAAAAAATGTTATTTATGCAATTTTGGGTCATGAAGTAACATAAAATCTATTATTTGTTCTTCAAAGAAGTATGTTGAATTTAACAAAATTCTGACTAATTATGATCTTATACTGTGCTTTGTTTTGGATTTAATAATATTTATCTTAATAGAAATTATTAATTTATTCAAAACGAAGTTTCGACAAATATTTCTGAGTGCCAATGAAGTAACATAAAACGCATCATATGAACAAAATGCTTCATTCACTGCTATTTTCGTGAAATTTTACTGCGAATAATTTTAGTGTGTTATGGTATATAAGTATATTTTTTCTGATTTTTTATTGGAATATATTTCATAACGTATTTCGCAAACAAAAGTTTCTTATTTTTGTAATAGAACTAGAAAATTCATCGCCGGAGTGAAATGAATTATTCATATTGTGATTCCCTTTTAAGTAGCTCTCTTAAAATTGGCGTTAATATCCCTCATTTCAAAAGTGCTGCAGATGTGCCTTACACTGGACGCGTCTTATGTGGAAGTTTGAAAGTAATTCCATCCATCACATCGAAGGACTGGTCGCTTAACAAGAAAGAAAAAGAAATGCTTGTGGTGAGCTCTCCAAAAGACTTCAAGAAGAAACACCAACTTAGAATACAGAGAATTTTTTTATTATTATATTTTTTTTGCTTTTTCAATAGTCACAGTTCCAGCTGAGAACAGAAAAACTTTAAACAGAATTATTTTTTTTTTGTCTTAGCAACTGAAAATTATTTTTTCACTTTCATTTATTTTACTCTGTTCCGGTGCTTTTCCCATTTACTTTCTTCTATATGAAACCGTTGCTTTTCTTGCATTCAATTTCACAAAAAAATTATTTTCAATGCTTTATATGTATAAGTAGTTTACACAAAAACTCAGAACTTATTTTTAACCAATATTGTTCCAAAAGATCATATGAAATTTTGCTCTTGAGATACATCTGAAACATTCAAGGCAAAGATTAACAATTCACATGTGATTCGCATTGTTATTGTTTATTAAATTCATATAACACACATACTCTGGTAATGTAAATAACACATATATGATAAAATTTCATTATTTTCAAATTCGCTCTTTTTCTAAAAAAGAGTAAAGTGTAGAATAACACTTTTAAATAAATTCGTATTAAAAAGTTTTAAATTGTTTTCAAGAAAATACATTTATCTCATATTTTATCAATTCTTATGTCTCTTGAAGTACTAATAGCAAAAGCTTCACTATCTACATGAAAGTATATTTATTTTTCAATAAAAGAAACAAAAATGAAATCCAAGAAATCAAAAACAATAAATTGGTCTTCAAAACATTTCAAATGAATGCATCTTATTATCAATTTTGATTTATCAAAATAATAGATTAATCGCAATTTAATAAAGAAATGTAGAAGCAACAAATTATTTTGAAATCCTTTTACGTTTCATTTTATTTAGTATCTTCAATCATTTACATCAGGAGAAAATGTGTTAACGTAAACGCATAGTTATCTTAACACTGCTCTGTAACCATGAAGGAAAAATCATGGACAATGAAGGAAAATACTGCTTAATATAATGGTATTTAAAGGAAACATGATTATTTTAGGTATATATATATATATATATATATATATATATATATATATATATATATATATATATATATATATATATATATATATATAATCCTAAAATAATCATAATATATATGTATATATATATATATATATATATATATATATATATATATATATATATATATATATATATATATATATATATATATATATATATATATATATATATAATGCATATAACAATCTTTGAAATTATAGTTTGTAACATATTTTAGAATCTATGATTTGACCTTCTCTGTGAAACGTTATTAATTTAGTATATTTTTCTTGTGTTTAAAACTAGACGTTTTTTTCAATTTTTATTTAAACTTTGAGTGGCTGTAGTGCTCTGTTAAGAAGGGCGTCAGTCATGTTACTTGGAGATAATGGATTCTATCCTTGATTCAACCGAAGATTATCCTGCTACGAGGATCAGTTGTGTTTAGCGGCTTTCGTTGGCAGGTTGGTTTGGTTTGTTTGTTTGTCGCTCAACGGTCATGTTTTGCACACGAGGGCTAATTAGACCGGGACTTACGGTTTAAAGTGGAATCCGAACCACTACAAACATCCATGCCCAAGGTGGGATTCGAACCCACGAACTGTTGAACCGAAGGCAAGAGCGCTAACCATTCGGCTGTCAGCTCGGCACTTTCGTTGGCAGGAATATATAGTCGGAATATATTGTAATAACATAATCTAATACATTATGTAAAAGTGATAAATGCAAATACAAAATACTTGAATTTGCAATAAATCAAAATACTTTGAGATTTCTCTTTTTTAAATCATAACTTTGTATCATGTTCAAAAGATTAGATTTACTTCAAGATGTCACTAAATTAGATCTTATATGATATTATTTCAAACACTGGTTAATTTTTAATCGACATAAATATGAGTTTCTTTCTCTTTTTTAAGTTTCAAATAAAGTAAACAACTCAAGTAAACTGTTGAGTGAAAAATAATCAAATTGAACTCGTGCTATTGACTTTCAGTCATTTAAATCGAGCTAGACCCTGAAATGCTCATTTCTTCAGTTCTTGTTGTTCCCGTGTCCATGAAAAAAGTGTAGATAGCAGATAATAAGGAAAGTCTCTAAATCCCATCGAAAGTCTTGACCACTGCCTCTGCAATTAGGGGTGCATCAGGGCTGTAGAGAATTTCTTGCAATGAGTCCCTAAGTGGGACCATTCCGATTTTTAATAAATTTACCGCAACAGCTGGGCATTCCAAGGTGTGATTGGGCGCGAGCTGGACTCCCGGGCAGTGCTTACATTGAACATGTGTTCTTGTTTTATCCGGGAGAAACTTCATGCCCTTATGGTGTTCTGTTCTCAATCTGGCAATTGTAGATGTGATAATCCTGGGACAGTTAAATTCTGTTAGTAGAGTTTTTTTTAAAGGTGTGAGACATAATTCTATATTTGGCCACAGCGTTAGCATCAGCAAGTGTGATTGTGGCGATCTTATTGTCGAGGTCTCTAGCTTCTTTGGCCAGGCTATCGGCAGATTCATTACCCTCAATGTTGCTCTCGGGGGAGCCTGTAACACTTAGAGAGCACGTCCCTAGGTGGCGGATAGGGGAATGCCTCCATTGGTTTACCATTGGGTGGTAGGAGTGAAATAAATAGCTCCCGCGGACCAACAGGTAGAAGTCCAACCTCCTGGAGGCAATGGCATCTTTTTCCATGAATAGTGCAATACTGTGTGATACGGATAATGTTACCGCGTTCGGGGTAGCCGACGCGCCACGGGCTGGAGTCCGGGCCCATGACGAGAAGTATGCTACGAGGACCCTAAATATTTTACAGTTGAACATCAATGGTACCCAGAAAAAGATTCAAGAACTCATCGAGATCCTCAACGAAAATAAGGTACATATTGCATGTCTACAGACCAAACTCAATCTGAAACTAAAAATCAAAGGCTACACTACTCTGCGAAAAGACATAAAAGACCGGACAGGTGGTGGCCTAGCCTTCCTTTTTAAATCAGCTGACATTAAATTTAGAGAAATTACACTGCCACCATCCACAGTTAACAGTGAGAGCAGTACTGAAGTACAAGCAATTACCGTACTCCTGCCTCAACATGAAATCACTAATTAATGCCTACCATCCGGACAATTCATTTCTACAGTTTAAAAGCTTATACGTAAAAGAGATTTCTATTTTAAATATAGATGTTTTTAGTGGCGTGTGTGGAATACACTTTTATTTAAAAGTTCAGCTTGAATCAGATTAGGGTGCAAAAGTTAAAATAGAGTTACATATAAATCAAATAACTCTCATTTACTTCAGAATGAAGTTCTGTAGTAAAAGAGTTAATGTGTTCCATCATTTTTAAAGCATTACTTCATTTAGAATTTCAAAAGAGATTATTTTTAATTTTTAAAAGACAGGGAAGAAAGATTTAAAATCTGAATTAATTTTTTTTAACGCCACTAGTGTTCACTGTATTCTTAAAGATTGCATTTATTGTGTTCTCAGATATTTTTCATTAAGAATATTAATATTTTGAACTTTCACAACACAGCCTATTATCACTTATATAGTTTTGTAATTAAATTGAAAACCTTAAAATATCCGAAATTAAATTGAGGCCTTAATAGTATTGCCAATAATTTGATTTATGAGATAAATTTTCAATAATATTACTTCAATGCAGTTTCATATAAAGTTATATTATATGAAACTTCCTTAATTGTATATTTTAAGTCTGAATTCACAGAGTTCTAAAAAGCCGAAATGTTTGTACCTGTGAATGATGTTAGTAATTGAAACCACTATATATAAGATTACAATTTCAAAAACAATGTATATATATGCAGAATAAAACATTAACAGTTATCACAATAGTTGTAAAAGTCTTTTAAGTCAAAAAAATGGGGAGATCATTTGATTGCACCGAAGGAAGTCAGCTGAAAAAGTAAATGAAGCAGCCAATAAATATAGCTTATAACAAAACAAAGTTTGCCATCATCAAAACTGTTTGATAGAAATTTTAAAGAAATGTTTATATGGGTGATCCTTCATTTGCTGATTATTCATCGTGGAGCACAATTTTTCGAGAAACAAGAAAACTAAAATCATAATTATTTTTATGAATTCACAGAAAGGAAATTTGCATGATTAGATGAATCTTACAGTATTTAAAACAAATACTGGAATTTATGACAAAAAAAGCAAGCTCGCTTAAGATTTTTTGCTATCATATGTCGATATGATGGCTATGTTTCTTTCATGATTATGAAAACAACAGTGTGATAATCAACCGGCATCATTTAACTTTTCGTCATGTCATTAGCAAGGTATATGAGCACCATTTAAACCAAGATATATGAGCACCTGTATGAGCAACAAGATATATGAGCGCCTGGCCCGGGCCCATTACTCTTAAGTATAAAGATTTCAAAATTCCTTCTCATACTGCCTGTAATGTCAAGGATTCAATAACTAAATGCGAAAATGGAATTACACCATGACCTCTTCAATCACCAACCTAGTAAGGTTGAGATTTTGTGTGCAATATTCACTGAAATGCTTGAAGCCCCTTACACCTATTTCAAAGAATTTTCACAAAATGTTCAAGGAGACTAAAGATAGATTTTTCTAAATATTGCAATATACTTTCATTATTGCAATCCTTCAAGACTGAAAGTAGTTTCATCAAACCATAAAGCTATATTTTTGATGTTCATGTAATCTTTCATTTTATAATTCCCAACAATATTTTTTATCCTTGTACCCTTGATTATTATTTACATACCCTTTTCCTATACTTTATGAGATATGTATCGTTTCTATTGATCTTTTAACGCAATAAAATTTGCACTTTTTAAAGTTAAGTTACTCCTATTCAGTGACTTTTTCTAAATAAACGCTGGCCTTGCTATTGTAACAACAAAATACATTTTTTACTCAAAGTATTGAAATCCCATTTGAACTAAGCATTTTTAAAGTAATTGTCCAAAGTACATGATCTTTTTAGATAGCTACTGCGCAGTAACCTTTATCGATATTCACGCTTCCTATGATGATGCACTTTAAAGACTCGGATATTCTGGCATAAACGAAATCTTGTCTGCTTTCTCCTCTGCCAAGCGATTCCTTTTACACGGAAGTGAAGACAAGCGATCACTGCTTTTCATTCGCAAATTCAGCAGAATCACAAAATGATTTGTGGGCGCGCATTAAGAAAAGTTCTTCCATTCTTTTATTTTCGAAGATGATCCCGAACTGTCCCTTCTCCCTTTGATTAATCACAGTTCTCGGTTGCTGCAATGGGAGCCCTTCTTTCAGTTATTCGGAGAGGTTACTGATTTTCCCTTCGAGGACTTCGAACGGCTATCAATAATTTCTAAGATGAAATATAAGCCTGATTTTATATTATTATCTCTTGAACAGTTGTTTCAGACCCGATGAAAATGAATAGGAAATAATCGGTCTTTTGGGATTTCTCCCGTTCTACACTCAACTTATTTCAAGACTTGGCTGCATATCCTATGAGAGATCTCTATGAATTATGTATGCGGATGCCAAACGTATAATTCGGAAATAATCGGCCCATTACTTTGATTACTAGTCCCGATGTAGTACTTGCCAGGAGCAAGGATGGGAATAAGGGATTCGGCTTGTTGCTGCATTCTTTCGACTTGCCGTATGTGTCCTAGCTCATAAATATGGGGGGGATTTTCCTTCCTGTATCACGTGTCAGATGATTCATCTGCTCATTTTTATTTCTGTAACCTTTATCAATAATGATAATTGGATATCTTTCTAATTAATACAAACTCAGACGAATAATTGCTTTTCTCAGTGAATAGTTGAGAATATTTGACTTAACCCTCAATTTACGCTTGTTTTTTCGTGTCAATAATTAATATTTATACCTTATTTTTCATATGAATACATTCGATTAGAACTTTTTATCTTATAAGCTGCACTCTTTTAATCATGATTCCGAAATAAATCCTTGCAATGAACGTTTTCAAAGAACACGAAAAATCTATTTTTTATGAACCAATTTAGTTTTAATATACATGAAAGAATTTATTGCGGGACAACAAGTGATATAATTTTATAGTAAACATTTTTTTCTTAAACTTTATAAGACAGATATATTTATTTATTGAAATATTCACTGGGAAAAACATGGGGAAAAGTAATCTTGAAAATCATTGAAATAAATGCTTCTCTTTTTTTATATTGATGAAAACTTTTCATGCAAATAAAAACTAATATTTAAACAAAATTTGCTTACATTCCTACAGTACAATTATAGTTTCTATAATGTAATGTTAACATTCTGTTATGGCAACATTATGTATTTCATAATAACATTTAAGAATATGTGAGCTTATATAAAAAGGAAACACACTCACATACATTTTATACTATCATATTTACATAAATTTCAGTAAAAAAAATTTCAAAATTTTTTTTCTCTGCCTTAATATTGCATTACATAAGATAATATCTATACCTACAGATATTTGCCAAGGTAAAAATAAAAATATCAGAATTCTTATATAAAATAAATCGGAAAATTTTCATCCTTTTCAAACATTTTCTTAACATGTACAGTAAGTAAAAAGTTATTTTTATATAAATTTTTTAAATACATCATTTTAAAAAGAAAATGATTATTTTGATTTGAATCACCAGAGGTTTAAGGAAACCGTAATATTTTAATTTGTTGAACTGCATAAATGCTTTGTAAATTTAATTACTGAAGGAAACTCTAAATTTAATCACTAAAAGAACTAGAAATCTATAGATAGAATCAACAAAATGCAGCAAATTATTAATGAATAATGTATAATTTCAAATTGATTCTTCTACTGAATCATAAATACAAGTTATTTTTATCTTACTAAATACTTTACTGTCTTATTCTAAAGAGTAATCTAATCTCAATTTATGCTGCTACAAGCTTAATTTTTTTTTTAAATTGGAGATGTAACATTCTGAAAATGTGCGAAAACAAAATATTATACAATTAAAGATATGCTTACATTTTTTTAATAAGTAATTGGTAATATTTGCGTTTCTCTCTAGTAATTGGCAGGGATTAATAAACAAACTTATTGGAAAGAGTAAGAGAGTAATATTATGGTTTAAGACATATAATGAAAAAGAAAAATTCCAAATACTTTTGACTTGTTTCAAATAAAAAAAAAACATTGTAATGAAAAAATGCCCATTAAAATTCTTAGAAGGTGTTTATGATAAAAACTGGTTTACAAAATTAAAAATATGTAGTATTAAAGAAAGCCATTAAAAGAACCTTTGAGAAAATTCATAATATTTATGTTTCCACAGGCTCAGTCACTGCACTGATTTGTTTAAAATTGTATGTCTTTTAAACAATCACTCTATTTGTCTGCATTCACTGCAATAAGCAATAGATTCATAGCACTAGAACCCTTGATCTGAATTCGGTATACTAAAGTACATAAAAATATCAGTCTGTCGAAAACAGCATTTTAATCTTTCTTATTGGTTAAAATATTGTTTTAATAATTGCTGTAATTAGTGAGATCTATAATTGGTATTATTTATTAAGCGCTTATTAAAATTAAAGAAAATACATTTTAATATATTCTTTAGATTTTGATTGGAAGACACTTGTACTCTAAATAAATGATAAATATAAAAGGCTTAATCTGCTTCCAAATTATACTTTTTTTTATTCTTTAATTTAGATTTTGATTTTTATGTTGCTGTGATTTATGTGCTTCTTTAACATTAAAAGTATTATTATTTTTAAAAATTAATTCTTAAGAATCATATTCTTATTTTTATACTTTAAATTAAGTATTTCTGTGAGTAAAATCATTAATATGAACTTTAAAATACGTTTTGATTCAAAAGAAATTTTTTTGAATTCAAAACGGAAAGAAAAAAGCGCAGTATATGCAAGAAAGAATATTTGTAAATCATATTTCAAATAAATATTCAAACTTTCACAGCAAATAAATTAGTTTTCAAGTAATTAAATTATGTTTGCAACATTTTTATTAAATTATGTTCAAAATATTTTTTATAATCATTGAAAATTTAAAAAATAATTTGAACAGTAATTAACATTCCACTTATAAACAAAACAAATATCAATAATTTGTCAAAAAGTCAATGATTTGTTCAGTAAACTTAGATTTCAAAATGTTCAATCTAGAAAAACCACAATTATATTGAACATATTTTTACTACTTGTGATCTTTCAATATATGGGAATATTTTGAATATTTTAGGATTATAAATCCAAATTATATTAAGCTAAAATACACGGAAAAACATACTTTCATCTTAAATTATTTTTCATTAATTCCAAGTTTTATTGCCCTTATTTTTCATGGGGTGAAATAATTTTTGCTTACTTATAGTTACAATACGCTTTAAGTGTAATATGAATATTTTAAATTTAAAAAACATATCTTTTTTTTTCAAAGCAGATTAATCTCAGTAATATTAACATAATAAATGATTAATTACCTCTTTCATTTCATACTACAAAATTTTTATTTTATGATTTATATAATATCTATTAAGAATAGATTAAAAAAGATAAATCTAGAAAATAATTATTTATTTAAAGTTACCTATAACTGTACTTGATTATTTTATTCAAAAATTTTTCTCTCTTTTTAGAAATGAGCTAATGTTTTATGTGCAATTCATAAATCTGATAATAGCTATGCTATTTAGAATTTTTTAAATTCCTTTTTAAATTGATGCGTTACATTTTAAATAACGGTGTATATATTTACTCATTTTGCTTGTGCTAAAAATGGTAATGCAAATTAAAACACTAAAAATAAGGGATAAATGAATAAAGTAATATGAATCCATTAATGCAGGGAATTTTAAAATAATATTTTATTAAGTTAGAAAAAATTTGTCTCCTAAAATAAACATAACTTCCTACCGACATTACATTGCCAAAGGCTCTTAAAACCATTTTCGGTTAAAAAGTCACTTTTTTGTACCAAAAAAGCTTTTTAGATTAACCCATTAGGGCCTAGAAATCCAAATTCAGGAAGCTTCTTAAAAAAACTCTGTTTTTGGTCGGTGGAACTCATATTTTATAAAGGTATAAAATTATTTCAGAAAAATTGTTTACTCGACTAACAACAGATGGTAGCATGATTTTTTTCCTTCAAAATCCAGAAAAGCGCTTGCGTCCTTTTACTTGAATAACGAGAATAATGAAAAGATCTATGTATTAATAATATTTTGTTATTTTTAAATTTTTTATCCATACTATTCATCAAACTAAAGATATATTTGAAATACAATATGAAAATATTTAAAGAAAAACATTAAAATTCAGAATTCAGTTACAAGAGATTTCTGAAAGATCTAAAAATGGATCTACTGGTATTCATGCTGGCTTATTTTTTCTCTTTATATTTAAAATGCATTGGAAATAAAATTAAAAAAAACTTATATATTCTAGAAATTTATACTGTAAATGTAATTCATTTTTGTTGAAGATTGCTCATTTTTAAGAGAATATAGACATTTTAAAATTTGTGATTTATAGAGCTTTTATCATGTGTGTGATTTCATAAAAAAAAGCTATATTTGTGTGCATCTTTAAGCAATTAAGATTTTATATTCTCTTACGTTTTAATTCAATGTAATACTTAAGCGTTTTAATGCATTTAAAAATAAAGGAATTCATTTTACAATTTAAAAAATATTTTGTTTTCTATCCTATTGTTGATGTTTCTTTAATAAACATTCATTACCTTTGACAATCCTTTGTTCAAATAGAACATAGAGTTGTTTCTGAAGATATAGAATTTTAAAAGAAAATTGTTGCCATTAACATCAATTTATAGAGGGCAAAATTTTGAGCTTAATTCCACAGAAAGACACTTATGTAATTGATTCTGTGTTTGAATGTCTTTATTTACCAGTTTCATATGTTAATGATAAGTACTAGAGAGTCCAACTATTTACTCAATATGAACTATGGGTAAAATGAGTAAAACAAGGCAAGCTATATTTCTTAGTTCGGGAGAAGAAGACAATTGCTTTTATTTGCTTTGAATGGAAAATTTTAGCTAAATTTTCTGAAAAATCTGCAATTCATTCAGATTAACATGAAGTTGAAATGTTTTAATTTTTAATGAAATACAATTTGTATTACACTTTAGTTAGATTATTTCTTTTAATAGAGATTTTAAAATACATGTTACTCAATAAGTATGTGTCCTAAATGGATTATTTCTCTTAAGTTCAGGATGTATAGTGTTGCCAAATGAAAAAATTGTAATGATCTTAATACCCTTGTTTGAATTTTATTTTGTGCTTTGCTCCCAAGGGTTCCATTTATTTTCCATATTTGTTCATTTCTCTTATCTCACATTCTTATTCACATTTAAGTTATTTAATAAGTTATTTTAATCAAACAGAGCACCAGGTTCCTTGTAGCTTCCCGCCGCTCTCCGTAAGATGAGCAAAATGAGGCATCGCTTGCTGTGGACAGCGCTGAGGAGGATGACCACATCCTCCCTCAGTCGATGGCTGGAGTTCCGTGGGTTGGAAATGTGTCTGGTTTAATGTGTAACTTTCAAAGTCTTTCAGCTGGTGTGGTGTGGATGTGGAGAGGATGGTGACAGGTCAAGTATGACCTCGTCACCTGACCGTAGTTTAAAATTACGAGACATTTGGTGATAAACGAATACTCAAACCCGCTGGATTCAGGCACACCTGCATCACTATGTATGTACATAAATGCTAAAATCAAGCGAAAGAGCATAAGTAAATCATGAATAAATTTGAATTTGATAAGATATTTTCTAATTGAGATGTAGGATTGACTATCTTTTGTGAAATAATTTAATTAAGTTAACTAATAAATTTTGATAAAAAAATGAAACTTTTAAACTATTTTCAGATTAAATTTAACAATATCTTTGAGTTATTTTGTTAAAAAAACATAGAATTATTAAATTATAAATATTTTCCTTTTATTCCAGGTAAGTTTTAAAACAGAATTTTGAATTTTACAAATTCTTAGGGATTTTAAGGAGGATGAAAAGAAATTGAGTTAAATTCCATTTGTAATACATAACCTTTTGGAGCAAAAAAAGAGTAATGAAAGTACCAAAGGTAAGAAAACTTTTATTTGTATTATGTATATCCTTACTCTGATATATCTCAGTAATTACTCACACACAATGCTCCAGTAGTATTATTTAATTAATTACCTTAAATTACCATGATATTGCAACTATCCTTTTTGTGGTAAAATTCAATTTAACATATTAGATGTTATATGCAAAGTTTCCCACCACTCGCAATGTGAAACCTCATGAAACGTTAATAGCTTGGTTCAGAAATGACTTTTTATAGTAATCATCAAAAATCACTGTCGTTGTCTAGATATTGTAAATTATGTAAATTATAAATTGAAAATTAATGATGAATTTTAGTTAAAAATATTTGTAATTATAAATTATTTAATAATTGTTTAATAACTTTTGTTAACGTTTATGATATATTTATCGATAAATTTGTTAAATTCTACCAATAACTTAAAATTATTTTGTATCGAATTATATGTTTCTAAGCCTAGGTTTATTTATATTTTTTTTAACTTTTTGTCTGTTATATATAGATTTGAATCGTAACTGAAATAATTCAAATCTCCATAAAATTCCTTCAGTTATAGATCTCAAACTCAAGTTGCTATCGTAAAAGATATAATTTTGAAACTTATTTAAAGCTTCTTTTTTCTGTTTATGATAACTAAGCTGAGGTTTAAAATGTATAATTATTATTTTTATACATCTTTATTTATAATAAATATTTTCAGTAAAGCTGTGTCAATCATTGTTTGTATTACCAACCTGAAAATTATTAAAAAAAAGCTACATTTTGCTTAAAAGTAAAAACTTGTAATCAAAAAATGTGTGTGTGAATACTTAATACTGTTAAAACAATAAATATATAGCAGGGAAAAAAAAGATGTTATTATAAATTGTAGAAAGAAAGCATAGAGCTTTCTTTCTAATAATAATAAATATGTAAACTAAAAATACTTCAAAATGTTTCTCATAAAAACGCTAAGCAATGGTATCGTATTTGTGATTTCAATCTTTATACGTTTGATTTTCTTTTTTTTCATGAGTAATATTTGCGTATAAATCACAGGTTAAAACAACACACTACAGAATTCATTACTGTGTGTTTAGAAAAATCATAAGTACTCAGATTTAAAAATTTGTTGGAGGTTACAACAATCTTATCTAATGCACTTTCCTAAAATATAAGCCTCCTCATCAAAATCTATTAAGTAAACCTTATAATAAATAGATTTCTTACAGGTCTGTCATAAAATTAAAAAAGGGGAAATCCAGATACTTCAAATATGCTTTGTGACATAAAATCGATTTATTGGCACATATTTCTTACATTCATGAACGATAGCCCAATACTTGCATCAAACCCTCTTTTGGAAATGATGGATGCTTTGCGTTGCTAGAGTTCAAAAGATATTTTTTGGTTACTTTTCTTTCTTTCCTTTATTTCTCTGTAACATTTGCAGAATCGCAGAGCTTAAAAATGTTTAATATAAGAAAAGGATTTCACCTTCGATTGAATTTCAGTTTAAAGTATATAATAATTTCCATGAACAGAAATGAAAAAGGAATATTACAAGAAACCCATGTTTCACTAATTTAATGTCTAAACCAATGAAATTATATGACATTATGTGAATTTAAAAGATTCTCGCACATGATTTTTACAGAAATTAATATCTATTTCTTTAATTGGAAACATGAGTTTTTTAGTTGTACATCTTTTATTATAAAAGGGTTTTGTTAGTTATCCAAAGTGTATTAATGGGAATTCCCGTAAGCAAATTCTTAGCATTCATGAGGCACTTTTCCACGTATAACTGAATGATGAAAAAAAAATGAAAAGAAAAAGTAACATTGAAAACGCATGATTTCTACTCACGCTAATTTTAGACTTCAAAATTACAATAAATCAACCCTAAAATTCAGCGATTCATTTCATACACAGGTTTTGTTAATCTCAACACTTGCCAAGTATTACGTGAAAATGTGTTTCCTCATATCAAACTTCAGCATATAAGCAATTTGTTTCTGTCAGACTCGCGATTCTTTGAATTTATGTAACCAGTCAATATGAAAAAGAGTATCTTCCATTCACATAATACATAAATACCAGCTGTTACTTTCATTCTACCGCACAAGAAATATGTTTGCAAACTCAAAGTTTAATTGGTTATCCGAAATTTTCAAGCTCTAAGCACACAGAACCAACACAAAAACATACGGAGAATACAGCACAGATTTTTGCTGATTGTAGAGTCCATCACAATCCGCAAATCATAAGTGCAGCAGCTGCAGAACGTGTGAAGCACAGCGTTGACTTGCAAGAAAAACTTATTATTATCACAATCTCGGCAGGAATGGAAGGTTGTCCAGGAAGAGATTGTTTGATTACATGTGCAACCCGTTACTTGCCGTTTGCTAATCTTTTCATTTACAATTTTTATAGTCAGCAAACGTTACAAATGATATCTGAAATGCACTTGCAATGTCTTTGCCTCCTTTTGTCCATTCAAATAATTTTTTTTTTTACTTTTTCTGCCCGTGGTTCCCTTGTAAGTACCCTGTTGTTCCTAGAGCAAGAAAAAATGAGAAACTCCTGATTCACATTGCACAATGTCTTTTTCAAATGAATAAGTTATGGTTTAATGCGATCAAATTTCTCCTTTCAACTGCATAGCAGCTTCAATTTCTAAGCTTCCTGTGTGGCTCTAATTCTATTGATAATTTTCTGCTATTTATTATTGAGATCACATTCTGACAAAAGGCAGGTGTTACGATTCAAGATTTTGCCTTTATAACCATTATTTTTTAAATTTAACTGAGCTCCAACAATTATAGGGTTATAAGACATATTTAAATTATTTTCTATTTTAAGGTATGCGTATTGAATAGAAATGTTAATGTACATGTATATAATTTTAAGAATTTTATATTAAAATTTGATTCAACTTCTGTTAACGGTATAACCCTTCGGATCTCACAAATCGGAACAGTTTCAGATATATTTATTTATAACCCATGTATGTAGATAAATTCGTAAATAATTCTTAAATGCACTTTAGGAATTATAAGCAAATTTTCTATAGCTGTATTTACAAAGTAAATTTATTTTAAATTTTGAACACAAAGGAAATGTATGTAATAAATAGCCATCGTATCATATATAAATTATAGTTTGTTTTAGCAATTAAATTTAGAGTTTTTCTATAAATAATCCATAAAACAAAAGTATTTGAAATCACTGCATATAATCTAAGAAGGAGGAGAAAATTCCAGAAAAAAATATTTATATGTCATTTTTTATGTAATGAATAATTAGTTTGATTTATTTACTTCGTATTATTTTCAAAACTCATCTCTATAACTAGAATATTTTCCATTATTAGTTTAGACTATCGATATTTCTGTAGAAGATAGATTGCTACTTGTTGCCACAATAATATTTATGTATATATGGGATATAAATATTGGTTATATATTTTTAGGCTAAAGATTATTCTAAAAGTTACTTTTATTAAACCAAAAATATTACAATCATTATTTACTTATCTAGGAATTATTTCAACAAATATTTAATGAATACCAATAATTTGAAACTTAATAATTATTTTTCTGCCAGTATAATTCCTAAGCATTACATATTTCCGAATAAGTATTTCTGAAACTTTTGTTACACTTTAATGCATCATGAATTCAACACGCTTACATTTGAATTGTAAAATATTTTCATGCCAAATATATTGGCTCTTTATTTACCAAAACTATCGTGATGTACAATGTCCTATGTAAAAATTTCATTTTGTATATTTTTGTACAGACAATACTTTTTAATTTGTAAACTGCTGATTTTAATTTTTGAGTATTTTAATTTCGTTGTCAAATCCAGTAAATAAAACTATTTTCTTACAGGAATCAATTTACACTTTATTTTTATACAATTCACAATAAGTCTTTTAGCAGTAATAAGTATCTATTCAGTTGTTTAAATCATGCTTAAGCAGACATATTTTAGTATGTATTTAAAAAATTCAACTAGGGTTTTACTTTGATTTTAGTTTAGTTTTTTTTATTTGATTATTGATTTTATTTGATTTTTTATCAATTAGCCGTCACTTTTTTAACCTGAATTGAATAACAGAATTTTAACAAAAGACACATAAGTACTTGCAGAACAAGAATAGGACTGTCTTCACTTAGGTATTTTACAAAAAATCTTGATATTTATTTGTTAGTCTTCTGACAGTATTTTATGAAATATTTGATAATAATTTACATCCATACATACATGTGGATGGGTGTGTTTGTGTGCATATACTTATAAATAAAAATATGTGCAGTATGATCAATTGCATTTCCTGAAAACACCATTGTCATTTTTTCTGAGCTTCGCAAATGGTTCTCGAGACCACTTGGTAACTATTAGCCTGTACCATCAGAATCAGTATTCTTCTCGCCAAGAGAGATTAATCCATTCAGATGCTCCTTTAGAATAAAAACGGTTCTAGAAAAGTGTTTCCTAGCAATGCTTAGATGTTTGCAATGCCTCCCAAGTAAATTTCCAGCTGTTAAGCCCGTTGGAATTTGATTTCATCGGACTGTTTACTCTGGGATACAACTAATGCTGTCCTGGTTAAGTAGATATCATTTGATATAATATGTTGATAGAACGAATGTCTGACAGTGATGCCATTTGCATTATTTCATTGAAATGTGCATTTAGCAGCAAATGTATCAGCAGTAGAAAGTAATTTCCTTAAGTTCCATTGCTGACGGCATTCAATACGAGACATAGGTTTGAGGAATATTTCATGGCTTTTTCATTGCATGCAAATCACCTTATAAATTTGATTACTTTTCAATCTTTATTTATTCCCACATTGCATAAAGTCAAATATTCATGACGAGAAAATGAAATAGCTGAAAGCTGTCGTTATTAATTTAACTTCTCATGTATCTATCACTGATTTAACTCACATTGTTCTCCCATGACAATGAAGACATTAATAAATGTTATTTTAGATTTCAAATATACATGTTTTATTCAATCATTTTATTCAGTCTAATATTTTAATCAATAATGACTTTATGATTTCAAATAATATTGTTTCAATTCTTAACAAATATTCCATAGTTTATATAACATTTATACACTTTTTTATAATTCAATAATTTAGCGTGAATGCAAAAATGCAGTTCTTATTCAGGCATCTTATTTCAAGAAAATTTAAATGAAAATTCACGCGGCAAAAGTTAAAAAAAATTTTACCATTCAGTAGCATAAAAATATGGCGATGAAACCTTTTTATTATTAACTTAACACCAAATTATACAATTGTAGTGAGTTATAAAATATTGAATATCGTTAAAATAATTACCTTGAAGAAAAGATGCTTTAAAGGATTTTATTTTTCATTACTTAAAGTTCAAGTACAAAAGAGTTTCATTTTCTTTCAAAGTTTTTTACATTTAAATGAAATCTCATATGTTTTAAAGAAGTCAGAATTTCTTACAAAGTAAATTTCTTCTTAAGGTATATATATTTACATATAATTCTTATGGCAAATATATAAATTTTGAAAAAATATATTTTTATATGGGGAGTATAACTTTCTTAAAAATAAAGTGCCTCTAAATATAAAAAGTGATAAATAAAAGAAACGCCCGCTTTCGAATTTTCTTCAGAAGTAGAAATGGAGAGAGGAAGGAAAAAGATGAAATGTGTTATGACCAAACAAAAACTTTGGGAAGGATAAAAATTTCTAGGTGAAGCGTTTATGGTACGTCTCCTTATACAAGTTTAATGCTGTTTATATCCAACTCGGGAATATCAACATTTTGAATCAAAAATAAGATTTTGAACTATTATAGTTTATTCCTTCCATCTTTTGTGGACAACGCAGATACGATAGAAGAATATTTTTCAACTAAATTAGTGAATAGTATTTTTGTATTCACATGTTTCTACATTTTTGTATGCATAATTTTAAAAATGTGAAGTTTTTAAGTATTAAATATAAATTTAGATCGTTAATTAATGGTCATCCTTAACAAATTAATTTATTTCTTTAAAGTAAGTAAATTCAAATTACAAAACTGTGGATTTCATATAAATTCCTTTATTTCTATAAGAACTACTGTATTAGATCTGCATTTTGGAGTTGAACATACATATTCAGAGTTGATATTTCAAAATACGTTTTTATTTCAATTTACATAAATTTGTAATGAATTATATCCACTAAAATTTAAGTAAAATTAAGAATAATAGCTTCTATATTAAATAAATTTTTGCGCCATGAAAGGAAAAATATTAACAAAAAATTGACACCGTTAAAATACTATATATCTTAAAAATATAGTATCATTTTAAGATACCATAAATTGGAATATTGTTAAAGTTATATTATATAAGGAATGATGTTATATTTTTCATTTTACCTACTGTTATAAAAATAATGATCTATAGTAAAATGCTCTTAAAATTTCGTAAAAATTTTCATTGAAATTAGAATGTTCATTCAAATCTAATACTTTCGTAAAAGCAACTGTTAATTTTTATTGATGGTAATAGTTCTTTGAAACTTGTAAAATTCAATGAATTTGAATGGAAATTTACAGCAAAATGTATTTTATGAATGGCAGTAGTTGATTTGTAGTTCAGTAGTAATACTCTACAATAGACCATTTTAAAATTTGAAACTATGGGTTATAAAAGTCAAATAATTAAAAATGGTAAAGGAAAGAAGTTAAAAAATTGTTATAAGTAAAATCTCGATATTTTGGTTAAAAATGGCTATTAATTGTACACAGGTATCTTAAAAAACTAAAAATTAAGCATAATACATTTATAAAATTTAAACATTGAATCAATATACACAAACAGATTAATTAATAAGGATTTGAATTATTTTACAAAGTGAGTTGATACATTATAGACTGAAGAATACAATGCCCAATCATTTGACCATATAAACAATAAGATGTGTTCATTTTAAAATTTTGTTTACGTCAATGCTGGTTCTGATGTAATATACCAGGAGAAAGGTTGATCTCAGTTTGCAAATGATTACTCACAAACAAAAATGATTTTGTGCCTCACCTCCTTCAGGTGATGCATATTCAAGAACAGTTAAAGTGTTAAAAATTATGTAACGGTTATTTTACGTATTGTTTATTACAAGAATAAAGAAAAACTTGTCATATTAGAATTAAATCTTTCCTAAGATCACCTGATCTTACAGCCTGTTCTTTCTTTCTCTGGTGTTACCTGAAGAACAATGCTGATATACCAGGTTATTATAGATTTTACTCAAGAATCGTGTTACTTCTTCACTGGTGATATTGGCAGGAAAATGCATAGTTCAAACTTGATTACCTTTGCAATAAGAGAAGAAAACAAACTTGAAATAATGAGTGCAAAATTTAAAAATGTACTTTATATCACAATATATCCTTCTCTGTATTTTATGTAATACTGCATGAAATAAATTTATTCAAATTTCAAAGAATCATTTGTAATCACCGTTTATATTGTTGTTGTTGTCTTGTGCCCGGAGGCTGGCAATATGGGGTGCGCTGCTCCACTTTTTTTAACTGAATCGTAATTTGATGTGGAGTCTGCCTTCCTCAGAACAAACATGCCATAGGTATCCATTTATTGGTTAGGCAACCATACATAACCCATACATAAAGATAAAAGAGAGAGAACGTAAACCCAAGCTCGAACCACAATTCAAACCCAGGGCCTCCCTATCCGCAGCCAGGCATGCTGACCACTAGATAGGATGGGTGACCAACGTTTATATTGATTCAAATTATTGGATGTAAAACACATTTCAATTTACTCTTTCTCTCAAAAAAATAAAAAAATTTCTGTCCTAAAACTCATTGTAAACTTATGAGAAGTAGAGAAAACATAGCGGCATAAAATAAATACTAGAATACTGAATTCTTATGCTCTTTCAATGAATAGTTACACTGCTGTTAACTGAGGATTTAGAAACATGATGGATACAATTCATACATACAGATTAGGTAATAGGTATATCCTAAAACTGAATTTGCCTCAAAATTCGGGTTCGTGTTAAAAATATTTTTCTTTGTTGTTTTATCAATTATTTTATAAAAAAGGAGAAAAATCAGTTTTCATTAGATTTGAGTAAACGCTAATATATACTCTGAAATTGCTGCTAAAAGTAATTTATTAATTTAGACATTCTTATCCTAATTAAGGAAATATATTTAAATACACTCCAGTTGAAGTTTAACGCATTTCTTGAAGTGTGAACTTTAAATCATTCATATTGAAAATAACAGTATTCAAACACTAAAAAATTTAATTTGTTCATACATTTTAAGATATTTTTTCCAAAATTATTTCTAAAGTAGAGCAATATCTTCATTGACAAAATTAAATGTATTCAAATATTTTGAAAGAGCAAATATAATCGCATCTAAAATTATTAAATATATATAAATTTGCAAAACACATTGCTGATATGTTTAAATTAAGCACTCTGCGGCTTCGCATTGGACTGATACCAGTAAGCGTCACCGAAACAGCAGTTATTGAATATAGAAACTACCCTTATTTAGTCGTTATGGTCCATTTCATATGCTGACGAGGCCATGTTAGGTAAATATGACGAGAATTTATCAAATGTGCTCTTGTGGGTCTTCTGATGTCACACTCCATTTATGATAACTTTGCTGGATGGAGCACATATATATCCATTTCTTGTACACCCTACCTTTACAGGGGATGTTATTTAATCAGCACAATTACTCTGTCATCAGGGACAATTCCAGTAATACGTCACTGATCGCAATCATTCACTAGTCTTTGTGGATAATAGTCTCCTCCTCGAAGAGAGAAATTTCGCAATCCAGTGCTTATATCGAAGGCTAGAGGGAGCTATATCGAAAATAAACTACTCCTTCCCATTGGAAATGCTTATATATTTCCCTACAAATAGGAAACACTTTTTCAGTATTTATTATATATATATATATATATATATATTTATATATATATATATATATATATATATATATATATATATATATATATATATATATATATATATATATATATATATTATGTTTTAATAGAGTTAAAACAATAACAATTAAAACATAATAAAACAATAATAATATTTTATAATATTTATATTTTAATGCCATTTGAGATGTATTTCTCACATCACAAAGTATGAGAAAGTACCAGATAAACTAATTACTAAAATGTTGATAGTGTGACTAATAAAACTTTTTACATTTAATGCGTTTTAAATTCCTTTCATAAAACTAATCTTTGCAATAATTTTTTAAATTAATTTATTACAGAATTTAAATATTTGCCGCAACAATTTTATTATTTTCACACTCTACTAAAATATTTTTATTCGCCTAAATGACAATCACATATAATAAGGACATTGTTCATTGTCTAAAGCTTGTAAGTCTGTAAACTACTTTTTTTCGAGAATGCTATAAATAGTTAAAAATCGTTATATTTTTAATATATGTGATTTACAAGTAAAATTTACATTTTACTTATTCAAAACAATTAAGAAACATATTTAGAAATCATACATGTAATCCATTAGTGTCAGTATTTCATAGGCCGTAGTGACAAATTAACAGAGAAATTTAATAATAAATATTATAGATTTTTTTATTAATAGATTTATTTCAATTAAATATAGATTATAAATTAAATATAGAAATAGAGATATATTTAAATTAAAATAGTTTCTAAAAACCTCTTATTATATATTTATTTAATTGCTTCAAACACCTAAATGTGTATCCAATATTAATTTATATACATAATAACCCATACTAAGAATCAAACACTAAATTTGCATTAAAACGTTGAAATAAAATTTTTATCTTTGTCTTTTATGGAATCTTATATATATATTATTTATTAATTAGAGAACAGTAAAAAATTAATAATTCAAGAAGGAATTTCTTCGTTTACATTATAAAATTTTATGGACATAAACATTAATACAAGACACTGGAAAATAAATTATATGCTTGAAATTCTTGAAAAATATATATTTAAAATCTTCACTTTCTTCCTAAAGACGTCAGGTGTAAACAAAAATTTACAGCCATCAACCCTAGAATTCCTTACATTTTTGAAGGAGTCTATATATAAAGATGTTACTTTAAAAGTTATACCTTGAAAATATTTAAACCACGTGAACTTAAAATGAAGTATTTGTTATATTTTTGTTAGTTGGAAAATGTTTTCCAACTGACAGTTTCCTAGCCCCGAATGAGTGATCATTCAGGTGACCTGGCGATGCCTAAGATCACAGGAATAAGCAATCATTTTTCCTATCCTCACAAAAGCTCTCATGCTCTCATCAGGGATAAAGATATACAATATATATATATATATATATATATATATATATATATATATATATATATATATATATATATATATATATATATATATATATATATATACATACATATATATATATATACTTGTAAATCACATATATTAAAAATATAACGATTTTTAACTATTTATAGCATTCTCGAAAAAAAATAGTTTACAGACTTACAAGCTTTAGACAATGAACAATGTCCTTATTATATGTGATTGTCATTTAGGCGAATAAAAATATTTTAGTAGAGTGTGAAAATAATAAAATTGTTGTTGAAATAAAATTGTCTGTGCATGTGCAAAAGAAATGGTAACTGTGAGGTGTTTTTTTTTCTTAGAAAGAAACATCTTTGAAGCCCTGGGCTAAAGGAGACCTCAAACAGTATTTGAAAAATCTTAAAATTGTGAAGAAGTGGAATTCTTTTTTATAATTTTTAATCATGCTAGCTATACCTGCAACATTATAAAGCAATGTTTAATGTTTCAAAAGAAATGGAAATTATTTGCTAAAAAATATAAATATTAAAATTCCAGATTACTTTTTACAATTTATGATAACTATAGAAATTTGGAAATTTACTAAAATGTACTTTTTTGTTGAAAACTGAAGATTATAACCTAGCAATTATTTCTAATATTTGATTAAATAAAAAAAATTGATAGCGTTGGGATTTTATTGTTTTTAGTTTAGCTCACTTGCATTTTATAATGTTGCACAGAGCAGCAAAACGCTCCGCAAACATTTTAAAATATACAAGTATATAAAATATTAAGAGAAATTTATGAAAGAAACCAATTTATGCGTTTCATTGTATTTTTATTTATATTACCTTTTTCAGATGTAAAAGATCCGAAAAAAGAGTTTCAGCTCAGGATTCGAACATGTTCTTTTTAAATGTGATTCAAACTTCCCAGGGGATTGGCTAAGTTTATGCGACAGAAAGAGATGACCAGAAGCATATTACAATAACGTAACGTAATGAAACATGCTAAAATATTTTTTAAAGCACACATATAACTCTATTGCTACATAAATTTCGTTTCCTGTATTATTTATATGATTGTATGCATTAAAAATTGAGTTGGAAATATTTTCAATTGTGGCTAATAAATCTTACAAGTGGTTATGCTTATATGAATAAAATAAAAATGTTATTTCTCAGGAGCTTATCCATTTAAAAATATAATATATTCTTAATATTTTTTTAATAAAGTTAATTTCTAAGAAAGCAATTTTTTAATAAAAATATAATATAATGGTACCAAAAGTGTAAATGTACAATTACACATTTGGTACCTTTTTAATTATAAATATAAATGCTAATTATACAATTTAAATATTAGTCTTATATTTAAAGCTATATTTTTTTACACTTATTGATGGGTAATAATCAAAACTAACTTTCTATTTATCTACTTGAATGAATAAAATACTTTATGTACAGGAAAATTTGATGGAGTAAGTTGAATAATATGATGATTTTGTGGTGATTTTTAAATTAAGTTTTACATATTTCTTTTTTTATCAGATTTAGGATTAATTTATAGGAATTATGCTTTTATAGAAATTTTTCTTAAAACAAATTATAATTAATTTTTATGTAAACAATGTGTTTAATATTTTATTAATACATTTATAATGATTAAGCATTATTTTATATTAACAAACTTAGTTTAATTGATAAATTTATCTAGAACTTTCTGATTTCTTGAATACAAAAACAACTATTTTATATCTTCATATTCATTAATGAGCATGAATGTTATCCAATTTTTATTTAGAACTGATTTTTTCAATTGATGAGTTTTCGTACTACGAAAAGATTGAGAGAGAAATGATGCTTCAAGAATACTTATGAATGGCTATTCTAATTAAAACTAGAATACTAAAACATGTAGTGTTAATCAAATATCTAACATCCTCATAAGTTATCGAAAACAAATATTTTCTTCGCTCATTTGTACTGCACAAATTCTGATAAACCACAAAAATTTTAACGCATTTTCTGACACCATTTTTATTTTTCCTGTGCCATACAATGTTTTGGATCATTTTTGCATAGTGTCGAATTTTCTTTTTTATATCACAGCTTTCATATTTAAAATTTGAGAAATGAACTTTCTGTTAAATATTTTAATAAATACGCTATTTATTCACGCTTATTTTCAGAATTTTATTTATCTTTTTAATAAACGATTAAATTTGATTGCTTAAGTTTGATTTATACTTTTATTTATATTATTCTAAGAAAATATATATGAAAGTAAATTCTGTAGCCTCTATCTTAATAAGAAATTAATATTTTTAATTAATACAATTAAACAAAAATGTAAATAATTAAATACACTTTATTTCATCAAGGTTACAAAATAAGTTTTCAACATGAACATCTATTTATATTAGTAGATATCTAATATAATTATATTAATAGTATATTTATATGAGTAGATATCTAATATTAATAAATATCTAATATAAAACCCAATTTTTATATAAAAATTGTGATAGATATAAGGAAAACTTTAGATATGTGTATACATACTAATTTTATTATCATCGATCATATTTTAAAAAAATTAAATATTATCAATCCACAAATCTACAATTAATTTTAATACAGCGTATTAAGGTTTTAAGTATGTTAAAAAAATATTTTCAAAACCATTTGCTCGCAGGAAGCTTTTAGGAATATAAAAAACTTTTAAGTGCTTATAAGAGAGAGAATATGAAAAAGTTGATGAAAAGAAATTTTTTATTTTGTGCTTGATATTTAGGGTTACTTTCCTTATATGTAAACTAGGAAGATTACTTATTTCTAATAAATTAAAAGTATTTTATTTAAAAAAATCTTAACTGATGTGTTCTCACAAAAGATGAAAATGATATAAATCAAGGCATTCGTTTTGAATTTTCATCGTACTCTAAAACAGTTTAAACTTTTTATTTCAGAAGTTAAACATAAAATATAATTTCTTTTTAGTAGAAAAATATTCTAAAACTTCAGTTTATTTTACAATAATTCTAATTTATTATCCTTTAAAGATAAATTAATAGAAATTATTTTTTTTGAATAATCATTTTATTTTTTAAGTTTAATATACTTGAAAGTGCTGTAGATACCCTTCATAAGGGATATTTTGAATGACTGATACTTGATCACGATTCCAGCATAAAAAACCTTCTGAAAGTTTTAAAGGAGCGAACATGGAAATTTTGGGCAGAGAGAGAATTTTCCAATACTAACAAATCCATCCGACTCAAACTCAGTCAAGTGAACATTAAATTTGGCTTTCCGCTCAATGGTTGCATAAACCACGTTATTCGCTCCTGCACAAAAACGTGACTTTTTATACTTTTCTTCGGATAGCGGGTTAAAGAGTCTGGCTTAAGTTTGTTGCCTTGTTCTCCTCAAACTTAAAGATCACACTTCAGTGACAAGAAATTTTGCTTATACCAAGTCAGTGGTGCGAGTGATAATTTCCTCCTCTCTTCAAACGTACAAGATTTAGGCTCCCTATTTCTGCATATGATTTAAGATAATTATTTTTTATTTGGAAAAACAGTTCCCAATGGTGATAACTTCAAGCGGATGCAAATGATTTAGAAATAGCTTCTTCTTCGGTGGAATTTTTGAGCAATTTTAATGTTGTTTAGAATTAATTCACTGGTAATAAACTGATCAAAAAGTTATTACGAGAAGTTATCTCTAAAACTTTGTTGAAGAAGTGAATTTATGAAGTACACAAATGAAATTTTCAGCTATTTGTATTGTAAGGTTACCGTCTTTTAGTGAGAGAAAATTAAGGGTAAAATCCATTTATGAAAAGATTATATCATGAATTGATTTGATTTTACATTTATTTTCTAGACTGTTTCGGTACCGTACTTTGGTGTTAAACTGCTACTAATTGTATGCGTCAATCATTGAACTATTACAGAAAAATAATTAGAAATGAAATTTTTCAACTTTTATCAATATATGGGAAATAATATACTAATATTATATAAATAATTTTTTATGAATATTTCAATTCTGACTCGTTTAAGCTGAAATTAATATAACTAATTTGACACTTATAAACGAGATTAAATTCTGGGATGTTGTAGTTTCTATGAAGAAATCAATATTTATCATTCGTAACTTCAATTTAAATCCTCATGTTTTTTCTTAATATTATTTACAAATATAGATTTAATGGAATATAAAAAGACTACTAAAATCGAGACAAAATTTAATATTTTTTTTAAAATATTAATGAGCTTAATTGCATAATGATCATGAAATTTACTTTAAAAATATGTTTTCAATCAAATTTAAAATGACTTGCTATTAAGCATTAATAGAAAAATATCTCATGTCTCAACTCTGATTTTTATTCCATATATTATTTATATTCCTTTTAATTTATTAAAATTTGTTAACACTGTACCATCATCACTTTTTCAAAAAAGTAATTTATAAATTATATTGAATTTTCTGGTTGTTTGATAATTTTGATAAATGTATTCCGTTCATAAAACTGCAACAGTCTTAATAATATTTATATCATAATAAAATGAAGTAGATTCATTGAGGAATAAGTAATGTGTTACATTACAACATTTAATTATAATTTTCTTTACATATTTAAAAAAATATTTCTTAAATATTTTTGAAATATTCTTTGCTAAACTTGCTGTGTGTGTCCATTAAAACAATTTTATATTTTTATTTTACTGAAAATTTTAAATATTAGTATGAATGTTAATGTAACTTCATTTGTCAATGTTCTTGAGTTAGAGATTTATCAACATACGAGATATGATACTCATATATTTAAAAGCAATTAATTGAATCAATTAGAATTTAAGATAGTTAAGAAACATAGACAATTTTAAATTTGTTTTTAAATCTATTGCTCTTGATACTAGATTCTGAAACTGTTAAATCTAAAAACAATTAAAATTGTTATAAGGTATTTCTCGTGGGTAGTTATATTTTCTAGTACTTTTCATATCTTATAAGTTCTTAATCTTTAAATAATTTCCATTACAAAACAAAACGATAATTCTTATTTATAAAAATGTGAATAATAAGCTCTTGTGCAACAAACGTAATTAGAATAAGAACTCTCATTGGTATTAACATTTATCTTTCAAAAACAATGGATTCTAAGAAGTCAAATACTTTTCTCACCTATCAAAAGATGTGGCTCTTGTTTTAGAAAGCAATTTAATTAAAGTGTGAAGTGTGGATTGGAATTATCCAGATTCTTACTTATCAGTACGCTACTGAATCGTTAGCCAAAAGTTTGAGTAAGGTATACGGTTTTCTATACAGAAAAAGACTTCTTATTTTTTCTTTTTAAGCATCAGCACCTGCCCTCGTTGTGATGAATATAGAGTTCTTTTTTTATCTTTTCTTTATTTCTTTCCTTTTTTTCGCTTCTCAGGGTGGAAATGACAAGTGGATGGTAGACTGAGTCCCTATTCTGCTGGAGGCTCTTCCCTTTCTCGCATTAAGATTTTTTCTTCCCCGCACAGAGAGCTTTTAAGACGGTTTTATTTATTTTTACTTTATACGGGCCGCGTGATTTGCTTGTTTGTTATTGTTTTCTTTTTAAGGAATGTATTTGTTTTCTCGGTTGACAGTGGGAAAAAAACAAGTGAAAAGCATTACTTTCCTATCAAGTTTTGAGTACAGTTTTAATACTGCTCTCAGCAAGCAACTCATATATTTTTGAAAGCAGTAACTTTTATTATCATAACCTTGCAAGGAAGAAAAACATTTTCATATATAAATCCCACATGATTGCATTCTTTTATTGTTTTAAGAACTGGCGTTTTCAAGCATGAAAATACTTCCATTTTATAACTAATTTACTTGAACTGATAATGATTACTTGATGTTTCAATGATTGTGACTAAGGTTAAATTAATAAATAAAAGATATTTAGTTCTTTTTTTAAGAATACTCCCTTAAGCTTCTTAAAGTATAAATAATTTAATATATTTAAATATTGTCGTTAAAATATTTTAAAAAATAATTCTCATCTGTCATATGCAACACAAGTTTTGAAAACATTTTCAAACCAATACTGGACAACAGAAAATAATTTCTATGAAGCCTTCTTAAGTAATTCAGCTATAAGAATCGACACTTTTGTTTTTAATATTGTGAAAGCCATAATATAATTATTGTACAACGCATAGCGCTGCTTTATTATTTGATGAATAAGTAAATTCAATATATATATATATATATATATATATATATATATATATATATATATATATATATATATATATATATATATATATATATATATATATATATAATATAAGAGTGATATTAGAAACACTAGAGTATTTACTAAAATGATATGAAAAATAGCAAATTGTTAATAATCCATTTCTCTTTACTTTAATTTTAAAAATGTTTATAATTTTCTAAAAGAGTAAATACCTGTCTCTCTAGATACGTGATCATTTATTTGTGTTTCAATGAAAAGTCTGACAAAAAGAAAAGCTTGTCAGTGTAGGTATCAAATAAACAGGCAACCACTCATTTATCACATTCCTTTCGTTTTCATTAAGTAAAAGAATGATGATAGTGACTCGACCAGGTTCTATTCTTGAGTGAAACTCACTCAATGAAATGGAACAGTCTGCAATTCTCTGATAAGATTCTCGCTTCCTTTTATTACGAATTTTAAATCACTACTCGACTCTGACATTCTTTCTTTTCCTTATTTTATTTCTTTAACTGTCTTTTGAAGTAAAATAAATTACTTCCAATTGTTGAGTCGAATTGGGATTTTTCTGCCAGGTTTCAGAATTTAACATCCATAGACTTCTTTGTTGGATGCACAGAGAGGGTTTCTGTTTTTGTATTCACATTTTCACAACATTAAATTTATTGAATGCAAAGTAGTTGGGTTCATTCATAAATAATATATAACAATCAGTTATTCATGATAATTATATTGTAATAATGCAATTATTATTTAAGTAATTATTTTTCTATACTCAGGGATGTTTAGCTAAATATTTGAATAATGTGCTATTTGGTACATGTTACACTTTAAAATACACTCTGTGTATACATAAACACCATTTACTAAATTGAATAAGACATATTAAAGAGAGTCTTTGTTATAAAAATTATTTTTAAATGTCTGGTTATTTTCGCTGTTTGATACGTGAAAAAACTCAAAAAATAATAATATAGTCATTCTCATTAGGAATACTTAAGGTCTGGTGGCTAAAAACACATGGCTCTTTTGCCAGTGGCACAATTGTAAATATTATGACATGACAACTGAAAACTACACAAATATATGTTGCAAATATAAAAATTGAAGATTATGAGGTATATATAAATAATAAGAGTAAATAAATAACTGCCTGAGAGAGGAAATATAAAAATATCATCAAAGATGATTTAGACAGTTTAAAATGCTAAGTAGTGCTTAAAAAATTATTGGGATATTACTATAGCTTATATTTTGATTATTCTATTTCTGACTGCTTCGCTCTGGAGGAATTGCTAAATTTTAATCTTTTTTATTTTAATGATTCCTACTTGTATTTTATGCTATTTTTCTATTGTGAGTTGCTTCCTATATAGATTTTAATACTCAAATTTTCTGCAAGGCCATGTATTAGCAACACCGTAAACACGAATTTAATTCTTCTTCTATGATGACGACACCCCACTGATTTGAACAGGGCCTTCCTCAGAAGCTCTTCTTCCATTTCATCTTTTCTTCGCCAGGGCTCTAATTGGGAACTCCAGATTACGATCAGTAGACTGGGTTCAACACGGCCTGCTCATTTTAATCTGGCTCTAAATCAGATTCCTATTTATTTTTATCTAGTCAGATTATAAATAATGATAAATAAAAATTTTGAAAAGGATTTATAATGCAATAAGGTAGGAAAAATTCTTGTTGATGATTGAAAATTTATTGTATTTATCGATTTTAACTATAATCTGAGAATTTGTATGATTTTCACTAATTCATTATGGAATATTATTGGAATTTTTTGACTTATTTTGTGAGATTTCTGTAAAAAATAAAATAAATACTCATGCTCAAGGTAATTTTTGGAGAAAGACCTCACTTCTTTAGGTGCAAGTTCCGCAGTTGAGAAAAGTATTTATTTTTCAGGAGATACCGCATAAGCGCAAACCTTGCACTAAATTAAATTTCAAGTTTCCTGCTCATGAGCAGCATGAATGGAAAATCCTAATCCATGTCAACTGATATATTGAGATACATGTAATTATGAAAAAGTAAGATATGTCTGGAAATATTTATTGATGATATGTGTTTAAAGTATATTTACGAATACGAAAAGCACTGTGCTCAATATTTAAAAAAAATCCATATACATAAGATATTCATACATCATAAAGATGAATATGGCAACAATAAAATATTACTCAAATTAAAAGAATTTGTCAGAAAATTTTACATTTTCACACATTTATATATCATATATGAAACCTTTAAAATCTTTTTCTTTATTATAAGAACTAAATATATTTTGCACATCTTCACCTATGGAGTTCCAACCTACAGATCTTCACAAGCTTCTTGCAGCACTCTCGGAACACAATTTCAGAAACTTTGAATTTTGTGATTTAGGGATAATTTCACAGTCATCCAGATACTTCTTATCCATTTTTTAAATCAGAGTAAAAAGTTTTCCTTTTTTTTTCTAAAGTGCACATAAACGCCGTAAGGTAGAAATGTTGTACGGCTAAAAACTTTCTTTTGAACAGGTAAACACAGTGACGTTTCTTCTCGAAATTATTGTAATTAAAATTTTAATGACATCGCAAGAATGTTAATTCATTTCACTAGATAAGGAATTTTCTGCTGCATCTGTATATTTTAATAAAAACCCCACTTTTTACTTCCACTATGTTCTTTAGAAATTTTACAGATAATGTGCTTCCGGTAAACGATCAATTAAATATAAGTTTCGCAACTTGAAAAAATTTTAATATTTTATTTTTTAAACAGATAGTTATTTTGAGTAACATGATTATATTTCATTTTTTCGAAACAAAAAATATTTTTTATCAGTCCATGTGTATTTTAATTCAAAGTATTTTCTCTAAAAGTGAACTCCAAAAAAAAGTATTTTTTTTTGCAAAATATTCATAATTTTCAATCTAAAGTTGTGATTCTTCATTCTCATAAAAGAAAAATTTGCAAAATATTGTTGAATAAACACACATCAATTGATAACATAAAAGTCACAGAAACACAAATTGAGTTACTTAATTATTTTTCAGAAAATTTAGAATCAAAGAAGAAAATTATTTTTTAATGATAAGAATAAATTCAATAAATTTTATTCAATAGATTTTATTGCAAATTATTGTAGACTTCGCTAAAAAGGATTTGATTTCTTACATTTTTCTTGTCCCAACAACCCCAGTTGGAGTAAAAAAATCCCCTTTCTTGAGCAGCAACCATCATTTTCTTTGACTGTATACTATTTAATCGGGAAGCTCATGTCTATCGATCCATTTATCGATCGAAAATATCTATTTTTCATCATAAGTAATTATTTAATTCAAAATCGGATCATTCTTTCAAGAATAATCAATAAGGAGAAGATTTTTAGTCGATAAATTGGATGGATTTCATTTAGATACTCATTTGTCAAAGTCTTTTACTTTTCTACACATTTCAGAAGAAGGAAAACAATAAAACTATTTCAGTTAGAATTTTATGATTCCTCACAATATACCCTTGTCTCATTTACAATCGCTAAACTTGAATTTTTTCAATGAACCATCAAGGAAATTTATGTTGTATTTATTTTTCTATGTAAGTTATTCTTGTAATAAGAATATGAAAAGTGTATTGCAACTGTAAAATGAAAGTTATATATATATATATATATATATATATATATATATATATATATATATATATATATATATATATATATATATATATATATATATATATATATATATATATATATATATATATATATATATATATATATATATATATATATATATATATATATATATATTAATCAATGAAATTGTTATTAAAAGAGGGTTTCGTTAAACTTAAATGAAATTTGCATGATAACTTATAGTGGAATGAAAGGAAAGCAATCAATTTTTCAGAACCTTCATGCAATACAAGTAGTATTTACGACTTCTGCCATTTGTACAGAATATTACAAATTTATCTCTAAGAAATTGCATTTGCATGTTGTTTTCGAATAAGAAGTTTACTCTACAGTACTTGTAAGTGAAATGAGATTTAACATTTTGTAGGGTTTTGAAGCAATTGCAGCTTCTTCCACTAAAGGGTTGCTTTTTGCTTTGATCTTGAACATATATTGCCGTTTGAATATGCAACCGTTGATTCATTAGTCACACAGAGCATTATGCAAGTTCTGAATGGCCTTCCATTGTATAGAGACAGAGCAACAGGTATGATATCTGCGTGATCATTAGCAATTATTACTCCGAGAATGCAGATTCAAGAAATAGAGGGATGCAGATTTTCAGTCTTCAAAGCATTGATAATTAAGCCTATCTATCAGAAATAGTCAAATAAAATATATTTTTCTCATCTATTCGGAAATCAATTTTTCCACACTTGCAATATTTTTTGTGATTATTTTTTCTTTCATCATTGTTAGTTTCGAAATTTTCTCGGATAAGATACCCATACGAAAATGCTCAAAATATTGGAGCGCATATTTTAGAATCTCAAGAATTTATGAAAGATTTCTACATAATAATTTTTATTTGAATATTTCCATAATTAACTTTGTCTGATGCGTTGTATGGGAATCAAGTATACTGTGGAAATCAATTTTGAGAAAATTTATTAAGAAAGAGAAATTTATTTTTTTATAACATTGTAAGCCAGTAGAAAATATACTTGTGAAAAAATACACATGTACTTCTTAAAGAAGACTGGCCACGAGGAAAATCTTGTGAGAGAAATATTTAAATAAAAAATGAAGTTTTTCATATTCTTTCTGACCAAATTAATACTTGCATATGTGTAAATTATTTAAAAAGAGAATGTTTGCATTATTCGATTTAAACTCATATCATGATATCCAAAATTCTATTATCATTATTAACATCAAGATTATTATCACTGCTTATAAATCAGAAAAAGCATAGATTCATAGGTTAGGCATATGTTGAAAAATAAAGTCTATGATGTCAATATAGCTCATTAATTCATCATATTTTAACAACGCATAGAATGAATTCTCAATACTGACACAAAATGAAATAAAAGTGTTTTTGTAAATGATACAAATTTTAAACTTTTCTCTAAACAAATAAAATCATCTAAATAAGTTTATACTTTTAGCTGTTTATAACTTCTTCAAATTTAATCTTATATTAATAAAGGAAGCTGGGTTTTTTTTAAAAAACTGCTGAACAAATTTTCCTTTCTAATAAAAAATATGGTTAGTAAATTCATTTAATGAACAAGATCTTTTCATTCATCATGGTATTTTAAGTTTGAAAACCTTTGGCAGTCTCAAATCACATGGAATTATGCATATAATAATAACTTATGGAAACCTGATACAACATAAAATAAAACTAATTGCAGATTTAATGCATTATAGTCATAATGGCAATTATCTATAACCTCAAAATGGACATAATTAAAATTTATCTTAATTTAACAGAAGTACATCATTCTCAATTTCCGATAAAAATGATATAATATATATAAATTCATGAAAAAGTACTCTATGTATCTTTGTTTACATTGAATAATATTTCAAATAAAGAGAAATTTTGTGTTCACTGTAATGGAGACAAATTATATTCATTAATATCTAACTATATATATGGCGAAAATCTTGCTTTATATATATATAGCAAGATTTGCGCCATCATTACCTTTTTAATATATTTATAAAATAAATGATTTACACGGAGAAAACTCATTTTTTCACCGTGTAAATCATTAGTAATTTTTAATCCGACTGTGATCAAATGATTTGAGTAAGTCGTCTACTTCTTCAAATATTTCAATCTTTTTTTGAAAACTCATTTTGTATGATTATATCAACAGTAAAATTCGTGTGCATGGAATAATCCTTTCATTTTAATAAAAATGACTTGTTAATTGTTCACCCAAAAACCCACTCTACATGGATACAGTTCAAACTTTTATTGCTTCACTGGAGATGCACAACCGTTACTGCTGGTTTCAGTAAGATTTCTCTCACGTTAAACCAAACAATTGAAGTGCTTAAGGATTTCTTTGATGACAGCTTAATTTCTTTAGACCTATTGTCACCAGTCTTTTCCAATAAATATCTAAAAATGGGTTAACATTAGGATATGGGATTACCTGAAAGGTAGACTTTTCCAGAAATGTGTCCTACAAACATCAATGAATGAAAACAAATCATAACTAAAGAAATTTCGTCTATAATACCAAAAATATTGCAAAGAGTGTCAAAAAAAAGAAGTAAAAACTCAATTCCGAGTATTTATGTTTCCTTTCAAAATGATGGCAAATACTTTCAACATTTTCTTTTAGAAATGATAACGTAAAAATTTAGATTTAAATTATGTCTACCAAAATTAAAATTATTATGGGATTAAATGACACTGTGTGATTCCATTTCTGTTTTACCTCATAAGTAAAGTTATAAAGATACAACACTACCTAAAATTAATTCTCACATTTGAAAAAGGTTTAAACAATTACACTTCAGTGTTAGAATATTTGTCCCATGTATCAGATTTAAATAAACATCAAAGTTCTCTTATAAATTAATTACCTGATCATCCCTCACATTTATATTCCCTAAAATTTCATTTATATATATATATATATATATATATATATATATATATATATATATATATATATATATATATATATATATATATATATATATATATATATATATATATATATAATTTACTAATTACTTCAATATCCGAAAATATATCAATGAGAATCAACTTATATTTAAATTTGAATAAATCTATGTTTCTAAAAACATTCGGTCAACCTAAATTTTAAGTTGTTAGTAACCACTATTTCCTTGTTTGAAAGCATATACATTTAATAACAAAATTTAACTTCTTGCTGTTACGTTGGCTTATTGTCTTATTTTACGATGATTACGATGCCTTATTTTTGCCATTCTAGTGAGTTCGAGTTTACACTATTTTGCTGAAAAACTATTAATTAATGGTGTTTGTGACATTCTAAATTATTTAATATGAAACGCATTTAATAATAATGTCGAAATATAAAAATATTTATTTTCAACCTCGTTATGATTTTGAAAATATATTTAACTGATTTTTAAATCTAACTATTTTGAGTGACAATAAAAAAACGAACAAAAATAATCATAAACATTACATACCATTTCGTGTTATAAATTCAAAATGCTAATGTATTTTCCATCAAATGAAATTATTATACCCATTTTCCTTCTTCAATGTGTTTTCTTTTATGCAATTATGGAAAACTTTAATCTCTCATCAATTCTTATTTTAAATATTTAACCTGACATTACATACCTTTTTGTGAAAGTTCTTGATTGCATTTGAGTATTCTACGGAAGTGATATAAAAATGATTTATGATATCACTGCACAATACATGCTATTAAAATATATGCAAAGGAAAGTCACTGATGTTAATTTTTCAGTAGAGTAGTTAAATATTTCTTTACTCAAAGAATGTTTGTGAACTTAATTGTATGCATTTTACGTTTATTTCCTAAAATGGTGAGAAATATAAATGTTCTAAAAGGAAAACTTAAATGCATATCGAGAGCACGGTTTATCCCTTCCATCATCGCATGTTGCATTTTGCAGCAACGCATCACTTATTTCTATGCATCTCTTGCTTAAAAATGCATTTCGAATTCTTCAGATGCGTTCCATATGCAGAGTTATTTCCCTCAACATTCAGATGGTATCGATCTGATTTGCTCTCTCGGGGTAAAGAACTCAATGTATCTCACCCTGAGTCGTAAACAGGGTGTACCCTCGCCTAAACTAATGTGCACCTAAATCCAATGAGCAGAGGCTGCTCCGTGTCTTGCTGTTTTAATGACTGTTTTCCATTAGACATAGTTTTTTCCTGCCCTATATTTTATTCTGTTTTATACTCTTAAGTACTAGTGATCGAGACATCGGTCAGACATCTTGCTCGTTAGTGCCACTGACCTCTCTATTTAAGGCCGATGTAGGTTCTATAACAGAATAAGCTAAGCAAAAATTGTGTTCAAAACTTTTTCGTTACGTCTTATTTTACTTAATATTCTGATGGTTTATTTGTTTTTAAGATATAAAGTTACGCTTACGATTTATAAACATAAGATTTGCAAAGATCATATGTTAAGATTTAAACATTAGATGAAAACAAATATAAGTTTATGGTCATGCAGAAGTCAAATTCTCTTAAAGACGTTTATTCAAATTATTCTGAGCAAAGTAAAGTTGTATTTATTATTTCAGTTATTGTTTCTACATTTATTATTCCAGCTTTCCATTTATAAAGGAAATTTGTTCCAATTACATGAAATACAAACACAATACGTGATGAAAAGTCAGCTTTTAATATATATTTTCATAAATTTTAGAAACAAAACATTAATTTATTTAGAAATATAATTATCTACAGTAAAAAAAAATTCATACATAATACACTGGTGGAAATACAATTAAAGACACTCAAAAATTTACTTATTTTTCATATAAATACCCGTGCTATTTTTTTGTACTAACTTTATTTGAATTAAATTTTTTGTCTTCAATCATTTTGTGCAAAAACTTGCAAAGAAAAACTAATTTAGTGAATATTTACATCATTTAGTTTAAAAAATCCAATATTTCGAGTACAAATGCAATTAAATACACTTACTTTAAATCTAGAATTTTAGCTATCTACCACTTCATTTTTATTTCTAAAGTGCTTAAAAGGAGCAATTTGTTGTCTCTGGTGTGTTAGATACTAAATATTTCAAAACATCTTGGCTCAAACACTTATTATTCAATGGTAGTTACAGAATGGGACGTAACATCAAGCTTTGCATAGAAGAGCGATCAAAATTTCGAATTTTAAAGGAAGAAGACTACTCAAATAGGTCGTTTGCAAAGAAAATTAATCGCTCTCCAACTGTTGTGTGCAATTTTTCAAATCTAGGTGATATGTATGGAGTTAAGAGGCGTCAAAGTATTTGTAGTAAATTAAATGACCGTCAAAAGCGGCAGATAATTCACGAGGCAATAAGACCTAACGTAAATTCCACTGAAATTAGAAGAGATTTATGCCTATCTGTTACAACTCGAAGAACCAGACAAATAATCAGTCAATCTGGAGTTGTTGAATGGGCAAAAAAAGATCGCAAACATCTCTTAAGTATTCAGCATAAGAAGGCTCATTTGGAATTTGCAAAAAAACATACAAATTGGGAATGCAACAATGTGGTGTTCAGCGATGAGAAAATGTTTAATTTAGATGGACCAGATTGAAACAAGTATTACTAGCATCGCATAGGAACCAAAAAGGAGATTTCAGTTAGCCGTAATTATGGTGGAGGCACATTGATGGTGTGGGGAGATTTCTCGAGCTATGGAACAACCCCCATCTGTTGGATCACACCTAAAATGAATTCCTCCGATTATATTGAACTCCTAGATAACGTTCTGTGGAATTATGCCGAACATATGGATGATGATTCCAGGATATTTCAACAAGACAATGCAAGCATTCACAACTCTAAAGCAACAAAATTCTTTTTCATGGAGTGAATCATCAAGGTTATGGAATGGTCAGCTAGAAGTCCCGATCTGAACCCTATTGAAAACATCTGGGGATTGATAACACAAAAAGTTTACGAAAACGGCCACTTTGAGTCAGTAATGGACTTAAAAGACAAAATTCGTGATGTATTGTCAAATTTGCTACTAAATTACCTTCAAAATCTTGTGAAATCGATGCCAAATAGAATGCATGAAGTAATTGTAAGCAATGGAGTTGTCACTCATTTTTAATTAATAAAATTGTTCAAAAAATAAGTGTCTTTAATTGCATTTCCACTCAAAATTACTGATTTTTTGATTAAATGATCTAAATTCTCACTAAGTTAAATTTTTTTTGCAATTTTTTGCACTGAATAATTGAAAACTAAATATGTGATTCAAATAAAGGTAATTCAAAAAAATATCATGCACTTTTATATGAAAAACAAGTGAATTTTTGAGTGTCTTTAATTGCATTTCCACCAGTGTATATGCAGATAAGATGAGTTCGTTTGTGATGAATATGAAAGTGAACTTTATCGACACTTTTATATTTTCAGTAAACTCTTATCTCGATATGTCAAGTAAAAATATATTTATATGAAAAAGTGATTCAAAACGCAAATAATTAGATAAATTAAGAGGATATTTTTTTAATATTAAAACTGAATCTTTATAATATTTTTCATAGGTAGAAAATATATCCTGGACTCACTTCATTGTTGGTCTTATATTCAATTCAATTCTATGTTAAGCGAATATACTGACCTCTATCTATAACAAAAATTTGAAAGATTTTATGAAATATGTAATGAACTAAGTGAACAGATTGAATGACAGTGGAGGAGTTGTTTAGATTTTGTCTGTAACCCAACCATATGCTGATTTGGAGTTACATTTGGTAAGGATGAGAACTATTTTTGTTACTGAAATCCCATCTGAATAGTATGAGTATCATGAGATTGCGCACTGTCGTTTTGAGTTTTCTAGATTGGAAAATACTGTTAATATGACATTAGGAAATTTATCAACAACGTTGCATTGGTATATTAATCTATTCAAAAGTTGTTCAACGTGATGCAATAGAGTCAAAGCCTACCAGCAAAATATCTCCTGCACTATGGAAACTTTACCCACCACCTTGAACGAATGAACTGATTCTTGTGCAATTCATAATTTTATGCTGCCTCAACCCTATTATCTTTCCTCGTTTTATTTCCTTGATGCAGCAGTAAGCGTAATTATATTACTGAAAATTCTCAGTATTGCAGTGTGAAAAGGATTTTTTAATTTTTATTTTTTGAGTTGATTTCAGTTAAAACGTTTATATAGACGTTTGCCTTCGACATGTCAAAATAGGAATCAAGTTAATATACGTTGATTACAGGATTAGGTATCACTTGAAAAGTACACTTTTTTATATTTGAGGTCAGTTGATATTCTGTTAATGTTTTATTACCTTGTACCACTGTCAATAATCTGTGTTTTTCAAGCGCTAAGTTGTCACTGGTAATCAGATTCCGATTTTACAAATTTTTAAATTCAGTTTTCCAAATGACAATTTGCCCTCAAAGTTCTTTCATGATTAATTCTCTAAAACATTTCACTAATATCCTTGATATAAGCTTTAAGACACCAAGTACAAAATTAAATAAAACCCTGCTTTTATAATTTATATAAGTTTTGGCTTTAAGATACTCATCAAAATGACACACCACATTTGTCAAAAAAGATTTGGTAGTCAAAATGATCTTACTATTTAATATATATAATAGAAAAAATATTAATTAATTTACTTTATATATGTATGTACAGCCTGAGCCTAAAAAATTCGGTTAATGGAAGATTATCTCATAAACAACGTTGATAAAATGCATTATCTCTCGGTCTGCGCAGATAAAGACTAATGCTCCATTAGCTTACGGCATAACAAGCTTAAGAAGCCTGGACAGAATAATCTTCTGAACAGTCGAAAGGTGTATGGTTAAAAACTCGCGTCATATTGAAATAAAGCAGCAAACATTTATTTTTAATACAAATTGTGCAAAATATCCACAAAAACGCATGCAATATTGATTTTAGTATACAAAACAGATGAAGTGAGCAAAAGATGCGGGTGTGATTGGCTTAAACGCTTTCGGTGAGGAAAGGAAGTCGTCAACCTGTCTGTGAAGGATCTACGTACAGGTCGACTCTAATGAAGCGTGATGACCGACAACATCTAGAAAATGCGAGGAATGATGTCAAGCAAATGTCGACTGTCTTCATGATGGGTACCAGAGAAATTGGCAATTAGCAATGGCAGTGTAAGTATCGCTATTACCCTAAATTTGGATAAATGCAAGATCTGTTCCCATTTAATGCCGCGTTCATTGTCCGACAATTAGAAGGAATCACGAATGCATAATGCTTTATTTCATGCACTATAATTAAAATTCAACATTTCTGTAAAGCATATTGACATTAATTTAGAGCTAGTTTTATCAGTACGATTAAAGCGGTAAACAGTAGAATCGTTTACATGAGTTTTCTTGAGCCCCATAAAGAGTCCCTTACAGAAGTCTCGTGCATTTTTCAACAGAAAAGGCATGATATACCTTAATTTTCCCCCCAAGATGAGTATGTCAATGCAGATTTCTGCAAAATTGTTTTGAAGCATTTACTTCTGCGCATCCGATTTGTTCTACTACAGTTGTACAGTTGTGGAAAGTGGAGTCTGCTGCATGACAACCCCTGCCTCATACTGTAATTTCTGCATGAATTTCTTGATCCAACATCCTATAAATGTTATCACAAATCCACCGTACTCATCCGATCAAGCATCGGCAAATTTCATTCTGCTCGCTCACTTCAAGGGAATCACCAAGGTCACACTTCGAAGACATTCCAAACATTTGTCTACGTGTGACAACTGGGTTTCAGTTGATCCTGAAATAAAAACCATATACAACTAATTCTAGCAGATTTATCAACGATATCATAAGTGCATTGTGGCCAATGTATCTTATTTTGAAAGTGATTAAATGTATTTTGTTTCATTTTTTGTTATATTTGTTTTATACTTTCATTTATTGGACTTGTTAGACTCGCTTTGCATTATAATCTACTACATTACAATTATGATGAAGCATATTATTTTACATACATTTGAAACACTTAATCAGAGTATTTCATTGTTCTCCAGACTGCATTTCATTTTATAATTTGCCAAAAAATATAAAAATTGTAATTAATATTTATGATGACATGCATTTAATTCTTATAAGTTTTCTGTGCAGTTTACACTATAAAATAAAGAATAATTTAGGTGAAAGAAAAAAGAAGTGAGTGAATAAAAAATCGTAAAACAGGCACACACATTTATTATTCATGAGAGCTACAAAATCACGATGTATTTCTCCTTAATTATAAGAGTCCGTATAATATCTCAGTTCTAGTTCAAATATTACGCTTGTCCTGATGTTTTTGAATTAAAGCAGTTGTATTATATACGTTTTATGCTCGAAGAGTTAAGCATGGAATACTTACAGATGGGATGTAATGAAGATGAAAATAAGACAGACTTTGAATCTTGTTTCATGAAACATTCGCAAGAATGATGAATACTATGATTATGGCTACTGATTTTATCTTACACATTTTCTTAGACTATAAATGAAATACATAAGAATTGTAATTGCAAAAAAATTGGTTTTTCACTTTTTAACTGAAAGACCAGTTTAACAGATTTTTTTTAACTGAATCTTCTCTTAGATGAACTTTGCAAATATATTAAACACATTCAGAATCAACATTCTTCTAAAAGTTTCATTTACATGCAACATGAAATTCCTTATTTGATATGTGAGTTTTAACACAATTAAAGGCGACCCAACTTGTCTAGTGGTCAGCGTGCCTGACTACGGATAGGGAGGTCCTGGGTTCGAATCCCGGTTCGGGCATGGATGTACTTTCTCTCTCTATCTATTCTGTCTTAGTCCTTTCCTTGAATGAATGGTTGCCAACACAATAAACGGATACCTATGGCATGTGTGTACTGTCGGACTCCACATCTAAATATGGTTCAGTTGGAAAAGTGGAGCAGCACAACCTATAATCCCGGCCTGGCACACGACAACAACACAGTTAAAGACTTTGTGCAATTCTTATTTAAAATTTCCTTTTGAACTGTCAGGCTAGAGGAATTTACTTGTCTGCAACGTTCATGTGATGAAAAATAAATATATTTTTGTTTGTTGTAAGTGAACTATTCATATATTAACAACTGTATTTATTATTAAGTCACCAAATAAAAAAATATTAACATACAAAACAACAGTGAACAAAGAATGCTATTTTTGTATACACAGTCCATGGAGGCTGTTGAGGAGGTACCATGGACCATAAAACTATGAAAAAATGGCTAGAAATTTTAAATAAAATTTTTTCACCAATGATTCCCATACCTTAAATATATTTTTATAAACTATTCAAAGAATCAAGAAAAAAAAATTTGTGTAAAAATTGTCAGCAACTTACAACATCTAGATGTACACTACTGGCCATTAAAATTGCTACACCAAGAAGGAATGCAAATAACAATAATAAATATATATATTAGCGTTTGTGTGTTTGTTTTTCAACAAAAGTTCTTATGTTTTCCTATATTACACACAAAATATTTCTATTAAAAACTATACAATCCAAGGAAATCATAAAATACAACACTCTTCAAGTTTTTATAAGGCACTTTCTCTTCCTGAAAAAAAATATTATTCCTTTTTGAGAGAACAATTAAAAAATAACATATCAGCCGTAAAATTCTAAAACATTGAAACTGATTTTCCTTAAGCATTTTATAAATATTCTTTCTTTTACCAAATTTTCTTTTAATATTAAAAATATCAATAATTTTAATCAAAAAAATTCAACATATGAGATATTTTTGCATTATAAAAATACGTATTGCGCAAATAAATCTTTCCAGTTCATAAATCAACTGAAACTGCTCCATTAAACCCAATGTGAAATATTATTATTTGACTAAATATGCTCTATCAAGGTAATAAGAAATATAAACATTGGGGCCCTGATGGTTATGGTTAAAATGAAAGCATTTTGATGTCGAGTGGCTGTATTTTTCGCAACAAAAAAGTATTAGTGCATTGATAAATCAAAAATGACAGTGGAATAAATCTCATGTAAAGAAGCTGTTGCCAAAAGGCGCATGAAATAAAAGTGCATTGTAGAATCTAATATTAATAGACAGTGGTCGTTTACAATGCTTTGTAAAAAATAAATTTTTAGTATGAAAGTTGAAATTCAGATAAACACATTAAAATTCCTCATATCTGGAAACAAAGTGCAAATCACTATCAAACGAAAGTCTTTATCTCAGAGTGGGAAAATGTTGCTTCTTCAAATGCGTCACATGCTTACACCGAGCAGAAAAGAAGGAATTGTAACTTGCGTGCAATAATGGGCAAAATACTATGAATTCATTTCATGTTTATTCCTGAAACCATTTGTAAAACCAACCCTCTCTCCTCTCTATGCTTTCTTCAAGTTGAGAATCGCTAAAATCTTCTCAACTATGCGTTGTTCATGTAATAGACTTCTTTCCTGTTCTTACAAACATTAATTACATGTGATGACTGCAGAACATATAGAATCAAAAACATGTACTGACTTTGCGAATTAACATGAAAAAAGTATGGTTCTCATTATTTTATACTGTTTCAAGTTCCTTGAAGTTAAGAATCGATAAAATGCTTCCTTCAAATTAAGAAACGGAAAAATCTACTCAATGATGCGTTGTTCATGTGACAGACCATGCTCCTGTTCCTACAAAAATCAATTACATGTGATGAAGGAAGAACATATAGAAGCAGAATCATATATTGACTTTGTGAGTGCCATGAAAAAGAACGGTACTCATAATTTTATGCTGTTTAGTGTGCCTAATGCATATGAACCGGCGTATCCATAAGAGGCGAATAGGTCATAAGCAAAATCTTATTATCGTTTCCTATTGATCTTTCTGCAGTATCTATTTCAATGTGAAAACTAACAATCTTCAGAATATTTTATAGGATAAAACACAGTTTCCTTATAATTTAATAGCGAAATGAATACATAAGGAACAACGTGCACTGGCTCGAATTGAATTTCTTAATAGACCATCAGGATTTTTACAAAAAGTAAAACTCCCATGAGTTTTGCATATCCATTGTTGAAGGTGAAAATGAATTGACCTAGTTTCCTCTCTTATAACTTGTAAACATGGCTCATTGCATACGAAAATTTTTACATTAAAGCTTTGTGTAGTGGTTGCACAAATGAACCCTTCCATAGGTGGGGAGTTTTGTCAGATCATCCGATAATATTGTCAAGTTTACTACCATAGCAAATAAATGAAATTGAAAAGAAGCCACTGACACTAATCTTCCTAAGTTGTAAGCTCAATTTGTAAAATATAACTTGAATGAGCCAATACTGAATTTAAACTATTTCACATTGTAGGGAGACTAAAAACAATTGTAGGGAGACAAGAAATACCTTCCTATAATGATAAATTCTAATTATTGTTATATTTAAAACGGAGAAACTGAAGAGTTGTCGTCAATATATGTGAACGATATGAAGTATTCCTATTCCAGTAAATTTCATTGCCTCTGAAATTTGTGTTGATAAATAAATCTAAATTCTGCAAAAATTGAGATAAATGTGTAGGAATCTTGAGTGCAAGAAGTTAAACAAAATTGAATGGAAAACATATAGGATGAGTGGTCAATGTGCCACAATTCCTTCAGTGGCGGAGATTTGAACTACAATACAATATTTTGCTAATTTCACATTATTAAATTGAAATAAAACGAATAATAATGTATGATTTCACGGCATCATGATGCAATTTTTAACCAATGGGGAAATAAAAGTTGGAGGGTATTAATATGTATTTGATGGTGATTCTGATATTTATCACATAAGATCATCTTTTTTATCAATTTGAACTTACCTTTCTTCCATTATGTTATCTTAATGATCAATTAAAAGTACTTGTTTTAAAAGCAAAATTCTAATCGTGAATCACGGACACAATATCCACCTGTAAGCAGATTTTCGTATTACTTTCTGCTAAGTGTGCAAAAATTAGAATTTATATCTAGTAATTTCCATGTTGTTCTTACGTCATACTGAATTGCAATGCTTATGTTGAAATGTTAACTTATAATATTAGCATTTGAATCAGTAGCAAAAATAACTTTTAAATAAAAAAATTTTAGCAACTTAAGTAAATTAAGGATTGTTAAAAAGCAATTACTTGAGAAGTAAAAAATATTATTCATTTTAAAAGATTAAACATGTAGATATACCTTTACGTAAAATTTAATATCATATTACCGCCAAAATTTAAAACAATTTTCATTCCGTTGCAAAGCTTAAAATATGTTTGAAATCATGTGCTACTGCTGATGACTTTTTCCTTCTGTTGTTTGTCTTGATTTAGAACTTAAAAGGTGATTCCTCAAAACATGTGAGATTTTACATGTAACGTTTAGTGTATTGATTTATAAAAGGTGACCATTTTTGAATATTATGATCATAAAATTATCAAATTTGTTAATTTTTCTTTTTCTGAAAGACTTTATTTTTCTGTAAAAAATACATTTTTATCGTTATACGGTGAAATAAAATGAAGTAAGCATTATTTTCTGTATACAATTTAAGGTTAATTAAAGGGAAATATTATGAATTATGAATCTAGTAAAAATCAAAATGCTCATTTTTAAAAAAAGGTGTTAAAATGCACTAAATTTATGATAAAGAACATTAGAAAATATAAGACATGTTCTTGAAGCATCAAAAAATTCATATTATTTATCATGAAATTACTGAATATTGATGAAATAATTATATCAATTTTAAAAATTCTATTTAACAGCAAGCTTTTACTCTTATTACCAAGATATTAACCAAATTTAACTATTTACTAAGAAGCTAACCCAAAACTATTATACTAATTTCGAAACAGACTGAACAAAGTTGTCGGAATTCTACTTTTTAACAATAATTTGTTATTTTCATTAATTTCCAATAAAACAACTACTAATAAGAAATGAATTATATCTTTCTACCTAAAAATAAGCCACTATATTTAAGAAGAAATTCACTTAACATAAAATTTTGTTAAGTTAAATAACTTTACCGATATGAATATTTATATAATAAATTTCATTTTAGCAATCCTGAATTACTGATATGTATAATCTAAACACTGTATTTCAGAATACGAAGCAGTTGTGTTTAGACTAAGAAAAGACATGGCGTGAAAAATGTTGAGAGATATTGCTATGCTTCTTATCACATCCTATAAAATTAAAAATCAATCTTCATATCACATAGTTTCCTCATTTCCTTATTTTCTTTTCTTTGCCTAAAGTTCAACAAAGTTGAAATAATTAAAAGAAATCTAATTTATTACTTTCTGCCAATTCTTAAAATATAACTAATCTATCTTCCACGTATATCAAAGGCGAATATTATCCCTTTCTAGACATATTTTACTTAAAATTCAATAATAATATTTCAAATTAATAGCGAACAGTAGCTATTTTAATTAAATCATCTTTCAAGTCAATAATTATTTCATGCATCAACATAGACATTCCAAACCAGATGCATTCTACTGCAAATGAATGTTGATTAAGCGAAGAAATTTCCTAGCGTGGTTAAAAGGTAAGCTATTATACTTATTTTTCTCAATTCCTGAACACACCTATAACTTTACTTTTTTAAAAGCCGAAATATTGTCTTATTTAGCACTAGATCGCGCTTTTCTTAATCCTGGCACATTGGAAAAGTTCCCTATCCTGAAAGTGACGCACAAAATGCAATAAAAGAGATTCTTTTTAAATACTGTGCTTATTCTCTTCCATCGATACAGAAACCAGCTACTTGAGTGCATGCTTACTTCTGCGAACTCCCCGCGTTTCTGTTGGAGCAGCTGAGTTGGTTCTCACGCTATACTTATGTAGGCCGGCATGTTTCATTTGCTCCCTGCTTCCCTATGGTAGTAAGGCTTCCGATTGCTTTAATTTGAAGTGGATGAGCAACGGAAAAGATAGCACGTCCGGCTTTACTTTAGACCGTCAAACTGGAAATTGAAGTGATTTTGGGAAATTGCTTTGATGCTGAGAGGGGAAAAAATGGCCAGATTTCTGATAAGCGCAATTTACAAACGGGATGCAATGGAATTTCAAAGAAACTGTTAGTTTTTTTTTTTTTTTTTGAGATTTTTTATTAGAAATATTTTATTTCATTCATTAAGAATCCTTTATAAATGCAATTCTAGTTTATATTTTAAGCTAAGTTTGCAAATAATTCTTATACCTACCGTGTATTTTGAACGGTATAAATATTTGGCTCAAATCTGTTAAATGAGCTACTCGGGACATCGAATGTAACTTAAAAGGTGTCCTTGAAATCAAAATACATTTGTTTTATTGATTCAACAATTCATTTCGAAAGATGTTTTAGTTCGTGCTATTACCTGTTAAATATTTTGTGCGTAAAACATTGGCTCCTATTTCTTTAAAATCCACTGATGACGTCATTAAAACTTAAAAACGGTCTGCATCGGAAAGTAAAAGTTTCTTCGCCTATTTATAATGAATAGTAGTGAAAGAAAACAGAAATTTATGCTAATTTTATAGCAAAGAGAAAATTTTTCATTAAATTTTAGTATTCTTCTATACTAGTTTAGTATGTTCTAGTATTTTATTAACTATTACACGCTTACAATTTTTGGAAATTTACTAAGCAAAATTATTTGACACATTTTTTAAAGTACTTGCCTAAATCGATTAGTACATATAGCCTAATCAATTAAATGTCTAAATTGTTTAGAAAAAATAGCAACTATTTGTAATGTAAAAAGTATATTTCCCCTTATGTTATAAATGAAAAAGCTTTTAATGATATAAATGAAAATATACAAGTTTTTTTTTGTGGTCTGTTTATTTAAAAGGCTGTATATAATGTAAACAGTCTCATTTCTTACCTCGAGAGGGTAACGGCTAATTAATTATGGATACAAGCAGTCATAATGCAAGGAATTTCAAAAGAAATCTTCTACCTTTTACTCCATGCTATTATACATGAAACATATTTTATGATTTTAAACCAGTACCATAATTAATTTTTATGTTTGAAATACCTTTAGCTAATTGCTGTATTTAAAATTCCCACAGTTTGATAAAGTTTTAAAATTCTTTATATATATGTATCTATTTATATATACACATACATATATATATATGTGTATGTATGTATGTATATGTATGAATGTATATGTATGTATATATATATATATATATATATATATATATATATATATATATATATATATATATATATATATATATATATATATATATATATATATATATATATATATATATATATATATATATATATATATATATATATATATATATATATATATATATATATATATATATATATATATATATATATATATATATATATATATATATATATATATATATATATATATATATATATATATATATGTATATATGTATCTATATATATATGTATGTATATATATATGTATGTATATATATATATATATATATATATATATATATATATATATATATATATGTATATATATATATATATATATATAGTATGTATATGTATGTATATATATATATATATATAAATATATATATATATATATATATATATATATATATATATATATATATATATATATATATATATATATATATATATATATACATATATATATATATATATATATATATATATATATATATATATATATATATATATATATATATATATATACATATATATATATATATATATATATATATATATATATATATATATATATATATATATATATATATATATATATATATGTGTGTGTGTGTGTGTGTGTGTGTGTGTGTGCATGTATAATTCAAAAAGAGGTTTTAATTTAAAAATACATTCCTTCACAAAATACAAATTACTTTTTTGCAATATTCTTAAATATTTTAAATGTCACATTTATTTTCTCATGGTTATCTTGGTTAATACTGTCCTATTTACTACATTCTTGGAGTGTTATTTCTAAGTTCTCCATACATAAAGTTTTTTTATCATGCTTATACAGTACTAATAGATATTTAATTTAATTGTCTCAAAACATTGAGAACTGATTAATTCTGGTGGCTATGAGGGAGCACTTAGTAAAACCTCATATTAAAATAATACAAAAAACAAAAAAAAATTAACTAGTAGAATATTTTATTTTCTGTATAAACATAGCATTTTCATTATGCTATGAGGTATTTCTTAAGTAAACATATCTTATCTGATAAAATGAAATGCTTTAATAAGCATTATCTGGTCAAAATTATTCAAATTTTAATCAACATCCCGACACAATTAAAATTTTAATTCCATAACAAAGTAACTTTTTTATATCCTGATTAAACATCCATCAAAAATAAAATTATATATCCTATACATTGCGATTTTTGGCTGAGCGATTACATTGATAACGTAATGATGGTGTATGGCACCAATTTTTGAAATGATACGACTTATGTGAGTTATATAAAATCCTTTACAGGATAAAAGAAACAAAAGTAATCTTCGCGTCCTATTCTTAATCATTTCCGTCGATCTTATTTTATACATCAGTTTTTCTCAGCTTAACATGTTCCAGTTGTAACAAAATTTTAGATGCAGGATATTTTATTATATTCGCAATATACAATATTATTTCCAATGCATTTAGACTGATCACGTATACAATTTCTTTTCAGCCTTGCTCTTTCATTATAATGATAATCTTCCTTTATTTTCTATCAAAATAGCTTCATCCACTGAGTATCTGTGGAATATGAAATAGATTTTTTTCAATAGCCCAAAAATGTGCAAATCTCATGGATGCATTTCGTTACTAAGTGATAAATGGAAGAATTCATCAAATTTATAAATAAACTAGTCAATGATAAAATTTCATTGAAAATTTTCTACCCTTCTGTAGAAAATAACATTAATAAAACATAAATCATTGAAATTTAAAAATTGCAAAAAACTTTATCAAAAATTTTGGGAAAGCCATCATATTTTCTAGATTTAATAAATTAAATTGGTATCCCTTATTAATTTTTAAGTCCCTTTTTTGAGAAGCTTTAGATTCATTTTTGTCTTAAACAGAAATGTTTTCTAATAAAATAATTTTCGACTGTATTTAAGTTTCATTTTAAATGTAATCTTTGTATATTTTGCAGTCACACAATTTACGGAATATTCTCGAAAACTGTTTTTAGAACATCTTTTCCATTTAATATTACCTTAAAATTTAAAAAATTTTCCCTGCTCTCAGTGTATGTGCTAATAAATAAAAAACAAGCAAAACAGTAACTAAGAGTAAAAAGTGAAGCATTCAACGCCGTCCCCTATTTAATTGAAGGAAGTGTTATTTGAAGATTAAAAACATGGCCGTTAATGTTCGATTGACAACATAAACCTAACGCTCAGCTTTCTTGACTTAATTTTCAGTAACTTATTCCTGCATCGAATTTCAAGAAAATTTGAGTGGCAAACGATGGAAAATTTCTTCATTTTCATTTTAATAGTTTTATTTTTGCATAAAGAATCCCAGTAAACACTTTTTTTAATCTGGTTGAAGCATTAACTTTTGAAATGGTAAACAGTGTAAGAATACTTCGACAATTATTCCTTTCAAAATTTGGTGAATAATTAATCACTACAATATATGCTTTACAAATGTTCTGGCTTCAAAATTTTTAAGTATACAAATAAATGCTGCTACCGTAATAAAATATCGATTGCTCAAAGCTTCAGAGCATAATGAAACTATTGTACTTAGTTTTTCTTATGAAGAAATAAAAATGCCCTGATATGAAATGAAAATGAATAAAAATTTCATTTAATTCAGATAATTTATTGTGTGCAGTAAATACAGTAAAAAATGAATCTTTCGGAAATAAAAAAAACTTACAGTTTTCAGTTCAAGAAAATTATTAAACCATTTTTGATTCTAAATAATTTTAGTGAATATGCTCTCTCTAAAATGTCAATGTTTACTAAATTAATTGACCTTTAAAAGTACCTTATATTTATGCAGTTTTCTAATATATGATGTCCTACAAATTAAGAATATTAATTATTGCATTAATATTACATGTAAATTTCATTAAATTTATGAGTAATTTTTTTTTTCATTTCTAGACTGTAATCGTTAAATCATGTTGTAGGAAATGATTTCTATTAATTTTTGTCTTCTATACTAATTATCCTACGTAAAATATGCTTTATTTGGAAGACATGCACGCATTTTAATTTTTTATAAAAACTGAGATTATATTTTGATATAATCTATAAACTTTTTTACATTCTTTTAATTAAATTATAACTTGAATTAGAAAGCTGAACTGGATTGAAAAATAACTTTTAAAAAACATAAATCTACAGATTTGTGTCACATGTATTTATCAAATCCAATAAGAAATTTCGATAAAAACGATCAAATTTTGAAATCAGTAACTTAAAAATTGCTAAAATTAGTCTTCTCAATCCATAGATTTTTTTTTATGGGAATCACAAAAATTAGAACCTAATAATTAGTCTCCAAGCTACTAAAATAAGCTATAGTGGAAATATTCTTCAATAAAATATATTTCATTAAAATGATTATAAATGTTAAATGAATTGCATTTCCGAAGAATGCTCTTGTTCTATACATTCTAAGGGAACTCTCGAAACAGCATGAAGAATAGGATATTTAAGGAGCAAATTTTTAGCATAGAGATAAGTAAGTAGGAATTGTATTTCGAGTAATTAACGTACAATATATATATGTATATTAAGTATTTGATTCAATCCAAGTACATTTTCTGTATTTCATCAGTTAGCTAATCCCCATTTTCAACATACAGATCATGCCGCGTTGCACTAAATACTACTTCATTATTCCAGAGCTTTTCTTCTTCCTTATATTTGAGAATTTTAAAAACTCATTCTCATTTCAAACTCAAATATAAATTAATATATATTTGTACAATTTTTTACACTTTCTGATTTGAATGGTATTTTTAAGACACGAAAAACAAATTTTGTGTTTTGCATTTCCCTGGGCCTATATTTAAATATTTAGAAAGAAAAGCATGAGTTTTATGCCTAAAAATGATACTTACTTCCTGAATAATTCTTAAAATACATTTATTATCTCAATTCAAACACATGGATTTTAAAATAACGTTGGGTTAAAATGGCGTTTATAAAATTAGTCAAATTACTTATGTAAAAGAGAATGTTAATTCTGTTACTATAAATACACAGTCTTATAATTTAATTGATCTTGTAAACTATTTTAATGACTTGAATTTCGCTGAAAATCAATATTACTTGTTACGAATCTTTTAGTAAAATAAATAACAGTGAGGTGGGCATTGCATAAATATCAAACTTAAATCTCATGAAATGACTAAAATATGATATGATTTGAATGATAAACATCAATGACTACACACTGCGCCGTCTTTAAAGCTAAATATATATTTAACTAATCCTTTCTCAATAAATTAATGTGTAATATACATTTTAAACATCTGTGAATGGTGAAATGAGAACATTATTTGGATTTTTTAATTCCTTAGTAAATATTTTTGAGTTACAATGAGATTTCAATACTTTTTAAATCTTATTTGAGAGAAATGTTCTAGAGGGAAATCAATTTCAAAAGATTAGTAAACCGTTCAATTGCACTCTAAGTGCAATAGCGTTTTCAATATATTAGTTCTTGATTAAATGATTAATAAATCATGATGTGTAATAGATATAATGTTACATTTTTATAGATTTCAATGGTACTGAACTTTCACGAAAAAAATTTTCAATGGCTATTAGCTTCCTTTTATAACAAATACAGAGACAATAACTTTAGAAGCATTAAAAAAGGAATTTTGTTTGAAGAGGATGCTCTACATTAAAGTAGGAAGAACGGAACCAAAGAAAAAAAACAAACAATTGAAATAAACGCAACTTAAGTCTCTAATAAACAATTATTACCTCACTTGAATAGTTTGAATGATTGCCATTGTTATAAAATATAGTTACTGTTTATTCTGAAAATTTTGAAAACATAAAATTCATAAAGCAAATCATCATGGATAACAGAAAATAAAAGAAGTTTAAATAGAGTAGAAGAACTAACAATCAAGCAATGAAAATTTCTTTAGACTTTTGTCTTGAATCATCTAGATATCATACTTGAAAATAAAATTTGCTAATTTTCAGTCATCGATAAAAAGATGGTAGTTAAAAGAAAGATAATTAAAATTGTTATTTAGGAAAGAAATATGTTTTTGGCTGCTTTCATTCAACCAGGTCATCACTCTCATTCATTAGTTTAATTTATCATTTTTTTCATGACTCTGAATCCATCAATAATTGTTAAAATGTGGTGTATTTATTTTCATAGTTATGCGTATTTTTTACATGAAAAAGCACTGTATCAATTAATATTTTGAAATAGCTTTCCGACTCAATGAAATAGGACTATGATTTTCAAGTAGATAATATTTGCGCGGATAAAATATATTTATAAAATTATATTAAAGTATCACTCGTATCTCACTATTTCCCACTACACTTTAAGAACGAGCTTGAAAACTTTACCTGAAGAACTAAAAAATCAAACTGGTACCCGCATTATTTGAACTTTGACTTTCGGTTCAATCGCTTATGTGTTCGGTTCCCACATCTGTTGCAGATGCCCGCAGTAGTTTTATATTCCCTTTAAATTGTAACTCCCGATCAAATTAGCGTTGCTGAAAACTGACCGCACTTTAATCAATTAAAAATATGTTTTATTAAAGACAAAAATTATATTCCTTAACTTTAAATAAGTAAATGATTAAAATGTGGAAGCCTCGTTTCCTTCATTCTCGTCTTCCATAACAATACTTTCATTCTCTCAAAAAGATTAACATTCATGATACTATCAAACAGTTGTTATTGATGAGATCTTTGAGACTTTTTATCATAACATTAATTAATATAACTTCTGAGATTTCTTTTATCATTTAGACTCGGAATCCTTGATCCATTGAGTCATCTCAATGGATTATCAGCTTTGTAAATTCCATTCCAGGCACATATACAGGGTGATATATTTTAAAGTGACAGTATTTGGAGCGCCCTGTAACGCGATCTAATTGCTGGAATGGCACCAAATTTGGTATTCAGACTAATCAAGACAAGGGAAAAATGATTCCGTAAAAACATTTTTGTTCCAGAAATCGCCGCTAGGTCATTTTGTGGCGTTTTATAATGCATAAAATGTGAGAAAAGAGAAATACTGACACATACAATCGTACAATTAAATTATTAATTTATTGATTTATTACATTAACTTCCCCGGTGATGAATTAGACCACATTCCATGTGAGCTCCATTCTCAGAAATAACACCGTGCATTCTGCGTACAGCGTTCCTCACAGCCGAATGTAACATGTCACGAGGAATATTCCACAGTCTTTGTTATGTTGTCCTTTAGAATAGACAAATTTGATACTCCACCAACAAAAACGCACGTTCAGGTAACGTGAGAGGCATGGCAACTGGAGCTCGTTTACTTCAGCTGAGATTATTTGTACTGATATACTACTTGCTTTTATAGCCCCTATTACTGGCACTGTCATCGAACAACATTTGCATTTTGCTTTGATACCTGTGTTTTATGCTAATTCACGTTATTGTAAACTACAGCAGCGCCACAAATGCCATAGCGGTGACTTTTGAACTAAAACTTTTTTTTTTACGGAATTTTTCCCCCATGTCTTGATTAGTCTAAATACCAAGTTTGGTGTCATTTCGTCTATTAGATCGCGCTACAGGACGCTCCAAACACTGTCACTTTAAAAAAGATCACCCTGTATATCCCTAGTTGTTTATTACTTAATCTTGATATGTTGGGTACTCTTTCATAATTGTTCTGCTTTGAAGATTTCCGAAGGGCATGTGTTTTGTAACCAGTTGATCGAAACATGTCCCTGTAGATCCTTCATCAACTTAAAATATCTGAGTCAATTCTTGACGATTCTCGAAAAGTCAACTCGAGAGGAAGTGACGGGTGAAGGCAGTCCCGCGGCCTGCCTCTTCTGGGAAGAGAGAAACAGGATCCCCTTGCCGATTCAATAACAGAAAGTCTCTTAAAGGAAATAATTCTCACTCTTCAATAAAATAAAGCATTTACACATCGACTTAAGAAGATTAACAATTAAATGCTACACTTTGGAAACTCTACCTTTTTCACGCCACTGGTGTAGAGTATATCTAAAAAAAATGTTAAAGTGCTTTGAAATTTTTTTTTAAATTTTGTAAAGATATAGTGTAGAGCACGCAAGTTATTGTATTCTTAAATATAACTGTGTCCCAACATTAGCTTTTAAGGAAACTTTAAATGGAAGCAAACAATTGTTATCAAGAATTGTTATTGTTTTAATAAGAAGAACATTTTAGGGAAGAAATAGTACAGCGAGTTAAAAAAATGATTTGTATATTTTCATACATAATTTATATCATCAGCGAATATGTGCTGATACTACAAAAGTTTTGATAGGATTTTAAATGATTAAAGTAGCGTTTAGTGCATTCATGAAATAAATAAATTAGTCTTCCCATTGATGTACGAGGATACAGATTTTTTTTCAAGTACTCCTAGAATTAATTCTTACACTCAATCTAGTATCAGCCCTACTTTATTTAAATAAATGTTGTCTCGAGTGTTCAAGTATATGATTATCTTAAAACAAGCACAGATATCTTGCCAACAACAGTGTAGAATTCGTATACCCATCCTTCAGTAAAGTGCGTAAATAAACTATTTAAATTTTAAACACTTGGCATTTGTAACTGTAACACATTTACATGTTGACTCTTTGCACTTTTATCCCCTTAACTATTTTACCACACTCTATTTTTAAACAAGAACTTTGCTTTTGAAGCAACCCTTTGAAGAAGATACTTTGATTGTTGTGCATTTTTCGATTGTAATGATAATTTTCAACTAAAAATATTTTTAATGATAAGCTCATTAAAAATTTAACTTTAAACTTATTTACTGTTGACGTATAAAAAATATTATCGCTTGAAAAAGAATAAATTCAAATGAAATTCTTTAAAATAAGAACTGCAAATAGTTAAAGTGCATGCTATTACCCACACAAAATTGCCTTTTTAATTGAAGATTGATACATTTTTGTTCATATGGAGTTTTATTTATTAGTTTAATCAGTACAGTACAAATGTACTTAATGAGAGAGGAGAGAGAATAGTTTAACTATTAACTTAGTTTTTTTTAAAAAATAATTTAAATGAAAATTTTTTAACGAATTATTGAAGCATTCAAATTTAAATTAGGTTTAATGTAATTAAATGTTTGTAATTTTTTGTAATAATCTTTTGTAATTATTAATTATGTAAATCAGTCAAATCAGAAAAACTGAAAGTTTTTAAATAAACAACAACATTTTTACTGGTAGTATGAAATCAGTTTCTTATGATTCCAAAACTTTCGAAAGAAATTATTGCTATGTATATATTTAATATAACTTAAAAGTGAGTTTGTAATATGTTACGGTAAACAGAGATAGTTTTCTTTTGTTATTTTAGTTTCTTAAGCTCAAATTGTTTTTAAAGCTAGGTCACATATTGTTAGCTTCTCTAAAGTGACAGAATGTTCAGTGCGGAGCACATAGATCGAAAAGAAACCTGAGGTTGAAAAATGTGTAGTTTCGCATTGTTTTATTACATGAGTATTTTTCCCCTTTAGTGGGAGAATGTGAATCCAGTTCAATCATAAGATTTGTGTTCGGTATCAATAGGAACTTCCTTCCTCGATCGAGGGAGATCCTTCAAAAGAAGAGCGCACCGCCTCTTAATCCTTCCTCGAAAATCTGTGCGAGGGAGCGTATGTCCGGACGAATGTGCCGATGTTAGTCTGTTGCTTCGAAAAATCTTCGGGCCTACCGGATTGGTCCGCTGTCTCCCCAACACTCCGAAGTGGAGACGACCGACTTCCCCTACGCATGCCTCAAAATCCCCTATCAACTCCTCGCTGGATCCCTCTTTTCCCCTACATTCGAACCTCACCTGCCGGCCAACTCATTCCAGCTTCTGACTTAGCTCTCGGCACGTTGCCTCGACTCAATGCTCCTTGAGTCTCCTCGTGAAGCCGCGTGTTCGCTCGCTCACCCAGACAGGTTGCCCTGCTGAAACTTGCTGTCAATTCGCTTGAACACCGTACGAGGTAACAAACAACCCCTGCACGGACTGAAATGTAGGAAGGATCCCTCACACCCTGCTCCGTCGTTAGGTGCATTTCATTAAACTTTCAAGCACGTTGTGATTTGTTCAAGAAAGTACCATTCGCCTATTCTCGAAGTTGTGCTATAGAATGTAGAACAATCACATCCTGTAGTGAACTACCTGGGGTGAGTATAGTATTATAGTGTCCTATCCATTTGCCTTGTCATAAGTTTGCCTCTTTGCGCCATTATGCTGATGTGACAAATTCCAAGGTGTCAATGAAATAATACTAATGACTTAAAAAAACTCAAAGATACAGAAATATTTTTACTATTAAAACAAATACCGAATAAAAAAACATTAAAGTATTTTCTTATGGCGCATTTATCAAATACTTAAAATTCAACGAAAGCTCATGAAAAGTATTTTACTTATTGTTTGCAACAAATGAGATTTATATTTACAAGACATGTTTTTACTAGTCTAAAAAGCTTTCTTTTGTGACAAAATAATATAGAGAATCGTATTAGTATTTTAAGAAGTTACCTGGCACGTTTGATTGTATAACACAAAAATGGCAATATCATTTTATATGTAAAGTGATATTTTAATTCAGCATTTTGTTTTAAATTCATTTATTAATTCGTGTGCAAATATTGCCAATATCATCATATTTAAATTTTCAAATTATCCGAATGGATGTTAGTTTGAAAAGATTAATAATCGATGATAGTTATAAATGCATGTAAAAATAAGTACATAGCACCAGATATTAAAAACAAATTATCTTTAAGATAAGGAAATATATTTAAAAAATGAATGAATTATATACAGAAAAAAGGAAATGAATTTTTCTAATGAAATAAATCGCAATAAATGTATTTTTAAGCATTCAACTAATCATTTTCATCATCAGCCGCCTTAAAATCTATGAAACTAAATAAGTTCGTCTTAGTGAGATTAAAAAATCTAACTTCTTGAAATGGCTTCCTTTTCCATTGAAGTAGAAAAAACTCATTCCTGCACGCATTGGATCACCAGTTTCCTCTCGAATGATCCAAGTTTAGTTTACACTCGAATAACTATTTTATAGAATGGGATCCAAATGAACTCTGGAAAGTTTTTACCCTCCCACTCAAAAGTCTGTCTTTTAATTTCAAAAGCATTGAGTATTTTCTAAGCGAGTTCCATTTCGAAGAGTAATGGTATATCGTTCATCGAGGATTTTTGCTGCTCATTTCGAGCAGAAGAAAGATGATTCTGCATATTTTCAGTCTTCTGTGCATCTTAATATAAGTCTATCAAATAATTATAATCTACCCAGACAAAAAGCATTGAAATTGAGTATTTGTAGAGTAATTCAACAGATCTCATGGCTCCTTTTTATTTAGATTACTGAAATTTTCTCATGCATTTTATAATGAAATACGCACATAAATTAGGTAAACTTTAAAAAATTTGTATTCCATATTAAGATGGAGAAATTTTTATTCCCTTTCAGCAACGCTTTTAACAATATATTATGACTAAGTTTTAATATTAAGAATTATTAATAAGCTAAACAATAACATCATAAATTTTAATTAATGAAAAGTGTTAAATTATCAAATCAATTTTTCTTTAGTCATATTAAAAAAAAAACATTTTTAAATGATTACGTTTTTTCTGTGTTTTTAATTTTAGTTTAAAATATGTAAATACTTTTTTTAAATATGTTAGAAAGCTTTTTCTAAAGATTTGAAATATTTTATCTAACATTTCTCGTTTCAACTACATGTTGCACAAAATTTAATTTCTTCATAAAATCATGCGTAATTAACACGAAGAAAATTAATTTGTTTCAAAAACGCATCCAGTGAGATTTTATTTTTTGACAAATTTATTTCTTTTTATTAAAATTTATTCTTTTTAAAAATCATCAAATGAAAGAGATTGCTTTAAATTAAACATTCACCAACTATCTTCGTGTGATTACAATTGACAATTTAACTCTTCAAATGAATTATACGAAGAGATGGTAAGTTTATGAATTAATGTTTTTACAAAAACGAATACTTCATGCAGTAATTATTTTTATAGTAAAATAAATTTTCAGAACTATTTTCAAATCTATTGTTTACATTATTTTTCTTATAATTGTTTAGTGGTAAAGTGAAACACATGGGGTTATACTTCTTATTCAAGAACGGCTCTCGATTTCCCCTCCAAAGCACTGGCAATTTCCCACTATGGTTGGACAGCCATTGCAAATGTTAATTATTGGGGTAGAGGTGAATTAATAACCTAAAAATTAAGGCTTATATATTTCGTGGCTTATAACTCTATTTTTAATGAAATTTTAAAGATTAAAGAAACATTTGAAATTAATAGATTTTGGGGATAAAATAATATTTACCATTTGAATTTACCAAACTCAGTTTCATTTTCAAACAAAGGTACTTAGCATTGTATTGTTTACAGACTGAGCTGACTAAAGCAAGATATCAATTCCAAATTATGAAAATTACATTTTCCCAGAACTCATAGTTTGTTAGTGTATATTTTTATGAAAGACTATATATCTTGCGTTCGAAACGTGAATTAGTGTCATGGGCATAACTTTATTAATATTTTATTTACTATAACTTCAGGTTATATAATTATAATATTTTTAAGACTAATATTGTATATGTCAGGTATATAGAATTTATCAATGCTAAAGAAGATTTGGCTCTCTTACACTGCTTCAAAAAAAAAAAAACTGTACCACTAAAAGAGTTCAATTTTAGCTTAAATTTGCTTATATAAGCAAATTTTAAAGATATGATTCAGGAGACATTGACTTCAGGTACGTACTTTATAAGAAATCATTTTACTATTTTATAAAGACATTTTTAAACGATAAAAATATGTTACGAAACTTTCATACTGTTTAAATCATCCCTATAATTTTAAGCAATTATGTATTAGGATGACTTATATATATATTCAAGTAAAAAATTAATATCGCGAAAGTAAGTTCAACATTACACATACTTAAGATAAGTCATTTTGTGTAGTGATCAATTACATAAATAGATAAGAATAATAAGATAGAAGATTGACGAAATGAGAAACGGAAATGTTAAGATAAATTATAGGCATTATTATAAAGATAATAATAAGACATCTAATGATGATTCACAGTGGTCTGACTTAATTTTTTGATACATTAATTACCTTCAGTTTTAAAGAGGGAAAAATACATAGACAGGGAAAAAATACATTTGCGTGATCAGTCGGGTAATAATATATATATATATATATATTGCAGTTTCTATTTTACTTAGTAACATTTATGGATTTAAGCAAGAAAATAACGTCAATAATTAAAGGAAATAAGATATAGAAATATTTAAACACATTTGTTTCATCACACTGTAATATTTTCTAGACTTATGCAAAATAACTCCAAAGTCCAATTATCTCACGAAATTTAATATCAAAAGGGTTATACTTTAGAGGCTTTTCTTTCATATTTCGTCTTTCTGATTATATATAGTAGTGGATATAAAATAGAATGCGTAATATAATCAAAATTTCTTTGTTACATGAAGCATTAAAATATTTACTGTAGCTTATTGCCTCACTTATTATATTCTCAATAATTTCATTGAGTTTCAATATCTTTAATTTTAGGAAGAAGGAACGTTTAACGAAAAATTGATTTTCGATTTACAATTCAGTAAATTAATGATTTTATATATGAATCTATTCTTTAAGAAAACTTGAGTGTAATTGCTGGATAATATTTACCATATATATATATATATATATATATATATATATATATATATATATATATATATATATATATATATATATATATATATATATATATATATCGTGATTTTTAAAAAATTTGCACCAAGGCCTTCAATGGAGTTCAATGGACAGTTTTTTAGATTTAATATACCTGCCCATTTATTTAGTTAACATTATTGAATATAGTTAATGTAATATTCTATGTGAAAACATTATCGTTAAACTAATGAAAATAAATCTTATAATCAGTTTCAAATTAGCCTATTAGTAATGAAATTTGAATTGGGTATACAAGAAATGTTTTTTTCGTGTGAGAGGCCTGTATTATATAACTGTAATTCTGAGAAAGAAAAATAAAATATAAATTCTCCAGGCGAATGCGAAGTAAGTGATAAAAAAAAACAAATGCTCTGAAATCACTTTAGTTATGTTATTGACCAAAACTACAGCTGGTGATTTTAGGATTCTACTGTATAGGTAGAGTGTTTTTGGATTCAATCCAATGGTGCTCGAAAGGCCCTGGAAAAATAGCATTTGTACTCCTTTGTTCTATTCCTTAGTATAACTTCAGAAACGACTCTTCATGTGAAGATAAAAACTGGAATAGCCTAGCATAGAATTTTGTATTACATATAAGTCATTATTAAGGAGACTCGTTTCAAAATAGGAATTTCACGCTAGGAATATCATTTCACTAATTCAATTACTTGTAGTTATTTGAAAATTCTTATCGCATGTTTCTGACTGAAATATTTAAGAATTACGTAAATATATGAAATTACAGTTCAGGTAGCTTATTCTTGATATGTTTGAAAAAAAGAAAAAATAATTAAAGTAACCAAATAATATTATTTTGTAATAGAATTAACATGAGAAGTTATCTAGACTTTAGAATGGTACTATTTCATACGAACAAATGTATATATTTTGTCAGTAAAATTTAATTTTATTGTTTTCATATAAAATTTTAAAAGTAAAATTGATCACAGTGGTTACTTTTATTGAATGTAATGTGTATTGCACTTTAATGGATTAAAATAAACTGTAAATATATATATGTGTGTGTGTGTGTTTGTGCACAAATATGCGTACATTATATGGATACGTTTCTATGTACACATAGGAAAGATTGATTAATTGACTGTTATTAAAACTTGGAAACACAGTTTTTTACGTTTAAAATCTTCGTCTTATCATCAGAAAAGAAAAGATGTGACACTAGATATATTTCTCTAGAAAACTCGAATTGTTTTATTGTTCTTATTTATTAATTTTTTGCCTAGTGAAAAAATATTGATAAACATAAAAGGATTTTCTTTTTGGAAGTGCTGATTTCAACACTGATTACTTGCTGTAGACGATATAAATTTCTGTGACGTAAAATGACTGAGAAATCGGACCAGGATTCTGACGGACTCGTTGTTCATAATTTAAAAGTAGGGGTGGGCTTGAGTGGGATCGGTTCCCTTCTCAGCTCGCTCCCAAATACACTTCTGAATAAGTCATTAAATAGGAGATTGTGAAATTGCTTTGTAACGTGCGTGAATAGTAAATATGCATTCGTGTCACTGGGACCGTAACGATGTCGCGACGCAGCGTGCGGGGTCGGAGCATATCGTTCATAATTTATGTATACAGGGAAAGAAAATTCGATGATACAATACCACGTTTTCATAATTAATAATTAACTTCTCCTCACTGCTCAGCTTTCAAAACGATTTCCTCCTTATCTGCAGGCGTTCGACGGGCTTCTCCTTTGAATGGAGGAGATCAATGCACAGTTGGAGGAAATAGTCGTCCTCCGCTACTACTTTTTTCTATTATTTTAGGATGTTCTTATATGTGAAATTTTGAACTCAGAAATTTTATAATATATAGATTTATGATGACTATTAATATTTTACAGTACAGTACACATTTGCACGTAGAAGAATATTTTTATCCGCATCATAATTTACATGCAATAAATTAAGAAAACTAAATTAAATTAATTGATGCTTATCACGTTATTACGTAAAAATATTTATTGTTAAAGTATTTATTGTGGCATAATTCATAATTATATATATATATCATATTTTAATTTTATGTGATTTTCCCTTTTTAGCAAGAGCAATAATATTAATTTAATTATTACAAATTCTAAAATTAAAACAACCAGAATATTTTCTTATTTAAATAAGGAGTATGTGTATTTGAAATATATTTAAAAGTTATGTCAAAATCAATTAATTGTGTAAATAATATACAACGTTACATATTAAGGGAAATATGTAGTGTTAGTTTCTCATCAAGGTGAGCTGTACAAATATGGGGATTTTCTGCTACGGGTAAAGTTGGGTGCCTAAAAGCTATGCATTGACATCTCAAAATCACACAAACAGGAAAACTACAAATAAATAGGACATGAAACTAAAAGCTAAAATATTAAAAAAATAAGCATGTATACAATGTAGTAATGCATGTTTTCCTTTTTGGATTACTAATTTCTGCATTATAATGAAAAATCTATTGTCATGCCTTTAGTTTCCTTGTTAGAAACCAAAAGAGCTTTTGCTAAGATTCTTAAAATTAATAACAATAATTCAAATTTAAAATTTTTAGAAATCTTTAGTAATGCTAAATCATGAACTTTCTTACGGATATTTATAGTAAAACTAACAGATTTAATTTTAAGGCTAATAAATTAAGGTATTGAAATGCACACACACATTTCTATTAAAATCTATATAATTTAGTTTTCAGTGAACTGGTTAAAATTTATTTTATTTTTAACAATCTAAATAATTAAAGAAAACAAATTAACAGCGCTCATGACTCTCTTAAATATTTAATGATTTAGTCTCTTCAATAGATTTTCCAATAAATTTCATCAATACTTAATAATTCTCCCCATACATTCCCTCAAACATTCTTCAGCAAGTAGAGCAGTACTCATAAAACTGATTAAAAGCAATTATTCAACTACAGTAGAAACATCCAACACTAGAAATTTTTAAGAAGCTTCATACTGCTTTTGTTTAGTGCTGCACTTAATCAGCCAAAATACAATAATTGTACTCAGCAATTAATATCGTTGATTACTTTTAACATTATGTTTTACTAATTTACTTATTTAATTATTAATTACTTAAAATTCAACAATTTAATTTATTTTAAATTGCATTCAACTATTAATTTCTCTTTATTTTATAGTAAAATTTCTTCGTATTAGTTTCATTTTTATCAGTCGCATTTATGTGTATATGTATTGATTGGTTTCTCTTTTTGATTTTGTGATCTTCGTATATATCTCATTTACTTAATTTATTTTTGTATTTTTTCTTCTATTTGATGATTTTAGATTGTCAGGGCTTAATTTTTGTCACGTGACGTGACGCCAAAGCAGGAAAGTGACACATTTGTGCTACCATATTCAACAACCTTGACAAACCTAACTTGAGGCTTTAATTTGAACATATCTTATCAAAGTCTATTTGTATAGTTAAGAATATGATTTTCAAAACTCAAATACTAAATACAAAAAATTAAGTATTGGGATTTTGTGATTTATATTCTGGTGATTTTACTTTCAGCTTTTTTTGAACTTGGTGAATGTAAACATATTTGTATTTTCGTTTATTCATTCTTCACTATACTAATTTTCTAATTACGTTTTGCTAGATAGATGAATATATGTATACCTATATACATGCATAAATATATATGCATTCATGTATAAAGAAACTGAAAAACCTTTTATTTTTATATTTTAATCTTGAAAATAATATAAAAAAGAAGCTTTGCTCTTCACACTTAATATTTTTAATTAAATAAATTATTAATCTACAGTCCATTTAGTATGTGTACATTTAATCTGCTTCTATATAGAATCTTTTACTTAAAAAAGCCCATCAAATTCAAAAATATAAAATGCAAATTTCGTTCCATTTTCACCAAAAATCTTATAACTATAAAACAATCGCATAAAATATTTTGTTCCTATTGAATTGAACCTTTCAGATTGGAAAAAACGACCTGCCAAGTAGTTTGGTGTTAAGCCGCGAAGAGGTATTTCGGCTTTTGTATATGACAGGAAGCAAAGCTGTCAGGCATCTTTAGTCTTCGGTTAGGACAGCTAAGGAGCGCTGTAGTTGTTTGATAAGGTGCTGACTAAACCTTTTTAATTTTCTCCTTTCCTCTGTAAGCTCCAAACACGTGAATTAAGACACTTTTCGATTTTAAAAATGCTTTTGTCATTTTTTTTTATTTTCGATTGAACGCATTACAGCAAATGGAATGCAAATTGCATTTTTAAATAAATATTACTTTTTAGTATTTCGCTCCGTTACAATATTTTGAAAGAAAACAAACTGGCACGAATGAATGTTATTAGCCTTTTACATTTTTTATGCCATTTGATGCATCTTAGTCTTGTAATATTTTTTGATTATTTTAATCAACTTCATAACGTTCTAAATGGTTTAGTAAGGATCCTTTCTGACACAAAGTGTAACATTTATTTTTTTAAATTAAAACAAAAATAAAACATAACTTTAAACATAGAAGTGGCAGATAATTGCTCGACTCATATAATAATTATATGCTCTCTGACTTTTCTTAATAACTTAGAAAGTTAAGTCATATGTAATGTGTATTTTTTTAATGGATGATTTTTTCAAAAAAATTGTGAGTATATAAAAACTGTTTATTCATAAAATTTAAACTATATATTTTTAAGTGACACTGTCCGAAAAAGGAGCTTAATTCGAAAAAATAGAAAATTCTACAAAATATTGCGCGTTATTATTAAAGAGTTGCTAAAATTATAGTTTAAGAATAGCATTTGCAATTTATTTGATGCAATTGTCATTTGATATTAGGCATTTTACACATGTCTTAATAATAACACAAAAACATGGATTTTTGAAGTGCATTAATATTTGAAATACTTAAGTGACGTTGTGTGTGAAAGAATTTTAGTAATTCGTGTTCCTTATAAAACTTATTGCAGAAATTTTTCCTTGTATTTATTTTACCATTCTAGTATTAATAAATAAAAATTCCTTGACTATTAAATTAAACAATTTTTATTTTATTTTTATTTTAAGTATGAAATTTTCTTAAAATTACAAAATGGATCTTTTATGTTTTTGCTTTCTCTTTATTTTATGCTTTTTCTATATTTTTAACTTATAAATAAAAATAGATCTCAATGTTTATCTTTTTTAAATAGTCTTACATTCTTTTCAATTTAAGAAATAATATTATTTTGTATTCTATTCAAAATTGCATTACATAAAATGTATCCTAAGATTTGAAATATTCAATTGATTTAAGAATTTTGCTATAATATTCGTCTCAGTCTTTGCGAAATAAGAAATAAATGCAGTTTATAAGATAGGTTGAAGACAAATATCTTTATAAATAAGGATACCAAGCGAATGTCCTAACAAAAGGCAGCCGCGCTAGAAGATCCCCGAGATTTGCATGTCCACCCCCATATGCTTATATGATATCGGAATCTATACAAAGCTCTATTCATTGTGGCTTTATTGATTTGTGAGCCTTCATCCACTATTTAAGTAATCATTTTCCCTATCCTACATATCAGCCGTCAATGGATTCGGTGGCGAGGTCGTTATTTTTATGGAGAGTGATAAATTCTTTCTTTGAAGGACTGCTGGGGAAAGAAATTATTTCACCCCAAAACAATGAAAATCTTTTAAAATACAAATTATAGTCGGCGCCGACCCGGAGAAGTTAATTTAAACGCGACATCGATGCACAACTACCTTGGGGTTTACCACGATAGAGGTTTTTAAAAGTTATTTCATTAATCGCCTTTCCTTATCTCCACAGCGTTTTCCAAGAGCAAGCTTTCGTAATTAATTTCCAGCCCTGCTTTTGTTCCTTACGTCGCCTACAGATGGCTGTGAGGTGCGCTGATTGCATTAGAAGGCCAAAATCAGCGCACACCTCGTTTGTACCCCATAAACTCTCACTGTCCTAATTACTTCTCATTAGAAAAGTTTTATTTTAGATGTCTCTATTTTTTGATAGCTTCCGAATAACATTAAGAGGTGAGGGCGCATTCTACTCTTGCCTACGCCACCATTTGGCAAGCAACACTTTTTGCTGCTAATCGCTCAGTTGTTACTATCGAGGTTTTTCTTTAAACATTGAGCAAGATAAACTCAATTAGAAAACTCCACCGGATAATTTTTAACGACGAAACGTGACTCTTCCGTCTCGGAGTTGCATCTTATATAAATAAAGTGACACCCTCGCACTAGAAGGGGTGTCAGCAGTAATCCAGTCACAAGAGGCGATATTAGGAATAAAAATAGGCTCCCCGTCAGGAGCGAATAAGGACTACATTTTACATGGACTTTCATTAAAAGTCAATAAGATCAATTGCATTATTTTAAGTTGTCTTTATATAGAGTTCACCCTTTATAATTTTAAGTCAGAAATACGGCTCCTGAGATATTTGCAATAATGTTACGTTTTAATTTAGGAAAATCGTTTTAATTTAGGTTGCACACGTTTAAAAATTTCAATAATAATTTAGGAAGTAGATTTCTCCTTTTATCTAATATTTTATAATTTCTTACATATTGCTGTATCCCAATTTTTCATGTAAAACTATTATGTTTCATAAAATTTATGAATTAAAGCAAAATGTGTACATATTGATTTAAGTATGTGTATTTTTATTAATTTATGAAATTAATAAAAATAATATTTTGCAGTTGTGTTGATAATTAGAGATACAAATTTTAAGAGATACTTATTTAAAGATGCAAAATTTATTCTCAATTAAAATCTTCAATAAAAAACTATCCTGTTCACATACTTACTTGGTTTTGAAAAATATTAAATTTGCTCTTATGCATACAGAAATATATAGATGTACATAGGCACATACATCATATATATATATATAATTGATTGATTGTACACAACTCAAAATAAATGATTTTTTGAATCGAATGTAACTTGTTTAACATAAATCTTGGCAAGAGAAAGAGAAATGTTTTCCAAAATACGTGTTTGAAAAAGAGGAAGATTTAAGACTTGTGTCTAGTAAGCATTTCTCACTTCAGAAATTCAATGTAATCATAAAATGGCGTATACGTTTTCAGCAATGTTATAAAATTCACTTATCAAATATTTGATAAAATTCTATTCAACTGTAAAATACCAAAAAAAAAAAGCTTTTATTTACTGTTTCTTAAAGTTATTACTTTAGAAAAATATAACACACATACCAGCAAACTGGTGTAAAATATTTGTTTTGATACTATCCTGAATGTTTTCAACACTATTCAACCACAAATCTTCCCCATATTAAAGTTCTGTTCTATTCCATTTTTATCTTGAAAACCAGTTGAGGCTTTAAATTACTTGTATATAAAAACGAGTAAATTTATTTTTTCAGAGAATACTTGAACCATCACTTTCAATGTCTTTTTTGTTCATATAACTGAGTATAATTAACTTAACAGTCTGCAGGAATTTTATTATGTAACAAAATATAAGAAGAAAAAAATACATACTCTATTGCATATACATAATACATATTTTGAAATTTTACTATTTATTAAGAGAACATTTTTTCTTTATTATTGTATAAACATAGAAAATATAATTTGCCAGTTGTCTTACAAAAATATGAAATGCACACGCATTTCATAAAAATCCTCTATAGGAAATTAAATTAATCATTTTATAACATCCAGAAAATGAAGTTATAAATTTATAGGGCGAGATTATCTGTAATCTCTAAAATTCCAGTTAGTTTTTTTTAATAAACTTTGGTCATTTTTAGAAAATTAAAAGATTAAATAATATATATAGAAAAGAAAATATGTATAGTAAAGAAAAATAAACGAGTAATTTATTTTAAATAATATTTCAAAATCTTTACTACTAAATTATTCTTTCGAATAAAGTATTGTTACATGTTATGTCATACATAAAAACTGATTTGTCTTTCCCACATGAAAAATAGTATGCCCTTTGTAACTGATAAATCTTATTGAATAATTATATATTTAATTTATTATTAGACTTCTGTATGAATACGTTAAAATGGCAGTAGCTTTTAAGCAATTTACAATACTCTTCTGAAATATGAATTTTTTAATTTGTCTTATGACCACATAATATTAATAATTTTACATATAGGCAATTCAGCTGATAAGAATTTCAAATTACATTGATGTTATATTGTCTGTATCAGTATGAAATCTAAATAATGTATCGAGTCCACATATTATTGCATCTTCTATTTCTAAGTAATAATAAAAGGTCATTTATTAATAAAAATATATCTTTTATCTTATACCAAATTATTTAAACGTCATGCATATCACTGTCAGAACATACACAAAATAAGTAATATAGGTTGCAAAAAATCATTACGAGTTCTTCCATTTTTAATGCTAAACTTTATCTAAAAAGCTGGCTCCGGTATGGCAATAAAAATAAGTTTTATTTGTAACTCTTTCTCCACATAACATTATAAGATGTACGTGTTTGACACAGTCTAAAGATCTGAAGAAGCCCTCCGAAAAGCTGAGTTATAAATCGTGCTCTAGTATGAAAAAACTGAATCTTCCCCTCTGGATAGCTACGTGACTTCCAGCTGGACCAAAAATCATAGTTGATGTATCTGTTATTCGCGATCTAACGAGCAACAGAGTTTGTGCTTCGTGTAGCTATGAAAGGATACTTTTTTTTTTAGAATTTTTTAGCTTTATCGCTATCATGAAGGGGCCCGCATCTTTATCTTACGCCTTCGAAATCGAGGCTCAGAAATTTGAATGAACGGAGGATGGGTTTTACTTTCAATCTCTTGGTACACTTAGTAATGAAAGCTAAGCGTATTCCTCTTTTATTTTCTTCCATCCATTTTTAACGCTTATTTAAAAACAAAATGCATAAATTTTGGATTTAATAACTGTCGAAGTTTTCATTATTTAAACTTTATTCATTTAAGAACTGCTTTGAGTTAAAAAAGTATTCTTGAAAGACATTTAAAATTCAATGTAAATCATTAAATTATGAGAAGTAATGATAAAATCACTTTTATTTAAAACCTTAAATAAATTTAAAATTTTCATGAAAAGTTGAAATATTCAATGTAATCTTTGTGCAGCCAACAGAAAAAGAGTATAATGTTACATATTTAGAACAGCTAATCTAAAAATATTCAATAAAGAAAATGAAAATTACAATTTTATTTCATGTGTGCAAACTTTTCTCAGTCTTCGACAGCGTTATAATTTTATTTGAAGTTATAACTTTCCAATTCGATATAAATTTTTAAAATTTTATTGTGACAAAAACCCCTTTCCAAAAATTAGTTATAAATGTTGATATAAAGAAAGTGCATCACAGATAGTATGTAAAACTTGTGATGCTTGTCATGTAGACTTCGCTAGAAAAATAAAAATACAATGAATTTGATTTCACAACATTATTTGTTCTTATTCTATGAGTTAAAATTAGAATGGTTTACACATATCAAATTAAAACAGAGAGCAACATTCCTCTTTATACACAAGCCGCTTAAAAATTACTTTTCATGCATAAAAATATACTTTTAACTACCTATAATAAAAACAAGTCATCGAAGTAGTTGCAAGAAATGCTATTTTTTTACATATTTTTGTTTGAATATTGTATTTAAGAGCTTATTTGTCATTTTAATTAATTTGACAAATATGGTGATCTTAAATGCATTATTAAGCATAAATTTATGTATTATTTTGTCTATTCAATCCTACATTTCAACTATTTAAAGAACCATCATTTAGCTAACGTTTTTAACTGGAACTGTGCTGGTTTAATGAAGCTTTTGTAGGAATTTTCCAGAGAGAGATTTCTTAAGTAATTTCAAACCTTCATTTTCTGTTTTGTTTCAACTGTTTCTTTTTGTAATTGAAATAAAGTTATAATTTTTATTCTTCATTTCTTGAACAGTTCTGTTCTGATTCTCACACCTGCCCGCGATGTCTTTGTGCTAATATTGATTATTCGAAGAAGCTTTTCATTCCTTTCAGAGGAAGAAAGAGAGAGCGAACGTATTCATAAAATTCGCCTTTGGAAACATCAATATTTCTTTGCGAAATTTTTATGTACGTAAAAGTCTAACTTTTTAAACTAAATATTGACGCCCTCCTATCATACAGCTTTTTTCTAATTGGTGCCCAATGCTAAACTCCCTTTTCATTTCCCTTGTCTTGGGAAAAATAATTTTCTCTCCCTCTGAGAGTTGTTGATATCTTTTACGTTGAAACAAATATAAAAGTTACTTAAAAACGTGAATAATTTTCACATATAGTTTCCCTTTTGTGACTTAAATTAAAACATATTTGTTTAAATTTCAGTTTATACTTAGAGACATTTTATGCTGTAAATCACAAGAGTATTCTTTCAACGAATAAATATTTCTAAATGTCTCATTATTTTTTGTGTTCTTTAGTAAAAACATTTTTTTCTTTAGTTTAAATAATTTTTTAATACTTTTAAATCTAGAAAACAACTCAACTTCCCTAAATAAAATAATCAATTCAATTTTCAATTCTAGAATAATTTGAAGACAGCCTAACTAATATAAAGCGAATAACACACGGCTAGTGGAATGGCTTTGCAAATTTTTGGTTCTGTTATTCTTTAAAAATTCAAAATATGCTCCTATTGTAAGATTAGATACCAGAAAGTGTTTTTTGTATCTTTAAGCAAGATCAAATAAATCATGAGATCACATTTGTAATACTATATAAACACCATAACATCTCATTCAGATTAAAGCTTGTATTTATCGAAGTCTAATTGGGTTTAGAAAGTTAAAAATTAGAAAGGAAATTAATTAGATACGAGATTAAATAGAACTATTTACAAAGTTAGGAGGGAAATAATAAAGAATAATTTATCTAGTGATATTTTCTCAATTTGTTTTCCCTTAGAAATAAATGATTTCTATTAACTCCTTCCGAGAAAAATTATCATCCTCACTGATTAAAAAGGAAAGCCTCATTATTAATTTCTATTCATGCTCTTATTAGCATTTTAAAGAGAACGTAGGGATGGAATACCTGGAGGCACTCACTGCACAGCAAGTGTCGCATCTTTGATGTGTGAAATAATTAGAGGCGATCTCTTTAAAGTCGATCTAGAGGGAAAAGGAGGGGATTTTGTGCTTGAGCCCTTGCTGCGAGGAGGGGGTGTTCCGTGTGCAGGGTCACGTCTCAATGCCCCGCTGCTGACGTGCCCACCGTTATTGTTTTCATCTCCGTGGACAGCGAGCGGAATGCCAACTTTTTCCTCCCTATCTCCTCGCCTCCATATGACCAACTCCTTATTTTTCCTTCTTTTATTCTTTCTTTTCCCGAATTTCGATTGCCTCATTGCAGACGTTACCGGCGGAATTTTTCTCTCCATTCCACTTTGCTTCTTGTTTTCCACCACCCTTTTTTTCCCAATTGTGGGTGGTGGTACTTTAATAATAAATATCTAAATGATAACACTTAAAGTACAGGGAAACGTCAATTTTAATGGCGATTTATTTGTCCAAAATTGTGTTCAAATTCAAAACAAATAAATTCAATTCGAGAAGAATTGTGACTTTAAGCAGATTTTTAAAACAGCATATTGTCATCCTTTTCTTATATTGCCGCTCATTCAAGCAGAACGACCCTCTTCAGAGTGGAAGGCAAAGGAATGTAGTGTTTCTACATGCATATCTCTCAGAGTGGATGATTGAGAGTTTACTCTCTTATGCTCATCTTTGAAAACTGGTGAATAAGACAAATGTTACACAATATTTTTCCCCTCTTGTTTGCTATGTGGACAAAATATCTTTCTTCGTAAGCAATACACTCAAAAATATTCAGTTCAATAAAAAAGCATGTTATTTAGTATTTTTTCTAATGCAATCTAAAATACAGACTTAGGTTTTAGAACATTTATAAATGACTTCAGATAAAAGTTAATTGCAGATTTTGAACAGCTTATTCTTTTATTGATGTACTCATATAATGTAAGACTTTTGACCACTTTTCAGAAGAGCTTATTCTAAATAAGTATATTCTTATACCGATGTTAAATGTTTTTGGAAAACTGTTTGCTACATGTAATATTTAAGTTTTGCTAAAACTGACAAGAGCATTTATTGTAGTTTATTAAGTTATTTTCCCCCAAAATATTAATTATAAGAAAATAGAAACTGTATTGTAGTTGAGCTATAGTGCTGATGTTGAAAAACTGCAACAGTTTATACTGAATAAACAAAGAGAGAAATTGAGCTTTTAAATATACACAGTAATTACATTCTTTTTACTGTTTGAATATTTAACATAAGTTTAACGAAATAAAAAGAATAAGCAATAATTTTATGGAAAACACACAACATGCACAGACTTAACAATTAACAAATAATTTCATTTGCAATGTTCGTGTTTTAATTTATCATTTAAAACACTTTTTATAAATCACAAGTATATCCATACCTAGATCTCAATACCTATATATATATATATATATATATATATATATATATATATATATATATATATATATATATATATATATATATATATATATATATATATATATATATATATATATATATATTATATATATATATATATATATATATATATATATATATATATATATATATATATATATATATATATATAACTTAATTTACTTAATTTAAACACAGATTTTTCTTTCAGTGTACTTTTTCAGAGGTCATCATTTAACTGGCATTGATAAAATATCAATTCAAACAAATAAGTCAGAAAACTTTAATTCATCCAAGTAATTGGATTCAGCTTCTTCTAGTGTTAAAAAAAGGTATAACCTGCATTTTCTTATCGATATAGACTCCACTTCAATAGACTTTGCGTGGGAAATAACCACCAACTTCAATAGTACAATAGAAAAGGAAGTAATAGAGAATATGGAAACGGGCGTTACCTCAAAGAAGACAAGAATAAGCGTAGTTGATAAAGTGCTGAAGTTTGTCAAAATCTACACTTACCTCTTTGCAACCGAGATTTAATCACGTAAACTCTGTATATTCGAACGGTTTCCTCGAAAATTCTTACTCACAATATTTGCTCTTAAGAATAACCTTATATACACGATTCTATTTTGAATAGTCATTTGATATTCTACTAATTCATATATATATGCATCTATGTATATATGTATGTGTGTATATATATATATATATATATATATATATATATATATATATATATATATGTATATATATACATATATATACATATATATATATGTATATATATGTATATATATATATATATATATATATATATATATATATATATATATATATATATATATATATATATATATATATATATATATATTTATTTATTTATTTATTTATTTATTTATTTATTTATTAGTAACAATATCAAATTACTTCTTTTAGTGTCAGTAAACAAATACAATTGATATAAGTCATCGTTGCGAAAATAATTTTTATTCAACTAAGATAGTAATGAAGCTTATTTTATTTATTCCATAGAAAAGCTAACATGAAATTTAAAATGCTACATTTTTTCCCTTTTAACATGTTTGCAAATATTCACATGGGAATAACTATTCAATATCAATATTTGTAAAGTTATTTTTCCTTGTAGTACCTAATAGCCTGGAAAAAATTATTTAGTTCAAAGGTTCATTAGAGTGTCTGATGTGAGAAATTAACTTAATTTACAGTCTTTGCACAATTATTCTAAAAAGCACTTCGTGTCCAACCTATCTTCATTGAATTCCCTAAACGATGAATATTCTCTACATATTTGTACTTAGTTTCATACTAAAATTAATCATAAGAGACTGCTTCCCGAAATTCCACGGTTTATGCATATTTTAACGTCCAAAAATTTTTATGTACTGGAGCTTTAAGCATTGATCAACGAATGTTGTTTCTGTCCAGCTCGTTATCGTTCTAATGTAATTATCGACAAGCTTATAACGTTTCGCCAAAAAGAGAGAACTCACTGTTTCCCATAATGACGTTAATTTTGAATAATTGTTCATTAATCATCTCCAAAACATCCTTCGTGTATGCTTACTGGCTATTAGTTAATTCAGAGTCGCTGCACTAACTTTTACTGCTTCCTCTAAAGAGGTTTCAAAAAATCCATTTCATTGAAAAGAGTCAAAAAAAATGGCAAGGAGTAATAAAGGTTTTTAAGTGAAACTCTTACATTTAATGCGTAGAAAGATTTAAGCCTTTTAATTGAAAATATTTAGTTAATACAAAACTAAATTGTTTTTTTCTAAATTAAAACTAATAGAAAATGTGTTTATCACAATTTGAAATGCATTGTTTGTATAACTCATACATTGATTTTTCTTAGACGCTTATTGCAATAACTTATGCACATATATATGACTTGAAATGCTTACTTTCTTTATTCCTCTACGACAAGTGCTTTACTGTATATAATTGCAAATTTACTTAATTCATAACATTGTAATTTGTGACTAAACTATTAAAAGTATAAAAGAAAGGTTTATGTGAAATATAGAGATTATTATTATGAAGTTTGCAGTTTGTCTTTATATATACGCATGGTGTTATTTTATTATTAAGTACGGTTGTTCCTGTTTTAAAATTATATATTGTTATTTCAGGTTTTCCAGAGAGCGCTCACTTTTGCTTTTAATAGCGCTCATATCATATGTGAAATTTTAATTTATTATAGTTTTAAAAATGTTATCATTTGAAATAACTATGTATTCCGATTTAAAACGATGCGACTTGTTTTGCTTCAGGGAAAGGAGTTTATTTTTAAATAGGACCAAAAATCAAAGGATATCTTTTAAAATTTCGTATAGCTTTTCGTTAGCTGTGATTACTATAATAAAAATGACCTAAAGGAGTTATCCATTCCTTTTCAAAGGTGGATATAAATTTGCAAAGCAATTTTGTTCAAAGGCAAGAAATTGAATATCGGTCGAATTCCAGAGCAATCCACCTACCCTATTAGTAGCTCGACAATCAGATGAAGAAAAAAGATTCCCAGGCTTGGGATTGTGGGCCAGCTTCAATCTCTCTGCAGGAGCTCTCTCATCCCCTGGGTCGGTTCAAAGGCTTCATCAGAGCATTCGCCTTTCAAACCTTCACCAATTGACATTATTTTACACTAAGTAGAATTGAATTGTCAACGTTCTGAGCATTTTTGCTTTGCTTGTGTTTGAATGTTACCACTCAAAGTGTCAAAAATTCTTTGGGCAATATCATTTACGAATGTCTACAAGAGAACAGAACGCAGTTTGAACTTTTTTAAGGATTTAACAATAAATTAGAAGCGTAATTTATCCAAGGCAATTGTTTCAATTTTTAATTTATTTCGTAAAAAAATTGAAATTAATCAACAAAATTCTAATGTTAATGGCATTGAAAACTTCATGAATGTGAGAATTTAGAATCTGAAGTTATATATTTTTAAATTAAGTTAATGAAGAAGGAAAATATAGCAATGACACAAAACATAAAATTTCACACATCTTATTTTATTCAATTCAGCGCTCTCATTTCTTAATGATTTTAATTTTTATTATTTTGTGGCATCCACATTAATTGTCCCACAATTTTGCTCAAGACTAAAACATTTGAATAACTATGAAGAAAATTTAATCATTCAGATTAATATAATTAAATACATCTTATATTTAAAATAAAATTTAAGTGTTACTAATATCAAAATTTGAATCATTCATTTGCGTTAATTTTTTATTAATTGTATTAAAAGATTCATATTTCCTAAAAGAATGATAAGAATAATAATAAGTTGTAATCAAATAATCTCAACAAGTTATTTTATGTCAAATGCTTAAAGCTGAATGAAACAAGAGTTGTAAACAATCCACTGTCATGAGATCTAGAAAAAATATATATTAATTGTAAGTTTATGTTATATTATTCCAAAATATAAATATATCTCATAAATATGGTCAATTATAAGAAAATCAAAAGAAATCAAAAGTGTACTAAGTTAACTACAATGGCTAGATTAATCAAAGATTTGTAGTTTTGGTACGAAAATCATACTGCTTATGTAGTTTAAATCATGCAACTCATAATATCAACATTCTGGTTAAGTTGTTTTTATTGCTTAAATATAATATTCATAAACTCGCACATTTGCTCATAGCAATTTTATCGTTGAAATGAACGGGTACACTTCTTTTATCTAACATGACGTAAATATGAATTGATGCAATTCAATTTTTGTAATGATTTCAGCTATCAATAAACTTCTGTAAAGTATTATATTTTTATGACCAATTATTATAGAATGCACAGTTCGTTTAATCATTATAACTAACAATGGTTGCATGCCATATATGTTTATCCCATTTATTTATTGAAATCCCGTAATTGAGACAAGAATAATATCATAATGTAAAATTTGAGAATAGAAAAATAATGAAAACAAATTATTATAGAAGTTTTGAAAATTGAATAATATAATTGATAAAATGTTTGATTCAATTATATTATTTTTGGTTTTTAGCATCACGTATATAGTCTTATGATGAAATATATTTAAGAATGAAACATTTAAATACAAAAACATTAATTATTTAGTTAATTGCCTATTAACTGCATTAAACTATCCTTTAATTTTAAAATTTAAACCCCTATTGTATTTTAAAAGAGTCTGGACTATAATTTAAGCATAAATATTACTCATAAAGTAAAACATGTCTCTTCAAGTAACGCAAATGTCTAAAACTACTCAAAATAACAAACACGTACTTCTATACAGTTAGTACCTAAATTAGTGATTGAAATTCTACTTAGTCGACAGACATACATGAATAAAAATTCTAATAGAGGCAACTGCATAAGAGCTAACACACTCGAAAACTTATAGATGGCAAATATTGGTAGCCATTACATATCGGATAACATTTATAACAACTCAATAAACATAGAATGCTTGATTTTGAGGCTGAATTTATCAGATTAATATCACACAATAAATTAATGACAATTATTTTACAGCATTTGCAAATTTATCAGGATAATATCTCATTTTCCGAAGTAATGTTCATGAGAGAAGCAAATACCTTTCATCTTTACATAAAATTACAATTGAATTTAATGAGTATTTTATGAATGCTCAAGTTTTACAGAAGCTAGATATTTTAAAGTATAAATAATTACTTAACTAATAATTTAAAATTTTAAACATAGTGTCACAATAATATGCTATCAAAATATCTGCTTATGTGAATCATAATTACCATAAATAATAGAATTAGTTTATAATTATTTAATATAATTACTTTAAATAATTCACAATATAAATTGCCATTTTAATAATAATAGTAAAGAAGATTACAATAAGTTTTGCAGGTATACTGAGAAACTCAACTGTCCAGGTAGCATATTTTGAGAAAATTCATTAACTTCTACGTTTGTGGAGCCTTCAATAACTGCATTTAAGTCACAGTAAATGTTCTTCAAATATAATGTCTTTTACGTTTTTTCTTGAATTACATTTTCTGAAAAGTATTAGCAAAGACTTCAGAATTCAAGGATCTCTCCATATCTTTTCAATAAAATGATATAGAGACTCAAATTTCATTTCACAACATATTCATATATGTTCTTTATTTCACAGTAAAAAAAAGTAAAACTTTGTTTTTACTTCTTTTTTAATACTAATGGCACAAAAATCATTTTCACATTTGAAGCACTTTCTTTCATTCAGAAAGACACACTATTATATACTTGATCGCTCATTACTCTATTCCTCGTCAAAAATTTTAAAATGATTGAATATATTTATGAAACCAAGAAATACACTCTCTATTAACTAGTACTTTTCGTTTGATAAGAGATTCAATTTTAAAGTGTTTGTAAAGATTTTTTAAGCCAATGATATGCACACAACAGTTATTAACGAAGTTTAGGATTCTAAAATGATTAAGTAACTGATGATGCAGACAAATAACATCAAATAAACTTCGTAATTTAAAACATAGAAGAAAATAAAATCAATGTACTTCATACGCAAATTAATGTTAAGAAAATAAAGAAGGCTAAAGTCGAGAAGTCGCTATTCATCAAAAGCTTACTTTATTCAATGCCAAAGTTGAGAAATTTTACTGTTCTACTTTTGTCTAATGAAAATAAGATTTGCGAAAAATGTCCCAACAACGTGATTTATAGGGATGGCTTAGCTGCTATTGGATGACTTGAATGTACGGAGACAAACAAAGATAGAGAAATGCCAGTGAGTGTCAAGGAATGTCATTTCATAGCATTTCGATTTCAAAATACAAAAAATAGTGGTCATCTAGAAGGATGTAATAGTCCACAGGTTATCATACCACAACTGATAACCAATATACTCTGTTAACAGTTTATCGAGATAGAATACTCAGCTACAAAAAAAAATAATCTTGAAACATAAAACAGGATCTCAAGGCAAGCAACCCAAAATAGACTTCATTAATATGTTGTCCATGCATATAGGCTAATAAAATGTATTTTGTCAACCTCAAAACACAGTGAAGACCAGTAGACATATTGCTGCTGAACATCGAAATTGTACACAAACTGATTGGAGCCAAGTACTATTTAAGGCTGAGTCCTGATTCAGTGTCACCAGAAGCATTTTGGTTTGTAAAGAAAAGAACACTTGATACAGACTCACATTCGTTTTGGTAAATTATCTTGCAGATGACGCGAATTGATGGTTATGGACTAATATCAGTATAGGCAAAAGTATGGATCTGCTAATACTCATGAAAAGCAGATTGATAACACAAAAGATTTCAGGTGAGACAGTATAACTTCGTACTGAATCTTACGCTGCAACAATTAATGATTTATTTTTTCTAAATTATGGAAATGGCTGACTTCCGACAGGGCTTGTGGATGCCATATTTAGAGCTGAAGATATACACCTTATAAAGTAGCCATCTTGCTTTCAAAACCTAAATTCAATAGAACGTGTTTCATAGGCAGATTCTAACAATATATTTTTTAAATTAAGCTATTTTTAGTTTTTTTTTTATATTGGAAGTAGTACTTCTTTCAGAGAAGACTAATATTTTATGAAATTTTGTTTATCCTAAAGACTTTGCCAACCATGTAATACAGGCATGCACAATTACACGCCAATTTCAACTTTTCGAAGAGATCATATAAAGTATTTCGTGTCATTTTCAGACAATATTGCTTATGTGATATATAAGTAAACAAATTGTTGTCTTGAAGTATATTTTCATATATTTTTATATTTCCAAGAAATTTTAAATTTTATCTAATTTTTTTTTGCTTCTTTTTTTCTCTGTATCATTTTGTTTACACCTAAATCATATGGTAATGCATGGTCTTCTCAGAAAGATTTCTTTACTTCTTGTTTGCTCGCCTAACATTGACCAGTTTTATCAAAGTAATTAACTATAAAAAAAAACATTAGAACACATCAAAACATTCGGAGAAATTAAATAATTTTTATATATGTATATCAGGAATTGAAGCAGTATGATTATAAATTCTCAGTAGAATAATAGTTTTAAAAATAATTATAACTCAATTTCTTAAATACTTATTAAAATTTAATATGGAATGTGCACTTATATTTCGCTTTTATGGATTAATGTAACTGGAGCTTTAAAAAAAATGTATAATTCATATTAATTTTCTATATATTATTCGTAATGCATCTCTGTACAATGTGAAATCATAATTTATTTCTGATCATACAGAAATCTGTGTGTACTCTAGGCCCCTTTATTGGGGGATGTGTGTACTCTAGGCCCCTTTATTGGGGAAAAACATAAGATAGTTGATCATTCAATTTATTTAATAATTCTTTTAGTTAGCAAAATATACTTAATTCACTTCCTGAAAAGTTACCTTCTAAATAAATACGGATTAATTTTTATTTTCACATATTTTTTATCTTATACATTCATAAAAACGAAATTCACAATTTTATTGTCAAACATAATCAGTAAAATCCAGCAAAATATGTAAATCTCTATATAAGTATAGGCATTTCCATTCAATCATCTAAGATAAATTTAATTATCACTTTCCTTTGGTCAAGGATAAAGGGTTTATATTTATCTCTAATGAACGCTTAGTGAAAAATCTCAAGAGTTCTTGTCTAGGTAAGTTTGAATTGCCGCGCACACCTAACGCCTCGTGTTCATGCATTTAAATGAAGTTGTGAGCTCAATGATCCTAATGCTATCCGAGTTAAGTTATTTTTATACCCTTCAAGGCATTTGAATATAAATAAGGTGGCGAATTCTTCTCAGAAATGTGGAGAGAGAGAGGTAAATACTTCGGTGATGCTTTCTAGGCGCTCTTTTTCTTGCAATTTTCTGCTTTCTTTCTATTTTCGGGCTCTTTTTTTCTATGATTTCGTAACATTAGTAATATGAATATTTGTAATGTGGCTCATAGCACGTTCAGATTTAAACCGCTCTTGTATATATTGCTATTACACGCTTTTTGTTTTATTTTCAAAATTTTTATATATAAAATGTATTTTCATTTATTTATTCTTTTTGTTACTATTCCAAAAATATTTATTTCGTTAGAAACATTTCCCTTGAAAAAGAGAGAGATTTAAGTTATTATATATTTTCTAAGTTTATCCTTTGTGCTAAAAGAAAATATTATTAATTTTATAACGAGAGTTATTTTCTCATATTCTACACAATTTGCTTAGTTAAACTGTCAAAGTATTTGCATTGGTATTGATAAGTGATATATTTCTTTTGTAAATCAAACATCTATCAGGAAAAGCACTTTATATTACAACTGTCACTATCTTTAAATTTAATTAAAACATAAATGATGACACTAGAACATATTTTAATTTCTAAGAGCTTAAAAAATTCGTAAACACAATCTCATAATAATATATTTTTAAAGCAATAAGAGATACTTATAAAATTATTATTTTAAAAAATAATTATAATATTAAGGTTATATACTATTAAATAGTTAAATAGAAAACAAGTCAATCCTATTGAATTTTTGAAATACCTAATTATATTGTAAATTTAATATCAATTTATTAAACATAAGCTATGCTCCTAGTAATTGAAAATATATTAGCTTCGAACAAAAAGCTTCAAAGTAACTTAATGAAATGTAGATATTATTTGATCTATTCAATATTTTATTTCATATATTATTTATCATGTAAAAATAAGTAGTTGGAGAAAATTTGGAATCATCATTATTTGAGACATAATTTCTATTAAATATTTAAAAGGCCTGTTTCATTATTACCCATTTTACTAATCATAAAATAGTCAGTTATTAATTTAATTGAATAGCGCACTCCTTAATTGAATAGCGCCTGGATGCAAAATTTCTCAGTAAAAATTCTTCTTTTAGAAGCCTGACTATGATGAGCGAAGACTGTTTTCCATGTATTCTAAAAGAGAAATATTATTCAAAGTTTTCCATTTTATGGATATCAATTTTCCATTTTTGAGAAAATTGAAATATTTTTAATTGTTAATTATAATGTAACATGCGTCTAAGATTCCTCTTACCATTTTTAAAATGATGAATTTACCAACCATTGCTAACGAGTTACAGTAAAGTGCAATTTTTAACAAAATTTATTGATTAGATTCAGTCATAATACAACTTCATAAGGCAATAGAATTTAATTCGTATTTAAGGTAAATATGAGTTCATAAAATATTAAGAAATTAACATGAAATATTTATATGAAAATAAATAGTTTTAAGTATAAAATTGAGTTTTTTTTCTGAATTACATTTATGTATAATATAGTTCCCTCATTATTATAATTACATTTAGATACATCTAATACTTAGAAAATTTATTCTGAATGCCATGTTTAAATTACATAAAAATATATTGAATATTTAACATGTCACAACGAAAAGCACATCCATGCAAATTTTCTGATACTTTTTACTTGCCACAATCAATGAGTGCGCTATTACACGAATATATTAACTCCAAAAATAATATTTAAATCGTTTCATTCAATTATAAGTTAATGAAAGGAAACCATACTACCCTTACATTGTTTAGTTTTCAATATTTGTTTATTTTAAATATATTTTCATGAATGAAACATTTATATTTATTTAGCATTAAAATGAATTATGTCATGTATTCATCTTTATTTATTTATTCCAGTAAAAACATTAATACGCAACAAGTGAGTTATAACGATCCATATATATATATATATATATATATATATATATATATATATATATATATATATATATATATATATATATATATATATATATATATATATATATATATATATATATATACACGTGTGTATGTTACAAATATTGATACCCCTGCTTGGTACAAATATTGATACCTCCTGATTTTGGCTACTATTAATAAATTATTAAGTTTCTTTGTAATTCATATTATTTAGGAACATAAGCATAAGCATATTTCCTTTAAAGACTGGTCTTTATTGTAAAAATTTGATTTTCATTCTGATTTACAGAGGAATTATGGTGAAAATCAGACTAAATTTATAGATGAGGTTATTGATACAAGGTAGAACAAAAAATATTTGTTAGCGATAACACTATCTATTTTTATGCAAATTTGTTTCCTTTTTTTGAGATACATTTATGTGTCTGACAATTGTGTGTTCTTTACCATTTTCTACTTATTACCTTATGTTGCCAGAAAATCATTTTTCTTTGAATCAAATGATTTCATATACAATTCAGTTTCACGGTGTTTAAGAGAAGAAATTAATATTTTCTTTGCGTAATAACCTTAGGAATAATTTTTAGTATGTGGTCAATTCAAATATCTCATGCTGAGTACAAAACCAAAGCAAACTATAAAAAAATTCAAATAATATTTTTTCAAATGTAGAATTTTCATCAGCAATTTTTTTTTAAAAATATAGTCACTCTATTATATATATATATATATATATATATATATATATATATATATATATATATATATATATATATATATATATATATATATATATATATATATATATATATATATGGTATACGAGATTTTATAAATCTCCTATATTCAATTCTTTTTTTTTGTCAAACTTTTATATTTGATTTAAGTTATTTTTTTCAGTTGATTTATTTTCTTTTTTAAAAATTTTTTCCGCATTAATACATTGGAAAATAAAACTTCTAAAAGAAGCATGCTGCAAAATATTGTATAAAACATTCATAATACCCTTACAGTCAGTGCTAAGAAAAGTATCAGAAACGATATTTTATGGTATTTGGCATTTTTCTGGCATCTGGAAAACAGTAGATGGAAAAGTGTTCCTTGTAATCATTTCACATAAGCTGTGAAAGCAGGAGCTTACAACGCATACTATGTTTGCCTTTACGGTTTATTTTTGTCCTAAACAGCAGTATTTTTTCACTAAGAATAATATACAGACATTAAAGGGAAGAATTTTGTGCCCCAAAAAGAGAATTCATGCTTAAAATAGAATTTTTGTATGCATAAATGTAGCCAAAAGTAAATAAATTCATTGTTTTTGCATAAAGTTACAAAACTTGATTTTTTTTTCTCCATTCGGAGCATAAAGAAAATGCAAACATAAGAATTAAGCAATATTAAAATAGTGTTGTAAATATTTTGCTTTCATAAAGAATCTTCTGTATACATCTTTTTCCTGCTTTCTACATATATTTAATAAAAAATACTAAAACAATTTGACTTAAAATGATCGGTCTTGAGGAATTAATGATACATTGTCAACTACATAAAACCTCCGTCAGAAATAAATTTAAATTTATTTGATAATGATGTTTGTATTGATTCCTTTACATTTATTTATATTTCAACACTCATAAGTTTATAAATTGTTCATTCATTTACTACTAAGATTATGATATTGATTCCATTTTTTAAACAACTAATGTTACTACATGTTTTGTGGAACTCTGTTATTGTCTGCACATACTAAAAATTCAGTTTTCAGTTTTTAAAACGAAGAGCATAAATTTATAATCTTAAATGCATATAATAGCTTGAAAATACTTTTCTTGATTTTAAAAATTGATTTGAAAGTATATATTCCTATAGTTTATTTATAATTTTTCATATTATTTTCCTTTATATTAAGTTTTCCAAATACTTTTTGAATACAACAATATTTCAAAACTCATATTTTCTCTTCATATGTAAATTTTCATCAAAGATATATTTTTATTAACACTTTTGGTTAATTAAAATTACAGGTCAATTAAAATCTATTAATTTTTAGTAATAATTATATACTGATTATTTGAAGCAATAAATGATACATTCATTTACTGGCCATGAGTATTTTCCTGTTTCTGCACATAAAGAACGATTTACCCACGATCTTACTATGGTATGTCCTACCGTCACTTAACTTTTCTTTCATATGCACAACATTTTTAAGCAATTATATCTATCACTCTCTATTGCAACAACAATCTGTTTCTGTTCCATGTGCAGTAGCTCGAAGGAACCCTAGAAGCAGCATCAATAGCAAGCAAACAGCTCTGAAAGACACGTTGTTTTAGGCTCTTGAAATTTTTGTTAGAAAATGACCCTACAGAGTGATTTGTAAAAATTTGTTGTTAAAATTATAAGCAAAAAGCGATGACTAACATGCGTCAAAATTGCACTTTATTTCATCACATTCTGTGTTTTGCATTTGAACCGGTGTATAGAATTGACAATTATACCATTTCACATCAATTATTATGATTGATTAAACTATTTTACATATTTGTGTGGGCAAATATATCTTACCATTTTCATTACAGAGTAAGAATTATTTTAATGGTGGGAAATAATCAGATGTTGATAGAGAAAGTGAAGAAAAATTAGTAGTAAGCGAATCTCAATAACTTTTTTTCCTTCTTTCTATCTCAACCTCTCTAACTTCAGCTCAAAGTTCATCGATTCGATTTCCATCTCAAATGTGGATGCTTGTAGTGATTCTAAATTCACATTAGATAGTAAGTATTTTTCAAGCTCGTTTTTTACTGCGAACATATCATTTTTAAAACAATCTCAATATATTATTCATAATTTACCTAATTCATTTGTAAATCTCACTCGAATAAGCACTCCTATAAAAAAAGTTAATTCAAAGCAACAGAAAACTAATCAATTTGATATTTCCTACTTCAATTATATCATACAAATTTTTATCATTTTATAAATACTTTCTTAATGAATGAGGGAATTTATGTTTAGTTTCTTAAAATCTACGGGACATAATGAGCACATCAATGTACATCATATTATTTTATATACAATTTATCTTAGGTAACAAATTAAACACATTTCTTGGTTAAAAACAGTTTTAAAACTCAGAGAACACCCTCGCAAGAGTACGCATAACATAAAATGCTACTTCAATAGCATTGTAACATAAATCTTTTCTATTGCTATTGTTATTAAAAAATATTTAAATTGCTTTCATTTTTTGGCAGCAAAAATAATTTCATTTGCATCTGTTTTATTTTGAGCGAAATATTTTTAATTCTGTCGTCTTATGCAGAATTCCATTAAATAGAATTTGCTAGCAATTTTAGAAAAGTAATTAAATTTTTGTCAACGTAGTTTTATTTTAACATCTTTTATACTGAATTATTTCTACACTAAATGACATTGAGTTATTTTCATGATTTCTCCACTTTTTGTGTTTTATCTTTAATAACATACATCTCAAACTACAAAATTCAAACCACTTTTGAATTTCTCTAAAACTATCACGCGAAAAATGACTAATTTGCTGTTAAGTGTATTTTAAAATTAATTTAACGTTAAAAAATAAACATAAAAGACATTTGAAACGTTGTTTCAAAATAACTACTTTCTTAGGTATTTTAGTATCTTTATATGAACTAATTACTGACTTTCTAACATTCAATTAAATAGTTCACATTAATAAGATACTAAGCAATTTCATTGTTCAACATATGAGTTGACTTTTATTTATTTGTCTCTTTAGGAAAATGGCAATAGCTCAAAATATAGATTTCGCCATATCAATGATGCCTTTAAAAAGAAGTAAATGTGTTGAGCAAATGAAAAATAAAGCTGAGAATGTGTTTGTCTTTCAAGGGAAACCGTCAAAAATTATTGCTTTTATCCAATTATTAAACAGTAATTTGATTTGCATCTTAATCTAATATTACATGTTGTGAAATATAAATCTTATCAATTACAAAAATCAGAAATATTATTTTCTAGAGTTAGAGCTTATATGAACAAGAAAAAAAATACCTTTAGTAAAATTACCTCTACATTTTATTTTTTCTTATGAAATTTGTTGTTTTCTCTTTCAAAAACCAAATTATTATTTTTATTTGCAAAAAACCTCTTATTTTTTATTTGTTAAAAACATATTCTCAGCAAACACATCGTCGCTTAAGTTAAATACTTCCCATTCATGGTCTTATAATCCCTGTTGCTGGTGCTTTAAATCTTAAAAAGCTACGACCAATTCTAAGTGTGACACTTTTATTTCCTTGCTCCACTTACAAGCAATTTATTTCAATGCCTGTACACTTCGAATCCAAGTGATATAAAGCTGTATTTGTCCTTAACTCTATTGGCTCCTTAAAATAGTATCGATATACTACTCTTATTTACCCTTGGAAATAAAGGTATGATTAGTTCTAGCTATAATCTTAAAATCTTGTGAATCCCATATCAATAGATTCTTTACACAAGATATAATTCCTCTTTCCCAAATTGAAGCATTTTCAATCCATTGCTGAAAAGCTTCGGCTGGATAGCTGCTCCCATTTCCTTGTATTCATATTTTTAATTAAATTTATTTAACCCAACATAATCTTGTAAACATCACAATGATAATTCATTATTTTCCAATATCTTCCTTGCATTACACTCCATTTCCTCAGTGAACATGCCCCAAATTCAAATGGATTTCTGCATTTAATAAAATTTTAATTAAATTCAAATGATTTTTAAATTATTCAAACTTCCATAGTTCGAACTTTAGCATTACATTCTGCATTTAATTTGGAATTCATATGAACATAGAAGTGTTTTACTTAATTAGAGAGAGAAATGAATAAAAAAATAAAATGTCTAAAATCCTTTAAAATACAGCTGAGAAGATATTACTCTTAATTTCTTTATCATGTTTGGAAAACAACAAGAAAGAAACAATTTGCTTCAAATAAAAGTCCATACATGTCAGTCAAGATGAATGTATAACAAGGAAATCCGCGTAAAAAGTGAATGCAAACATCTGCTTATTACTCAAAATATACAGAAGAAAAATTAGAAACAAAGTAGTTAATTTAAAAACAACACTTTTAAAGAACGAAGGAGAGAAACATTTATTAATTTATACTTTGAAAAATGCTGCTCAGTTAAAATAGTAATGAAACAAGCTTAATCTTGTAAATCATTAAACGTTAAAATAAATGAAACTCCAAATTAGTGTGTCTTGAGTAAAACAATAATAGCTAAGCAGTTGCTATTTCTTTCATTAGGCGAATTAATTAAACTTCTCATAAAAATTAAATGTTTGTAAGTTATTGTCTACCTAGGAAAAACATATTTGTACTCACAAGCATTTGTGTGCATCTATATATATATATATATATATATATATATATATATATATATATATATATATATATATATATATATATGTATATATATATTAGTAGTAGTAGTAGTATTTTTTAAAATTTATCCCGCAATTTAAGATTCTACAATGTAAGTAGCAGATTTGTTTAATTAATATTTATCTTCAAATATTTTCCGGAAATAAGGACATTAAATATGTTTCAATTCAAATTTATCTGTTACAAAACTACATTTTTTTTAATAATTGTAACATTGAAATAAATCAAAGATATCTGTCGTTATAAATATGCATAAAATAACATCAATGTTTCAATTTAAACGTCGTATCACCTATAAATATTTGCATGATGTCATTTTCTATTTATAATAATGAGGTATGTCTAATAAAATGAATTATTGATTGCTTTAAAATTACTGAACAACATATACCTAGAAACTAATATGAAATTATTCTTAAGAATAATAGTTTGAATTCCAACATTGAGAAAAGTATTCTTTGATTCTACATTATTTCCTAAATCGTTTAAGTAGTTTAACAAAATTAATATACTTTAGAATCCCTTCTTTTTCAAGTTCCTGAAATATGCACCTGTCACATTTGGTCTACTTTTGTTGAAAGAAGAATCAATAAATCGCCAGAATGGTATTCTAATGTCATGTCAAAATAACGTTTCACTACGATTATATAATGAGATACAGAAATATATGTTATATTCAGTTATATCATTAATTGAACTGTATAGAAAGACAAAATTATATTTTCGTAATATTTTTAGCTAAAAAATTGATCTCAATTAAAAAACTATAACGCATAAATGAAAATTTTTTTTTAAAAATGAGTTTAATATAGATACTATATATATATATATATATATATATATATATATATATATATATATATATATATATATATATATATATATATATATATATATATATATATATATATATATTTGTAGATAGATAGATAGATACTATATATATACATACACATATATACAGAGAGAGAGAGAGCAGACATACAGACAAGACAGGCAGATATATAGATAGACAGCATATTTTTCACGGTTTTTAAAATTTTATTATACTGCATTATGTAATTTCTTATATGAATTCTTAAGTTAATGTCATTTCCCTCCTTATCTTATCACTTATTATATTAATATATTATACTGATAATTTAAAAATTCTTTTTAAGAACTATTTTTGTTTACTACTGCAATAAAATTTTAATACATTTCCTAAAAAAAACGCAAAATTATTTTTGTTTTATTATGCAACTTAATTTGAAAGGTAAAACGTAAAGATACTTGGATGCTATTTTTAATTCAATAACTGTTTGTTCATAATTATTAAAAATGTTATTCTTAACCTCTCATTTAAACATATTTTCAATGTAAAATATGATAAACAAATTTAAATAAAAATCTCAACGTTTGATAAAGTTAAATTTTTCAGATACGATAGGAAGTATAAGAAATCTTTGACCAACAATTCGTCATTCGGTAAAAAAAAATTTTTATGAATGGAAAACTAAGCTTTGATACAAATAAATATTGAATAAAAGAAATTATACACTTATTTTACATTAAAAATTCTTAGCAAGATATTTTCTTAAGTTTCTATTTCTAGAAAATCAAAAAAATAATTAATGCTTAGTTAAATCAAAGCTTTTCTCAATTTCTTATTTTATTCAAAATAATATTTCATTAAGGCTTATTTTTAATAAATAATTGATTTTTTTAAATATAATTACACTCTTTCCGACGTTCCGATGCAAACTTCTCAATCAATTCTTCTCAAATTTTGCTCAATATTATTAAAAGACAATGACTTTTTAAAATTAAGTTTCTGCACCTGAGAAATTGCAATTCTTTTGACGTCGCAGTAATCAATTACAAACCAACGTGACGCGTCTTCGGCGATGAAAAATGTGTGCTTCACGTCCTTTTCCTCACTTCAAATGAAGACCGCTTCCAGAAATTATTTCCCTACAGCAGCACTCTTCCCTGAGAGCAGGGAACAACTCTCTCTCCCTTTTGGAAGTCGAGGCTTCTTTTATTCACAAAGGACAACGATTCTTTGATGTATTAAAATACCTTAAGAATACACGATAATCAAAATAAATTTCCGATTTCTAAGTTTCTATTTTTTCAAGTCTTAGAGTCACATTTAAAAATATGCTTTGTGATATCCTAAATGGAATAAGAAATAAATATTTAGGGAAGGAATCTCAGCATTATATTATCAACTTAAACTAAATACTTTACGCAACTTCAATATAAAAAGTTTCTTCAACTGACTTCATTTCAATAGATCAATTTTTATCATGTTACAAAAGCGTGATATTACTTAAAGATATACGGCAACAACACTTTAATACATTACTATATAAAATCTAAGAATTTATTTGATAATAAATGCGGAAATATTATAATAAACCACACTGGAATTTTTAGACACTTCTAAGAATTTTTATTTGTTATAATATTAATTCAACTCATATAGAAATATAAAATTTTTAAGTATTTATGCTCCTATTGCCGCTCAAATGAAACTGGTTCATGAAAAGAAAGTTTGCCCTTTACTTTAAATTTACTTTTATTAAATAGACTCTTTTATAAAGCTATGTAATTTTTCAGTGTAGAAATGAGTTGATGTATTTATAGGATATTTCATCGAATCGCTCATAATATTCCAAAGAGCAAATATAGTGCAAAATTAACTTACAAATCGCAAACACGATTGGACTTTCAATAAAATGTTTTAACTACGAATTTATAAATTCTAATTCAATAGCTAAATGAAAAATTAATTTATTTTCTAAAAGATAATAAATATTAAATGTGCATTTTCATAGAGAAAAAACTCATTTGTTTTATATATATATATATATATATATATATATATATATATATATATATATATATATATATATATATATATATATATATATATGGGTGTGTGTTAACATTCATTTTTTTAAAAAATATGTAATAATAATTTCCAAAATGACATTCTATGTGTAAAAGTATATATCTTTCGAGAATTATATTAACAGAAATAGAAATTAATTACTATAAATTTATTCTGAGATTCAATCCTAGCTGACAGTATGGCCGAAGAAAATAAATGCATTCATTTTCAAACAAATGTTGAAATCATTTTCCATTCCGCTTTCCGATTTAATCACGTTTCAGTAGCTTGGCTTTTACTCTTGATCGGTTTCTCTTCTGTTGCCTTAGACAGGCTTCATGTATTTTATTACTGAGCAGGTTTGGTCACATATAAAAGGACACAAATGTTGTTTAATCTAAAACTTGAAAATTAATCATAAAGTAAAGAATAGCGCATGCTAGTTACTCAAATAAACTAATGAAGATTTTGCCCATTCTGATCAAATAATTCAAAGTGAATTGTGATTAGTAATGTCAATTACAACACGAAAAATAAAAAAATAATGCAGACTTCAAGAAGCATTTTTGGTGCATAAGATTTTTTATTATTTTAGCTAGATTAGAAATCAAAGTATGAAATGTCCATCTCTTCTGATTATTAGGTGTTGAGTTATGAGGGTTCGAACCTCACTGTTGGGCATTTTTCGCGGAGAAAATTTATTTAATATCTGATCTTAATGGTGTACTAGACTTGTAACTCGATACTTATCTGAATTCTCTAACATATGATTTGGAATAAAATAATTTGCATCAATTTGATTCCCTTTTCAGCTAAGGTAGAGCATCTTTAGGAAAAAAGTGAAAGATAAAGGACATCATATAAGTGTGAGTTTTGCAGCAATTTCAATACTTATATTGAAACTAAATGCATTCCAGGAGTAATTAAACATCATTTCCATCATCCATCTTTAGTGAAAAAGAAATTGCGTATCGAAATATACGGCATTGAAATCCATATTTTGATATTTTAACTCTGGTAATCTGTGGTTTTCAGAGTTGAATAATTTCGAGAGTTGAAATGTTGCATTTTCATAGAAACAATGCATATTTCTACGGGAAAAAAAACTATCCAATCACCTGCTTCTTTTGCCTCTTTTGTTGCTTCCCTTGCTGAAATCCCTTTCTTCTTTTATTTCAGGGATAACAAGGAAACGTACCACTAAGTTAAAAATAGTGGCGTCAGAGACAGAATAGGGACATCGAAGAAAATAATGTCATAAACGTCCCCTTACTTAGATGAGACTTCTTCATTTTCATATCAATCCCAATTTTATGACGACTTCTTGCTAAAAAGGATCATGATCAGAGCTTATGAGATAAAAGGCATTAATTAATGATGAAGAAAATCAAGTAGGGTATGTGATGATCAACAAATTATAGTCCACAAATTAAAGATACTTTCGTAAATTTCATAAATAAAGTAGAGAGAGAGCCTGAACTTCATTCCATGCAATTGCTTTTTCTGATCAAACGCAACACTCAAAATTGTCTTGACAAGATACTTAAGAAAATTTCTAAACGAGACACTTAAGAATGTTATATTCCTTAAAAGTACCACAAACAATAAGATTTTCTACTTGCACAATCACTTTTTTCCTGAAAATTCATTTGGCCCCAGTGAGAAAAAGGTGATGATTTCTCTAGAATATTAAAATAATGGTTTCCAAGGAAGATTTTATACGCATTTGATGGCAGATTAATACTGGGATTTTAAGGCGAAACAATTACAAAATACATTATATCATGTCACGGAAAAGAAGATCTAGAAAAATCCTAAGACTAGTATCTTTCATCGATAGTTTTTCTGCTAACTTTATACATCATAATATTTCCCTGTTTATTATTTCGGGCTTAATGTCTGACAATAATATTTCAAATGTTAAGAATTAAGTGTTTTGTTTTTATTGGAGTCATAGAAGGGAGACTTTAAGCAATATAATATATATTTCTTAAAGCCTTTATCTCTTCTAGGTGAAAGCTATTACTGTATTTGAAGTAGGGCACTAAATCCTGTATGAAAGCAGTTCAAAATAACGTTGTTCCGAGACAACTGTTGGCTTGTGTAATACAAAATCCCTTAATTATTTTTAGGAAATACTCTCCCAGATGAAATATTGTAGATCAGTTATCAAATTATAACAAAATGAAACTGAAAATAGAGATAACTCTTATTTTTTTATTGATTTTTTTTTGTTTCTTATAAAGTGCTTAAAGATTTATGTTTTATTTATTTTAATCTCTTAAATTTAAATTTTACTAAAAATGCGTACAATATTGCAAAGAAAATGATATCATGCGTACATTACTATGATATTGTAAATCCTATAATAATTTAAATAATTTAATCAAAGAAGGCATTCATTCTTAAAAGAGGGAACTTATTTAAAATGGAAAATTTAAGAGAAATACGAGACAATTTTCTTAATATATTTCTTAATATTGAAACAAGAGTTTCATTAGAAAGTTAAGAGAAAAGTGCAGGTGATCTTCATTTCACTTCTCTCCCTCACAAAAATATTTGTAATGCAGTGAACACGTTGTTTTTCTTTTAAAACGAGTTTGAATGAATTAAAATCATGCGATTTTATAATTATTTCCAAAAGTTTCTCCATTTTATAATATGGGTCAAGAAAGAATTTATTTTTGAAATTTAAACTAAGTTGTTTTGCTAATTTTTTATAACTCAAAAAACATGTTTTTTTGATTTAAAAACATTGAAACACGTTGTGAAAAATGCTCAAAATAAGTTCTAAAGTAATTGTTACATTTTTTGTTAAATAAAACAATGGCAAATCGTGATAAGCAAACATAAATAAACCATTTTTATCACTCACATTGAAACTACAATCGAAATATGTTGAAATATAATAATTGTAAGCATTTATTGAATAATTCGGTTCATATTCGAATCTAATAAATCAATAAGTATTTACAATTAATTAAAGTAAAATTTATTATTTTAATACAAAATAAATAAGAATTTTACAGTTAATAAAAATTATCTGACTGTTCCTTTTTCTTAGAAATAATTTTAAAAACTCAGTGAACCAATCATAAAATAAGCATTTGAAATTTTACAATCTATTTTGAAAACAAGAAAAGTATATCTACCTTATTTGTACTAAAAAACTTGAAGTTTATTCATAATAAAATATTTAGAATATAAACAATATGTCTTACTATTATGTCAATTATTACTTACCTGTGATATTTCATTTGAAGGTAGATGAAATATACTCCTGAATGACAACAATTCTCCCTCCCCCCCAAATTTAATCATTGAAAAACAGTAAGTTAACAATCCGTAAGTTTTGTGATAGTTTCAAAAAATAAACAAGTACTTAAAATATTTGCTTTATAACTACATTAACATGAAAGTTTAAATATATATTTGGTCTTCCTAGATTGAACCGATTTAAGACAATAATGATAGTTTTATTTTTCTCACATTTTAAAATTTATGCAATTTTCTTGCAAACACCAAAAGTAAGTCTGCGTACTGCAACAAGTAATAAAAACACATGATAATTCAAAAAATTCAATATTTTTTCTGTAAACTTCTTTTTAGCAATATGATTTGATTTTGCTGAAAAAGAAGACCACGAAAATGATTTTTTTTCTTTTACACTCAATGATCAAAAAAACTTAAAAATAACCTAATACTTTGTTTTTATATGTTTGAAAAACTTTGATTTCATGTTTAAAATATTTTTCAATTAATTAAAATAGTTTTCAAATGTTAGATTGTTCTGCCTATTTTGAAATTTGAAATGAAAATACCATTTACATTCAAGAACAACTGTAAGGAGTTCTTCACCACTCTAAGGAATTAAGTATTTTTTCTCTAATGTAACTGTTTTCTATAAGAATTCTTCAATAAATGGGATTCCTTCGTATCAAAAATGCTCCTTCCTATATAAGATTTGTGTATTTGTGGGTGAGTAATATATTCCTATGAAGAACAATATCATAAAAAGGATTTATATTTACTGAGTGGTACCACGCTTTATTGCTAAAAAGCAGCCTGCAGTATTTTGATTGATGATTCTTCCATTTTGTTCTTCCGATTAGGAAATATTAACTAAATTTAAACTCATTTCATGCACTGCGATTTAAACATTTGATATAAAATTATTACACTCAAAAATTAAATAATTAAAATATTTACTATTAACTACACTAATGATAGATTTTGAAATTGGATGTACCAATAACATCTTAATTCAGTAGATTTCTAAGAAGAAAATCGTATTGTATTCCATATTACTTTTATGGCATCATTTATATCGCAAATCCCTTTTAAATATCATTTTTCATTTCTATCTGCATTAAATCCTTTTAATCGGTGTGTGACGCATGTTTTCTGATTGTCATGAATTCCTGCCTGCCCATGGGTAAACTCAGCTGTAACGATGATATCTAGAATACAAAGATCGGATATTATCATTGATAAAACAAAAAACCTAATTCATCCACTTAAGAAAAACTTTTTTACTATAGCATTTCTTGTTAAAAATTATGAATCAATTTCTTCGAGTACCATTAAAAGATTGGGTCTACAAGTGATTGCATTAAACTTTTTTCATGAATCTTAGCCAATAAATATACATCTTTCTTTTGCTTTAACTCGAAAAATGTAAAATTTGAAAAAAGATATTTTTTCAACCTTTCCTCCCACAAAAATTTTTTCTCATCTATGATTTCCTCTCATTCAGCAATTTTATTTTTGTAAACAATAAAATACATTATTTATATGAGGATCGAAAACAATGAAATCGTTTTTCTGAAAACTTTACCACATTGAGGATATTTTTCCGATAACTTTCTATACGTCTTAATTTGTATCATCTTAAAAGTATAAGTTGGAGCTTTTAAACTGAAAATTTTCTTTTATCTTATCTTTATCAATAAATAAAAGCAAGAGAAATGTTTTTCGATGATTGAAAGGACTGCAGAATAATTTTACGTATTAAAAATTGGTGAAAATAACTTTGAAATTATTAGCAAACTAAATATTTTTTTCAAACTTTTCATTTGGAAACCATTTTGCTTTCGGTTAATCATTATGAATCCCGAGCATTTAATTTAAATAATGCAAAATACATAAAGAAATAATCATTTCTAAATTTGTCTTTCCCCGCTTGTATTTGTGTCAATAGACGCAGCGTATTTATTCAAGAAAAATCATATTTTCTTTTGATTCAGCATTCGTGCCCTAGTTACAAATAAAATTGAATATCAAATAAAAACTCAAATGTAATTTCATTTAAATAAAAATATACGAATAATTTCTTTTGAAGTGGGATTTTTTTTTTATTTATTTCACATGTTTTACTGAGACATTAATTTGAATATTTCTCGATGTTACAAATAGTTTGCGTTTTCTTCGATTTCTTAAGAATTAGAATTAAGAAATGCAAATAAGTTATTTATAACTTTAAATTTTTTTAATGAAGAAATGATTCTTAAAGTAAGGATATAAATGTGAAGTATAATTAATCGTAAATATTTTTATTTTTCTTAGCGTTTTAAATGTTATTCAACAAATGTTATCTTTATTTTTAATCTTTATTTAGGAAAGCATACTTCTAGCATATTATTTTTTAAATCAACCTTTCAACCTTTAAAAGTAGATTAAATTTAAATGAAATTAAGAAATTATCATGATATTTATTCAATTTTTTCACTATAACAAGCATTACTCCTAAAGCAAAGATTTATATAAGATGATTTGAAAATTATTTGATATTTATTTTTTAATTTTCATTAAAAATTCTTTAAAATGAATTTGTTCCTTCAACACTTATACAATACTGTACGTTCATATTCTAAGAAATGTAATTAATTCTATGTTTGACATTGATCATTGTTAACAAATATGTATAAATAATGTAATAAACAATAAACAAAGTGTATTTATCTAACTTGCATACTAGGTGGCTAGAAGCCCAGTGGCTTAGTGTCAGCGTTTCACGCTCCCATGACACAGGTCTGAGGTTCGATCCTCGGGCTGAGCAAGGTTGATTCAACCTTTCATCCCTTCAATGGGTCCATTAACTGAGTACCAAGCATGCTTGGGAACTAAACACTGGTGGGCTTCGCGTTAGGCTGACCACCTAATCGGGATATATGCTTCGCACCCCAGGGCCCTCGGTCATGAAAACAGTTATGAGCACTGTAGGCCTTGGCCCACATAGGCTGTCGTGCCATGGAGTTTAGTTTAGTGTACTAGGTGGCAAAACCTCCAAAGTTTTTGATAATTGAAAATCCGTTCCAAAAAAAAAAGTCTATTAAATCGTAAGTGAAAACTATTAGAAGAAAGGTCACTTTCCCTTTTAAAACTGTTTGGAAAATTAAATGAAGTTAAATAATTTAATACTATGTGTGTTCAGAGAAATAGCTAAATGTATTCATAATTGAAATTTTTCTCTAAAATTTTCGCCAAGAAAAAAGGTTAAAAATGGTAGAAGGCTGAAACAAATGAATGGTTAAAAGCAAATAGAGTTTAAAAAAATAATTTTAATACCTGTGGATTTAGGTACCGCTCTATGTATACTTCAAAATTCAATTTAAAAATATAAATATTAAGTATATGGGTACAATTCTTAATTAGTTATACCTAATTTTGTAATTTTTATTCATATAAGCTATATTGTTATAGATATAATTTTAAATGCTATAAATTTCAGTTCCTTTCGACACTAAATGCAGTGAAATCCTAGGCAGTAATTGAATGAACTTTCGAAATATTTTGCTAGCTACATTTTATTCTATTACGAAAAGTATAAATCCAAAGGATATGACATGAATTGCAATTTAAAGTCATGCACATATGAGAGTTAAGAAATCATTTTCAAAAACATTTTGACCATATATATATATATATATATATATATATATATATATATATATATATATATATATTCAAAATTTTGGTGATTTTCTATTTTTAAGCAGTGACTATGTTTAAAATATTTCAATTTTTTCAATGTTTAAAATATTGCAATCCAGAAATAAAATATAAATTTACTTGAAAGAATTTCGAATAGGTGTAATTTTATATTTACTTTTTAAAATAATTTTTAAAAGTTTACTCTTATTGAATAAATAACTTGTTGATAAATGCTTGGGATTTATAAATGTTATTAAGCAATAACATGCACACTGGTTTAAACATTTATTATAAGATTGATTAATTTTTTTTATTTAATTCCTTAGCCTGTATTAAATTGGAACTAATTTATATAAAAACTAAATTATATTCTTGAAATAAAACAATTTTACCATGTTTTTAATTATAAAATCTAAAATAGTTATTTAAAGTTTAAAGTTTGTATCATAACATTTAATAAAAATTCTATGACCAATTCATAAAAGGATTGATTTTCATATTGACTTATTCTTTTTATATTCAGAATAAAACCAATTCTGTATCTTTTGATTTTGTATCGCTCTTTTCAAATTTATTTTAATTTTTATCCAGATTCGAATTTATTGCCAGAAATTAAAAAAAACGTTAAAGTTGCCTACAATATGTATTTTAAAATATATCTATTGAAAGAAAAAATTGCAACACAAAATAATAATAATGATAAAATATTTTCAATGTTTCTCAATGAGAAATACATTCCCCCCCCGCCGAAAACGCTTAATTTAACTTTATTTCTAGGAAAACTTGTAAACCGATAGACTTCCGAAATCTTCCCTTGTTTTGAGGCTTATGAATTCCTTGCACTTGAGGAGTTGAGTAAACAACAATATCTGAGCAAGCTCTCCATTCAAGGGAATATTAAATCTCCGCGCCGTAATCAGATACTTGAATTGCAGTTCGCTTGCGAAAACGTTCTATTTTCTGAGCCCAAGCACAGCTGAAGCTGATGTGGAATCATTTTTAAACAATTACTTTCGCTGAAACGAAGAACAAAACAAAGGCGTAGCTTTATTCCAGTGCTCTCGTATTGAAATTTTAAACGTTATTTATACCATATCACGTAAGCAATTTGTATTTACAGAAAAGGATAGAAATTTAGGAAGTAAAAAAATGACGTATAAATTTTGAATTTTTTTCACTTCAATTATATAAGTGGGCTTCCCCCACAGCGCTCTGCCATGATAGTATTTATTTTCATTCTTCATTGCTTTCCGTTTAATTCTCACAGAATAATAGAAAAAGAAGGAAAATATAATACCCTTCCTTTTGTATCTTTTTTTAACTTTCTCCCATTTTCTTTCAACGCCATCTGAGAGGAAAAAACGGAATTTTGTTTTCTTCAAGAGTCGTCCACGGCCTCGCTCCTTTCTTAAGTACTTTGACAAAGCAAAATATTTATGCAGTTCTTTTTTGTCTTGAATATATGTATTCATTGTTCCTGTCCAAAAATGTATTCATTCCCAGCCCTTACTATTGAAAGATCTTAAAAGTACAGTTTAATGCCTATCACAAATTTGTAATTTACTTATTTAGTTGCTTTCATATGCGAGAAAGAGATAAGTTAATCTAATACATATTATAGCTTGATTACTAAGCTTAACTTATAAAAAGCTTTCTTTAATTACAATACAAAAGAAATGGTGAATGAAATGCTTCAAAGAGCCAAACATTAATTCATAGAAATCTTCAAATGCTTTTATGCACATAGTATATTATAACTTATTAGACTTCTTAATGCTATATTATTTTCATTTTTGAAAAGCGAATCTTAATTGTGTTTCAGTACAATGTTGAAAACTCGTCAAGATGCAGATATTAATATTAATATTATATAATAAAATAATCCATAGTAATAAATAAATAGAAAAATATTTTAAAATATCGTTCTATTAATTCATTAAATTAAATTTAAACGGAATTAGTTTTTCAACTATATTATGGTTACAGTAAAAAGTAGTAAAAATAATAACAGGGCATTATAAAAATTTATTATATTAAAATTGAAAGCTGCAACACTCAAACATTTCACATCAAAACTAAATACGATGTTAGATTCTACTTTGCATTATATGATAATATCAATCAATTGCTTTTTTCCACTGTGAAGCAACACATTTTTTTATTGCTTACACAACTTAAAAAAACGTTATAAGAATAATCACATAAGAATTTGAAATTTATTTTTGTGTTGGTTTAAATACTTGAATTTTTAATTATTTTTTAAATAAATTTAACTGTTTCACTTTGCTATTTAATTTTTATAGAAAAACCAAATTATTTTATTAATAATTTTTAATAACTTGCAATTCAAACATCTATTTTTATTGATGGAGGTCATTCTTTCTCTTTCTAGTAAGTGACGTCACATTTTCAGTTAGAAAAATGGAAAAAAGTAATGCTGGGAAAATAGTAAGAGTTGTGATTAAATTATCAATTCTAATTTACAACTACAACAATTGTATTATGCTCTCCCTAATATTTTAAAATTTGAATAAGCAGTTACGGGCTTTAGAATAATATATTTTAATGACAGATTTAATTTTTATTCTGAAATCAGTTTGTTGTTTTTCAAAACATATTTAAAACTTCAGGTGACTCCGCTTATTTATCCATTTTAAAATAAATGTGTAAATATTTTAAAATATTTGGAAAAAAGAAAAAAATCTCAAATCTCACAAGAATCTCTTAAAAATAAAAGAACATATCTAAAGTCTAAAATCTGTTTTTCATTCTTGAAGATAAAGGAAAGTAAATGCTCTGAAAGCTTATGCCAATATTTTGACACTTAAACTATATTTTCCAATGACACTTGGGTTAAGAAATGTTTTTGTAATGGGGAAGAATGTAATGGGACATAGAATGACATTATATATACATAAATGATATATATATATATATACATAAATGATATATATATATATATATATATATATATATATATATATATATATATATATATATATATATATATATGTATGTATGTATGTATGTATGTATGTATATAAGCAGTGCGTGTGCGTATTCCCTCAAAAATAACAACGAACAAAACAGGCTGTTTTTCAGTTCTACTATATCAATTGAAATGATCTAAATTATATACATATATTTAAGTGTTTTGAATCTACTCTCTCTTTGAATTACGGGGTTACTGTACTAACTCTTCTTGTGCGACTCGTTAAACTTGAACCATGTTCATGTAGTTGCACACTCACCTGTCTTTTAAAAGTGGAATCCAAAATAAATAAGAATTACTGAATCTGACAAGTATACAAGCAGAAAATTCGAATCCATGATTAGTCCCTTGTCTGTAAGAAAATGAGATAAGTTTAATAATAATCATCGAAAAGTATTCTTTTACCATAGAATGTGTTTGATGTGAGATTCATATATGTTTATAAAATATAAAAATTTTTGTCATGCATCGCAGTCGCATGCAATTACAAATTCAAAAATGATATACATTTAATGAAACTTAGTTTTAATATTATTTTAAAATCTATTCACAATTACGCTTCAGACTTTTATCAATCATACGAATTATAATCATTTTGAACCAGCTGACACACAATAACGTAAACTATTGATAGAGACACTTATATGTGTACATATATTCTATAAAATATTAGTTTTTTATATTAAAAATAGCAGTTGGTAGTGAACATGATAAAGATATCCAATGTAAAATATGTTTTTCCTACAAGAGTATTCACTCTTATATATTAATCTAATACATTTACATCTTTATCATTTTTAACCGAAGTAGCTCAGAAACAATTACATTGTTAAAATCATCGATAATTCTTTTTCAAATTTAAAGCAGATGTGCTTCGTTAGCTCTAAATACAAATACAAAAATAATATATAACCATATCATTTTAAAATTTACGTTTTCCAGAATGTAATAAAGGCACATTGATATTTCAATATTTTAGAAGTAAAGACTAATGTATCTTAAATTAACAATAATTTTTGACAAAATATTAAAATTAAATTTTACTCTGTTATGAGTATTTATTTAAAACGCTTCCGAAATTTAGTTTAAGGAAAAAAAGCTGTATTATTCCATCATTGAAGAAACACATTTATAAGTCACTATTCTCTTTTATAGGAAGAATACTTTTCTAATTTAACATTTTCAATTTCTGAACCTGGTATTGAATTCAATTCTTTAGATGTTCAATGAATGTTATATAGCAGTATTTTAGATTGCAAATGAAATCAAAATGGTATGTTTGCTTATGAAGGAATATTTTGATTTCAGTTATAAGCAAACATGTCATAATGTTTATTCTTTAAATGAAAAATAATATGCTTTAGACTTCAATGATTTTTTATGTATATTTCCTCTTATTGCTACGATTTATTTCCTGAAGAATGCATTTTATTCATTACTTTCTTTCAGTTATACAAAAAGTAATATTAATGAAGTTTAATAAGAAACAGATTACAAATTTACAATCTCCCTAAATAATATTTGTATAGGAATCAAATTTGATCATTTGAAATTAATCCAACGAAATCGAAAATAATTACATTGTAAATTCAAAATGTATTTTAATTCGTATTCTGTAATACCATCAAATACATACAGTTAATCATTTAAATGTGAGAATAATGCTGACACAGATGACTTGAGTTAAAAACATGCAAGATAGTAACAGCTCCATCATTTAAATGACGAGCATTTCCCTTCTGTCAGAACCTGGAACTTAATTTCGCTTTAATTATCTTCAATAATAGCTCTAAATACTGCCTGTCTTTGTTGACTAAAGCAAGAACGCTGGCAACTGATGTCTGTTGAGCGTGATGGCTGCCTTCCCATCTCTGTTTGACATGTGGGAGAAGAATGGGAGGAGGCCACGTGCTCTAGAGAGGATTCTTGCTCAAGATGGAATACTTGCAAGTTGAGGTATTCAAATGGATTGCAATGTAAGAGCAGCACATTGTTAGACATTTTTGTAGCTTAGGTATTGTTGTTCTATCTTGACAGACGTTGATTTGAAGCCTTTGCATTTCAAGGAGAATGGAACAGTTTACCTGTCTTATTTCTTTCACAGCTCAGGAAACACCATTCCTTTCTTTTCTTTTCCAGTGATTTATTTTCCAAAGGAAATTTTCGAACTAACAACTTCTTCAAATTTGCATCGAGTTTAAGTTTGAAACAATGCACACGTTTTACACCATTTCTTTGGATGATGATTTTAAAGAATAAAACTGAAATAAAATTTTAAAATTAAACCATTGAATATTAATTTTCATTACAATCAGTAAAAATGTTTCATAATAAAAATATTTAATTTTTATTTGAGTAAGTCTTGATACTCTGAGGCAAAATATTTTTAACATTATTGTGAATTTAGATTCATAGAGAAACTAAAATATATCTAATAATAATATTTAAACTGCAATCTATCATTTAATGATACATTATACGGAAACACAAATTAATTCCGTATTAGGTTTTTTGATCTTTGAGTTGTGAAAATATTAAGGATTTTCTAACATCTGAGTTACTAATTTCTTATCTTTAGCATGGAGGAGCAATTTTTTTCGACTTGTTTTGATTTAATAGTCAAGTTCACAATGTTTCATGGATACATCAGCACCATGAAAAATCTGTTTTGTTTTTAAGGTATTCCTTTACTATATGATTATCGTTTTATTATAAAACAAAATTTAAATACTGAAATTTAAAAGAGGCACTATTGAAACAAAAATGATTCTGGTAAATGCAATAAAGATCAAAAATTCCTCTGAGGTTTTCCTGTAACGAAACTGAGATTTCAGTTCATTTAAAGTTAACCTTGTTCCCAAGTCACTTAAGTCAAGTTTCAGACAAAACACGCTGATTGCTCAAAGACTGCCTAAACACAACTTCTGTTTCGCTGAGAAATTGAATAACATCTTTTGGACTCTTTATCAAATGAGTTCTCCTTTGATCCCAGAAGTGAGTGGACTGAAATTTGAAGCATCGAGTTTAAAGGAAATGCCGAATAGTAAAAAATGCTCCAACAAAACTTAGCTTACTTAAAGATTATCTGTTTATTAAGGTTTCTATTTTACAACGATGTTCTTCAAAGTATTCAAAAGATTTCTAAAGCAATTTTAAAGGCATAATTTTAAAGAGGAAAATGAGTTTATTTTATTTGGAGATTTTTGCCAAATATGTTAGTAGAAGTTAATTTGCTTAATGTTTAAAATCCTTACCATTTATTAAGACAAAATGTTAAAAATTGATTCATAAAAAATTATCAAAATAACTGGTTGTGCAAGAAACATATTTTTTAAAATTTTTTATATATTAATTAATTTTATTATTTATTAATTTATTAACTTATTTTATATTACTTTATGTGTTGGTAACACATTTTTCAACTTAAAGCAGTGATGTAAATAAAATTAATCAATTTTAATGAGGAACAATTTTTATTAAATTTTATGTATTTATCAAAATAAAAAAAAGAAATGCTGAATTCATCTCATTTCATTTTTTTAAACTAAATTAATGTATATATTTAAATGTTGTAATAACTTTAAATGTTACCAATAAAAACGTCATTAGCTATATTATATGCAGTTAAATAGTAAAACAAATAAAAAATTAAAAAAATAGATCATCGCATCATTGTTATTTTTAAATTTAATATTGAAACTCGTTTTTTGATATTTATTAACTTTTTTATTTTTCATTGCGTAAAGAATTTAAGTATACAAAGTAAAAATTCATAGATTTACAGATTTAAATAATATAAAGAAAGGAAAATAAAGCTTAACAAATTAGAAAAAAATGGGTTTTTTTGGGTTTTATAAATAAGTTTTTAGTCAAAAACAAATTTCACTAACTGTAAATCCTAGCGGCATAAATTGAAGTTCCTTTACTAATTAAGTGAAAGCGATATAGTTCATCTTTATATGACATTAAAAATAACATCTTGTATTTCCTATACTTCTCAATATGTCTATTTTTCACATATATTTTTGAGAAATATTTATTTCCATCATGGATTTATATTTAATATAAACTACTTTCTAAAAGTTAATTGTAAAATTTTGTATGATACAAGGGGAAACATATTTGCCTTTTATACTACATACATAATGCAAAATCATTATTTTTATTTGCTGTAAATATATTATTGAAGCTAATATCATAAGAGTATTTTAAATATTACACTTTCCCCCCTCTATAAACCTGAATGCAATACAATATATATCTATATACCATTAATAACATATCACTTAATATTTTTTAAAAAATTAAAAACAAGACTAACTAAAATCTGTGACCAAATTCGTATCTTATTATTTCCGTCAGAACAAAGAAAAAGTGGACGAAAGTTATTTAAATATAAAATATTTTTAGAGAGGGACATTTTCGTTACATTCCCATTTGTTTCCATCTTGTGTCCGTCGTACAGATGAAAAATATACAGGATACCGCAAAAAACTGTAAATGGAATGCGACAAAGAACGCCTTGATAAGCGCGCGTGGATATATTTAGCTCTTTCTGAGCGAATGTGTGCTTGAGCTTTTAGTCTTTAAGCACGCAAATAAAGAAGGCTTTTCTTAAGCAGAGCCAAAACATACGAGCCATTTACGAGCTACAACAAGGGCTGCTGTTTCTTCTCTCGCTTGATTACGTCATCGCGTTCAGATGGACTCCGAACTTAATTACGATAAAAAAGTGTGTTCTGTGTGCTACGAAACCAGATATATGATCTTTGTAAATATAGCAAAAATGAACTATTCATTGAAAGGATCATTTTATTAATTGTTAAAATATAAGTTTAAGAAAACATAAGGTTACAATGAATAATAATAATGCCTTTATTTTTGAAAATGTTGAATGAATTAAAAATTAAAATTATATTTCTATATCTCAACATTTAAATAAAAATTCTTTGTAAAAACATAAAAATGTACAATTAGTATAAGAATGTATTGAACATAAAGTAGAAACGCTATTAATAGGTGGAAACAAGCGAATTAATTTGTGTAACAATGAAGATGTGTAAAGACCTTATTTATGTCCATATAGTCGGTTGTGTATGGAGAGGAAATTAAGCACCAATGCCTGATGAATGTATTGAATAGTAATACACAGAAACTAAAAAACTTTCAATATAAGGACAAAATTTTTATTTTAACATTACATAAATTTAAGATTATTTCATTATTTTCTGGTCTCAAATGATGCTGGCATAACAAAATTATCTATTTAAAAGTATTAAAGTGATGTTGATATCTATTACATATAATGTTGATAACAAAATTCTAAAATCTTTCATATGATATTTTAAATAGAAAAATTCACAGCTTATCCCCATGACATATTTTGTGATGTGCTTTACTTATTACTGAACATGAAAATGTCTCACTATCTACATGAGATCGCTGAGAATTCCTTTCAGATGGTTTGTAGATAATTATAATTATGAATATCCTGCCTAGAGAAACTTCATTATTCTTATATTCATTATAAGTTAATATCAATATATATATATATATATATATATATATATATATATATATATATATATATATATATATATATATATATATATATATATATATATATATATATATATATATATATATATATATATATATATATATATATATGCATATATATATTGTAGTGCTTTTGAACCATTAAAGTAATTACTTTACAAAACTTTAATAACTTAATAAACTTTACATAACAGAAGTATATTTTGTCATAATTTAAATATATAGTGTAAGAAAATATGTTCCGCGTAAATGTGTACGTGAAAATTTCTTTATATCTCCGTAAACATCAGGGTACAAAACAAGATGTCAGACTAACACGATTGGGAACACAGATCTTTTCTAGATAAATTTCTAAATGTTTATAGTAGTCTTATCACTCAAAATTGAAGATAAGCGTTCCTGAGCTGGAGTTAAACGCATTTCCTGTTCATATCACAGTGAAAACGTGTCGGATTAGTTTTAAACGAGACTGGCTCTGAACTCCCTTTACATTTTGTAAGTATGAAATAATAATTTTATTTTTTTCACTAAGAATTTTATGTGTAAGGAAAAAAATCGTTTGCAAGCAGTATATAGTTTAACAATAAAAATAAGCTCTTCAGTAAATTATTTTTAGATTTAGAAGAAGTAAAAAAAATCATTTTAATGGCATTTTCTAAAAATCAATATTATATCTCAGAAAATATACGTTTAGCTCGCTCTCAGCATTTAATTAATCACTTTTAATCCAATATTATTTTTAATCATAAGCATACCTAATATTAGAAGACGCGTATTGATGAAAAATAGCTTCGTCTAGCAATTTTTCAAGACCAGCAGAAACTTAGCGAAAATTAAAGACCAAAGAAAAAGGAAAATTAAAGTTTTGTTTCAGTAATTTGCATGCATTAATGTATAGATAAGAACGTGTAAATTCATAAAAAATGTCGATAACGTCATTTTGCATAAGGTTTATTATGTTTATGATTATTATTTTTATACCTTTATTGAACATAAAATTTTACATTTCCTAAGTTATCACGTATTTATTAAGATTTCAATAAATTAGCGCTTCATACGGGAAGAAAAAATTAAATTAGATTCTTTTCATTTATTTATTTATTTTGATTAGTCGACGCTATAATCTTATTATTAGTGAAGAGGCTGAAATCTCTATTTTTTTTTAATAATACGTTTAAAATTCTACATTGTGAAGTTAAAAGACGTGAGATATATGCGTAAATAATAATATTTTCCATAATTCAATTAAATATATATATATATATATATATATATATATATATATATATATATATATATATGTATATGTATGTAATAGTATGTATGTATGTATGTATTAAAATAATTGCCAAAAGGATTTCAGAATATTTCTAAAGTTATCTTGAGCTCAATTAAAATATTGTATTTTATTTATAGTGCAAATTTAAATCCACTAAATATTTTATAATTAGAATACATTTCTTATCATCCAATTTAATGAAAAGATAAGCCAAAATATGAATTTATGTTTATTTTACTAATTGTATTTTACTATCCTTGGGAAATTTTTATTTCAAAATCATCTAGCTTTGAAGAAGCGTAAGATGATATTAGTAAGTTGTCAGTTGTTACAACGAAACTGCAATGCTGGAATATGTATGTGTATATGTATATGGATTAATGTATTATAGATTTAACAGACATACGCATGATTTTTCTTAATACTTTTAAAATTTTATTTTAGTTGGCAAAAATAGGTATTGTACAACAAATTATATAATAAGTTACGTAATTATCAAAAATTTTCTTTAAGGCATAAATCAAAATAATCCGTTTGCAGTTCTGATATATTTAAAGTTTATCTACATTAAAATATATTAAATTTTATCTCTCTTAAAAACGCATGTAAGTATAAACTATGTACAGATTTAAGATCTATCTTAAAATTGTATAATTTCAGAATATAACATCAAAATGTTCACTGTTCCAATCTACCGTATACATTTATAACAGAACTTGTTGAAATCTTCATTGTTATTCTATTAGTGTTACAGAAAGCAATGCAGACTAATTTTAAATATCAAAGGTGGAATCAACAAAAACTGGCATTCATATCAAACAATAATGTATCATAATTTTACTTCCCAACAGGGAAATTTACTGGATTCTATTGATTTTAAAATGTCCATCTCATAGTGAAAGAAATTGTATTTTGGAATCAATTTCTTGGAGAATATCAAAAAGAAAAAAAAATTATTCAGTGACAGAATTCACTTTTTTTCCTTTCACGTTATCTTAAACTACAAAAAAGTTAAAATAAAATATTTCTATCAATAAAATAGTTTTACTTAAAGCAATAAATAATGAATAAGTGAAAAGTAGAAAACATATTTTAGATATGAGATTAAAATCAGCTCTAATCGCATCATTTGTATCCATAATTGATGAGGTCCCTTGATTAACTCATGAGACGAAGAAGAATGTCCTCATAACCTCATCAAGTAGGAGGCATCGACATCTAACCAGGAGCAATGGTAATGAATCATCAAACAGCCACCCTTGATCTGAAGGGAAGACCCCGCCTTATCATTGGTCTTTCATTATTTAATGAACTCGGAAAAATAGTCCAATGATTGAGAACTGACGTCGCTAAGAGTGGAAAGGTTTCGCTGCTTTCTGCAATAGATTGCTGTACCCGGCAACATCCTCCGAATCAATAGTGACATCTTTTACACCATTAAAAAACCTAGCATTTTAAACTTCTATTGAAAAGATTTCAATATTTGGTGACTTTCTCTTGGTATCATTTTCTATGACTTCTAAATTAAATTGTCAAATAAATATCATTTAGATACTCTTTATTTGACACATTATTTGTTGACCCAACTTATATTTATAAGGAATTAATTGTATTCCTTTTATTTAGCTTAACCCATGTTTTTTTCTTACGACAGTTGTTTTGGTAAAATAATTGCATTTGTGAACTCATATTTTGAAAGAGATATTTTTAAATTCAATCTCCTACTTAAATGCAATCTTTATATTTAAATTCGTATAAAAACAACTTTTTTCGTTTGATTTGGCTTCTTAAATGATTCATTTAGTCAATGAACAATACTTTGCTAATTTGATATGCATAAATGATATTAAAAGTACCTTATGTGGGCAATGCAATTTCTATTATTTTTCAAATGTGCTTGAAGTTTTATTTTAATTTTTTTAAATTCTGTTGGGAGATATAAACTTTGAATTATATAAATCCTTAACTTATAGAAACATTCTGCTTAAAATTTATTAAACGTAAAAAAATGCTTTAAAAGTGACATTTTATTATAAAACGTGTACTTTAATTGCTGTATTTCTAACCACACTTAAAAAATTTCAATTGCATTACAAATTATTACTCTTTAAGGAAACATTTAAATTAGGAATACAATTAAAAATATTATTTCACTTATAATAAAACAAGTTCTCATAATTTTATCAAGGAATAAAAATACCTAAAATATGACAAAGCTTGTAGATTGTAAATATTTAACAATAATAGGAATATATTAGTATTATTTGCATTTCTAAAAGTATGCTAAAAATTATTTCAGTTGAGCTTTTCTAAAAGTAATCTCAAGCATTTCTCTTTAAAATTGCAGTAAAATTTTTGATTCCAAATTATATACATCACATAAATTATTTAAAGTATTCCTATTAATTAAAATGTTCATACATTTTTAAACTTCGAATATTAGTATGCTATCAATATCTATTATTAGTAGTATTATATAGCGTAAGGCATTACACACACAATAATATTTTTTCCCATAAAGTTGAATATTTTCTTATATTTTTGCCAGAGTAAAAGCTTTCTAGAATAATAGTTTTCTCCAGTACTCTACCATATATATCCATTTCTTCATTCTATGCGTTTCTTTGACAAATTTTTAATTCTAAAAGATCTCCGCTCGGAGTTCATTAATTTCTCAGTGCTGATAGCCGAGAACCTTGTTTGTTGTTGAATCGTGTCTTTAATCAGCATGCCAGGCAATCAAAGCAGCTCTTTGATTGATCTACTCATTGTTTGGTCTTGATGTTGACTGTCACTCGGCTATCCCACGTCCTTCATCATACATCTAGACCTACTCTGTTCACGGGTATGATGGATGGGTGGCAGATATTGGAGCCAATAACCTTTATCTCACCTTCCGATCGCTTTATTTTTTTATGTCTTTTCAAAAGGTTTACAGCTTTTATGCTTGGATTAAAATGTTCACTAATGCATGCTTTCTCCGTAAAATATTTGAGAAAAACTAAGATAGTAAGCTTCCATTAACACAATAAATGTAATTTAAGAAAGGAGTTCACGGCATCAAACATTTTAGATAAAACATTTTAGAGTTTGATCTCCTTTTGACCATCATATTAAATAATAAGAGTACTTATTGTTATACATTTTTGATACTTATTAATGTAGATTCGATGTTTTTGGACAAAAATACGTTTTTGCTTATTTACACAAATATCAGTAAAAATGTTTAATAATTTATTTCAAAAAGAAATATGAGATCATTTTAAAATAAAACCTCTGTGGTTAATAAAAATCTAACAAAGAGTAATTAAACTTTCAATTCATTGTTATATTTAGGAAAGAGTTCGTACTCAATCATGTGCATTAAAATATATTTAATAATAACAGGGTTCCTACTTTATTTATTTATTTATTTATTTTTTGCTACGCCAGTTTTGAGGAGTTTTTTTTTAATCATAATAGAAAGGATATATTTTTGTACTGTAAAAATACATGAATAATTTTTTCACGCATTAGAAATCAGGAATAATTAAAGAAATAAAAATTATTTGTGAAAAATTGTTATATATACAAAAATTAAATTCAGAAGGCAAAAATTAATTCCAATAATAAAAAAATAAAAAAACTGGTTGATAAAATAAGCATCAGAAATTGTTAAAATAATCTACGTGCAACTGCTATTATTAGCTAATACTGAATGACCTTCTGAAGGTATTATCAAATATATATGAAATAAAGTCTACTCCACATGACGCTAAGCTTTCCAAATGAGGTAGAAACAACCCTTCACACTGTAATCTCGAGTTGATACAGCGTATGATTTGGGGTGGGGGAGAATCTATTTGTTTCTTCCCTAGGCTTTATTACTCTTTTCTGCTTGAAGTGGGAGGCCTAATTGTCATGTCTAGGAAGGAGCTGTGCTGCTGCTAAGTGAAAATCTGCGATTTTATGCTCAAGCAAAAAGCCTGCCTGCAGGTCTCCAGCGTATCTCTCAGCAGGGGAATGGCGTCATCAGAAAGCTACTACTTAATCTTTTCTGTAGCTCCAGTAGGTAATTTCTTGCTTTTTATGGCTTGTCTACTGCACGCGTTATAAGGCAACTAAAGAAATATGCTTGTCACAACTCGTTAGCTATTTAGTATATTTCGTTAAATGATGAAAGCAGATTACTCAGGGATTATTTTCTTAAGATTCAAGACATATTCTCTTAAGCAGTTTATCATTGCCAATAATTATTTTAATGAAAATATTTGAGTGAAAGTATTAAGTAAATTCATATGCAAGTCAGATGTTGAAGCATAAATTCGAATTTTCTCTGATGCTATACCTCCTCATATTTATGACTTGTCTTTGGCAGATTTATCCATACGACACTCGTATAATATTTCATGAGTTTCGTAATTTCATAAAATCTTATATATTTGAAAATGACAAAATAAATTACTACCAGATTACTATTAGTAAGTTTTACAATGTATCTTGAAAAACAATTCAAATAATCAAAGCTTTGTGAAATTTTATAAAATATGTTAATACTAGGGTACATATAGAACTTAAATTCTTATTTTAAAGCTAGTTTTAAGAACTTATAAATGCGTTTTTATCAAATTTTGTAAAAGGTTTTAGTCTTTAGAATATTTTTGAAAATTATTATAAATTGATTTAATGATGTCTCTTATAAATATAAGAATGAGCTATTTTAAGAAATAAAATTAATTTTTAATTATCAAATTAAACTAAATTTAGCAACTTAAGAACAACCTTCGACCTAATCTTCTTATGAAAAAATATATTTAGTGGAATCATCGTTGAAAAAATTTGAATTCTAAAATAAAATCACTTTTTAATGCAGTTTTACAGAATTCTCAGTTTTCATAAATCTAGTACCTAATATTATCTATGAAATTATCTTGTAAGCTCAAACAGGGCTATATATTATTAAAAATATACTTAAAATTCTGAAAATTGTTTTATTTATATAAATAAATTTACAGTTTATATTTATTTGTAAATAATATAACATGCAATTATTAATATTTTAATAAACTGATGACAAACTAAATAATTTTGATTAACCTGCTCCTGATATCCATTATTTATATCCGAATTGAACCCAGTAAAATTATTCTAACTGTGGAAACTTAATTCATTTTTATTTAATCATAGCCACATTTTAAGAAATATATGTCCGTATAGTTGAATTATTTTTCTTTATAGTTATGTATTTACTTTAATTTCTGTGAATAAGATATAAGATTTCACGTAAATTTTTTTTGAAAATAAAAAAAAATTATTTTAATTTAAAAGAAAAGGAAAGATCCTCGTATTTATTTGAAGTACTTCAGAATTTCAGAAATTTGAGTAAATTTAAATTTGAATTTCTGAAGAAAAAAAAATGATGATTGTAATTTTTGTCTTCTTATTGACGCTAAAATTTACCCCCTATTGTACATAAGTAAACTTATTATTTTATCTCATGTGCTAGGTGACTCAATAAAGTATGACTTTAAGGTGAAAAAGCCTCCCTCGTTTTCAAGAACTCCCTTATCAGCGATTACTCATTTTCCCTATTCCCGAACTGATTTCTCCTTTATTTTTCATTACATTCAAACAAATTCATAAAGTATTAATACTTTTCCTACAACTTATATTTTTATATTAAATGCATAAATTACTTGATTTATCATTGAAGTAGAATTTTTTGATAAAAGAATTCCACAATGTAGCTATAAAGTAGAAGCTCCGTAGAATATATTGATTGCTGTGTACCTTTGAAGATATTGTTATAAATTTCCAGCATTGTTTGCACAAGTGCATGACAAAGAATTACCATTTATTGCTGCGTTTCATCCGGTGATCTACAGTTTATGAGCTTTGATTCTGTGTAATACTGTGAAGATGTTTTATTTATATTTTCTATTTTATTTTTAGTCTTTCTATATTATTTAGCCAACATGCAGTATTTTTTGCGATCAAGAGGTATGAGTTATATAAAAGTAATCAAAACATAATGAAAACCTCTGGACAATTGAAGTTCATATATCAAGCTTCAAAGCTGTTAGTTTTGCTAAATCAGCGTGATAATTTACAAAGACTTATCAAACACCAAAATTTTCTCTTGCGAAATCGATTAGTGACAATTGTCCCTTGTTTTACCTTTAATGCAAAAGCATTCAATAAAACTTGCTCCATTCCATTTTCTGATTCCTTTCGCTTATTTTACGACCAATACATTCTTATAGTATATGATCCGCATATTAAATAATGGGATAAAAGTCATAATATTGTATTAGATAATTAATTTTATACAGATAACGCGTTACACATTTTTAGTCCTGAATGAGTAGATATATATGACATATTTATGTTAATGAGGAAGATTATTTTTTAAAAGTACTTGGTCATTAATCCAGCCCAGTATTGTTAAGTTGTAAGAAATGCAACGATTAATTTATTGAGGGTTATATTAATTTAATTCTTACATAATTTTTGTTTTCAGTAAACAATTTAAAAGCACACTGAAAATTTGCAGGTAGCCAAAATAATTTTCCTAATATGTGTGATTGTTATTTGTTAATGTAGTTTCTAAATAAGAAATGGATAAATATTAAGCACTAAATAAGAACAATTAAAGTATCGTTACTAGTTCCCCATAAATGGGCCATAGGAGTTAAGGAAATATTTTTAAAAGTGAAACAGTACACTTTAATGTGTAAGAAAGGACTCTGAAAATTAGTTAGCACAATTCCTCATTAAAATTTACGAATTTTTAAGAAAGTTACTTAAAAGAGCATCAAAATATTCGCAAACATACGTCCTTGAGCTTATACACAGATTATGCGGACACCATAATTGGTATCATCTCTGAATCACCAAAATCCTCTAACCACTTTGAGATCCTGTCCTATCACCTAACATAAAACACCATTGTCAGTCAATTTTTGTATGCTAGAAATTATATTTGGCACTCACATTTTCTCAAGTAAGAAAATTTTCATTTAAAATTAACAAGAGATTTTCTCAGAAACCAAACTCATAATTTCCTCTTGCGTTATTTAGGCTGTGTATACCAAACTTCAGGCCTTTGAATATTTTATATTTTAGTTGTGACATTAGCTGTGAAAATAAAAACCTATTCCAGATCAAGTTCTGTTTTTTTTTTATAACTCTCAAAAATCACATTTGCCACCAGTCGTTCTTTAATGCAGAAAGGGAATCGAAAATTCTATTCGAATTTCTTAAATATTTAAATGAATAAAAAATACGTTGTTAATCATGAATCAAAAGTTAAATTCATAAAATTATTTTATTTGTGTTTTTTTTAAACCTAAAAATAGTTTTTGTACCCAATTCAACTCAGTAAACATGTGGATTAAAATTTGGTAAAACATTTCAATCCGTTAGACGTGTGGTTAGATGTTAAATACTATGTTTTTGAATATTTTAACTTTAGTTCACATCTTGCTCTCAGACTTTCAAACAGTTCAGATTTTATGGGCCATTTTAAGCCAAATAAAAATGATCATTTATTATGATTTTCTTGAGACACACTTAGGAGATAAATTTCAATTAGGGCTCAAATATAATCTCTCAAGGCATTTTGAATCTGGAAATAACATAAAAGTTTTCTTTAGCATTATACTTTAATTAAAATATAAAAATGCAGATTTTTTTTAATTAAAGCATGGCATGATCCAAGATGAACATAAGAAGGCTGTAAAAAATTAACATAAACATCATTAGTTAATTTTAAGAATTCGTTAGTCTGGGAATAGTGTGATAAAATCTGAATGTAATATTTGAAAACGCTGGTTTTGACGTCTTAGATTCATTAAACTTAGATTCATTAAAAACATTAAACAATGGATTTTAACATATATAATATAAATAAAAAATTAACTTTAAAAGACAGAATGAGATTTTCAGTGATGAAAAACTTATCTTGTGTGCACATATAAAATTATAATTCCATGAAAATTTTATGATGTATTTAATACCATTTCTCTAAAATAAAAATATATTATTCGTGAATCGTGTAAAAATATAAGTTATGCTTAAATCAAAAATTATATATTTTTTATTATGAATACTTTCATGTAATTTTACACAGAAAAATTAGACTTGAAAATTTTGAATTTTTTGAAAATTTAAAAATAGAGTTCATTAATAATTACTGTAAAAAATAACAGTCATTATTTAATGACAATTGATTGAATGTATTTAGGATAGATAGGTAAAAGTAAGGGAATGCACTGTTATTTATTCATTCATGGAATATTTAACAAATGTTAATTTTATAGACAGCGTAAGATTTTTAAATTTAAAAAATATGCATTCATTTAAAGTGCTCTATTTTACATCCTCAAAATAAACAATTCTCTTTCAAAACACTCCGTACAATTTCTTACAACAGAGTATAAAATCTGTAAAAATTCGTTCTACATGTTTCATTGAACAGAGAAACTTTCTAACCGATTTCAATCAAGTTGATAATGAACGCTATGTATGTGCCAATTCTCCATTGTGAGAAACACAGCCGGTTCAAGCACTCCATTGAATGCCCGGTGTCGGCAAACCCCTCTCACCAGCTGAATTCAACCGCATCGCAACCAAGCAAACCACGAATCGGCACTCTGAGATTGTCCTTTATAGCCAACCCATGAGGCAGGACATCGAAAACTCATTAACCCCTTGAAGTGCAGGTGGAGCGATTGGAAAGGAGAGTGCCTTGTCACATGGATTGAAACTTGTTGACTTGAATCAGGAGATTAGGAATCGCGTAAGGACATGGAAATGGCATATCCCTTCCAATGGAAACATTACCGTTTTATCGAATCATTTATCTCAGTAGTCTGGATTAAATTGTTTTGCCCGCAGTATAAATTGTTAGCTCAAATATTATCAGTTTCTGTACAGTAAAACGGACATTTAAAAATAATAATCGTTGTCGATTATCAACAATGCAATTATTAAGAACATTTTAAGAGCTTAGAACATACACACAAAAGATAATAAATAAATATTTTTCCCAAACAAATTATGTATAATTTATTTGGGAATTGACTATTTAAATAATCATATACAGTATTGAATAATATTTTATATCTTTTCTTTAATGAAATGATTTTAATTACTCTACTTTTTCCTTTCAGATTTTCAATTTATAATATTTTCCAAATGATTATATCATTTAAAACTGCACTTTTTACTTATATTACTTTTAAAAATATACAGTATCCGTTCCTTCACGTTATAATTAAATGCTAAATAAACAAATTCTATTCATTACATAATAATTAACTTTCAGGCTTTATGCTTGTATCACTTATTACCAATACGGTTGTAATATGAAAACTTTTAACAAATTATTTAGTGCTATATGGTTAAAGGTAACATTCATACGAGTATATATTAAGCAACATATCTATATTATTAACAGAAAAGTTATATATAATGAAATTCAGCTTATACACACAGTATATATATGAAAGCAAAATCTTATGAACAGCTGGTTTCAGAAATTGTACTCAAAATTGTCTGTATCAGAAGAATGCATTAAGGCAAATCGTAAGCAGAATAATTTCATGTTAATATAATGTAATCTATTAGTAAAATTATTAAATGTTTTTAATATTCTCTAATTTTATATTCGTATGTACATTAGTATCAAATAAAAGTAAATAATTGAGGATGCGCAAGAAATACAAAAATTTTAATTATTGTGGTGTACAAATTAAATTATTTAAAACAATTTCACCTAAAATGCACAAGTATAGAAGATTAAACACTTCAGTAACTATTTATGTAATTCAGTATTCAAAACTTGTATTATGATATTTAGAATTCAATTCACGTTTAGAGAGTATATTTTAAACAATTTTACCATTTTAAACATATCAGCTCTATTATACTTAAGTACAAAAATTTAAATATAAATGGAGATAGTATTAAATTATATATATCTTCAGTATAAAAAAATGTATGAGATGAATAGAAATTTATTATAGAAGTCACATTTTGCTTAAATAAAATATTATCAATATTTTTCCTTCTTATGATGATGCGGATCAGGAGAAAAGATCATGCAGGTCGTTTTGGCTTTACCAATTTATCTGCTTTTCTGCTGGCTTTTTTAAAAAATTTCCTAACTCTTAGACATCATCAAACAAATATATAAGGGGTAAAGAATTTAGATTGTTTAAAATTAAAAATGAATTTATTAAAAAATAAAATTTTTAAATGTATTTTATTAAATTAAATAAAGTTAATATTGGAAAGGAATATTTGAAGAATGCAGTTTTTGAAGAAAGAAATTTTATCATTTATATCGAATGATAGCATAAGATTAGTGATACGGGAATACTTTTTTTATTACATTTCATAAATATTCCTTTCACAAATTTATAGTTATATAAATAAAATAGCAAATTATAATAAACAATTAAGCATATGTAATCCTTGATTTTACAGGAAAATATTCTTTTACAGAAAATCAATTATCTAGAAATGTTAAAAAGAATAAATATAAATCAATCTTAATAAGCAACACACTATGTTCTTAAGTTAAATATATCAAATCATATAATCAACAACTAAGAAATTATTCAGTTTAGAAAAATGACATTTGATTGAAAAAAAGCACCATTTATCTTTTACCCCGATATTCGTTCGTTATTCTGCTTCCGTATTTAAAACTACAGAGATGCCAGCAAGAAAGCTTATTTTTTTACTTGAAATGATTATGAAAACTTAGCGGCTAATCATTAATCATTAAAAGAAGACAAGTTAATTCGTTTCCCTACTTGTATGGGGAAAAGATAAATTACTAAAGATTATATTCTTCAGCCGATACTATTCTATTTTGTAATCTTTTTCCACAGGTGATAAGAATATACAAAGTCTAAAATTAAAGTACTTTAAAAATCCATTCTATCAAAACTTACAAAATAAAATTAGAGCCAAAAAGTGACAAGAAAAAGTTGAATTGAAAATCATCTGAAAATTACTTGTGAGTGCTATTCATTGGAGCAGCGGAAAATGTCCGGATTAGTGTTGTAGCGAAACGATCTATTAGCGTTTCTCCCCCATGGAACACATCGCTGAGCGATCAAACAGAAGAGCTTTATTAAAATCCATCGTCTACGAATAATGAACGCACTAAATTATTTGGCTTCACGAGATTTGGCGTCATTCCAAAGGAATGGAAACGATTCGTTAGATGAATAGATTTAGGGAAGCCCTCACTTATGCCAGCAAAGAATGGATTTTCTCTCAGGTGTCAACGGAAGAATGCAAATAAAAGCGTATTTCATTTCGAAATATCTCGATCTAAATGAGAGCAAAGGGACCAAAGTTGGAAAAGATTTTCTTTTCTATTTTACTTTGGCTTTGTTTTTTATTTTTCTCTTTCAAATGTGATAAGCTTAAATTAAAGTAAAGAGATAATAGTGACATAAATTCAGAATTGTTTATATAAAGGTTTTGTATAATTGTTGCGTTTTTATGTTGTTGCGTATATATATATATATATATATATATGTATATATATATATATATATATATATATATATATATATATATACATATATATATAAATTACTCGTATAAACGAAGCCTTTGAAATATCGGACGACTGTAGGTTTTATTAAAATTGGGCTTTATAAAATATAGTGAGACTTCTCAAATTGCACGTTGGAATAAAATTCCAATAACTTTCTTCTTTACATTCAAGTTTATCGATCCAGTGTCTAACATTCAAAGCCTATATATCTGGAGAATAAAATAGGAATTCAAATTTTTTCTATGGAAGAATTAGAAAAGTAAATCATGATACGACTGATGATTTAAAGTTATAACTTATATATATGAAACCAAATTAATTAAAATATAAGCAATTGAGACAGTTAATGCCTGTAATTTTAAGCATATAATTCCTCCAAAAAATGAAAAATAAATAGGAAAATCCTGTTTCTGACATAAAACTCAATTAATTAGTGGCTGTGGTTTTGCTTTTGTAGGTATTACTGCTTCCTTGTGATTTTCCATTGTTGTTTTAATGCTACTATTTTTATTTACCCGCAATTAGTATACACAAATTCTATTCATTCAATACTCAGACATTGTTTTGGAAATGCATTTTGAGAAAATTTCTTTGGTTTACATAATTGTCATTTTTTTGCATTTCACACTAATATTAAATTTTAAATCTATGAATTCATCATTTAATAAATACTGACTTACTTGAATATTCCTGCTATGTTTTTCAAAACATTTTCGCAGATTAACATGCAAAAAAGTCACGATGATATTAAATAATGAATTTTAAAATAAGGATGAAATCTACGCTATATTTAACTGTTTTAAATAGCAACTGACATCATTGCTAAGCTTTTCTTATGTGTGTGTATGTGTTCCACTACACATTTTTCGTAGACCTTCAGTTGCTTTTCCACTTAAATGAAAAATAAAATTTTTAAATTATATTACATTACAAATTGCACTACTATGAGGTCTACCTTACAAAATACTATACAAAATCTGGATTTTTTATGAATATTTACATAAAATTTCAGTTTTATAAAAACTAAATGTTGCACTTTTATAAAAAAAAATAATTTTTATACAAATCAGAGTTAAAATTAATGAAATAAAAATGGCAACAGAAATACTCATTTTTATACTTTAAGTCAATTAGAAAGTCAGAACCATAAAAACGCTTCAAATCTTTCGCTCCTTAAATTACTAAATATACAAATTGTAGGATGTTTCAGGAAACTTAAAAATACTAAAAACTGTACTTTCATTAAAAAAATTTGCATTTAAAAGTAAAAAAGTATTTTTTTGGATTGAATTAATGCTTTAATTTATAAAAATATAATGTAAAAAAAACAATATGTTAATTATTTTATTCACGCTGTAAAAGTACAAGTTTTTCAAATAATTTTAAAGTTGGACTAATGTTTCTAAGAAGGAACTAAGCAGACTAAACCTTATTTTTTATTGTAAGAGTAAATTGTGACTTAAAAAATAATAAAATAACGTATCGTGAGTTAAAGAAAAATGGAAAATTAAAAAAATAATGTGTTCATAGTTATTTTACAAATTACAATAATTCATGAAAGAAATAAAAATCTTTGAATTTCAAATCAGAGCAATTTTTAATTTCTAATTTTGAAAATATTCCTTAGGGATTTGGGCTGTAATTTGAATTTAGTAATATCAATGGCATGAATTAAATAAATTAAAAATAAGCAAGTAATTATTTGAGCTGCCTCGCATTATGATTCTCAGTTAATTAGGTACTTGTGTACTACATAATAAAAATCTCTATTATTGGAATTTGTTAAGATTGATAATAAAATCTACGAATGTGGAAAATGTTTTGCTTTTAACAATAATTTCATGAATGGATATTTTTTGGCAACCTACCCATAAAAAATAAAAATAAAAATTGAATTTTTCAGATTAAATTATATATCACAAATTATGCTTTTGTATGCATTTGATTCAAAAGGTAAATGTATAGCTTATCTTTTTTTAATTTTTTAAAATGTATTTGTAACAAGAGTGATACACAGTTGAAATTTTTTAATGGAATCACACACATAGTCATCTATTTTAAATATTTTTTTTTCATATTAGTCTTGAAGGAGTTTGTCTTCTCACATTCTTGTAGAAATATTAAAAAATAGCTCCACTGTAAACTTTGTATAGATTTCAGTAGTTTTATTTTTCATTACAGTTTCGAATAATTCTATCATAAATATGGATTTTGTGAATAAATGGAAATGTTATGAAAAATATTTCCCTCTCCTTTCTGAAGACATTTTTTGAAAAAAAATCTTTTTAGGGTGTAACCAGCTTGAAACTTTTTTGTGGAGTTTTCACATATTAGAAAAACATTTTTCTTTGCCTGTAATACCATATCAAATAAAGAATTCGAAATATATGAAATATTTCAGAGAAAAATCTTTGAAGAACTTTTAACTGCTATAATTCAAGAATGCGAACAGGAAAATTTTAAAATACTTTTACATAATTTCAGTAAATTTTAGTAAAAACATATTTTTCAATTCATAAGAGGTTTGAATATACGAGGTTTTATCTAACGCTAGCTTAAAAGTCTTCCGGAAATTTTAAATTATAAATCAGCTTAAAAGTTTTGGAAAGCTATTCAAAAGAACAAAATTTGCATATAAATTACATTTGAAATATAAAAACATACTCTGTAGTTTCCAAATTTATGTTAATATTTTTATAATTGTGGTACTCCTATCAAATAGTAATTTAAATCAAAATTCTCACATAAAATGAAGAAATTTGGTAATCTATTATTTTGTGAAATCTAAGTTTCGAAATTATTTATTTTGATAACAGCAAGTTAAAAGATTTAGTTAAAAATTTAAATGTTTGTCATTATAATGAAAATATATTATACAATAAAATATGTAAGAGTATATGGGCAGAAAATAATTGAATTTAAATCGTGTGAACAGTATATCTATGACACGTACACTCACATGTGAAAGTTACATAGTAGCATATTTAATAAAAAATTTGTTTTTAAATCAAATTACGAATCAAAATTTTGACATAAATAAGCTATTTTTTTTGAAAAAGGAAACAATAAAAAGTGTAGTTAAGTTATAAAGCAGGCAATGATAGGTTAACGAGATAGAAATAGGAATGTAAATAATAAAAATATAGACCGAATGTAACTGTAAACTTGGTTGAAGTTTAATTCTAGCTGAAAAGGGAATGCAATTTATAATTACTTTCTAATCTGTTAAGCAGACCAGTAAATTTACAAAGATTTTCCATTATTTTACAAAATCATAGGCAACGATAAAATAGTTTTATTGATACAGAAATAATCCTTTGTAATTCATTTCAACAGAATTTCTAAGATTAATTAATAATTAAAATTCTCTTTCTCTCAAGGAAGAGTGAAGAATTTTTAATAAATTTTTGGTTTTCGAGTCTTCCTCAAACAAGATTAAACTTGTATGTAACTACAAATTAATAAATTTTATCATGATTAAGTAATAAATTAACATTTAACAAGAGAGGGCGATGGTTACGGTGCTTGGAATGCCGAAATAGTTTGCCATAAACAGGCATAGCTAACAATCTTGGTCTAAGAGCTCATAAAATGCCACCAAATAACAACATAGCCTCGCTTATAATTAAACGGGATTGATTTTTTGAGATAACAAGACTTTACTGAGAGACGATATTTCAGCTAGGAAGCGCTGATGGAATCATTATGAAGCTCTAATGATTTTCCGGTTGGGACAGGGAAAAACTCTTTTTCTCCGAAGACTTAATAGGTAATACGGTTGTGTGACATTAGCAGATGTAGTAGTTACCTTAGTCACACTGAGTAGTCAAGTTTTTATATTAGTGCAACCAAAGTAAGTACTCTTCACTATCAATACTTAATATCCAAGATCACATTCCACTTAAAAATATTTATAATGAGCGTAATTACTGGGGAAAATCTCTTTTAACTCAAACTGTTGATTAATTTGTAATTCAGCCCTTAATGATTCTGATTATATTTCGTCAAAATATCTGTGGTGTTTGTTGAGATTAAGGAAATTTTAATAAACTACTTTTATGCTCTACTCAACACAATTTTGATTTGCTTAGTAACATTTTAATGAATCCTACATTTGGACTATAATATCAATTTATTTCATGCAGAAAGCATAAAGCTTAGCTCTCAAATTTACTTTGCTTTATTCACAATGCAGTGATTTTTATGTATAAATTCAAAGAGCTCTAAAAATATACAAGTTAATTAAAGGTATTACGTAAAAAGTAAATTTTAAAATTAAGTTTTCATATTAAATTCTGTTTTGTAACCCAATTTAGAGTTAGACAACTAATAACTTTTAAGGATTTAAAGATGAGTCAAGAACAACTTGAATATATTGTATATGAATTATTTCATTTTAAAACATCAGCAAAAGCAAAAGAAATGATCAGGAATTAATTTTTACTTCAGATTTAAAGTAACAATTACAATTACTTCAGATTTAAAGTAATTTTAAAATAAAATTAATGACAAAAGAACACCGTAATATCACCTAATATGCACAGCCCAGTCACATTAAAGTCACAATCACGTGCTTTCGACATCGACGTTAAATAACCAATCACAGAAGTCAAGGAGTAGCACAATGCAGTTGAGCTTATATAACGAATGTGTGAGGGCTTCGGAAAGCATTGTAATCGTTCGTGTAATACAGAAGCGAAGTAATTTATCCTATACCAAAAATGGGATGATCATTAGCTTTCGGGCCAAGGGGGAATATTTCCGAAATGGCTAATTTTGTGAACTGTTTGCATGTCGTCATGGTAAAAATGTACCGTGCATGGGAAAATGAGACACCGCCATCGCAACTGTGGTGCATCACGGGCGATAGATGTCTGAGATGAGTGACAGCTACGGAGATGCTTTCGGGTGAATAGACGAGCTACCGTTAAGAAACTGACCACCCAGATAAACCAAGAAACTACCAACAGTGCCTCCCAAAATACTGTTCAGCGAATAGTTTTACTTCTGGACCACCGAAACAGACACTTGATTTATACACCTATGCTCATTGCTGTTTTTCAGTGACGAAGGATAGAATTTGCAAGCGAGTACCGCAGCTGGATGTCCACTGATTGCCGACAGAGAGCATTTTCCGATGAATAATTTTATATACTCTACTACACAGATGGATGTTGGCGTATATGACATGTATCTTAACTGAAGATCTATCGTGTTTGCTAAAGGTGGCCGACGAGCTCTATAAATGGGCATGGTCACAATGTCCTCCAATTGAAATGATACCTCTGGGGTCGCAGGCCAAATATTGTGTATCTTCTTCTTAGTCCCTGCCTCAAAATTACGAAGCTGCTAACTGACAGAGCACAACTCAGGGCCAGGTACAGGCTGGTGAACAACAACGACGACGGGCAGCTTGAAAGGTCCAAGAGAGAAGATGGGGCAATACGTGAGCTGAGCAACATTTTCTTAGTATTCTCTGGATTCATTCATCACTGCGGAGAGCACGATGGATCAATACAAGTAAGAAGCTACCTTTGCGGAACATGTCCACCTTAATATGCACGTTGCATTTCCTCAGGATGATGGCATTTACCAGCAGGGCAATGCGAGGTGTCATGCATCTAGCAGTGTACTAATGTGGTTCAAAGCGCAAAAGAATAAATTTACCGATCTCCCTTGGTTAGCAAAAGCATCTGAATCAAACACAAAAGAGAATCTATGGAATCATATAAATGGGGTTGTTCTCAGCATGGATACTTACCGCATAATCTAGCGCAGCTGATCACATCACTGGAGTCGGCATGGCTCAACATCCCAGTGAACATTTTAAAGAACCTAAATGACTCTCTTCCTCTGAGTCTCGCAGCAGTCCTTTCTGCGAAAGGTGGTTATTCTGTCTTTCGACAGCTGTTAATATTAATTGATGGACTTTATATTTTTTAACATTTTGCAGATATTTACTCATAATATAACATAATATAACACAGAAAAAATTTAGATATTTGATATTTTGTAATAAAATTCTCATTATTGTTTTAATTTGCTTTTATAATTATTATTTTATTTATTTTAGAAACATTAAGTATTCTGCAATAAATAAAAAATATTTATCAATAACAAAGATCTTCTAATTGAATTAATAACAGAAAAATCAAATTTTAAATTAGTTTTAGATTAACAATTAATAGTAAAGGAATATTAAATAATATAGGTATTTATATAAAAATATAAATCCAGTCAAGCATATTTGTTGTCATCAAAAAACTAAGCTGAATAAACAAATTTTCTTATCCATATTTCTATATATAAGAATATAAAAATTATTCGTTTTTTTAAGCAAAGGAAATCTAAGTAAAAAGTATAATTTTTAATCTGAAATATTATAACATCGATGCCTCATTTAGGGTTATAGTAGTTATGAAGATTTTAATTTGATTGTTAAGCTTTTCTGAGAAATTTCATGCAGATTTCTTTTGTGCTACATATTACAGAATTATTAGTATGGAAGTAATTATTAGTATAATTCCAAAAAAATACATAAATTAAAAGTATTTAACTTTTATCTGATTTATATATATATATATATATATATATATATATATATATATATATATATATATATATATATATATATATATATATATATATATATATATATATATATATGTATATATATATATATATATATGAGTGTGTGAGTGTGAGTTATTTAATTTGAAGCAATTTTCAATTTTATCGCAAAAAAATTCAAATAAATTCTTAGTTGCTTCAGATAAAATGAAATAATTTGTTTTTTTAATCTTTAATTTAGTTAAAAATGTAAACGTTATTTTTGTGCTTTGCAAGAAATTTTTTTTCCAGTATTCACACGTCTCTGTTTGCGAAAAGCTTTTTCTAGCTTAATAAATTTCAAAAAAAAAATTTAAAACATGACAACTTGTAAGCAAATTTTATTTTATGGATATACCAATTGTCAACATTTTTAAACGACAAATTTTGCATTATAATTAAATTAGCTACTGAAAAGAAGAGTTTGAGTAAACAGAAAATTCTTTTGGATTTTATTTCGGATGTTTTTATTAGAGTGAATTTTTACTTTATTTTTCATGTTATTATTAATTTAGCCATCAAAAAGACATCTAATTTTAAAAAATTTCATAGTTTTCTTTACAATCTTCTGAGTTCTTTGACAAATTTATAAAAATTACTAATTATGCAGCTTATATAGCTGGCTTTCCAGATTATAATCGAATTTATAATTTAATTGTTAAAATATTTCTGAACTGTCAGTGAATAAATAAGAAGTTAAACTTTTTTCTGAAAATGCTTGCAGGTATACATAAATATCATTAAATTATAGCTTTCTAGCATTTTTATTTATATAAATTTTAAAATATTTCTAAAATGTTATAACGAATTTATTTCCTCAGTTAACAATACGCTTTAGAAAATAAACAATTATGTTTCTACGCAGATTTGGAAAAGAAATATTTTTGTTTGATAGGTTTCATGATATATGCTTACAAATTAACAATTATTATAAAATTATACTATTTTATAAAATTTATAAATTAAGTAAACTTAAATAATGAAATTTACCTTTTTCTTATTTATTTAGAATGCTGTAACTAATAAACTGAATAACTAAATATTCTTCAACTTAAACAATAGTATCTGCTTTATTAAACTGATATTTAAAATTTACAATTTTTCAATATAAAAATGAATTCTCCTCAAAAGTATACATAAAAGAATGAATCTTTAACAGTTACAATCGTAAATATTGAAAACATATCAGTTTATTTTTTAAAAAGATCAAGGTTTAAAATATTTCAGATGTATCAGTGTCTCTCACATTATGCTAAAAAACTATGATCTAAAAATCTACATCAATTGTTCGAAGGATATAAATCCCAAAATCACACAATCTATATTTTTTCCAATATGCTGATTGTCGAAATACATCTTGTGATTCTAGAATTACTCTTTTTGATCAAAATCCATATTTTTAGCAATATTGAAGTATTACATTTGCTCCCTCTTGAAAATTCATTTTGCAGTTGTGAGGCAAATGTAGCTTTCCAAAAGATTAGTTTCTAGAAAATAACAATCTCTCATTCGTCATCCATTCACTTTCAGATTAATTTATGATTTTTGCTTACGAAATTCAGTACTTGTATATTAAAAATAAGTGAACCTTTATTTTGAAGTAACAAATTTACAAATTTTTGTCCTTACTGGCAATTGACTGTTTAATAAATTTAATGTAATTGCATTGATGAATATTTATCTTATATATTTCCTTTTTATGCAACGTAAAAATTTCAATTTGATTGTTTCAAAATAATTGAAAATTTAAATTACAGTATTTGTTACACATCATTTATATAAAACTATGTAATTAGAGAACCTTCAATAATTACAAAAAAAAAGCTTTATCTTAACACATTTGTAAAAAAAAAAAAAAACTAGTTTTCGTTTGCATTGTATTGGTAAAAGTTATATTTAATTTTTGGAAAATTATGGCAATGAAATGAGTGTCTTGTTTTATTCTTGTGAAATAAAAAGAAATAAATGTTTAAAAAACAAGTATAAGCAAATTCTTTTAATTTTAATCTAAAATAATATTTACGTACATCTAGAATGCATTTTTCAATAAAATGCGAAACTAAAAGCTTTCACTTTCTCAGAGTTTGTTCATTTATAATCCTGTTCTTATAAGTGAACCAAATAGTATTTAAATCTCAATCAAAGAAAAATATTAAATAAAAGCAGTTTTGCTTACTATAGTTTTGCCTGTGTTGATCAGAACTGTGCTTTCCTCGCATCTCTTATCAAAACAGCTGAAAATAACTACTTCCTGTAGTCTTTTATACGCATTAATTCAATGGGATAACAGCTTGCGTGGTTAATTCCTCTGTTCCTAATGGTTACTTTATTCCAGTGGATGGATGTTTTTTTATTTGGTCTCAGAATTGTTCACTTTTTATTCTTACTATAAAGAAGAAGAAAGAATATGTGAATGAAAAAAAAATTGAATTTCAAGAATTTATAGATTTTCGATAGAAATATGAGAATGCATACGAAACTTGTTCTAAGCAAATGTACAGGATCTAAAATATCTCTCCAAAAAATTGTTTCTTTCACCTTCACCCACCCTCTCAAAAACATTATTATGCCGTCAAACTTGTATCGGAATTTTTCTTTGAAGAAGGAGCGAGATATTTTTTAAACAATCGAGTTTTCTCCTTTTTCTTTTAAAAGTTTTTTCTTCCTTTTCTTTCAATTTTATTAAGATTTCAAGTAATAATTACATATTCAGATGCTACAGTTTTCATTAAAATTATATGAAGAAGTTGAAAGAAGTATTTTTTTCTTTGAAATAATTGTGATTCTTGAATATAAACATAAAAATCTAAAACAACTTCATAATTATCATAATATGTTCAATATATTTTAATCCATTTTATTTCGATAGCATTGTAGTTTTAGAAATTACAAAAAATTCAAGCGTTTTACATTTCTACCTAAATTTTTTGTTAAATTTCTATTTTCTTAATGCAAACACTTTTTTGCTATAAATTCAAATTAAGTATTAAACATTTTTTATAAAATTGAACTTTCAATGTGAAATATTAGGATCTTATATCATATCATTTGTGCACATAAATTCGCTCTGATTACATTACTGGGGCATTTCAAACACATTTAGTTTTATATAGTGGTTAATTTAATTTTTTGCTTTATACACTATTTTATTTTACTACTTTTAAACGTAATTGATTTTATATCTAATTATGAATATTACATCACGCTCTAACAGTGTTGAATATAATCGTTTTTTTTTCTCTTTAACTTCAAAATCTAAGTTATAAACAAACATAAATTTTTTGTGCTTGAAATAATAAAATTTTGTAAAATAGTCTAATGGTGAAATTTTTGCAATGAAACTGTTTATTTTAATTTCCATGTAAAGAAATGTTTTTGTTTAGTGAAAGAAATATGCTTAAAGAATGAATGAATTTTTAAATGTAATTTTTAAAAGATCGCATTCAATTTGCTTACACATAAGTAAAAATCATCATTTTAAAATTTAATAAAAAAATAATTATCATTAAAAATCCTTAAAATATTTATTATGTTTGTGCTTATTTTTTATTTCAGGAAAAAACTTTAACAATTAGCAGAAAAATTTCATAAAACAACTGTCATCTAAGCAAAAAATAAAATTTTCTATATTATAAAAAATATATAATTTATGACACTTCTTGTGTTTTCTTCCTTAAAATCTTCCTAATTTAAAATTACAAAAAGCTTTAATAAATGTGTGGTTTCGAATATTTAAATAATTTGTCAAAATAAAAATAAAAAATAAGCTGTTAATCAAATCGATAGTTCATTCATGAATACATTTAGCTGCACTCGTGTTTTTAATGTCCTCTTAAACTAACTGAAGATCACACACACAATATATATATATATATATATATATATATATATATATATATATATATATATATATATATATATATATATATATATATATATATATATATATATATATATATATATATATATATATATAAACATATTTAATATATATTTATTTTTCTATTAATTAAAGTATATTTAATATATATTTAAGCATTAAATATGAAACTAGAAATGCATAAATATAAAATAAACTACTAATCTAAGTACTTTAAGACTAATCATTAATTCTCATTAGATTTTATAAAATATTTCCTCCTTTAAACATAGTGTGCATATCGGTGCAAATAAATAATGTAAGAATAAATAAAAAAATTTTGTTTTCCAAACTTTTTCAGCGTAATAGCTTTTTTAATTTGAATTAATGAGAATTTTTGCACCCAAACTGAAATAATTCATGAAAAAACTCCGGGCTCTAAGCAAAAATCTAATAATTCAAACTTATTCAGGCGACTACTTTATGTTAAAATCTTAACACATAGTTGGACAATTGCAATGAATTTGCTCTTCAGCAGGTGCTCTTAACACATAACTAATAGAAACGTTACATCTTCTTCCCATCGTCGATAATTTCCAATTCACGTAAAATTTATCACATGTTTTTTCTCCATACTATCAGCTATTTTATATTTTATAACTAAAAGAAAAAATATGATAATTACTTGGTTAATCGTAATTAAGTGCAAGCGCTGAAATATATTTTTAGGTTGGTTTTAATGACATTTCTTCCTAACAGTTTCTCTTAAATCTCATTATAAAAGACAATATAAAACAATATATTAATCGTGAAGACCATACGACTTTTTACTGAAATTTATTTCTTATAGTATTTCTCTGTTTTAAATTTGAAGTATATAAAAAGTTTTGATCTATAGTATTGTGTTATAAGGTTTTGTCTGTGATATAATTAATTCTAAATGCCATAATAAACAAATTTTGTAAATAAATAACAACTTGTATTTAATTGAAAAATTAATAAGGTTATTTAAATCTATTCAATCTCTTTATCTCTATTTGAAAATGTAAATGCTATCATAAAATACTGCGGATTTATCATTTCCTGAAAGTATTGTATAAATTTTCATTAAATATTTATTGGATTAATTCATGTTTTAATTTTTAAAAATGTTGACATATTTGCTCAATAAATAATTCACAGCAAAATTAAGGAGAAAATTTGGATGCGTTTTAAAAAATGGATGACATTTACCGTCAGGTGAATGGATGACAAAAAAGCAATAATAATTTAATAAATACGTATTTAAATTTCAGATTTAAGGTAAAACTTTGCTATTTGGGGCAATGTTCTCAAAATGAACTTTTCAAAGCTTTAAGGTTACGAATAAACAGTATACTAATTTAAGTAAATCTAGAATAAAATAATCGCTTTAGTGAAATAATCAACAACATGTCTATTTTCTTGAATGAATTATTTGTAACTTTTTTTTCAAGTTTCGTGTATAGTGACTAGTTTTGTATAGTAACTATCAGATGTAATGCCAAATTTTCTTTCATTTATTTTCATAAGACTATTTTTATGTCTTAGAAAATTTTTCATAAGACTATTTTTATGTCTTAGAAAATGTCTGAAAAACTTCCTTAGAAATTTTGAATGGCAAAATTTCATTTTTGTAGTAACTAAAAATGGAATGAAACTTATCATTCATGTTATTCTTGTAAAAAAGGCCACGCATCCTGCGGTATGCAGAAAAGAAAATAACTTTCAGTGAAAGGAAAAGAAGGTGAAAAACTCGTTAGCCTTAAGGTGAATTCGCGCCATTCCTAAGGTGTTATTCTTTGCAATTAGGCGCGGCGTAAATGCTCCATCACATCAATTCCTCGGTCAGGCTAATGGGAATTCGCCCTTTTGCTCTTTTCTCTTAGATTTTCCCGTGGTTCTTCGACTTTCTTATAAGTGTTGTTTTCAAAACTTGATATCCCTGAAGAGTGTTTATCTATTGGTCGACACATTTTACAAGATTGCGAGTATGAGATTAGCGAATTCCTTATTTTTTCCCCTTGGATTTTTAGAAAAAACTTCATTTCTTATTGTTAGATCTGACACTTTTTTTAATGCGGATAAATTAAGAAAAAATTTAAATTTTCTCATAGTGGTATGAAGACACATTTATCACATCGTGATGAATATGAATGTTACCATATGAGAGAAATAAATGTTTTACTATTAACCATAATAGTATTTGATCATTGACTTCTCTGTCATTTTCAAATGAATTTAATAGATAAAAACAGAAAAAATCATAAAATTTTATAATTTCTGTTTGCTTATAACTTGGCGTAGTATGAATTACATTTGTAACAGTTTAAATTCTTTTAATAACGTGAAAATGCAGTGTATTAAAATTATAATACAATGAGGATTTGCTGCTATTTCCGTATGCACATTTGTCAGAATGTGAGATGGTTAATATTTTCCAAATTTTCTCTCAATCAACAAATAATTTTAGACATAAGAAAACTGTTTGCAAGATATTAATATAGAAAGAGAGCATTAATTATAACAAGAAATGAAGAAAAATCAACATCATACTTAAGGAATTTTCTTTTCATTAGATATTTTGGTAGAAGTTAAATGATAACTTAATGATGCACTACACAGTGATATTTTCTACAAAATTACTTGATATATATATATATATATATAATATATATAATATACATATCTATATACATATATTATATATATACTTCGTGTTCTCATTATAATATATGCATTTAAGTAGTAAACGGCAGTATCCTGCATCTTCTTTCATTCAGTTGCTGAATACATCTCTTTGAATTACATTCTTCCATTTATATAAAATATATATCATGGTTTTTTAAAATGCTTGCATGCTTCCAAAATGATATACTTATAGAAGTATTAGGTACTAGAAACAGAAAAGAAAATTTAAATCTAAACTTCTTATTTAAATAATATTAAACAGTTTATTAATGTTCATAAACTCATATGATTAAACATGCTAAATAGTAAGCAATTAAAATTAAATAAACTTCATTAGTAACTACACAGTCTTGATTACAACATTTAAGTCATTTTATTAATAAGTAAACAAGAGCAGTAGTTTAATTATTTTTTAATGAATCACATCATACTGTTAAGAAACAGAGATGGATACCTTTTTAAAAAGTCACCAATTTGTTCTTACAGAATTATTTACTGTGTTACATTGATTAAATTTAAAAATAATGAAAAGAAACTAATTAAAAATATCACAGAATTGCCAACTAATTTACAATAATCTTTTGTTACCAATCAATATTCAAAGCACAACTAATATGGCTTCATGCGTAACTCTAAGATAACTCCTCTGCCGTATTGGCTCGCTCTTATTGTTTGACTTTATTATTTGAGTAAATCATGCAATGTTATTACAAACTACCGTTATTCCTTTCGGTCAACAAAATATGCGATTCACTTTGTAACCGAGTTTTCAATCTTCCATGTTGATTACAGAAGGAATACATTAACCAGCACTTCTAAATGCTTAATAGCTCTTGTGCAATGTATCGAGTTAGTCCACCCATTTCCCCGAAACTGATTAAGCCGATTGGAATTTATCTTCATCGTCTCTCTTAGACTCATTACTCCATCTGATACGTGCCATAATTTAGTGTCCAGATAGACTTTGCCATTAGTGATAATGAAAAAAGGGTGGAGTGTGTTTGATTGTGTTGAAGTGCGGGATGTCTCTATTGGTAATTTAAGAGCTGTCACTGTTCAACGCATTAACTCTTCTACCTTGTAGTTAAGATTCTTCAAATGCTTTTTCATCTGCTAAAAGGCATAAAAAGATGGATTTCCTCCATAAATTGATACAAATGTGAGAATTTGTAGAATTATAAGGAACAGCATGTAAAAAGTTTAGCTCAATCTATTTTTAAATGGTTTGTAATATACTTATTCTCTCGTAAATTATTTTAGAAGCATTTCAGAAACAATTTAACAAAAAAACCCATTTATAATTAACCTGAGGAGTGATTTAGTAAAAGTGGATGCATTTATTTGAAGTATTTTATTAATATAGAAGAAAATTTTTATTTAATGTAGTTAATTTCAAGATGTAATTTATTTCTGAGCATTAGTTTCCTCCTAATGCACACTACTCCACTGATGACATTTCAAGCATTTATTAACAAAAAATTTTAAAAAAATATATTTTCTCATTGTCCGTTTCATGATCAACTTATTGATATATTGCTTATCAGAAGCCAAAAATGTATGGAATTAAGGATATTTGAATTATCATCCATATATATATATATATATATATATATATATATATATATATATATATATATATATATATATATATATATATATATATATATATATATATATATGTGTGTGTGTGTGTGTGTGTGTGTGTGTGTGTGTGTGTGTGTACAGTATTTATTTGTAATCAGGTTAATTTTATCAATAATATTTCAGTTGAAATGTCTGTCAAAGTTTATAATAGTAACATCATTTTTTTAGTTCTAGAAGAACTAAATGATACTAATCTGATAATACGCATATCTTTAGTGTTCATTAAAGAAAAAGTTTTGCTGCATTAGAAGTGAATTTAACTTCAAATATTTGAACGGTAAGAATTTTACCAAACATAATAAGCACACACACAAAACGTTTTTAATATTAAAATAATCTCTAGAAAATAATTTGATAAATATCAAAATTTATTGGTGATATAAAATATTATTTTTTTCATTTGTTATAAATACATAATTTAAAATTTAAAAATTATTCTCAAATAACTATTTTTCGAAGCTGAAATCTTTCCAACGTTAAACATATACCTAGGATGATCTGATAAATACATACAAGCGGCAGATCACGATATCCTGAATAAGCTCAGACTCTTCAACTCAAATACTGCATTAATGAAAATTCTTTATTTTAACTATTGAATACTATAAAATTTTAAATATAAGTATTTTAAATGACCAAAAGGTTTAAAATATAGTGCATGAGGAAAGTACAAGGTTAGTTTTCATTGAAAAAGAGCTGAAAATTAAGTTTTGAAATATTTTGGACATTCCCCCTAAGACAAAAAAGAAAAGTGCATTTTTACATACAGGTCTTGATTTTATTTTGAGTAAAATTTCACATTTTCTTTTAATGGATTTTATTCTTAAAAATAATTGAGACTCCATATGAAGAGCATACAAATCAATATCTTATGCAATATAAAAATGTGTTTTATAAAAAAAGAAGTGCGATGATTGCACATTTATGCGCGTTATTGTAAAGTAAACACATTTACAAATAATTAGAAATTATTCATAAAAGTCTGTATTCGTTGCATGCATTCCTCGTGTTTTCTGCCAGCGGCATTCACTTTATTAAAACAGAAAGGAAATTGATTCAGGTCATCTGTACACAATGAATTTCCCTCTCTCCATCTCTTAGTTCAACATTTGATATCGACACTTTCGTTCATCGTCATAAAATAGATTTCCAGTGCAACTTCAGCCGTAAATTGCTGCTACACATTGACATACTGTGGCTTTTATAACTTTCTACTTGGAGACCCACCCCCAACAAGCCGGAGTTTAACTCTGGGGACAGAACTCATGAAACTGGATCGCCTGCGTCGTAAAACATTCTGCTGTCCTTTTCCTATTGCTGTTTTAGTACTTCCTCGAAACACACGCAACTGTTATTCCTTTTACTATTATTCCAGTATTTCTATTTTATTTATTTATTTTCTTGCTATGATTTAAAGAGGAATACGTGCAGGATTCGTTATTGCATCATAATGGTTAATATACGTTTTTATAAAGGTGGATATTTTAGTTCTCTCTTAATTGACATTTTATGGTCTCCTTACAGATTGCATGCTGATATCAAAATCATTGTTTAGCATTAATAAGGCATACAAATTTATGCTTCTCATATATTTTCTTTATTTACATAACTTAATGCTAAATTCTTCTAATCAATACTTTGAATATATAAACTTTGAATTATAAAGCATTACGGCTTAAATATGTTATAATTGATTCCTTGAATTATTAAATTATGTAAATGATCCATTTTCAAATGTCATGAGGAATAGTATTTAAATTTTGATACATTTGACGTAAAGCACACACACACACATATATATATACACTACTGGCCATTAAAATTTCTACACCAGAAAAGCGGCACACCACACACGTGAAATTTGCATGATAGGTAGAACTTGCTGTGATATGCAAATGATTAGATTTTCAGCGCATTCATACAAAGCAGGCGACAGTAGCGACATCTACAATGTGTTTAAAACCAGAGATTTGACAGCAGTTTTATCATACTCAATTTCCTTTTCAAAGTTGTTTTCGGCAAAGAAAGTTGTTGTAATACCTCGTGTAAGAAGAAGAAATACCTATCAGCACGTGTCTGACTTTGATCGAGGAAGGATTATAGCCTACCGGGATTGCGGTTTATCGTACCGCAATATAATTGCTCGCGTCGGTCGAGACCCCATGACTGTTAGCAGAATATGGAATCGATGGGTTCAGGATAATCATACGGGTCGCCGTGCGGGATCTCAGCGACCTCACATCACTAACAGCAGAGAAGACAGACATCTTATCCACATGGTCACAAGGGATCGTACAGCCACGTCACGAAACCTGAGTCGAAAAAGGGAGTCATTTGCAGGGCAACAAGTTTCTGCTCGAACAGTTCGACGACGTTTGCAGCAGCATGGATTGACTGCAGGGCGACCGACCATGGCTTCGGCTACCATTGACGCTGCGTCACAGACAGGAGCGCCTTCAATGGTGTGATCAGCGACGATCCTGGACGTGGGAATGGCATCACTTCATCTTTACAGATGAATCTCGGTTCTGTATCGAGGACCATGATGGCTGCATTCGTGTTTGGAGGCATCGTGGAGAACGCGCATTGCCAGCTAGCATTGGACATCGCCATACCTGCCCATCTGCTGGAGTGATGGTATGGGGTGCCATACACGTCTCGATGACCTCTTATTCGCATTACCGGCACTTTGAACAGCAACCGTTACATTTCCGATGTGTTAAGGCCCGTGGCTCTGCCCTATCTTCGAGGCCTCCCTAATGCTTTGTTTCAACAGGATAATGCACGACTGCGTGTTGCCCGTACTGTTCTGAACTTTCTTGTTACATAACAGGTTCAACTGTTACTCTGGCCAACACGTTCTCCTGATCTGTCATTAATTGAGAACGTGTGGTCAATGGTTGCCGAGCGATTGGCACGCCATCACTCACCATCCACTACTGTCGATGAACTGTGGCATAGTGTTGAAGCTGCATGGACTGAGATTCCCGTACATGCCATACAATCTCTGTTTGACTCGATGACTAGGCGGATAAATGTTGTTATTGCAGGTAGAGGTGGCTGCTCTGGGTACTGATTTCTCAAGATCTATACATCCTAATTTCCTGTAAATCTAATCACTTGTTCTTTTCACTATAATGTATGTGTCCAATAGATATTGTTCTGTTATTTGCATTCCTTCTTGGTGTAGCAATTTTTATGGCCAGTAGTGTATATATATATATATATATATATATATATATATATATATATATATATATATATATATATATATATATGTATGTATGCATATATATATTTTTTTTTAAATATTTTATATATTTTTGTTGGAAACTCACCAATTTATTCATCGATTGTCAGATATTTGCGTATAATCGTGACTGTACTCCGGTAGTGTTTAGTAAAAAACAAATGCATAATAATTTTTCTTTACTGTAGTTTGAGTTCAGTCATAAATATAACCAAGTATTCCTTATATTCAAGTCATGATTTTATTGCAAATGTAATCCTTATGAAACTAAATTGCACCATACTTAACTGAGATAGGCTATGGCATTTGATGGTTGGCTTGCATGGTATAATTAATCAATTCTGTGTTAGATGAAGACTTGTGATGTAGATAAGTGCACAGTGAATACTGCTATGTATTTTTACAATAGGCCACCTCATCGTAGTTAATGAGTTTCTGTCTGCAATAAAGTCTTCGATTTACGCAACAGCATTTGATCTGCAGGATTACCTATGATCAATGGGATTGCTTTCATAGTTACAATTTCGACTTCTTAGAGTGGGTAGATGCTCGAAACACCCTGCAAATATTCTTAAAAAGTATCATATATTGTTTGTTGGTAGGGTTATAAATGGGACATTTTTTCTTGGCATTGTCTAAGTAAATTTTTTACTTTAAGGAATTGTGTATGTATTCATTATTGTATCATGTACACACCACGCATTACCAATCATGTACACCTCGTATCCATTATTACCAATCATGGGCACCCATCTTGTGGTAATGATAACATAACTCAGTTGTGTAACTTTGTTCAAATTTTTATGCCTGAATTATTTTATATAGTAATCAAAAATATAGTTTCTATTAGAAAGTTTATTAGGTATAACTTAATAATTTGAAGTCTGTAAAGGCAAATATTGTTTACTATAATAGTAATTACCTTTACTAATTATCCTTTTTGTCAAATTAATTTGAACTTTAACTCTAAATTTCCTATTTCCATTATACCATGTTATTGAAAATATGAATCTCATATAAATAAAAGCTTTTTATAGAAATATGAGTGTGTCTACTAAATACAATCACTAAATTCATTATTGAAAAATGTTTTTATTTCCCCATGACATATTTTATTGATCGATGTACAAAAGTATAAAGTAATTTTGGCATTTTTCCAATATCTTAATCCTGTAACCAATTATTGAAGAAAATTCCAGTAAGAGTACTCAATTTTTCAAACATGATTATCTGGATTCGTATAATATAACATGAAAAGTGGAATAATCTTCAAAAATATTTGTACATCCTGAGAATTGTATTTGAAAAAGTTCTAATGACTCTAATCTTATTTCAGTATAACAATTTTTCTACAAAGTGCTGATGCAGTGAGAAAACTTTATAATGGAAGTCAACAAAGTTAACGCAAGTTTCCAGTTGAGAAAAAATTTTTAGCCTTGATTTTCTCATCAAAATTCTTATCACAACAATTTATCAGTTATGTTCATTTGCTTCACGTTTTCATTTTTGTCAATTTTTCCGTGCTTGCTTCAACAAATTTATTTTTCGCTTAAAGTTCAAAACTCCTGTATTTAGTTTCAATTGAAAACATGCAATACATGTGTTATCAAAAAATAAATTTAGTCATTTCTGTCATTCCGAACACAAACAGAGAAATATCATAAATGTTTTATGAGCACTTTGCACTTATCCTCAATTTTTAATGGTACGTAAATATGATGCATTGTTTCTAATTAGATGGATTTTAAACCATGCTTTATTTCAATTAGAAAAACACATTTTATCCATCATATATTTATCCATAAGCTTATATATATATATATATATATATATATATATATATATATATATATATATATATATATATATATATATATATATATATATATATATATATATATATATATATATATATATATAATATCTAATATAATGCCCGGCTACTACCATTTCCCCATTTCAACTCTAAAAGGGGTGGGGATGATGAAACTTTACATAGTGTGACACCCAATGGGTGTGCCATCGCTGCCTTGAAACTGAGTCCTCGTAATTTAGAAGCAAGGACCAAACAAAATCCCCAGAGATATCATTTCACATGGAAGACATTGCAATCACGACATATTCAATGAACCCCAGCCATCATTTGAGAACACATTGGATCTCCGATTGGGTCGACTTTCAAACTCACTACCTTTCAATAACGAGAACGAATATCCTAACTAACTAGGAAACTTAGCTTATATTCATTAATGATAGCAATTTTACTCTTGTATCCAGCTGCTACAACAATGTTTTCTAAAATTTGGTGAGCACCATACATGACATTAATTTTTGTTTTATGTAAAAAAAAATTTTCTATTTCATGGAAAAAAAATAACTTGTTAAATTTCTTTAATATTCTACAAAAATTTTAGAGGTTGTATACAAATCACACTTTCCTCTCAATTTTATTCAGATTTGTAAACTGATTCTAAAAACTATCAAAATGATAGCGAGTGAGATGAAAATATAAAGTTACATAACAATTAATTTATAAAATTTTGTTTGGACAGGTTATTGTTCAAAAAATAACTAGGCTATATGTAATATTTTTCTGTACGCAATAAATCATAAATTCTTGAATTTTAGATTCAAACTTTGCCTAAAGGGCAAAAAATTTCATCAGATATCATTTAATTAAATAAAAAATGAAAATAATTTTTACTTTTCAAATTAAATATTTTTTCTAAGGTGCTGGATGAACTACTTGCTTTTATTAAACGTATTCGATACTTCTTGTTTGTCAAAAAAGGCCAAAGCTTGAAAGATTTCGCAAACGACATCTTTTAAGAAATTAGTTTTTCAATTATTTTCATATTAGTTAAAACGTGATCTCGATTTGCTTAAAGAAGTTTTTCAAAATGGAAATTACACTTTTTTATTTCAAATGTAAGTTTTATTACGTAAGAAAATCTAAATAAGTAATCAAAATGCATTTTTTCATTTTTAAAAGGGCGTTCTGAAGTACCTATTGGATATGTTTAAGACAATTAACAAATTTCAGTATTTAATTGATTGCTCGTACTCTATTCAGCTCTTAAGTATACTTATTTAAAAAATGAAAGAAATTTTAAATAAGGCTAGAGAAAAATTTGTGTAATACGTACATTGACTCATTAATCATATAGCCAATACTTGAAGTTTGAAATATATTTATATAGGTTTATTACCTTATTACTTATTATACAGGGTATCTGCAAATAACATTAATAACAACTTGCATTTTTTTCATATTTTTTATAATCAAATCAATACCAATACCCATTTTCAATTGTATTAAGTGATCCCTGCGAAAAATTTATACAAAATGATCTTAAAATGTACACATTTTTTATATTGATTCTAAATTGAAGAGTTCAGTTTTATTATTCAAAAATCTGTTCTAACAGAAGATTTCTGTAGAACCTTAATATTATATTTAATAGCATTCACATAGTTCTTAAAAAATTACATAAAATACACGTATGATAAAAAAATTATTTTTCCATTTTCTAGGAACTAAACATACTAATATATAATTTAGCTTACATTTATTTAAAACAGAAAAATGAAAGCAAAAAATATATATTTATTATTGTACATTAATTAAATTTTTAACGGATGTTACATTAAACATAAAAAGTACGTGAAAATTTTTCTCCTTTGAAAGAGATAGAATATAAATTTATCAATTACTAAACACAACTAATAATATATTAAAATAATTTTCTACTCTCAAACAAAAACTAATTACTTAAGTATTCTAAAAGACTACTAGATGAATGTTTAAATTTGTTTCTAGAAATTTTTCGAATTATTTATTCTTACATATCTTATTAAAATATTTTGTTCTTACATATTTCACTGAGTATAGGTAACTTTAATTTGCTTCATTTGCTATATGACTTAATTATGAGTTTTGATATTTAAACGTATAAAAATTTCTCAAATAGATTTCATTATTTGACTTTAATTTGCTTATTTGCTATATGACTTAATTATGAGTTTTGATATTTAAATGTATAAAAATTTCTCAAATAATAGATTTTAGTGCTTTAAAATTATGCGTTTATGAACTATTATTTCTACTAAAATAGTTACTAGTGTGAAGCAAAAGTTACTTTCTAATACTATTTATTCCACTTAATACTCAGATACTATTCACACAATCAGAACCTCTTTTCTGTCTTTCAACAAGTATATCTATACCTACTTATCGCGGATTCAAAAATAATTGCGTCTTTTTCTTTTGAAACTAATTACTTTTTCTTTCTTTCTCTGTGTAAGTTATATTATATCAATACATAATGTTTAAACTTGTTTTATATTTATATTTCAAAATAATTCATATCATATGCTTCTAAATAAAAATATATTTTAAAAAATAACAGTTTATTTTTAAATTAAGAACATTAAGTATAAATACTGTTGTATTTTTTGCTTCTTACTAAGCAAAGTGATTGAATTGAATACACTAGAGGTGACAAACATCAAGAAATAAATAAAACATTCCCTTTGCAAAATGGTAAAAAGCAGAGTCTTAAAAATATTTTGATGTCAGTTGAATTTCGATATAAAATTTGTTGTTTTATGTCTCCCCAATGGCTGCTGATGGGACTAGAAAGGAATTTTTCTCAACAAAATTTTGATGTTTACCCATTCGTATCTATTGGGTCGAATATCAGGAGAGGAGACTCTTCACTTGTATTCCGGTTGTTGTGATATCACAACACATGTTTGTTTAACTAAGAATTAATAAGAATTACTTTTAACTGAATATATGAATGTGAGAATTGATTAATACGTAGAAAATTATTGTATTGAAAGAAGATCGAAGGAAATGAAGCTTGCACTTCTTAAATTAGACGTAAATATAAACATGTAATAATAACAATAATATCTAACTATCAATTTCCAATATTTAGTGGACATTTATGTTATAGTCATTTATGTTTTGGCGCTATATTCCAAGTTTAGAAATTGAAACTGAATGCTTTCCTCTTTTTATGGTTTTTGGCACAGTCACTTCTTTGCAACTTCTACAACAACGAATTGATTTTTTTTTCCTACCATGAAGACCATGATGTATTTCATATACTTTATATTTATTACTTCAACAAATTATTAAGTTACTTAAATGCTGAAACTGATTAAAATCTAATTACATTCGAGAGAAAATTTCGAACTTTTTTGTTAAGATAAAGTAAGTTTAAAAATTTAAATTTATTTTAAAAATCATTCAATTAACACTCAAGCAAATTATATTTTAACAACTTAATATAGCATATAACATTATAAAGAAACTCTAAAAATCAACTTCATTTATTAAATTTGTCAAGCTTATGAAATAAAACTTGTATTTAAGATTTTATAAAAAAAAAATTTAGCCCATTTTCAATTAGAGGTTATTTCAAAATTAAAAGAAAAGGAAAGGAACAAATTTCCCTTGCATTAAATTTGTTTAGTATTTTCATCTTAATTTAAACTAATTTTGGATGCATATTTATAGGCTCAGATTTATTTTTAAGACTAGTATTAAAAGATTATAAAGATAAAATAAAATTAATACAAATTTTGATGCTTCGTAACGATACGATGAAATAAGATTTTGTAAAAAAAAATAAATAATTCATATTAAACTTCTTTCTCTAAAATGAACAAGAATTTTAAGTTCATTTGCAAATGAAACAATTCCCTTGGCTGATCACAAAGTCGAGTTTAGCAGTTTTTAATTCCATTTGTGTGTGAATATTTTTCAAAAGATAATTATTTACACTTACTGTAAGAATTTTTTTTTTAATTTTTTTTTTAATTTTGGTTTCTTTATTATTCAACAGTAAAAAAGTTAATTACTTAAAAACTAACATTTTTTTCCATCACTAAATGACAAATTAAAATTTTTCTCTGGAGAATGATGAATACGATTTTTGCCATAAAATTTACTGTTTGTCTGTTTTTAATAATCAAGTTCAATAGTTGATTAAAAGCAATAAGACTTTTTTCTCTAATCAGATTATTTAAATTAATACAATCGAATCTATTATACAATTGACTACCAAATATGTGTTAGGTGTGTCTTCTGATTAACTAATGTTGTTACTTGAATACTACTGTTTGATTTCGTTTATCTCGGCATTCCTAAGTAAGTTTTTTTGATTATTACTAAATATATTCCATGAGTGTAAGGCACTTTATTGAAATTAGGAAAATAATCGACATTTTATGTTATTTTTAATATTTTTAGTTTTTACAATTCTCTCGTTGTTCCATCACTAACACTGAATGAAAATAAGAGAATTGTTTTCCATTTTTTTTAAAATTTTTTTTTAACATTGAACTTCCATTTCATTGTTGTTTGTTTTCTCAATGCCTGTTTAAAATAAGCTAATCTATGTTAATCTGGCATTTTAATTTCTTTTATATTGAAATATTTTGATATTATTCATTGAATTGTGTATATTGTATCAATTGTTTCCTTACATGGTTTTTGCTTTGAACATATCAAAATCATAAATTCACTAATAACAATCTATAAATCAATTACAACTACATTACACTATCGAAAAGTAAATATTATTGACTAATCTGTGTTGTCTCAAGGAAATAAAATTAATATGAAGTGGAAGGTTGGTTCTGTATTTTAATATTTAATTGAAATAATTGATTATTTTGTTATTAAATTTATAAATGTCTCTACATTTATAAGGAAATAGTGATGAGCCAAACATTTTGCACCACAGTAGGCTCATAAATAATAATATCTTGTAATCGGAGATTTTCGAAACACAACTATCATGAGGAAAACAGTATTTTTATTACGTGTATAATTTATACACATAATAAAAATACTGTTTTTGTTATGTGTATAAATTATAGATACAATTATATATTATATATACATTATATATACATTATTATACATATAATAACATGGTATTTTTATTATGTGAAATGCAACTTTAGAATGTCAGACAAATCTTGTCCTAATTTGTGAAACATTATTATTGTGTTAAAATTCCTGATAAATATCTGCACAGTAAAAAATTTTTTTTTCTTTTCTCAGTTTCTTTTGATTGTTTTATATAAAAGTTTTAGGAATAAGCTTTAAATAATGTTAATGTTAGCAAGGAGCTTTAATATTTTGTAATATTACAAGAAAAAATCTTCTGTATTACAAGAAAATTATTCCAGTTGACTTCTTTATTTGTTTTTTTTTAGCTATGAAAAGCATCTTTACTAATATTTTTATTCATCTTGTTAAATTTCAAAAAAAACTATGGATTATTTAAGGGTTAAAATCCTGCCGTTCGTCAATAGGTGTAGATAAACTAATTCTGTGGTTTAAATTATTTTCTTACGACCATTTTTTTATCAAAAACTATATCAACTGTATACTTAAAATACAATTTAAAATTAAAGCATCCTTTTTTATCCGAAAACACATGGATCTGTATATATAAATATAAAAAGCTATAGTTCCATTTGCTTGTTGGAAATCTTCGTCCTTCTCATTTAAAATGGTAACATGATTTGTCCTCTATGATCATTCATGACACATGAAGGCCACTTTAACTTCACTTTCAAAGCATTTTGGGCAGAGTCGAGAACATAAGCTCTTAAAATGTATGATTGGAGAAATTATAAGAATATATTACTTCAAATATAAATTATGATTGATAAAACATACCACCGAACAATATTATTAATAAGTTAACAGCATGTTTTTATGATTGAAAAAATGAAAATTATCGTCAAATGTTTTCAATTAGTAAAAATTTCTTAAAAGTATTATAAAACTTTTCAAATTAAATAAGATTTTCTTTCACTTAAAAAGAAAACCATTGAAATAATCATGAAATCTTAAGCACCGTCAAATTAATTTCATTTCAAATAATGTTAAAACATATTTCTCTTTTTCTGATTTTAAAACCAACATAACATTTTTTAATTAATGTCACTTTGAGAATGTATAAAAATTAAATATCAAAAATAATTTATGTCTCTGCATCTATTTTTGCTATCATCAGATATTGATACGTAATGAAACAAAAATCAATTTTTCTGTCTAAATATACATTAATCAGTTAAATGTAATGTATTAACTATCCATTAAATTATAATTTAAGTAAAACATGTTTATTAGTGTGATGAAATATTTAGTTTTATAACAATTTTATTGTTTACAAATGTAGAACTATGAAATGTGAGACAAAAAATTCTATTATTTTAAATACAGATTTTTTTTTTTTTTTTGCGCATGCAAAAATCGAAAATACAGACTCTTATCAACGTTTAAAATTACAGCTACAATTATTAGAAATTTGCAGCAGTGACACAATTTGTGAAAATTTCATGATTTTTTAATTTTTTAATAAATGAATTGCATTTGTTTTAAAAAATAGGTATCGCACACATTTTTGTAATAATTTTTAATGAGTACTTTAAACTATTTATTTAATTATGAATGCCTAAATAATATTTTGAATAAAAAATTGTCGTACACTACTTCATTTAAATCTCTGTTAATCTATGAATAGTTAGTATAATTACGACTGAAAAAGCATGAAAATGATGTATCTAAAATTACGTCACAAATTAAATAGAAATATTTTGAAAAAATTGTTTTACTAATTTAAAACAAAGACCTTAATTCTCCTTATTACATGAGTTAATATTCGAAAGCATATTTTTTAAATTTATTATGCTATAGGAAATTAGTGAAAATAAAATGAAATATTATAATAAGTATAGTGTTGAGAAAGCTTGCCTGACATCTTTCTTAAGGAATGAATATAAACAGAAGTTCATTTCTCATAAGATTATAAGCACGAATTACTGTGGTGTTTATTAAAATATTGCATAAGGTATATTCATTTTTATATTTTTTCCAATATTATCATTGAATATAGGGTAAACTGAATTAGTTATTAAAAACTTTAAAAATGCAGCTGTAATTTTATATCTTGACTTTTTCTTGTACATATGATATGATATGCAGAAAATGATATCACTGCTTACTATGTTGCAGAAAAAAATAATTGTGTTCATTATTTACCAGATGCTTAAGATTTACCAGATTTACCAGAACCAACCAATTCCTATTTATTAATTTTTATACTTTTTAATTGAACACAATCAGTTTTGTTTCATAATAAAGTTAAAGTCACTTAGAGATTTAGTTGCAAAATACTACCAACTAATTATTCAAATTGGTCGTTGTGTTAGAAAAATTTGTTAGTAGATTTAAAATTAATGATTATTTTAAGGGGTTTCTTCATATACTAAATTTTTACCCTAATTATAATCAAAAATATTTAAACAATAATCATTGGTTTTCAAAAGTTAGGAAACAACATATTTTTCGAAGCTCATCATAAAAAATGACACAAACAATGAAATCTATAGATTCAATATATGATAATTATGAATTTATGTAATTTTATACGAAAAAGCTAGCTATCACTTTTTTTTGATCGAAAACAATAGGCATATATAAGCGAGAGAAAAATATTCAAAGCTTTCATAATTGCGAGTGAAACATTTTTTGCATATTCATTGACAATAGTCAGAGGAATCCCTTAATGTCATTTGCTTGATTCATTAAGGTGCCGGGCAGTCGAATGAATGGAAATGAAGATGTTGCAGTCTGATGATGCTAGGCTTCAGTGTCCTGATGACATACTTCACGCCGATTATATCTGCAAAATATTGTTTAACAGATCTTAAGAGAAGAAGCATTCTGTGCCGCAACTTATTGCAGACCGCTCTATAGCATGAGGGAGAAGAACATCCACCAGAGCGGTGAGAATTCGTCTTTACCATGCAGGTCTCCCTGCAAAACGATAAGTTGTGTGCATCCCTCTCATCAGGTAACAGACTCTTATCTAGGTCAAGAGAACACGTTTCTAGGGACAGACAGTGATGGACCTCTGAATTTTTAGAAACGAGTTTAGATGTACACAGAAAAACAATTCAGGATGTTTGCAGATCTGGATGGAATATAGCACCATATATTTGGCCTAAATATGTTCCAGGAAGAAACTATGACTGTTGTGAGATATTGGGATGGAATCCTTGACCCATATGTTCGCACACATACCGGTCCAATTGGAAAGGATTTCCTACTGATGAGTGATAACACATGGTCACATCGAGCTATAGTTGTTGATAAATATACTGTTTTGATCTTGGTTGGGAGTAAAATAAATGGTCATCTCGATCTCCAGATTTTAATCCCATAGAGCATCAGGGGGACTATCTTGGATGACAAGTTGCTGTTTTAAGTCCTCTTCCAAGTTCTGTTGGAGAATTTACTCCGAGTCTGATCTTCGCTTCCCATCTCAGGAAGGGACAACATAACTGACAGCAATAAAAGTTGATGCCGCCACCAATACATACAAACTAGGGGTGAACCCTTGCTAAAACTATTGTTATGTTTCTATACCATTTTACCACTTAAAAGTGTGATTATTCCTTTTTTCATCAATGAACTTTCCCAGAGAGATTGTTTTTTTGTGGCAAATCATTTATGCGTTTTTATTATGTAAACTTCTATGTTGTATTCAATAAATACTTATTTTATGCACATCTCCTCTAAATTTGGTATTTCTACATTCATTCATTTCCAAATTAGGTGCATAAAGCTGGTTGTTCTTTAACTTTAGAAAGACAGTATAATAATAGTGAAATTAATATACATAATTTCTGTAATTATCATCCCATGCTTTTACACAGAATGACCTTTGCAACTTAACGTTTTCTCGGTCAATAAAATTAAATAAATCAGCAAACGTAACTCATATTTTTAGTTTATTGCAATCTAACCTAGATCAGTTTTCTGCTATATTAAAATTCGGGTCTTTTAATTTCTTGAAATTTAGATAATGATTTTTATCATCTTCACGTATATCATACAATTAATTCCTATGTTTCAAAGTTATAATTATTATATCCTAGTTTTTATATGATATATCAAATAGCTGAAAAATTAAATTACTTTTTTACTATAGAGTTCTGAAGTTTTTTAAACTTTTTTCAAAATAGACGAACTTGCATCTCCAAATATATAAAATTTGAGTTATGCTACAGAAATAATTAATTCAAATCATAAATTCTCTAAATTACATCAGAAATTTAATTAAAACCATTGTGAAATATGTTATAAAAATTATCACAGATTGTTGAGAAACTATGCAGTGAAAAACATTGTAGCAGCTAATAGAATAAATTTCAGGACACCTTTAAATATTTTTTCATAGCTATTGAGGATGTAACTTCCATCCATCTTGAAATCTTCTTCCTTTTTACCTCCCAAATCCGTTTTAGATGGTGAAGCTATAAAAGTTTGGGTTGATCCCTCCCTAAGGTTTTCATTCCCATTTCTCCCACCCAGGGCTCCTCCTCCTTTTTTTTTTTTTTTTACCAACCACCTCTTTTCCTTTTTTTTACTTCACCACAGTGCAGTCTTTCTCACTTCACTTGAATTCGCTGGTTTTCTAGCCTCACTATTTACTTAAGTGAAACTGCGGAGAGATCACAAGAACACTAAATGTGATTACATTCTTCTTTAGTTGTTAGGTTTTTTATTATTAAGTTCGTGATGAATTTTTATTTGTATATATGTTTGATTTTGTTATTTACTTCTTGCTTATTCTTTAAAGGTGGATGAGCTTAGTTTTTATAGAGAAGTTTATTTAGAATTTATTATTGCTTATGTGTTTAATTTACCTCAGAAAAGTGCTAGCATTTTTAAGTATACACATTTTTTGTTAAAAACGTAAAACAAAGAAAATCATATTCAGAACTTCATTGAGGAATTAAAATGAAAATAAGTATAAAAATATTACATTTCACACTCATTTAAAAATACCCTCTTTAATAATTTACTTACAGCACTTAATTGCAGCATGTATAGTTACAAATAATATTTTTTGATTCCAACATATATTAAGCGAGTGCATTTGCAAATCAGGTTCAATTTCATCTTATATCAAATGCCTAGTGTAGTGAATGTGCATTATAATGATACATATTGTAAAGAGAAACACTTTCAAATCTTTTTCTGTTTATACATAAGTATACATATATTAGTCCTTCTCCGCTTTTAACTTTAATTTTCTTTCGTGAATGACAGAATTTGTAAAATGGTATTAGAAAAGCCAAATATATAAATGAAATTTGTTGCGGTTTTTGCTGTCACATCTTTATACAAACGTAATATAATTTTTTGACATCATTTTTAAAAAAATGTTATCGCATATTTTTCTGCATGGATTTAAAAATGAACATATTTTAAAAAAGATAATGAATTATGTAATAAAAATATTTCATTCATTTTGTTTCAATTTTTTTCTTGAAAAGATTTTTATGATTAAAAATTTATTGAGTTTAGTTAAAATGATTCACGAGAGTTCCATGAAACCTAAGATTTAACAGACTTTTAATTTTCGTAATTGATTCATAATATATTTAGATAAATTTTGCTCAGTTTTAATTCAAATGGGGGAATGAGTAGCCTGCACGATTGCAATATATTTGAAGAGTATATATAAAATACTGATATTGCTTTAAATAATATCGAAATTAGATAGAAATCACTAAAAAGTGATAACCCGGGTATTTTAATGAACAATAATCGTTCGTTATAAACTTTGGTATATACTGGCGATATGAAATTTTATTCTGAATAATACATAAAAAATAAGTATTTGCACTTAAATCCAAAAAAAACAAAACAATTTCTTTAATATACAAAAGTGTTATAAGATAAAAAATAGTGGTCAGAAGCCAATGAAATAAATGCAATGTGTGTGTGAGAGCCAATGAATAAAATCAACTAAGTCTAATGCATTTTGAGTCTACTGTTTTATATTAAGTACGAATTCTTCTTGAAATAATTCTGTTAACATAAATATCCATTTGATATAACATATGAAGAATTTAGGCTCCTTCGTTTCATATAACATTATGTTTATGATCAAAGTTCTCATCTCATGACAATTTGAAGGGATAAATTTTTTATATTATATAAAAATTAAGATATGATTTATAAGTAATTTGCAACAAGAATCCAGTATTTTCTAAATAGATTAAAATATAGTTTAAATGTAAAGATGAAATTTGTCTAAATCATAATTAACAACTATGAAGTATAATTTTGATTAGAAATATTAGCTTAAAAAGATAAGAATTGTATGATAATTTATAGCGCATACTGATAACATATACTAGCAATGATAAAAAAAAATTTAATTGTCATCCGAGATGTTTTTACAATCGATTTATTTTTGCACTAAAAACATTCTTACGACATATCATTAAAATACTTCTTATCTCTCTCCTAAAATATTTTTACTTTTCATTAAGAAATGTCTTAATAAAAATCAAATACTTCAGTAAGGTAATGCGCTATCACTAATCTCTGAAATAATTGTAAGATTAGCTTTGAAACACTTGGTAAATATTACATTTAAACTATATATAGTAAATTTTGGAAAAATAATCGTTTTGCATCATTGAATCTGAGAATATATCCAAGTAAAGGTTTAGGAATTTTGGATATATTTCTAAAAATTGAAAAAGGCAAATAAAAGGATGTTATTCTTGTGAGTTTAAGAATTCACAACACGTGGTGATATAAATTAGTTGTTCTATTTTATTTAATGAAAAAATCGAATATTTTCAGCATAGTTCTATTAAATAAAGTAAAGAAAAAGAATGGATATAATTATACACTTTTATTCTCACTTGTAGTCTATTGTGTATTTTAGAATGCTCTTAAGAATTATGAAACTTTCTGAAAAATATTAAGAAACTTGAAAATAGTATTTTAGTTTTACCATTTGAAGAAATAGCAATATCTGTGTTATAAACTGAAAGTGGGATGATTTATGATCTGTCAAAGAAAGCGAAATGATTCCCATTGAAATAGCATGGGTGTGTACTTTATTTTTTGGCACTAGAACAGAAAATAAACTTTTCTTTAAAAGTTATAAATAACTTCAACCCACCTTATATAACGGCAACCTCTCATAATTTTTGATGATTTACTGTTTATAGTTTTAATTTTGTAAAATTTGTTTATAAAAATTATATTTTTCAATTTCATTATGCAAATTTTGACTGATTAAAAATGGCTGTAAGGAAATATCTAAATATTTGAACACTTTCGAAAAAACATATTTTGATGAATTTGTTTACTCTTCGGCAATGAAAACATATTTATTTAAATTCACTTAAAATTTTTACTATTTACTTTTAGAAACAAGTAAAAAATTTAAAAGTAAAATTACATAGTAGAAAAAATAATGCTTTATTTAATAAATAAATGTCACAATATCTTAAAAATGTTGAAATAAAATTTTAGGTACCTCTACATAATATTCACAATGGCTAATATCATTGCAAAATTTTACTTTGCTATGATATTAGCCATAATTTTCATATAATGGTTAATTCATAAAATTTTCTTACGCAATAACTGAGCACATTTAGTGGGTAACATATATATATATATATATATATATATATATATATATATATATATATATATATATATATATATATATATATATATATATATAGATATAGTATATATATATATGTATATGTATAGTATATATATATACAGGGTTAGTGAAATTAAACTTCCGCTACTCAAGGGACGCTGGAGGCCGTTCTACTCGCCGTAACATAAAAATATTTGGACAATGGACATTTCAGACAATGCGCTCTAAATTTTTGAATTAAAAAATTGTTTAAAATATTTCCACTAGATGGCGCTACGAATTATATTATGGAAAAAGGACAAGAGTTCCCGAAACAATGAAGGACACGTGGTCATACAGAAAAAGAACGCAAAAAGGACGTTACACAATTACAATATTGCACTTGCAATTTATTAAACAAAATGAACTTCTCTAATTGATATTGCTAAACACGCAAGTCAGTGCCTTAAAACATGTTCACTATGCGAACCATACGATAGTGAATGAACGTGCACCGCGTGGGGGTTTTCAATCGTCCAGATGCGACAATTATGGGTATTCACATGCACATTAAAATGGAAGTGGGCTTCACCCACCCACAGAATGTTCAATGGCCAGGAATCATCTACGGCCGTTCTCGCGAGGAATTGTAGTGCCAGTCTTTTGCGAATCTCCGGGTCATCCCTTTGTAATTGATGAACCACTTGAATCTTATACGGGTAAAAGTTTAGAATTCTACGCATGATGTGTCGTACAGTCGAGTACGGCATATTAGTGGTACGTGAGATCATCGGTACACTGACACTTCTATGAAGCGAACTCACTGCTGCCTTCTATGACCTCTGTAACAACATTCTCTCTGACGGCGCTGCTAACCCTTTCTCTTCCCGGCGGAACGCCTGGCTGTCCTCAATATTTCACCAGGTCTCTGAGAGCACGATCCGACATCGGTCCAAGTCTTTGTTTCTTCAAACGGCGAAACCCTCTGACAGCAGCCGCTACATTCTCGCCGTTGCAGTAGTAATGTTTGCCTAGAAGTGCTCTCTCCACCAACGTCGACAATCTGTAATGCTCATCTGATTGTAGCACGAACAGTATCTTCCCTTTATTGCGCATCACATTTACATATGTTGCCGCAAGATGCTGTTCCGCTGCGCCATTTAGTGGGATATTTTAAACTATTTTTTATATCAGAAATTGTGAGTGCATCGTCTGAGGGTCTATTGTCCAAATACTTTTCTGTTTCGACTAGTAGAACGGCCTCCAGGGTCCCTTGAGTAGTGGAAGTTTAATTTCGCTGACCCTGTATATATATATATATATATATATATATATATATATATATATATATATATATATATATATATATATATATATATATATGTGTGTTTATTAAAAATTATAGAATACACATCAGCAATTAATATCTTCATGTTAAATGTTCAAATTTGTTGGTGATAAAAAAACTCTTAGTTAAAAGTGATTATGCTGATATATTTGAATGTAAAATAGCATGTGGAGGTTACGGTTTTAATTGATATACCAAGATTTCATTAAATTCAGCTCGAGGCATATAGCATTTTAGGATGTCATGGTAAGTCTTCCAAATTTTTCTAAATATGTTGAAATAGAGAAAAAACTAGGTTTCTAGACAAATGACATCAACTGACAGTTTAAGAGTATAAATCCTGAATTGCATATGGCATTGACTTGCGTGGGTTCTCTGACTCTATCACAAAAAAATGGCCCAAGTATTGCCTGCGAAGAAGACTAAAGTAACTATCCGCATGATGTTTTCTATATATTGTTGAGCAGTAAAAACTTTACTAATGTTTATTAAAGGCAATATTCTGTCATAAGAGAAAACCATTCACTATCTAAAACAAGGTTATTTTCTATAAGATTCAGTCCAAAACTGTTGAACTAAAGTTAGAGTGTTAATTATTCGTCTGGCATATTGCAAGAAAGAAAAGTCCACTTCATTAAATCTGACATTAAAGAAAAATATTACAGTGATGGTAAAATGCGATATTAAAAGTGTGCCATGATTACAATTAACAAAATTTTGCTTTTATTTCGTTACTTCTCCAAATATTTATGTAAATTTTTATTTAAATTTCTTCGGTAAAATTGGTTTTAGTTTTTTATTTTTCATGCTAAATTTATTCAATAGTCGATTGATTCTGCTCTTATGTTAAATTCAAAATAATAATCTTTATGAAATTCAGAATATTTGAATAGAAGTTTACAGAAATCAAAGCAATTCCTCTTCTTTTTTCAAAATAGAGATGGAGCCATGATAATAATTAGGAGATAAACATTTATCACCAGATCAAGTAAATTGCAATCCAAAATAATTTTAAGAATTTATAAAAATCATACTATAAAAACAATAAATAAGATATCGAAGAATATTTTTACTTAATATCAATTTTGAAAGTTATAATGAGATACTATTAATAATTAATTTGTTAGAAATACTTAAGCATGCTTCACTCGCAGACATCTTAAAATTTCGGATGAATTTGTTAATGAATAATAAGGATTTATATCAATAGATATGCATAAATATTCAGGAGTATATGATGTTGAACTTGATAATTTTAAATTTGAATTTATTCAAGTACAACGCAATTAAAATCGCATAAGTACTATAAGTAAGAATTATTTTCATAACACTTTCAAAAATGATTAAATTTTAATTTAGTTTTAGCATAAGCACCAATTAATGAAATTATTTTTATTCGTTTTTATGCACAGAAAAGGTTTTACTCCTATTATAAGTAATAGTTTTTTTTTCTTTTTTTTATCAAAAAATCCTTTTTTTTATCAAAAAATTCTGGAAAATTAAATAAAGTATATTCTATGTAATATTAATATTTACATATACTTTTGTATTTGATTTATTAATTATGTGGAATTATAAACACATTATTTGTATGCAATTAATTCCTTAATTTTAATTAAAAGCTTTTGAACAAGCCTCAACATTTTCTTTTCAATGCTGTGTCTACGCATTCAAATTTGCTTCTTAAATCTTCTCTTTAGTTCTCCATTTGTGGAATACCAAGCTCTTATATCAAAATTTTTGTCTTTTTTTTAATCATAGATCCTTTATTTGTTAACTGGAATAATTAACACTAGAATTTTAATTTATCCTGAAGTAAAAAAGTTAATTTCAACATATGTGTAACTTCTAAAATTTAAAGTATTTATTTAGTTAATCACTCTACCTTGCATATGAACGGTAGAGACAGTTAATTTATATATATATATATATATATATATATATATATATATATATATATATATATATATATATATATATATATATATATATATATATATATATATATATATATATATATATATATATATATATATATATATATATATATATATATATATATATATATATAAATACTGAAGAAATACACAAAACATGTTTGTGATTGTGGTGGGAATCAGCGACGATCTGTTAGAAAGCTGCAGCCCTACAAAGTACAGATACTAAGAGATTATCGATATTTCTCAGGTTGTTTCTCAATAGTAGTAAAATTTTAACTCTCAATTATTATTCGTGTATGAATTATAACTGAATACTAATTAGTAGAAAGAATATATTTGTGAAGAAAAGATTTAACATACTACTAAGACTATTCTTTACTTATAAGAAATTGCATAATTTTACCGCCATAAACAAACGAAATATGCATTTATTTAAGGGTTCCCACAATTATTAATTAAATTTAACTTATTATTTTTTAATTAATCATGTTTTAAGTCTGCATAATTTCTTCCCCAAAATATTTAAGTGTCAGAGCATCTTATGAAAACGTCGTCCTATAATCTTAGTTACGTCATATATTTGAAATTAAAACCGCAAGATTTATTCGTTTTCTTTCACAATCACTGGTGAAGCAGTAAACAATTCGTTTCATGCAGAAAAGAAGCTGACAGAAACTTTGAAAAAATAAATACGTGTCATATCCTTAATTTTTTAAGGAAAGAAAAAGGGACGGAATCGTTGTCGCTGCTCTAGCATTTTTTCTTTCGTAAAACTCTGCGGTTGTCATTCTCGTTGCCCTGACATGTTTTGTTTTCCAATTTTTTCCCCACTGAAAGGGAGAAAATGTCGAAATCTCTGTTACATTTCTACGGAAAAATTGAAGGTATAAATGTTTCCAAAACTATCCGCTAAATCTGCCGCAGGAGAAATATTGTTTCCGTTTTTGATTTCGAACTGGTTCCTGGTAGAAGCGCTCTGGGCTTAGTTTTGACATTCGGAGATATTGCAACATTTACCCTCCTTCTTTTATGGGTTTATTGTTTCGTGATTTACCATTTTAAAGACAATGTTTCAGGTAAACAAAATATATTTCTTCACTCAAATTACATAGAGACTAAAGCTAAAATAGCATTACTATCCGAATGAAATGATAACATATTTCAACACTAGGTTTATTAAAAATGTATTAAATCAAATTAAAAATTTTCCTCAATTTTTGTTCTAGATAGCACGTTTTCCCCCAAACTGATCATTAATATGTTTTAACTTCTCTTTTCTAATAAAATTTCATTTTCTTTCTTGTTTCAACTAAAAATACTTTTGAAATTATTAGACTAATTTATAGTCTATAATTTTCTTATATATAACTTCACAAAATTAAATTTTGTATTTGCTTTTTAATGTCAAATCATAATACAAATAATATTTACTATCTTTTACTAAGATAAATGATATTCACAATCACATTTTGTCTTTTTTTTTTTCAAAATAAGAACTTAACATTCATGAAAGCCAAAAGACGTAGAAAAATACATTTTACAATGATTTTTTTATGTTAATAATAATTTCTAAACAAAAATTATTTATTAATTTTCTATCAATATTCAGATAGTAACATGTAGTTTGGATTCAGTTGTATAAAACATTATATTTAAATAAATTAATGTAGTGGTTGCTAATGACTACAAAAAATTCCCTCTAATCATAACAAATCATAATATTGATGAGTTGCTTTTCAATCCATATTGCACTAATTTCAATTGTATCTAAAAGTCATTTTCATACTTTTTCTTAAGTAATTCATTTTGTATGTTCATATGAGGGGGTGTTAGTAATTTTTACCAATTTACGTACCCGAACAGGGTAACAATTATTTATTATTATAAATATATTCAAATATAATCAATACAAAGTTTTTATTATTAGTAACATCCAAAGCTATTAGCTTCGGTTTTTATCAGAATTTAAAAGATATAATATATTTTACATTTTCAGTATAAAAATTCCTTATACATATTTTGTAGATTATGAAAAATTTATGCCAATGTAATTGTTGAATAAATGCTTTAGTTGATGATTTTTTTATATTAAATATTCAAAATTCTAGAAATCAAAAGAAAATATTTCATAGATTGATTTTTTTCTTAATTATTGTAAGTATGACTATTTTTTATGTCATTTCAAAACAGTGATTATGAAAATAAATTACTTTAAGTCAACTTTCCTGAAATTTTATGTTGCGTGTTAACATTGTTTTCAAGATGAAAACTTTCTTATATGAAGCACTGTTAGTATACAAAATTTTCATGAATTTATTACAGCAAAGCATAATTAATTCGATCCTAAATTTAAGATGCATACTGACTCTTAATTAGGAATATTTTTTATCATTTTAGTGTAGTGATAGTAAATCAATAATAAAGGATAATATCCTGTATATTATTATCGTGAAAGAAAATATTCTTGATCTGTTGCTATTGGATACTATTTTAACCAAAATAAAACAGAAAATTATTACTTAATAAAGAAATATTTTCTAACCATAGCAAAAAGTTACGGTTTGAAAAACATTGGAATAAAACAAAAATAATGTCCTTTGTTATCTCAATATGTTGAGCTTAAAAATAAAATAAAATAAAAAGCAGCCATTAAATATCATCTTTATAAAAGCAATAATTTTTCTTAAATCATTATGCAAGATGTTAAAACATTTTGTAATGTAATAAAACAGATTATATTACAGTAATAGTTAAAGTTATGAATAAATTTCAATGTAAAAATATTCACATTTAAATTTGAAATAGGAGATTTTTTAATTTAATTAGGCTGTATAATAATTTCCTGGTATTTAAAAATCAAAAAGTTTTTATAAGAAATTACAGTTTACAAATATTTTTACTATACCCTTGTGGTTAAGATTTTCAAAAACTAAACTATAAATATTTATGGTTTGTATGCAACTAAAGAGAAAAATGGGAATTTTTTTTGTTAGGAAGAAATATATTGAAATAATCCTTAACATGGATTATATTTAGCATTGTTATTTAACGTATTATGAGATATTGATATACTAATATCAAATGACACAATATAATTTTTTTGTCATATTTATCATGGCCTATAAGTAATTTTACTGAGTATTAGAAATGTATATTAATATTATTAATGCTTAATAATATTATTTATAGATACTTTAAGCATTGCATTTTTACTAGTATCTGTACATTATCTGTATCTTCTTACTAGTATCTGTTTTTTAACATTTAAATTGTTTAATGTCAGTAATTCGTAGTACCATAACTCCTTGACCCACTGTTCCAAAAACAGAATCACATTTTATCCTTAAAAAGAGCTTATTATTTTCGGCAATGAGGGAATGGTTTTATTATAAGACAAAATCTGTTGTTAATAATTACAGTAATCTAATCAAAATATAAAAAGCATTCAAACATTGTGATAATTCAAATTTCCATCACATAGTTGAATAATGTAAATAAACAAATTCCGTAAAAATTAGTAAAAAACCGAACAAATTCCGTAAAAATTAGAATTTATATTTTTAAGAAGTTTCAGTATCCATCTTAAATTAAATTACTGGTTGTGTTTGTAATGCTCTTTTCAATTTATTAGAGTTAAATTTTCGCTACGCACATGATGGTTTTATTTCCCATCTAGTAGTTAGGAGAAAAGTCACCTGATCTGAAATAAAAGATTTATCCAAGAACCAAAGGAAATGCCAGCCCCATTTCTACTAGTTTTGGAAGAATAGCATGTCTACGATTTCCCTTCCTCTTTTAAGAATAATATTTCCTTTGCCAAGAAGTGCACCCGATCTAAGAGAATGCGAGGGAAAATACCGCAGAAAGATTAATTCCTTGAGACGCTTTCTGGAAAATAAATTCATTTCGGAGAAATGTCTCGCAGATGATGAATCGTACCCCACCAAAATTTCCTTTCAAGAAAAATAATAATTTTTCACTCGTATGACTTATCCATATCATATGCACCCTTTGTGGTCTCCAACCTTATTCAATTTTTGAGACAAGGAAAGTCATCTCCCAACAAACTGTGCGCCTATCTTCCGGCCACTATCTAACCTTGAGTTAGGTGCTCAACACGAATGTGTGAGACATTGAAATAGCAGATGCTAGTAATTAACGCGCCGTCACCCCTGGCACGAGAGCTCTGGCGCGCCTAAGCAGCTCGCTGAGAAGAAGAGCAGCGCGCTCACATGAAAGCTTCCGCTGAATGAGCGTGCCATACTCCTTCCAATCAAGAGACATTTTGTGTTCTCGGTTTATTAGTTTAATAAACAGTTCCATATCTTTTTCATTTATACTTTGAATCTCACTTTTAAAAGGAATGCATTTTGGAAAATCTTAATGGTTAATATATATAGAACAATTTCTTTTTATTATTTATGTTTTGACTTTTTAATTGAAAGATTCCTTACTTATTTCTTTATATGTATTGTATAAAACGGTAATTTACGATAATATAATATAAAATGAAGTTAAGATTATTTGTCACATCAGCATAAAGGCAAAGTTTTACTTACCAGAACTGAATGTGTATATACACTGCTCCTGAAAGTCCTCTAACAAAGTTCTGTACAATTTAACGACTAAGTTTATTTGCGCTTAGCTTTAGCTTAGGTGTAAAGTTACCATTTTTCATGGTATGAATGTGTGTCTAAAAGTTCAATAAAAATCATATAGGATTCACACAAATGTATTAAAAGATTTTATCACTATTCTTTGAGTATAATTAAAAGAGAGATACATTAATTCAGTGGGAGCTTATTCGAAACGAAAGCTCAACGAAATTACAACAGTTAACAAAACATCATAAAACTCTTAAAATCCAATTTTGAAAACAAGATTTTTTTAATTTCTTTTTTTGTGGTTTTCTAAAAATTTAAGTTTTAATGTTTTAATTAACTGAGAATAAAATTAAAAAAAATTACTTGGTTTAAAGATTAGAAAAGCAAACAGTAATTCCCGAAATGTTTGTTATGTAGGGTATTTATAAAAAGATAGCATACTGAAAGGTAAAGAAAACATAGCGAAGCGAATTTACTCATCGAGAACAATTTGCTTAAAAGTTTACTTTTTTAAAGATTAAAAGAATAAAAGAAATATTTGAAATTCTCTTCAAAAATTTGCAGCAATTCATATTAAAATGCAATGTAATATAAAAAATGTATTCACAATGACAGATGGTATACAGAAAAAAATTTGTAACTTGTTTACTGTAAAAACTGGGAAAAAACTAAAGAAACTTATTGCATAGTACAAAAATAAATCTGCTTTAATAAATCAACATTTTAAAAGAATTCTCGTGTTTTGAGAATGCTTCAAAATTGGAAAATATATTTTATAATGAGTTTTAAATTTATTAGAAAGCAAGAGCTTCTGTAAAAATTTCTTATATTCTGCCACATAATTATTAGTTAAGTTGAAATCAAAATATTAATAAATAATTACCCAGCATGGGTTATTCATTTCATAAAAATTCGAAAATACAAGTCAGACTTAAAGTTTTCCAATTTTATAAAACTAAACATCATTTCAACTCGTTGTGGATATCATTAAGTCGCATAGTATTCTTCAAGAAGGCAACTATTGAAATTTTTTAACATATCATGAAAGAGAAAGTTTTTTTATAATTCAGTCATAGAATATAAACATCATTCTATCTAAACATAAATGTGTGTTTATATATAGCCCCATGACACAATGGAAATCACTTTTGAACCTTTTGATTTTTCAAGTCATCTCAGTCAGAAATACACCATCAGTGCCTTTTAAAACACGGTCTGTGAAGTTTTACTCCAATTTTTAAGTATTATGTAAGGGATTACACACACATTCATTACCAATAAGAAAAAATTTCAGTGTCAGAAAAATATAGTGGCAGGTTTATTTCTTATGTCATAAGTGAGCTACACTTTTAAGCAATTTTCAATATTTTTTATCACATATATTGAAACCTACTGAACATTTTCTTAATCCCCTTTAAGCGTTCTACAGATTTTAAGAATTTGATCCTTCATGAATTAGAGTCCATTCACTTCTTTTAGGAAAATTCTTATTTTTTGAGAGATTGTTATGATTCTACACAATTTAATTTAAAATAATTTTTCAACTGGTTTTTTTAAGTCTTGTGTTTTATTTTGTTGTTTCTTGTTTTATTTATCTCCTTAATTACATCTGATAACTTTCATGATCTGATAATGAAATATCGTGGGGGAAATTTAGAAAAAATAAAATTATAAAAATAATATTATCAAATGCATAATATATAAATGAAGAAAACTTTAGGACCACCATTACCAGGAAATTCTGTTGTCGTAATCCAGGATGTATGTCATGTTTTCATATTCAATTATATTTATACACATTAACTTTTGACTAACTGCTAAAACATTTTAAAAAACAGTTTCAGCTATTGAGTATGTGTTTTAATGGATCCTTATATGTTCATTTATTAATTTTTTGGAAAATTTAAATTGGCATTTCTTCAAACCTCGGATGAGAATTCTAAAATTAACAAATTACGCAGAGCTTTAGGTGTTGTACACGTAATCAGACAGCAAAAAGAAAAAATATGTTTACTGTGGATATCCAGTGATAGCAAATTAAATATATTATGAAATAGTTAAAATTTTACGAACATAGTTATGGAAATGCTTTTCTAACACAACGCTTTTGTGAGTTTTCAAAACCATCATATTGAAAAATTTCTTCAAAGAAGAATATTTCAAATGTAAGCAAACAGTATGGTTTTCATAAATGTTTTCACATTATTAAGTGACTCAATTTTTTTGAAATTTCTAAGCAAAATGTCTACTATTTTTGACAACATTTTGCTATTATTTAATTAATACTCCTTCCGTTGGGTATATGGTTCAAACTGACAATTTGAAAACCATAGTAACAATATAATATTATTTCAAATACTTTTTGAAAAGTATTTAATTTCATAATTTGCTTTTACAATTCTACAAATAAATCCAATAAAAAATAGTAACACTTTGCTCGATATAGAAGAATGGTACAAGAAAATCACGAATTATTTTCCAGCTATATATATATATATATATATATATATATATATATATATATATATATATATATATATATATATATATATATATACTCAATAATTTTAATTTGCAATTACCAAATGTTCTTGAAATGCCATACTTGAATAAAATTAAAAATACAAATATTTATCATCACAAAATTTAAAGAAATTCAAATTAATAGCTAACTATAGTTGATTTATTGGCATAAATACATGAATAATGATTGCAGAAACGTAAAAGTTTATTTAATAGAAACATTTCTTCCATGCAAAAATAAAAGTTGATAGACCAATGATGATGAAAAATGATAACAACATGAATAAAATGATTGATTATAAATGAAAAGGAAACCAAAAGTGTGTGTAAATATAAGAAAATGTTTAAAAAGCTGGAACACATGATCAATAAACAATTCAATAAGCAATTGTGTTTTAACATGCTTGGAATGTTTTATAGCTGCTCAAAACTCGAACTACAGGATTTTATTCTAAACTTTGTGACCTTGAAATGTTTGAAGTTCAAAACATTACATAATTTTTTAACAATAATCTAAAAAAAATTCTTTGATGTAATTCAATAAAGCCCATTTTTTTCAATATAGCTAAGAAATTTATTATTATTAATTAAAATTATATAAATGTAAATATACGATGAACTGCGAAAAGCTGGAATTTTATTCTTTTATAACGGATACAGTCAAACAATTTTACTAAAATAATTTTTTTTCTATTATTAAATCATTCTAATATGAATTTTTCGCTATAATGACGTTATGAAAATCATTTTTTTCAAAATATTCAATGTTTGTACATATGAATGTTCTCCTCGTGAGCTTACTTTAGCAATTTTTAATTCAGAGTACACATTGAGTTTTATGCATTTGTGTTATATAAAATTTTAATAATTTTTTTTTTGCATATCATTCTAAGCTGTGTAGAACTCAAATATATGTTATGCTCATCATAAGTATTTTAATAATTATGCATGAGTTCTTTTCTGATCACTATGGACTTTTATTTTCATTTACCTGCAAAGTTTATTGAAACGTAAAACAATGATGCTATTAAAATGCTTAGTATAATGAATAGCACAATAATTATTGATATTTATCTTTTAACTATTGTGAACTTTGAAAAGATTACTGAAAATTTATAGTTATCAATTAGCAACTAATTTCCTTTTTCAGTTTTCAAATTTCTCCTTCTTTACGTTCCTTAAATCTAATCTAGAATTTTCATGTTAAAACTTTCAAACAATTAAGATATTGTAACGTGACTAAAAATATTAAAATTTAATATGGAGATAAAAATCAATCCCAATTTTTTTTTTATAAATTTGATACTTACTGTCAATATTTAATTATTCATTACTGTTCATTTTTACTTTAGTAGGCATTAGGCATTTTGTATTTATGAGAAGTTTTTAACATGTGATAGAGTCAATGTTTCAGACAGCTTTGCAAAATTAAACCAATTCATTTTGTGGCGAAAAAAGATCTTTTAACTACATAAAATTAAGGTTTATATTTATTAACAAAGTATGTATGAACATACAATTTCAAATTCATTAAAATTAGGTTTTCAATTTGAACATCTTGGCATTAATTATAGCCATTTTTCCAAAAATTGCATTCAGTTCTGAAAACAATAATATAAGGTCCCATATAAATATGTTTGTTCTGGCAGAAATGTGCTCTGAGGATATTTAATGAATCATTTCAGCCCAAGGAGCCAAGCCTGAGCAGAAGCTAGGGCGGCCCTAGGCCCCAGGCTCAGTGGCCCCAATGACCCGTGCTTCGATGGATGTGCGGCACCTGAACAAACGGCTCAGCAAGAGACTGAAAGCGAAGGCTGCCGTCAATCGGGCTGCATTCAGCAAACAGCTCTTCCAGAGCTTTCTGGCCAAATCTCTGCTGAAAAGCAGAGGCTTGGCCATCCGGACGTCGACTCATCTACCGCTGCCACTTCCATGGCTTGCTTTACTGGTACTTTCTTTCATTTCTCATACATTTATTCCATAAATAGTTATATCACAGCATTTATTATGCACTAAAAGTAGAGCATGCATAGTTTTTCTATTTAACTTAGCTTGCTTAGAAATACATTGTTCCATTCTCTTTTTAAAATGATGCATTACAAGCAAACAGGTAATATCTGATTTCCATAAAAAAGAAAATCAATTTTATCTTAAAACCAAATGTAGCAAAATCTGAAAATATCAAAATACTGAAGCTACTATGACGAACTAAATACCTAAGTATGCTTCAAACGTTCTAGATATATTATATATACTTCACTAACGATTCTCGATATCATTTATGTACTAAATGGAGGAATTTAATGCTCAAATAAAGCAAAATTTTTAAAATATTGCTTCTATTTTATACTATTGAATTATTTAAATAAAAGATCATAAAATAAAATTTCTCAAAGTATTTTACTGTGAGATGATCCTCCGGAAATTAGCATAGGATGTACTTTAAAATTCATGGTATTACCAATGATTTATTGTGGCATGATTTTAACTGGTATCATAAAATAGTTACATTTCAAGGCACGGTACAATAAATCATTCTGTAAAAGCTGTATATCTACTCAAATGTATTTACAAAATTAATATCATTAAAATTCAATTCTATGAGAAAAATATATTAGACTTTAATTTTGCACCCGAATATTTCAATGAAATTGCTTTCTTAATGTGAATTGAAGATTTCTCTAAAATTAAATAAGAGTTTGTATATTTTACAGTTTGAGCACAATCTTTACAAGTAACGGACTTTCGGATTAAATAAACGAATTATGAAACTAGAATATAAATTCTCAAACAGATAAAATTGTTCGAAATCAAATGAAAGCTAAGGAATTTCATTACAAAATCATTCCCAAATTACTGAATAAATGAATTTAAACTTATAGCGAAAAACAGTTTCTCTAGTTAAATTACAGTAAATACTTTAAGTATGGATAAATATGAATTATTCATGTATCGCTAAATCTGAAGTATTTATAAATGTTTGAGTTTGAAACATTCAGACAAATGCTGGTAATATAAGAAATCCAGTGAAATCCTGTTTTTATTCAAAAACATGTTGTTTTGAGAATATTGGCACAGTTTGAAAAATGCAGTAAGATCATATTTAAAGAAGTTGTCATAAACGTTTTAGTAAATATTAAATATTTTACTGTTTTTTGTACTCAGTGGCATTTTGAATACAACAAGACTTCAATACTTAAGTTATGAAAAATATCGTTTTTATGCCATATTTATTCATTTATTTATTTATCAATGCATAAACATGTCGCATCAATATTTATTTCCCTAACCTGATAAGTGCATGCATTTTAATAGATTTTGAATGCATAACATTTTATTAAATAATTTAAACATATTTATTATATGGTAAAAGTAATTTTATATTCCAATAGTCATGAAAATTTGGTTTGCTTTATACGTTTCGTTCAGTTTCAAATTATAGAGCAGAATATCAGGAAAAAACCACTGTTGCTTATTTTCACTAAAAAATAGACATTTAAATGAAAATGGAAAAATTGCATTTGTATAAATGACATTTTTCTAAATTTAAACATAAGATTTTAGAGCATACTAAAATATTTCTTATAAGTTAAGGTTTAATTTTATTGGTTTTATAATTAAATATTTGAAAAATAGAAACATAATTTGAAAAATTTTAAATATATAGTCAGTATATTTTAAAATAAACATTTTATTGATTTTTATTATCAAATTCACTTAACACTCAGTTTATTATTTGTTGAAATTTTGTGAAGTTTGTTTGATCTAATTTATTTTTTATTTTCTATTAGTAATTAGGAAATAAAGTTAGGAAAATAATTAACCTCAAATAAAAAAATATATATATATATAAAGAACTCAATAACAGAGTGTCTCCCAAATTTTATTAAGTTTTGGCAAAGAATAACCTATACACATATCATCAAGTATATATATTCTTTCTGAAAGAATAACGAAATGCATATTTGTATAGAACCTCCGATTTTTCAAGTCACATTCCCTAAACTTTCATACCCATGCCAAAGATTATATAAAATGTTTGTTACAGTACAACATTAATTTGACAAATATATTTAATTTTGAAATTTGGAATTTTCCTAAATTTTTTATCTTTAAAAAGACTATAAGAGAAAGGTAAAAAGAATTTTACTAATCACACACACACACACATTAATATCTTTAAATAAATTTAGTTTTACTAATGAATTTAAATAAATATATAATATAGATTAGATTTATTCATTTAAATATAGTATTTGATTATTATGATTTGCAAAGTGTAATATGCCAAAAAAGGGTATAATAATCATACATCAGAATGAAAACAAAAGAATTATAGGTTGTATTCTTGTTTTTAACTTGAGAACTTTTGACAGGATATACATTCAGGCCCTCCCTTATTTTAGAAGAATCATGTTTACCATATCCTCATAGCTCATTTATATTTTAATCGTATTTAATAGAAATTTAAACATCCTTAAACAATGCGTAGTCATAAATATTCCGCTTTTATGGGTTCCGTTTGATAAACATCTTGCTTCATGTATCCTAGTAAGAATATGCCTAAAAGTGGGACATATTTTTATTGAAAGAAAACTATTAAGAGAACTAATTAAAAATGCTGCTTAAAATATCGGTTTGGAATGGTTACAGTACATGTAAGAAAAGCTGCCACGCTACAACTGATTTCGTAGGAATTATAAATTATTCTAAAAACCTATAAATGATGGGTGCCTTGACGAATCTTTATAAATTACCCCATGCCTTGACGAATCTTTATAAACGCGATCCTATTACCTTCAGGTTTCCTTTTTCTATTGGAAGATTATGTGGAAGACTATTTTACCACTCTTTTATTTATAGAAAACCATAATTTGTGATTGACTGACCATCTAGCCTGGCTTTTCTGGCTATGGGGCCGTTCTCAGAAAGTAGTGAGTTCGAATCTCGGCTTAATTCCGGATGTGTCATGTTCACTAAGGCTGTTGAAGCATGTTTAAAAAAAGTCACTGTCACAATGTTCTTTAAGAAAAATGATTCCTTCGGAGCTGGAAAGTTAAGGTACGGAATACTTTGTTTGGACCCTGCTTCTAAATAACAAAAATTCCCACTTAGCAGTTTCCCTTCAACTAGAAAGGCCAACTCTGGGTACAGGGTAGTCTGCTGGTGCACACCGACTGTAATCTCATCAAAATTCCTCAATATACTCTTCATAACATTGTTTGTTCGGGTCCATATATCTCCATTTTAAGTTGTAATAAATTCCTTCTGAGATAGATATTTTCAAAAAACGTGTGATGCGGCGATGTTATTAATAATATAATAGCAAAAATTAAATTATTGCTCTGAACTCTTGGCAATGATATTTAAAAAGAGGACTTATGATTGAGAAAGTTCCAAAATTAATTTAAAATATATCATTTCTGACAATACGCAGCTCATTTGCTACACAAAATTCTCTAGTAGGGGCAAATCAGAAAATATGCTAGTTCCTTTTCAGGTTGCATAATAAAATCAACACAGACAGTCGCCTATGATAACTTTAAGAACGCTTCATGCAGCCTGATTCCGGAACACTTTCAACACAATAACAAGAACGATACCGGTGGCAATGCAGAGACAACCAATGCTGGCAATAGAAATTCTTGTTATTCTTGCACAATTTCAATAAATTATCAGCTATTAAGAGATTTTTGTAATTTATGCCTGTTTCTAAAACCAATCCTCAGACATCAAGTACATATTATAACTTATGTTGCGTGTGTTTGCATTATGTATTAAATAATATAAACTTACATACATATTCGTTCTCATGAATGAACTTCTTATGCATGTATGTTATCAAAATTATGAAATAAATTTTCTAAACACTTTTTCCAGATATGTTTGAAAAAATTGATTTTGCTGGTTGCTTTTTATTAAAAAATTATTGAGGTTTTATCTTGAAACGAGCTTCTATTTTCATAAAAAATCTTTAACGTAAAGTATTCAAAGTATTTTTAAGTGAAGGAAAAAATACATTTCATATACTTTGAAGCTTTTTAGTAATCATATAAACCTTCAAGTTTTGTGTGATCTGTGTAATGGAGTTTTTTTGTTCTCTTTTTAACAAAGTTTCCTTTTGTATTCGTTTTATTAAACACAAATTTTTGCATGCACAGAGAATTGGGCGGAATCTTAGTAGTGAAAGATTTTCGGCAACAAATGGTTTCCCCATAAAGTTTGTATAGGTTTCCCACTTTTATCACTGCAAATGATAATAGAATTTAAATTCGAAACAAATGATTATTGTGTCGTAAAAGCAAATGTTGAGCTAAAAAGTTTGCTTAAAAGGTGTTATATCCTTTTTCTATTACTCAATCAAGATTTTCCTCTAAACTTGTTTACTTTCAGAGTACCAAAAAATCATCTTTCATTTTTTTCCGTTCCATTTATGATTCATAGGTAACATCCATTATGAAAGCATTTCTTTTCCTAAGCTTCAGTTTCTTTAAGTAGAAGTATTGTTTCTCTTTCACGTTGCTTTTGCGAAGAAATATCCGTTTCTGGTGCTGCTTCAGTAATGGAGAAAAGTGCCTTCACAGAACACTTTATCTTTAAGCATCTACTTGCATATAAACATATTTTGTCCTTTATATATGTTTCCTAAATTTTATTTCGTTTCTGCACCCAATTTACTGAAGATCTCATGAAAGTATATTTACTAGATTCGTAGAAGATACATAATTAACTAGAAAAAATCACCATTTTTACTAAATATCTAATCAAGTTTTTGAATGGAATTAGATTTATCTCCATTAATTTAAATGAAAACTTCTAAAATAAAAATATCTATATTTATTCACAATTCAAAATAAATGTAGTAAATTCATCTTGTACAATTGTATATCTGATGTATCATCCCAATATATTTATATTTTTCACACAAATTTTGCGCCATATTTTTTGTATTTTGATTCGATTTAGCTTTCAATTAGATTTTCTAAAATACAAATTTGACAAACGCTAATTAATTTATTTTTAAAAAGAGGAAACAATACTTGTGAAACTAGACATTCTAAAATTTAAATTTGACTGATTAAAAAATATATATTTCATAAAAAAATGAAATAAGGGGCATTAAAGGAATTGATTTTGATTGAATTAATAATTTTCATTATCTATAAAATGTGTTTATAATTGCAAATTTAACAGTATGCATTTTTCTACTACCATTTTTATTATTTAAACCAGTTTCTTTATTTATTATTTACAAAATCACTTGATATAATTTAATTTTTTTTCTCTTAGAATCAAAATAATTAATTTCATCATTAAAAACTTTTGTTGTAAATTGTTATATATTTTTCATAATAGGCGTTTTATAAATTTAAAACAATATTACGTGTTTTAAATTTAGTTAATAGAGCGTATTTAAAGTACAGTGAGTGTAAAAAGTATTCGTACATTACGACTATTGATTTAAAAGAGATCCGTTCATAAAAATTATAAACATAAATTCCATTTTAATTATTAATAAATACATAATAGAACATATTTTCACTAGTTTCATGTGAAATTTACACAAAAATAATTTTATACATGAATAAATATTTACAAAACTGTAACAATCCAACATCTTCTGGTGTAAAAAGTATTCGTACACTAAAAGAAATGCAAATTTTTTAGTTATATATTGTGATTGGTTTAGCCATTAAGATGTAGTTAATTGCCATCATCTTGTAATTTACTTAAAAGGTTCTTCAGTGGAAATATTAATGTAGTGAGAAACTAGAAATTCTGTAATGGGTCATAAAAGTAAAGAGACAGGTGTTTCCGAAAGAGAACTGATTTTAAAGATCCGTAGAAATGGTAAATCGTACAACAAAATTTCTGATCTGGTTGGTAGACCCCGTTCAACTGTGCTGTCAATCATAAAAAAGTTTGTTGCCACTCTAACGGTTCAAAACAGTTCTCGTACTAGGCGACCATGTATATTGACATCATCCGACAGACGGTTTCTGGTACACTCATTAAAGAAGAATCCCAAAATAAGTGCTCCTACATTAACATCAGAACTAAAGAACATGGGAATAGTAGTCTCTGTAAGAACTGTTCGAAATGCATGCAGAAATGAAGGTTTCCATGGCCGTGTTGCCAGACGAAAATTCTTTGTCAGTGAGAAGAATCGGAAGCTGCGATTGTCTTTCGCCAAGCAATACGTTATGAAAGTCCAGATTTCTGGAAAAAGATTATCTGTATAGATGAAAGTAAATACAACATATTTGAATCGGATGGGAGACGAATGGTATAGAGAAAGCGCAATACAGAAATGCATCCTAAGAATTTAGTGCCAACAGTGAAACATGGGAGTGGAAATCTGCTTGTTTGGGGGTGTATGAGTGCTTCTGGGGTGGGCAAATTAGTCTTTATTAAAGGCATTATGAATCATCAACTTTATATTGACATTTTGAACAATAATTTAGAACTTAGTGCAACAAAAATGGGCTTGAATGGTTATTACGTTTTCATGCATGATAACGACCCCAAGCACACAGCCCAAAACACAAGGCTCTGCATACTATATGATACCCCAAAGTTCATGAAATTTCCTCCTCAGTCGCCGGACCTCAACCCTATCGAGAATTTATGGGACGTTCTTGATAAAAATATTAGATCCAGACATATTTCTAATAAAAATGATTTGGAATCGGCTCTTAATCAAGAATGGGACGCCATACCTAGTTCAATAACAGCAAAATTGGTGGTATCGATGCTAAAGAATACTCAAAGCAGTTATTTGAGCTAAAGGATATCCTACAAGAAATTAGCTGTAATATTATGATTGTGTTGGCCAATATATGCCTGATGTACGAATACTTTTTACACCACAAGATGTTGGATTGTTTCAGTTTTGTAAATATTTATTCATGTATAAAATTATTTTTGAGTAAATTTTACATGAAACTAGTAAAATTATGTTCTATTATATATTTCTAATTAATTAAAATTGAATTTATGTTAATAATTTTTATGAACGATTCTCTTTTAAATCAATTGTCGTACTGTACGAATACTTTTTACACTCACTGTATTTTGTTTAACTGTTGATAACTCAAAATTACTGATGTTATTTCAACATTCATAGTAGTTTTACTTGATAAGATTAATTCAGTAATTCTAACAATTATTAACTTTTACACTGTTGTAAGTTTCAGTAATTAGTCAATGAAAAAATTTATTAATAATTTATTAAAATTTAACTAAGAAAGTAATTTTACAGTGTTATTTAAAATTTGAAAACAATTTCTGAAATAATGTGAGCTTTAAAAATTAAAATCTTTCTTGTAATGTACTTAGATTTATTTCAAGAAATTGCATCGTGAATTAAAAATGAAAATAAGTTGTTCGACTTGGACAAAGTTATAACAAAATCTATTTTTTAAATAATGCACGTTTTTCAAATCAGGATTTTTTTGTCATATATTTAGAATTATTCCGAAAATACTGTATAGGAATAAAAATGGAGAATAAAATACACAAAAAATTATGACAGTATAAATATTGATTTAATCGGATAAAAGATATTATCGTTGAATTGCATAATTTATAAATTTCAAATTTAATTTTAATTCAGAACCTCCATTACAAAAAATATAACCATTTACTTAAATCCAGGTGTGATTATTTTTATGTAATTTGAACTCAAGATGTGTGTAAGCTAGGATGAAAGAAATTGGGAAACTGTATAAGCTAAAACTGCCTTTCAAGATTTGAGAAAACTGCTCTCCAAAAGTACTTTTTGGAACTTGCTGTCCTTAAATATCTCTAAAACCATTCTACGGAAATCGCAAAATCTATTTACCGACTTCGCTCAGGGAAGATAAAGTTTTTCCCATTTCTTTTTTCGGTATCTCTTCTTCTACTATAAAAGAGCAGTAAGTTGAAATTAATCCTCGTATATTGCAGGATTGTCGTGCTGCCGACTTAATTCCATTTGATGACTTAATCACAAGGAAATTTTCGGTATTGGTGCTCATACTGAGGGCATTCCCACGAAAACTTTGAGTCTTGCGTTAAACATGGTCTAACAGTAGTTAAGAAAGATTTCACTGCGCCAGAAAATAAGTTACGTAAATATATTACACCGATAATACAATAATATTCATTTATCTTACAAATATTTACCCATTTTTAATTCATTTCAGTTTTGAAACCATAAGCATTATTATATATGAAAATTGAAAATTCATTAAATATAAATATTATATTACACATATGAATAATTTTCAGCCACAAATCGGAAAACCTTAATTTCAGCTCTTAAAATATCTTCTTAAATATTTAATGCTTAGTATTTTTTTCTTTTTCTATATGTTAAAGTAAATTTTATATCAGTAATTATTTACTATAAAACAATGTTTTATAGTAAATAAGTATAAAGAGATATTTTGTTGGTTATGCTAGAAAATGCTTTTAAACTCTTAGCTTTAAGCAGTTTGGCATGTAAACTAAATTTCAAGTCTTTGGTAGTTCACACTCAAATTTATATTGTGCGATTGCTTAGTAATCCATCGGTAAACCTTGATATGTATAAAAAATAAGTGATGAATTCTCTCAATTTTATTTCTGAAAAAGCAACCTAAAGTCTCTTATTATCTTTTTCATTGGGTTTTTTTGCAAACTACTGTTTTCTTCAAACTTCTCTAAAGTAAGGCCTATTCTGATTGATAAAACACATATTCAAAGTTAGACATTGTTGTAACAAATTATGAGCACAATTTTGTATTTTTACTTATTTAATCTTAACTATTATTCTATGGTTCTTATATGCCAAAGTATATTTCGTTTCCCGTAATTGTGTGTTGTATACTATTTTAAAAAATGACCAGCTTGAAATATTTCCGGTACACTTACTAACTAAATCATATTTCACATACACATTATCAAGGATTTTAATTTCATTTATAAATCACTTTTAATGGTAGAGTTTAAGAATACCACATACTTTCCAAACTTTTTTAAATTATTTTAAATTTTTTTAATCATCTTTAGAATTTTTTTAGCTGATTAAGAGAAATGTTAAACTTTAACACACACACACAGAAACTAATATTTTAACATTCTCAAGATAAGACATTACATGATAAAATTAATTATTTTTGGTCGTATTTCTGGTTTATAATTATATAATTTAACATACGTCTCCAAATTGCAAAATGGATTCTACGTAAAATTAGAAGTAAATTATAAAGCAAATTTACAAAAAAAGTATTTAATAAATAAGTAAATGTATGATGCGTCTAGAAAACTAATAATTCGAATATTTTTAACCCTTCTGTTTTTCATATATAAAATTATAGTAATCCATTTATTAATCAGCAGTTTGTCAAGGTAAGTGACTGGCAAAATGTATAGCCTAGTAGTAGAATAGTTTGGAATTGTGTTCTGAAGTATAATTTATATTAATACATTTGTGCATAATATTTTTTCATTTACTCATTCTCAAACATAAATATTTTAATCAACGCTAATGCCCATGTGTTTTTAAAAGTATTCATAAGAAATATCATATTTCTATGACATCAACAAATAATTTTAGCTATATGTAAACCAATAAACAGCTTTCTAATTCACAACTTTCTTAATTTTTTATGTAATCATTGAAGTATTACTGATATCATAAGAGATAAGGTAATGCACATGAACCTCTCTATTAAGTTAAAAAAATAGTACATTTGCACATTATTTAGCAATACTCATGACTTACTATCGTTTGCATGAAAGAAAAAATTTTCAATTTACTTCTTTGATTTTACTATAGAAATGCAAAATTTTATTAGCAATTTATAAGGGATCTCATCAGTTAATTAAAATGACGTTATATATATTACAGAAAAGGTATGCTCAAGCAAATTGGCATAGAAATGTTGGCGAACAAATTTTGAACTATACAAATTTAAGTAGTTATGAATTTTTTGTCTTTTACCTCTTTCCTGGCATAAATAATAATACAAATGCTAATTTTTAGCATTGTGTATGTTTTGATATTTAACATCAATAAAATTTCCTAGTTCTAAAATAAAATTACAGTTAACTATTGAGTACTAGCAATAACAGTTCGAGAGATATAATTTTTAAAAGAATATAAACTAAAAATATCAAGGTAATTTTTACTTACATCAATTTCTTCCTAGTTTTCTACAGTGTGATACATATTTTATGATAACCTACATCAATTTTTATCACGATATTTAAAAATTATCACCTGGGTAAGGTAAAAGATGTTTGCATTTTTAGCACATATGACAAAATATAACAATTTATTAATAAAATTATATTTTATGATGAAGATTTATAATTACTAAATTGTTTTTCTCCAAGAAGTTCTTGAATTAATTACTCAACATTATAATTTAATAAACAATTTATTTGCTTAAAGAGGTTATTAATATCAAAACAAGAACTTTCTTTTAAATATACGATAAAATGTTGATTTTCTATGTATACATTTTTATATTACTGCATAACGTTTACAGCTTAAGCAATGACCCACCAACTTTATGAAGAACGGGGTGAGGTCGGGGTTTCTTACAATAGAGGTACTTGTGTTCATTTTTAATAGTATTTTGAATCGAAAACTATTGGAAGCATATTTTTCCTGATAAACGAATAAACGTTGCTTTGCTATGTCATTTACATGTTGTATAAAAAAATAATGTCTTACATTTTATAAAAGAATTAACTGATTTGGAATTTTTAATGAAAAACTATTCTATGATTGTACGTTATAATAGCTTAACAAAATGACTCAGTATGATAATGAAAAAAATGTTAAGAAAGCTAAAACATTTTAAGTTGATGATGAAACGGGAAATATATAAATTTGCTGATATCCAGCTAACTGATAACAGCTTGTTTCACAATTAAAACTTATTTTTAATTATTTATTCTTGTGGCCGAACATTTCATAGATTCCTCCTTACGGAATGTCATTTTAAGCAATAGACAAGCATTGTATCAAGTCTCTTAGGCAAAAGTGATTATAGGGAAGCTAACTAATCAAACATTTGCTTAATTTCCATAAAAACGAAAATCGTTTTCTGTAGTGATTATATTTTAAATTATAAACAAATACTATAACTTTCATAAAGCATTAGAGTCAATAAATTTAATAAATTAAAAATAATCTTTTAAAATAAAAAAATTAAATATAACAGTGACAAATAATACACTGCTGGGCAATTGCTAAGGACGGATAACACTATCATCCATAGCAACCACAAAATGAAAGGAAACAAAATGTGGAAAATTAGAATAAGTGCGGGATATACTAAGAAGAAGTATGCGTATGCAAATTTTTTTTCCACGTCTGTTCATCACGTGATAGCGTTCATAAGAGCTTTAAAGGTTTTGACGAGTGTGCACAGTTGTTGTTTCAAATCAAAGTTTCATCCCGTAATGATACCTTTCTTCAAGGTGCCTGCTGACTTTTAGATGCATTGTTCCATTTTTCCGTTTGCAGCATCAAATGAACATTTTTTCTTTCAGATGTTTCTCAGGTTTTGTACTTTCCAGAACAATAAATATTCTTTAATCTAATGTCTGAACAGTATGGCAGCAATATTTTATCCTACTAGGCCTAATGTCTCGCTTAATGTTATGCTACATTGCAATTTGTGATCCGTCCTTAGCAATTATCCAACAGTGTACTAAGCTATTCTTGCAAAAATACAGGATTCATTAATGTGTGTACTAAGAATTTTAGAATACGCATAAACCTTTTAAAAGATACTCATTTTTCTATTAATATATGCATCTTATAAATGGGTAATATTTAAATTTCAATATAAAATTGACGATTTTTATTTTGGAAACAGAAACATGGAAAGAAGCCTATGATAATGATAGGTATGGCACGTTAGAAAAATATATAAGACATAAAAGGTATTCTGGAATACAAAATTGTGTGGTTTCAAAAATATGTCGATAAGACATAGGTTAATGTACGGATGAAACAAAGAAACGTATTATAAAGAAAGCATTGAATTATAAAGAGATGATTAGAATTATAAGCAGCTTGTGATTGCTTATTACATTAAAAATCAGTACTTTGTTTAAATATTTTCCCACAGCTAAATCAAAACTTACTAATAATTGAACTAAAAATGAAGGAAAAAAACTAAGAATCAAGGTGAATTATGTAATAGTTTATAAAATATACTTTGTCTTATACAGGTTACTATAGTTCAAATATATCTTATGTGTACTTAAGAAGCATGTGGTGTGTGTTCACGAAAGTATTTTATGAGTCATATAATGTAAAAAAGAGAATGTGTGCTTTCTTTTATATCCCTTAAGAACAAATATAATTTGACTAGAAACAATGTTCCAAATGTTTTTGTAAACACACACAATATCAAAATTTACTTTAATCAAAGCATAATTCTCCTTCAGGTATTCATGAAAGAAATAAAACCGCATTTTTTTTTATTTTTTATAAAACTCTAAAAATTCTTAATATTTTTCTGAAAAAATATTCAATTGCACAATACGTTATTTTCTTCAGACGTTCAATGAAATAAATTGTATTGCTTTTTATATCTTTATAAAAATTAATCTTAAAATTTTCGTGAATACCTTTATAGTAAAATATTTATAGAAATATTATGTAATTATTTTCCTTATTTATAAAACATATGTTGAAAGTAAAAAAATAAATCAAAGATATTTCTATAATTTAAATAATTTTAATATTTTATCATTTTATATAGTTTATATTTGGTATGTATACTTATGTTAAAAATTAAGATTAAACACTATATTTATTCGATTTTATCAGTTTTTGTATCCTTGAATGCTTTCTTAAATTACACTTACTATTTCTCATTAATAAAATGTTATCGCAGATTTAAATTTTAGATTGCTCATTATTAGAAAGATAAACACTTACGTTTTTCTTTCCTTTACGATAAACTACTGTTTCCTTTTAATTATGATGTCAGTTTCTCCTTGCTCAACAGTCTTAATAGGAATTAACCTTTTTTCTTTGCTTCTCAGTAATCAGTGCTTTTCTTTGACCACTTTCACTGGGCGGCTTTCTGGCGCTATTTTATGAGCAGCTCTCCCGAAAAGCTAACACAAAGTGAAGAAAACAACTGCAAGAATCAAAAATCTTTTCACTTGGATTAAAGTTGACCTTAATTGTAATCTCCCTCATTTACCTAAGGTTGATTCAGAGTGTCAACAGCTTCTAATTAGTCTGCGAGAGAAGTTACTTTTATTCCCAGTTTATTGGTCACAATTATTTAGAAGTTTACAAAAATTTGTAACGATGGATCCTATTTTTCATTCTTGATTGGTGTATATATTAATTAATAATTTAATATGTTTAGTTGAATAGTAAATAAAAGATTTTTTATGAAATGGAGGTAATTAGAAATGAGATTTAAATTCGAAAATCTCCTCCAAGACTCATGTGAAATGTTATTAAAGAAAAACACTTATTCATTTGCCATCCTTAAAGAAGTAAAAGGTATTTTTAATTTATTCTTTCAAATATAATACACATATTTTAGTCACTTAAAACTTTTATTTAAATTTAATAATATCAAATTAATTTACAAGAAAGAAGCAAATATTAAAGCCTACATTTGTTTATCGCAGTAGAAAATTTATTTATGTCATGCCTTTTAATGGCATGTTTTAGGAAAAATATATGTTATTCTGTCATACATCATCATTAAAAATACAGTCGTGAATTATATATATATATATATATATATATATATATATATATATATATATATATATATATATATATATATATATATTGATTGATTGATTGATTGAATTAAAATTTTCAATTAAATATTTTTATATACTTATTTAAGGGGAATTTGAATTGAATTGCAAGACTTTTGCATGGACACTAATTGCATTTTTTACTTCAAGAAATAAAGTGGCTTCAAAATACATAATTAAATCAACTAGCATCGCTCATTTGTAATATTTTATTGTAAGAAAATTATTGAAGTCATGAAAAGTAATTAGCTTTGTGTAGTTTCAGTAAGACTCGGGAAGTGTTTTTTTTAATTAATGAATTTGAAGAAGTAAAAAATAAAATTAGAAGTTACGTCTGTTTATTGGACTAATTAATTTTTTTACGTTTTAAAGTAATTAAGAACTCTGCCTTTGAGACATAGTAATTACTGCTAGCCTAAACATTATCTCATTGTCTTACATAAGTCATTATGATAATATTCAGTTTGCTGTTCACCTTTTTTTCGTAATGAGTGAAAAAAAGGACAATTTCCGATTTTGTTTCTAAGGTTATCAGAATATCTCTACAAACAATGAGATAAAAATTCTTAGTATTTTCTTTCATACTTGCAATTGCGTTCCCTTAATTCCTTGTACCTTTAATTATTATATTCAAATTTTGTGAATTATATATTATTCCTTAATGAACTTTTTCAAATAGATGACACTTTACACCTTTTGCTGATTGTAAAATTTAAATAAGATTCCATAAAGCGCGATAGTGTTTAGGCTAAACATTAAAAATAGGTAAAATAATTTTTATAATATGCATATATGATAAAGATGATGAAATATCTTACCTAATAACATTATATATTATGCATAAAAACACAGGTATACACAGATATAAATTGAAAAAAAATTTTTAGAATATCTTTAAAACGCTACAAATTTTTCGTCATAAGGCGTCGTATAATGAATTCGACACAAAAGTTGGAGCACTTCGCTCCACAAGACGCCGTAGCAGAGAATGGGTACTGTACCTTAAGGATTTTAAACATGCGTGTAAGCCCTCTGAATAGAACAGTTTTATCTGGGTCTGGTATCGAAATAATAAACTTTCAGATACAAGAGCTTTTCCTAGAGCAGTTAACTTACGATCTTTCTATTAAATGTAGTTAAAATACTTCTACCTCTTTCTTTTAATACATTTAATTCTTTTAATACATTTTTAATATTATACGTATAAAGATAAATTTTTTTTAATATGATAAAAAAATTTCTTAAAACAATATTTTTACATATTTCTTGTGATCTTTTTTTCAATTCTAAATCTCAGTTGTTAAATTGAATGCCCATAACAAACGTAATGTAATATTTTTGACCATAATATATATATATATATATATATATATATATATATATATATATATGTATTCATATATAATTCAATTTACCTTGAAGATCAATTTCTGGAAAAAATTTTATTATTAATGCCTATTACATCTAAATTCAATATGCAAAACACAAAATCTGCTTAATTTACATCAAAAATCAATTAAATTTTAAGAGAGAATTACAAATTTATATAAATATTTCTTTTAATCAGCATTTTTAAGTTTAAAGCATTGATTGATGCATACGTTTTAAATGACAGTTTTTCCTGTTGTATATAAATTTTCTGTTTAATACATATATTGAAATTGATATAAAAATTTTACAAAGTAAATTTTGTCTGAGCATTTTGCATTACTTTAGTAATTTTCTCAACCTAAAATAAAAATTTATGATTATTTCAGTACGAAAATTTGTGTGTATTTGGAACATTATTTTACCATAAAAGTGTATCACTTTTAAATCTCCTTAAAAATTTTTGAGGCAGTCTGTTTTACAATATATTACAATAAAAACTGCATTTTACAATAATCCAGAAAACTTACATTCAATACATTTTGTGCTTTAAACATGTCGCACTTAAATCCCCATTTTTTATAAATTTTGAGCATCACTCCTATTTTTAATAAAATTAAATTATTACAATAGTTAAAATTGAGGACAGTTGATAGGAAATGATTTCATGTCTTTGAATGGTTATTCTTTGAACACGAGGACTATTAATGCGGACCTACAGTTTGAAGGGAATTCCGAAATACTGCAAAAATTGAAGCTGCTAACTGTTGTACTGGTAGTCTGTACTCTAACTAATCAGCTGCTAACTGGGCCTAATTATTACAAGAAAGTATTTTTTAATATAGCACAGATATATCTACTATGCTTTATTAAATATTATAGGAAAAGTACCATCTTAAAATTTTAATATTTCTATTGAGACTAAAGCTATGCTTTCTCTCTTTGATTGCTTTACATCTCGTTCAACAGTCCAAATAAATTTACTTTCATTTAACTAATAAATAATGTTCTCCATTTATCTTATGCACTGTTATTAAAAAAAATTATATTTGTCTCATAGTATTTTATGCTTATTATAATACAGATGTATTATATTAAGAATATAACCGTTTTGTAACAATATATATATTCTTAAGAACTTTCAATAATTAATTTTGTGAGTTTTAATCTTAAAACGAGTATATTAAATTTTCAAATGTTATAACTTAAGCAACATCAAATTTGATCAATTAGAACTCATTTTGTTTGACTTATGATTCTAAACTTATTAACTTATTCATAGCTAAAAGGAAATATATATATTTGTCTCAATTTATCAACATCATATTTTTAAAAATTGCTCTTTCAGTATTAGCAACTGAAACACTTTTATCATTGATTATAAATGCAAAAATCATTCCTGCGAAATACGGAATTTAAATAAGCATAAATTTGAGATAAAAACCATTTAACAATTCAAATATTTAACATGCCACTGAAACATTTAGGTCACCGCAATAAGGCGTTAAAAATATTAGATAATTGTTAAGTTAGAATATGTTTATAAATCAAATTAATTTATTTATGTTTTTATCATTAAATAAAATATAATTTGCATAATGTAATTGATTCAAAGGTTTAAAAATATTAAGATTTACTGTCATATTGTAAATGACAAACATATTTTAATAAGCTTTCATGTTGAGCAAACATCTCAAAAACTAGACAACGTTTTTGATAAAGATAGCATACAAATTCAAAATTCTTTTATTAATATGTATTAATTTACTAACATTTTACCTTGATATTAAATATTGTAGCAGAACTTGTTTTAATAAATAAGTCAATTATTAGGACCTGCCTGAAAAATGTATTGTATCTCATAACTAGACACAATGATTGATTCAGAATGTTTTTAAAGTACGGTTTAGAAATCTTAATTCGTAAGACATTTTCCATAACACCTTGTTATGGATTCTAAAGGCAGATGAAGGAAATAACTATTCATCTTCAACTAATTCATATCAGATATACTCATAGCATATGCAGAGAGAAAATATAATTTCAATGATAAAGATTCAACCAAAATTACTCTCCTATCCGAAAGCATACCATGAAGTGTTCGCGTGCGAGTTCATTAATTCTCGAGAACAGCTATGACTTAATTAATCAGGACACTAATAGCTCCCACCGGATTCATTGGAACGCTGTCTATGACTAAACTCACTAGCCACCTAAAATTCTTAAAGAAACCTAAGATACTTCACTAACTCTAGCGACAAATCATTATGAGCCCTTGGGGATCTCTGGCTAAGTATTCTGTGTGAATGTGTTGCCACAAAAACATATCTCTTTACACTTTTGAGTAAATCACCAAAGTGGAGTGCAGTGGAGAAGGGATCGAATAAAAGTTTCCTTTTTAAATATGCTTCAGAAGTTTTCGCTATACATTCATTTATTTTCAGCATCTTCACATTGAAAAATCTCATTAAACATTTTATTCCCAATTTCCTTCGCTTGTGATGATGTTTGGGGAATAAAGCTTTTTTTACACTTAGAAATTTTTTACATCTTAGAAAATTTGAATAATAGAGTAAACAATACGTGGAAGTGTGATCAGTTCATTAGCAATTTAAATATCTTATGTTTTTAAAAAATATATAAAAAATAAATATGTTTGAAATATAAAAGAACTTTCTTCTCATATTGTTGAAACATTTGGATAATTCCTTTTTAAATAACATTTTTCTGAAACAAAGAAAATATTCTGTAATAAAAATTCAGAAATTTTATACAATTACTTAAAAGCATCCAAACCTGTAACAATATTTTCAAAAGAAAATGATAATATAATTAATAAAATATTTTAAATTTAACCAAGAATAATATAATATGTACAGAAAATATAACTCTTCAAAACCTAAATATAATTTTTTAAAGATAAAATGTTTGTTCTTAATTATTATAAACAGAAAGTGTATAAATGAAATCTCAATATCTTTCTCTCACTGACTTGATTATCAGAATTTTCCCAAACTAAAATGTCAAATAAAACACAAAAACTATTTTTTCTCTTGTTTGAATTACAAAGGTTAGCCTTATTTTTCTAACTTTCATAATGACATACAGTTGCGCTATTTAAATTTTCTTACTTAGTTTCATAAAACTTTTATGTAAAGATATCTGTAATATCGCAGTTTAAACAATTCTAATTTTATGATAATAATTGCTTATGTGTGCGAATAACTTTCCAGTAGTTTTTTTATGGTACATTAAGCCCCTCAGTTGTCATGACATAAGACTATCTGCCTTTTTATAAGTGTGCAATATTTTGTTTTACAGCAATTGTTCATGTCGTCATATTATATATCGACTCTGTAAATAATGTTGTCGGATCACTTAATGAACATGCACAGCGTTGTCGTCATTATTCAGCTTACCTTGGGGCATTCAGCAAATATTCCTGGTATGTTATAAGCTACTATTTCAGATGGGATTTCCAGAATTAGGGTAATGTTACGAAGCACAGGAAATTAGGGGAGCGTGCAAAATCCCTCTAATGCATTTGAAATCATTTGCCTTTTGAAATTGAACAATAGAGTGAAGTGATATCAAGCTGAATATTGTCATAATTACTATGTAATTAATCATACGTGAGGTTTTCCCGCAACAGTGAATTTGCGCAGGTTATAACTGTTAGAGTGGAGTGCAAAAACATCCACTGCTTCGAAAAATTTCTATAATTTTAAGGTGGGTTTTTTTATTTCACGATGTTTTTTGTTCAGGGTTTCGAAAAAACAATCATTGCTTTGAGGAATTCTTGGCACAAAAATCATAGTCTCATTAGAGTGATAAAGATCAAATCCTGATTCGTCTAATTAGAGAGGTTAGGAACTCTTTCTCTATTCATATGCGATTCATTTGCGATGGGAGTTTGCCAACCAAAATATCATTAATCGATGCCTACTACAGTTTCTTGAGTTTGATCTAGAATCATCTCACATTTTGTTTTTCGTTTTCTTTTAAATTTAAATATTACTGGGCGGTTTGATAAATTCTATAGAATTAATGTTAGAATTGAGATTTGAAATATATAATTATAATTATTTAAATTAACAATCTTTTAGCAATAATTTACTATTTTAACTGAATTGTTATCAAAGATTACATATTTCGGTGTAGAATATTTTTCACTTCTGTTTACATGTAATGTATAAAGTCATTCACCTTTTTTACCGTTTATTATATCTTATAAATTATTAACAGTCCAAATCGATTATGTAAGTCCTATTTTAGTAATGAATGAATGGTAATATATATATATATATATATGTATATATATATATATATATATATATATATATATATATATATATATATATATATATATATATATATATATATATATATATATATATATATATATATATATATGTATGAAGACCGGTGGTTTAGTGGTAGCGTTTCACGCTCCCAAGGCACACGACCGAAGTTCGATTCACAGACTGAGCTAGGTCGACTCATCCCTTAACCTTTCATCCCTTCTGTGAGTCGATAAACTGTGTCCCAAGCATGCCTGAGAACTAAACACTGGGGGATTCGCATTAAGCTGACCACCAAATCGGTACATATGCTTCGAACCCCAAGGCCTCTCGGTCAAGAAAACAGAGAGGGGCACTTGACAAACAGAGGCCTTGGCTTACATAGGCTGTCATGCCACGGAGTTTAGTTTATAATTAGTATATATATATATATATATATATATATATATATATATATATATATATATATATATATATATATATATATATATATATATATATAATATCATACCCCTAAAATAACATTATATACTATACATCAAAACACAAATATACACAGAATACACAAATATAAATTGAAAAAGGAATTTTAGAGACTATCTTTAAAACGCTACAAATGTTTCGTCATACAGCGTCGTATAACGAGTTCGGCACAAAAGTAGGAGTACTTCGCTCCACAAGACGCCGTAGCAGAGAATGGGTACTGTACCTTAAGGATTTTATGCAAGGTAGTTAAAATACTTCTACCTTGTTCTTTTAATACATTTAGCTTTTAATATTATATGCACAAAGATATAATTTGTTTCTAATATGCTAAAAAAGTTTCTTAAAACAATATTTTACACATTTCTCTTGATCTTGCTTCAATTCTAAATCTCAATTGTTAAATTAAATACCCATATAATAATGTAAGATTTTTTCCATAATATATTATGAATGGTATTTCTACCCTGACTATCACAAAGGCAACATGAAAAATAACTAAATTTCTTATTTAAAGCTAAAGGGAATACATATTTTACACCGTGAAAAGTAATATTCTAAGTACGTATTTGTATTGTATGCTAAAGAGTGATTTTCTACAATTTATCTAAAACTTTCTTTTAGAAGATTAATTATTTGTTCAGCGTCTTCAGAGTATAAATTTAACATATTGATCCGCATTTTATACATATGTAAATATATGTATCAAAAATTAACGAGTTTAAAATAAATTAATGATACTCGTTTCAAAAGGTTCATATCAAAACTGATTTACACCTTTTGCAAATAAGTAAACTCCCTTTATGTAGTTTGAAAGAAATAATACTTTGAAGATATTTTCCAAAGATAAAAGCATCAAATTTAAATTTGTAAAAATTGGTAAATTGAAATTTAATGCTCGTAATTAAGACATTATGTGCAATTTAAATTTTTAAAAATTATCCGAGCTTATCTTAACAAAATGTTTTCCTAAGGAAACCATTTTCAAAAATCTATTAATTTAAATTAATACTAAAAATTTAGGAGTTTTTTTTTCAATTTTTAAATATAAAATCTAGAAATTTCTCTTGAGAGCAACCTGGAAATTATTTTCCGTAAAAAATTTATCTCACACATTAGTTTCTCTCATTCTTATAAATAAATAAAATAACTGAGAATGTCAAAGCATTTTGTTTCGGTTGTGTTTCATAGTCTAAGATTTATTCACATTTTATTTTTACAATCAATATCCGAAAAGTTTTTGTATTAAATTTATCCGTTTATTTGGACGAAATTAATATACTTTCTCTAATTTTATTTTCATCTAATATTTTTAAATCTCTGAATTAATTTTGTCATTGAATAACTTTAATTTTAAAATGACTTGCGGTTCTGAATATCTTGTATTTTGTATATTAAAAATGCAATGTTCCAAAAAGTATTGGAATGTTTTATCAAGAGGTATATTTGAAAACTTAATATATTAAGTATTGTAATATGACTATGTTTCAAACAATAAATTAAATTTTCTTTAAGAATCATTATTTTAAATTTGACTTATAATCTGATTATTAAGGTTATTTTTTAAATTAATAGCATTTGAAAGCAAATAGAAACAAACTTCTCCTTTTAATAATTTTTACTGCTTCACACTCTCCCTTTATTTAAATGAAAATCAGAAAGCTATTGTATTTACGATTAAATAATTTAAAGTTTTTTTTTAATATTTTGATTTATCTTAAGATAGATAGATAGTATTAAGTTATTTTTACAAAACTTTAAAAAATGAAAAATATACCTGAAAATGAGAAATTGAAATCAAAATTCTGTCGAAAAAAACCAACCTAAATAAAAATAAAACTATGTAAAAACTATTCTTAAAAATGCTGGTAGAGTTTAAGTAATCGAAAATAAATAAAAGCATTTCCTAGCAATTTTCCTCTTTATTTATCGTCCCTGTACTTAAGCAAATTTTCCTGTATTCTCTTCCTTTGAGCCCTCTCTAAAATCAGTAACATATCAATTCTATTAAATAAAAGATTTTTCGCACCTCCTCGACTAGGAAATGAATGATGTATGCTTATTTTACCGCTGATTCAAGCCTCAAACTCCTGGACAAATGGTTGTGTACTCTTCATACATCATCTTTATGCTGATGACTGAAGCAATTACGCAAAGTTAACGAAGAGTGAAATTTCGCTAATGATTTTTCAGGTTGTCATTAGTTCTCTTAAGCTAATAGTAAAAACGCTTTGAGACGATTTATAATCCATAAGCTATCAACAAGTCGTCTTTGACGAGTGGTAGAGTACATTGAAAGAAAATTTGTAAATAAGATTCGAATTTTTCTTCGATATTCATAGCACAACTTTATTTTATTTACTACAGAATTGCAAATCTTAAATTAAGAAGTAAGACTAATTTGGATTAGAAAAACCTCTAGCGTAGGCTTATGAAATAGCTTAGTTGATTTCCTGAGATAGAAAAGTAAAATTTTAGGCCGAAAGTTCACATAAGGTAAACTTATCAATTATAAGGAATATATTAAAAGAGTAGAAGTGTCTGGTAAAGTGACATTAAGAATGAGTGAGACAGTCGAATTTATAATGCTTGAAAACTTTTATTTTGCTTTTTAGTTAATCTCTGATCATTATGCTAAGAAAACTTGATTCAATTATATTTAACTTGAAAATATTTTCTAACAGGAAATAGATTAAACGTTTTTCTACTCATGAAATAATCACTCATGTTTTTTTTTATTTTTGTGACTAAAATGACTTTAATTATACATGTATTATTAAGTCAATTAAAGTGTAAAATGAATTATTGCAATGGGTATTAAAAACAAAAAAAATTATGTCAAAATTTTTAATTCGTTTATTTTTCTAACCATTAATTTAGAATTAATTATGCTTTAAAACAGCAGCAAAGTGTGCTAAGTTTACTTAAATTAGGAAAATAATAGGCAATAAAAATACATTGACATTTCTCCAATAAATTGATATTTTCCCCCAAACTAATTATTCATTTTTCTCTAAGATATTTTTACAATCATAAAACTTTTTAGTCCTATGTTTTCTTCTTGAATTTAATTAGCGGCAACGAATTAAGGTATTAATTATCTATTATGTTTTTACCCTACTATTAACTGCAACTGCATCAGGATTTAATTGTGTCAGTCTGGGATATAAACCTTACAATAGTCATATTTTTATTGATCATTTCAATTATATGAGAGATATTTTTTTGCTATCTCCTAAAGTGCATTATTTTTATACTAGATGAAATTTTGCAACAATAGATAAGAAAGTGTCATCTAACATCTGGATCAATGGCTGTTTGCTTAAGCATGTCATTTATTTGCATTGCAATGGCACATTAATGCGGTTACTTTCTCTTGTCTTTTATAAAAATAACACTCTTATTTCAAGTAAAAGTCATTTTATAAATGCACTTAAGAAAAGTATTATTTTAGCAACATTTATGATCAGAACTATTAATGTATGCTCGTCAAATTGAATTAGGCAAGGCTGAAACAAGAGATAATTGCTCCCGGAGGATCGGAAGCATTTAAGATTTTTTTTTCTCACTCCTGAGTGATGAACACTCTTCTGCTTATAACACTACATTGTTTCCATTCGATGAGAATCTCTTCAAAACAAAATTTTCTTTCCATTAAAGGTGATTACTTTAAAAAACTTTACTTTACTTTAGAAATTACATTAGGAAAAAAATCGAAAATCTGAACTTATATCACGCTTCACAATACCTTTCATCCTTAAGCCTGTATAATTATCAATTATTTAAAATATTCACCAGGTTTTTAATTTGTATATATTTTTATTATTATGAAAAATCACGTTTAATATGAATGGATGAAAATGATATATACATATTCATATTACCATCCTCTCATTATACATTTGATTTCAGTAAATAGCATTTTATAATTTAAAAAAGTGCTTATATTTTTGTTATGTATCTGCTTCTACACTTTTTCGAGAAATCTAACAAGTATAATATCCCGCAATAAGAAATAGATTTTGTGTATTCAACGTAATATGTTTCACATCACATTATTATCCTTATTTTTAATTTACATTTGTTAAAATAAAATTGAAACTGTATGAAATGTTTGTTTCTGACATATTAGCCGATGTTACATCATGCCCATTACATAACATGATATTTCATTAATTATCTTAGCATCAAAGGTACTCCTAAAACAATTTTATGATTAATGGAATATTAAAAAAATACAAAATATGTTTCTTTAAAAAAAAAAACTTTATGAAAGCATTAACGAATGAAAATAAGTATGCCTTAAAAGTATTCTGAATTAATTGCATACTTTTAGTTGTTCTGTGCTAATATAAAGATACATTTATATGTGTATAAAAGAGTTAATATATAAATTTTTACCTACTTGAAGTGCGTAATCCAAACTTATTTATAAAATTATCTAATTTGAAATTAATGTAAAAAGTCTTTTTATGACAATTTTATGCTTTTTAAAAATTTCATTAAAATATGTTATAGTAGAACTGCTCATATCAATTATTTTGTAATATAATTATTTTGTATATGCATATATTATTCTAAGAGCAAAGAATTATTGACACACTTGAAAGCATATTTTCAAAAAAAAAATTACCAATTTTGACTATTTTGAGAAAGGAAACTCTAAAAATTGATCTGAAATGTAATAAAAAATAATGGTTCATTAAAAATCTGACATTACCCTAGATCCGTAAAAAATGTAGAAAATATCCAGATTTAGACACATTGATTATTTAGCATTACATATTGTTTTTCTTATTTACTTTTAAAAGAAAGAACAAATTTTGAGCAGAGGCGTATCATTCTTAACTTAGTCATTTCATTTGCATTCATTAACTTTTGCAACCTCAACCAGTTTGAATGCATAAACTTCTTTTTACAAATATATAATATGAAAATGGAGTGAAAATGTAAAAAGAAATATTTAAGATATCATTTTTTGTGTAGACTGGTAATAACATTTATTACTTTTGACCATGTTTCACCTGTATGTGTGAAGGAGAGTATTGCTCTAAGCCATTGACAGTATGTGCAAGTTAAAAAAAACTAACAATTAAATTTTAAAATATGAATAATTCTATCCTGGTAAATATTTTCCCAGTCTAATTAAAAGTAGCTTAACCTTGAATAAATATACAACAGATAAAGGGAAGATGTTGCGAGGACATTATGGTAATAAGATTTTCAATAGTTATATAATGTGATTAAATCACGAAGGAAGAGAGAGAGCATTCAATTTTGACAGTTAGGATTTGAAACTTTAAGCACACTTCAGGCTAAAATATTTAGGTTTACGAAATTTCCCTGGGATCACAGTTTTTTTCAAGATGAAGAACACACGGAAGAATCATTATCAACTGCAATCCTCAATAATGTGCTTGTCCTGCAGAAGATATTAATTGATGATTATCACTGTACTATCAATAGATAAATAAGGAAATTAGCAATGGATCCATATGAAAAAAATTAATTTGCCATTTAATTCCTCATAATTTAATTGAACATTTAAAAGTTGAGCATGTGAGAATCAGTATGGAAACCCTTAAATTCTTAACTGATATTGGTCACCCATTATTTCTAAAAACCCCTTTTTGAATTTCATTAGTACAAAAAATTTATTTATTTAACAAATTTCCATAAAACAACTAGCTCTTACTCCATCAGTACATGTGCTATTCAGTACTTCTCGACAACACAATTGAAACCACTTAGTACAGAACACGCACATCCAAATGTCATAGGCTGAGCAGAATCACAATGAGTACAGTCAGGGAAATCAGCAGCAATAGCATAGAATTGAGTAGCGCTGACCAAGTGTCACAGCAGTTCGGGTTGTTAAGGGTGCACCATGAGGAAGCCTGCCAGTTTATACTTGAAGTCCACAAATTAAATTATAGGTCTTCGAAGAGGATCACATGATCACAATGATGAAAAGATTATATACCATGTCAAAAGAATGCATAACGTTTATTTCAGAAGTACGTGACTGGCTACAGTCATCAATCTGTAAAGACAGTCACAGCTAACTAGTACACTATTGAATATCTGTCATAAATTATTCAAGAAGTAGTTGTTACAAAACCCATGCTCTACCATTGCAAGGAATTTCCTCATTCAACAAGATGGACGATTTAGTTTCTTGAAACCAATTTTTAAACCAATTCACATGAACTAGTATGTGTAACTCTTAGTTATTTTTTTTCTAAAAAAAAGCTTATGTGGTTGTCAATTATGTTTCAAAAAATTTTAAATAAAGTGTTCCATCAATTTCAAGAATGGCTTAAAGTAATTAAACTTTAAAAAAATTCTCCCACAGAAGTGCATTGATGCTGGAAAAGATTAGTTAAAAGACTTCTAATTTTTTGGATATAATTTTAAAAATGGTATATCTCATTTTGGTATATTTCAAAAGCATAAAAGTAATATTTTAGGGTAGAGAGATCTCTTCTAAAATAATTTTAAAATACATAGATTTTCTACTGCTTATTATTAAAAGTAAATTGTTAACTTAAAAAATTCTCATAAGTATTTCTAATTTATATTTTTCAGAACGTTTCACTATTTCTTTTATTAAGCTATATGCACAAAATCATTTTGTGTAATTAAATATTGGTGCATAAGTATTTTCTTAAGTTTTTTTAACCATACTTTCTATATCTCTACCATCTTGTTATAATTTTATTAAAATTATCTTTATACCTTGCAAAATATTCTACCCATATTTTGAATCATATACTTTTTCAATCTATATATGAGGTTACTTCATGCAGAGGTAATATCATTTTTTCCCCAATATTACGGAATTTACTTACAAGTAAATCCTTTTGCGCAACTCTTTTGTCAGAATAATTAACAAGGAAAAATGATCAAACTGCGAAATTTTATTTTGAAACCCACTTTTCTTCATTTTTCAATTTTTCATTGTGAGCATAATAACCGAATTGGATATAAATAAATAACTGAAACAGTTCAATTTATTATTTTGAATAAATATAAAGCCGATTTATTTAGTTCTTTCGTTTTCCTTAATGTAAACGTATTACATGCAAATGATTAACAAATAATATTGAGAAAACAGCTCATCTCTCAGATAAAGGAGAATCAGAAATGATAGAATTTATTATCCTTGGAGAAGATAAAATTTAATTAATATAAAGATAAAAAATAAACAACTTTTAATGAATTTTCTGCTAAAACACTCCTTGAAGAAACGGTGTATTAAGAAGTAAAGAAGCTTAGATCTTACAGTGTAAATAAAATAAACATTGCACTTTTTAAAAGATACGAGATAAGAGGACTTGGAAATTTCATTTCAAGCAGACGAAATGTAACTTAGAAGAATGCCAGAACTATTGATGTTGAATTGTCAGCTACGGTTGATTTCCCTGATCTTTGGTAAGGAAACTGTGACTGGAAGCTTCTGAATCCCAATTAAAAGAGTCACTTTAGTATGAAAATTATAATAAGGTATCGAGGTAAAAAAAGTGTACTGGAAAAACACGTAAAGTAAAAAATACACATTTGACTTTTTTCGATGGTAGAAAAAAACGTCGTAAGTAATGCTTTTGTCCGGAAACACATAAGCAGCTGTCTCTATCTGCCAATGCATATTCATGCAAGCTACGATAAAGGAAAAGATTGATTTTCAAGAAGAGAAAAAATTCCCTAAAAAAACGAAATAAAAACCAAACTTCAAAAATAAAATCTTATTGACATTTAAATTGAGATCTGTAAGAGTTTTCTTTCTCTTTGTTTTGGAAAATTTTAATTACTTTTAACTTTGAGAGGGGTCTTTTTTTCCATTGTGGATTATATATATCGTCGCTTCATTACCTCGAAGGAAAACTTATCTTACGCTTATCGCGTTTTTGAATTGTTCTTTAAGTTATGAGCCATTTTTAATAATTTTCTAAATGTACGATTTTTTATCAGGGGGGAGGGGTGTTTTATAAAATTCAAAAAGGAAAGAAAATGATCTGAACAATGTCTATTTATCTTAATTTTACCAATGAATCGATTTTTTTTCATTATTTCTCGTTTTTCCAGTTGAAGCAGCTAAGTACCAACAGTATTTGTCTTCCGCAACTGGAAGATGTTTTTTTTTTCTTTTTTATTTCATTTCGTTTTAATGCGCTCCTTTGAATTCCTTCAATGAAGGTTCAATATATTTTTGATCCTTGGTTGAAGAGATTTTCAGATCTTTTGCGTCAGTAAATCGCCGGAGGAAAACTTTCTTAAATATGGGCTTTTATAATAAGCAATTTCTTTTTAGATTCTAAGAAAGATGTTTTATATTTATTATAAAACTACCATAAAAAGGGTTTTATACAAATACTTCACCATATATAATATTTCTATGAGTTTTTACCCAAATACTTTTATCAGCCAATATAATATAAAATACTTTTCCCTCGATTATGATAGTAAAACATTCCTTTCTATCTCACAAAAGAAAGAATATTTCAATTTTAATTGAAAAGTAGTTCATTTATTTCTTTTTAGCTGACCATCAAGTAAAATTATTTTCCTCATTGTTTAGCTTTCATATTAAAGGAAAAGATACCTAATTTATAAGCCACTTTTTGTTATTTAAAGTACATTCATAATACATATCTTATGTATGTTACATTTGTACTAAATGGCAAAAGGTATAACAATTCACACATAAAATAAGACAATAATTCACTGATTCTTTAAATAATCTACTCTTTCATAATCAGTCGTTAAAAAATTGTGTGCAAACCATTTTTTCTAAATTGTATCACAATTGTTTTAAACATAGTATCTTACAGTCTTTAAGTCAGATAAAAATGTCAGATTTGCATCAGAGAATAAAATATTTCTGTGTGCGCATGTTAGAAAAAATAATAAAACTGTATAGTTTTTCAAAAGAAAATTGCATTACTTTTAAAAAATTCATAATGCTTGTCAGTGAACATGTTCCCAATATTCAGGTCTAGGAGATGTTTCCTGGATTGACTATAATACTAAATTTATAATTAATATTAATTTGATAAAGTTAAAACAACATTTTACCATATTGATTACAACTATAATGTGATATTTTTAATTAGTTCTGTGTAATTAAAATTCCTCCGATTAATTTTAAGCAAATAAAGTTAAATGACATAGTTGTGTTTTCTAAGAGATATATTAACTGTGCTTGTAAATATATATATATATATATATATATATATATATATATATATATATATATATATATATATATATATATATATATATATATATACATAAAACTCATTGAATTTGTACATTCAAAGCGAGTCTATACGTAGAGCGGAATGATTGCATTATTTTTTAACGCTGCAAGGTAAAAAAAGATTTAAGAGATACATAATTACACATATTAAATTTATTCACGTTCATCAATTTTAAAATCAACTCTCAACCTTCATTTTTAATATTAAATTCTCTCTAATAAAGCCAAGCAAATTACAAATGCTTTCCAATTTAGTTATCAGGTGTAAAGAGCTCCTTCAAATTAGTTCCTTTAAAACAATGCAAGTACAGCAAAGTTCCTTTCAAAAAATGCTAATTTCTAGGCAGTCTCTCGAGGAATTTTACCCTTCACGGTGTTTATCTCTTATTTTGGGATTCCTATGATTTGCAGTTTTATCCAGTATTCTATATCCGATGAGTATCTTTGGCAAATCGCATTATTTTGTAGAAAATGAATTTTCTCCTCAAAGGATATCGAAACCCTGATGCTTGAATACGAGTTCTCATCTTTTGATTTCCGATTGGCCATTTCCGTTTCGGGAAGAAACAATGCTATATCATAATGAGCGGCCTCTCGCTCTCAATCACTGCTGCCCGGCATTGTCCACTCAGGCATCCTTTGGCCTTTCATCCTCAGTAATTGGTAAAAGGCTCGAGTTATCCGAAATTTCAATTAGCATGGTCATTCACTGGATAGGATCACTCATACAATATGAGATAGGAATGTATGCTGTTTTCCTCCATATTATTGATATCAATAACAAACTTTTGAAAGGAAAAAAAAAAACATTGACAACATTTGTCGCTCTTCAGTCTTACTTCGATTATTCAAAGTGAAGAAACTACAGATTGAAATAACCAAAAATTAAATCATATTACAGAATATTAATTGATTTCATATGTAAGTGAGTCCTTGCTTTTAAATTAAACTTGATTTTGAAGAAGAATTTTTTCATGCAGGGAAGTTATATACACTTTAATGATTTTGAAAAATTATATAACTAACATTTTAAATGATTCTGTGAATTTTATTCCTTACAAATGTTTTCAGATACAAGGAAATTAAAAGTAAAAATCGCATTAAATAATTTTGAATTATTTAACCTAAAGTGTAGCTGCTTTGTGAATCAAATATAAATTTCATTTTAAATTTTTAAGATAGAATTTTACGCTTTTATTAATAGTAAAATAATTCTCCTAATATAACATAATATAATCTAACGGTTGTGCACACATAAATCTATACATACAAACATCCATACATGTAAATAAATATGTGTATGTGCATGTGAGTGTAAAAATTAATAAAATTATGAACATTTATGCCTTAATTTAAAAATTTCTGAAGAAAGCAAAAGATATATGTATGGAAAGTGAATATATGCACAGTTAATGAAGTTTTTGAAAAATTATGTGATTAATTTTATTTAATCGAAACTTTTTTTTAACGTAAGGTATAATGAATTTCATATTTATTCAACTGTTTTGAAGAAATTAGTTTCCTGAATTTTTCTAAAACCATTTCAACGGCAAAACTAAAACGTTATACAATAAGCATATTTAATAGTATATTTTTCTATACTTATCAATATTATTTCTCCATCCAAAAATTTATTGAGTCATACATAAATTAATAGATATGATTTCATAGTAAGCATGTTGTTAAAACTATATAAATAATAAAAACTATATTGTTAAATTTACTTGAACATAAATGAAGAAAACATTTTGTTATTTTAATCCAAAAAAATATATTATACACTCATTGTTATAATTCTGCCGTTAATTCATTGCAATAAAATTTAGCTCTTTGTAGTGATCTGTAGTTTTTAATGCGTTTATTTCAGTAAATATAGGTATTATATTTAAAGGTACGAAATAATACTATGTAGTGTGGACTTGCTATTGAATACTTTAAACAACTTATTTTATAATGCCTTCAAAATTATAGCATGTTAAAATAAAGAAACTAAATTTCTAGAATTAATTATAAGAAAAGTAATCAAAAATATTATTAATATAATCAAAATTTTGCTGGAGCGCTTTCTTATTACTAACACTAGATGTGTTAAATTACGCATATTCATAATAACCAGTTATGCAATAATTTTTATCAACATTAAAATTATTTCAAATTTCCACTTAATGTTGATGAAAAAATAATTTGATTTTTCGAAATTAACATTTTTGTAAATTAATATTTTAAAACTCTTAAAATGATCCATATATTATAAAATACAAACCATTCAGTCGATTTTGTAAATAAATGTAAAGATCAAATTTTTAGAGAAAAATAATTGATGCCTAATTTGAGTGGTAAATAATTGCAAAAATTGGAAAAGGTATAAAATAATATCTGAAAAATGAAAGATGGAAAATTTTTTAAGCCCATACATCTTATATTATTATGAAATTAATTATTTATGATAGATAGCATCATATATTTTAGAAAGTAACTTATATTTGACGTGTCATATTTTGTGGTTTTTCAAATCATTAACTCTAAATGTTAAAAATGATATCTTTGAGAGGGTTCTTATTTCTCTCTCTCTCTCTCTCTTATAACACTTTGCATAAGAAAAGCATTCTTCACGCTTGGAACATCATGTTGTTCCAAATCTGGCGTATTGCCCACACTCTTCATCTTCAAAAGTATCACCAAAAACTTATGCGTGCACTTTTTATACGCGTGTATGAATCCAAATAGCTTTCTGACGTCAAGGTATATATTTTGCACCAGTGAGTACCGAAGATCTAATGCCATTGGGACTCGCACGACAAGAATCATGGATTCTCTCCGATAATGTCGCATATTATTCAAACTTTTTCAGTTATTTTTACTGATTTCACTAAAGTATGTCAGATTATTTGTTTAAAAAAATCTAAACATTAAAACTATTAATACGTGTTTCAGAACTCGTCAAATAAATGATATTTAACACAATGAAAAATGCCTGCATTCAGAATGAGAGTATTTGATTTTTTCATGATAAAAAACGAAATAATTTTTTTAAAAAAATGACTTTTATAAAAAAAAGATGTTACATATTTTATTGAAATCGGTAGAAAAAACTGTAACCGTCCGAATAATGTGGAATATTGTCATTGAGAGTCCATAATTCTATCTGATAATGTTGCATAATATTTGATCGTTTTAGGCAAAATAGAAAAAAATATTTTTGATGTTTTTCTCCCACAAAAAATTTGCATATTTCATGAAAAAATATTTAGTTATAATAAAACATTGAAAATATACAAATAATTTAATACTGAATCTGTGTAATTTATGCATTTTCTAAAACTTCTCTCATTTTCTTGAACATATTTTGAAATTTTCTATTGAGTTTTGTTTCATACAGGGTGTCCAGAATGAAAAAGGTCCAATTTGTAAGCTGCTTACTTGCAATACCACACATGAGAAAACAGAAAAAAATTTATTCAAGATTTACGAATTTCATCTGAATTCCGAAAAGCATAAACATTTGTTCAAAATACCTCCACCAAATTAAGATGTATTATAAATTATTCTGTTAAACCTACTTTTTAAATAGCTTTAAATTTTCATTATAGATTTTATTACGAAAACCGTCTACTTTACAATTTTTACCAATTTATAGTTTTTATAAGTATTTCATATCTGTAACAAAACAAATTAATTTCGACATAAAGTCTTATTTTGGATTATCATGTAAAACCACACATGAAAAAATATTGCTTAAGCACACTGAAAAATGCCAAGCACAAGGGATGGAAAGAGAATAAAAATAGGAAATATTAGGCATTATTAATGATCATGACCAAAGACAATAATAATCTCTACTGAAAAAAAATACCAATATTTAAAAGAAAATATAAGATTATACTAATTACTAGATTATACTAATTATAAGATTATACTAATTAATTATATACTAATTTAATTTTATCCACTTAAATTATGAGAAAAACCAATGAATACACACGTTAAAATGCTGCTAGTTAAAAATACACTTATATAAATCTAAATATTTAACCACGTATATAGTAAGTAATGCATTTAAATAAATATTTCCAAGGCTTATATTTATGAAAGTTAACTCTACTTTCATACATATAAGCCTTGGAAAAATAAAATAATTAGTTTGGAATTGATCGAGAAGGACCCTGTAACACATGATAATTAAAAGTGGTGTTTGTATAAAATCTTTGAGCATATCAACATATATGCAGACTTTTTACAATTTCTGATTTTATTATCTGCTAACAGAATAAAAAATTATTTTAAAATAGCTATTATATATTTTACATATAACTACTATAAGATATAGAAATTTTGTAATTACAAAATTCATCGCATATTCCATGGTTACATCAGTACTAATTATGATGAAGATCTTTTATATATCACACAATCTAAATAAAATTGATATTCTATTAATCATACAGATAATCATTATCTTGCACTAGTTATTCACATACCTACTTACACTAGTATATAACATCACTACTTATATTAATCATTTACATATCTATTTACATTAATATATTATCAGATTTACTTAAATCAATCCTTAACATCTCTGCTTTTCACTAATGTATAGCATCTCTAATTAGACTATTCCTTTGTATCGCTACTTACTGCCTGTTTTTGAGGATATAATGTTATCACTTCTTGCATTTATTATAAAATTTTTGTCTCAAACTTTTAAATCGTTTATAAATGTTATTTTTACACTACTGGTCATTAAAATTGCTACACCAGGAAAGCGGCACACCAGACACGTAAAATTTGCATGACAGGTAGAACTTGCGGTGATATTCAAATGATTAGATTTTCAGCGCATTCATACAAAGCAGGCGATAGTAGCGACATTTACAATGTGTATAAAACCAGAGATTTGACAGCAGTTTTCTCATACTCAATTTCCGTTTCAACTTTGTTTTTGGCAAAGACAATTGTTGTAATGCCTCGTGTAAGAAGAAGAAATGCCCATCCGCACGTGTCTGACTTTGATCGAGGAAGGATTATAGCCTACCGGGACTGCGGTTTATCGTACCGCAATAATGCTGCTCGCGTCGGTCGAGACCCATGACTGTTAGCAGAATATGAAATCGATGGGTTCAGGACAATCATACGGAACGTCATGCAGGATCTCAGCGACCCCCCATCACTAACAGCAGAGAAGACAGACATCTTATCCGCATGGTTACAAGGGATCGTACAGCCACGTCACGAACCCTGAGTCGAGAAATGGAGTCATTTGCAAGGCAACAAGTTTCTGCTCGAACAGTTCGACGACGTTTGCAGAAGCATGGGTTGTCTGCAAGGCGACCATGGCTTCGGCTACCATTGACGCTGCGTCACAGACAGGAGCGCCTTCAATGGATGATCAGCGACGAACCTGGAAGCGGGAATGGCATCACGTCATCTTTACAGATGAATCTCGGTTCTGTATACAGGACCATGATGGCCGCATCCGTGTTTGGAGGCATCGTGGAGAACGCGCATTGCCAGCTTGCATTGGACATCGCCATACTGGCCCATCTGCTGGAGTGACGGTATGGGGTGCCATTGGATACACGTCTCGATCACCTCTTGTTCGCATTACCGGCACTTTGAACAGCAACCGTTACATTTCCGATGTGTTAAGGCCCGTGGCTCTGCCCTATCTTTGAGGCCTCCCTAATGCTTTGTTTCAACAGGATAATGCACGACCGCATGTTGCCCGTACTGTTCTGAACTTCCTTGATACAGAACAGTTTCAACTGTAACCCTGGCCAGCACATTCTCCTGATCTGTCACCAATTGAAAACGTGTGGTCAATGGTTGCCGAGCGATTGGCATGCCATCACTCACCATCCACTACTGCCGATGAACTGTGGCATAGTGTTGAAGCTGCATGGACTGAGATCCCCGTACATGCCATACAATCTCTGTTTGACTCCATGTCTAGGCGGATAAATGCTGTTATTGCAGCCAGAGGTGGCTGCTCTGGGTACTGATTTCTCAAGATCTATACATCTAATTTCCTGCAAATCTAATCACTTGTTCTTTCCACTATAATGTATGTGTCCAATAAATATCGTTCTGTTATTTGCATTCCTTCTTGATGTAGCATTTTTAATGGCCAGTAGTGTTAATAATAAATTAACATGAATTACCTAGTTTCTACGTCAAAAATTATATTGGGAATTAAAATCTATTTAAAATAATTAATTTCATTACTAATTATAAATATAAGATTTTGGAGTGTGTATTAATTTCAATATTTCCATATTGATAAATTTATAATATTAACACAAAATTTCTTACTTCATTACATGACATTTTATTTAAAAATATACATAAGGTTATAAATATATGATAAAAATAATATTACAATAACTCAAAAATTTTAGATCATACTTAAGGTGTGCTTTTAGAACATTCTATTTGTAGCATAACATTTTCTCATCAAATTACTTCTCGAACTACTTTTTCACATAATACAAAAAAGTGCCCATAAAAATAAATATATATTATTTTATTCAGGTAACTTTGTAAATCCCAACATGCAGCCTTAAGAACACGGTATTAAATTTTACACCTCATACATATTTACAGTAAATCATAGCATTATTTATTTAAAATGCTTCTTAACATTTGAAATATTGAATAATAAAATTTAAATTTATAATGCTATAGATAACCAATGGAAATTTTTTATTAAAGAAATAAGAAAAAGTGTTGGAAAAATTATTAAAAAGTTATTGATGAAATTCTGAAACATATTCCCAAATGAGATGTGAAAAATAACAGAAAGCGCAGCAAAAAAACCGTCGAACTGTTGTTTCTTCCTTTTATCTTTATTTGCTACAATGATGACATGTATACGAAGAAGTGGAATTTGAACCCATTTTGAAAGCGGAGCTTAACAAGAACTCCCAGTTGTTCGGCAAAGGAATCTAATGAAAAACGACACAAATGACGCCTGCAGGTAACTTGTAAAAAATCTAATTATTTCGGCGTAAAGGTATGGGAAAAAGAAAATTTCAACGATGCAAATAACGTCAAAAATCCTTTATATGAAGATTGTGGATAAATTGCCAGACAGAAGATTATCAACATAGTTTAGCAAGTTTAATGGCAACACTTGGGCCTTGTTCTCATTTATATTCTCCCTCGACGTTGCTTTTAAAATAAATCAATAAATTTTAATGTATCTCACCTTTTTTCCTAGTTTCAGGCTTCTTCTGAGCACCTTAAAAAACTTTCGAAGATTTTCTTCTTTTTAATCGGTTCCACGAAGTTGATGTCCCTGTGGACTAGTCTCCAATGCACAAAAAAGACTCATTCGGTAGTTTGCTTCACATTCTGTATTTACTGCAGCGTGCAAAGATAAACGCTCTAAAGCAAGAAAAACCCCTCATTTTTTTTAGTTTAAGCTTTCATGTGTTTCTAAAATTGATTGACTTCCAAATATCTTGACGCATTGAAAAGTAACTTGACTAAGCGAGTTTAATTTAGGAATATATTATCGATTATTAAATAAAATATGTTTTTAGATCACACACACATTTTATTAAAATTCCAATTACTTTTTGCCATGCCAAGCATCAATTTTTAATTATGAATTTTTTACTCGTTCCATAGCTAGTTTTATCCAATTTGTTTAATATAAAACTTAATATGTTCTTTATCAATTTATCTGTTATTTAAACTCCAAATTTTAGAATTTTGTGATGGCTTATTTCCTATTAAGATCCTGGCTATTCTAAATATAAAAATCATCTGTGCTATTAATAATTATTTTTCTTGATACCAATTATATGCAATTGTTAAAAAATTAGGTTACTATAATAGATTTACTGAGATATTTAATATATTTATTTTAAAGCATTTTATTTTCTTGAAAAATCCAATTATGTTTCATCGTAAATTCCTTCTGAGATCTGACAACGGAGTAAATTTCAGTTTTATTAGTTATACGTGTGCTTAAGAAATTGTTATTATTTATTTAGTGTAAAATACTCATTAAAATTTATTCCTGTATTTCTTGTTATTTTTTTTTCTTTTAAATAATAACTTGATTCAAAATTTTTATGTTTTTTACATTGCATATTGCATGACATAGGATTCTATCTATATTAAAACAATTCCTTGCCTATACTCAGTTTTATGTAAAGACATTTTTTATAAGATTAATCTTCAATGAAATCAATATGCGTTTGATTTCACTAAATTAGCTCAATAAGTGTAGAAATATTAAATGTAATTGATTTGTATTGATACACACACACATTAAGAATGACAGTTACTTTTTAACTATAGTTATGCCTTACAAAATCAAAAAAACTTTCATACTCTTACCGAATTCATTAAAATTAGAAATATTCCATAGAAATGTAAGTCATTAATAATTTTTACTCAAAAAGGAAGGTACTTTCTCATGATCAGAATCATCTACCTTCAGGTTATTAAGTTGAGATTTTAATAAGAGAATTCCTCATTCACAAATGCTTGGTTAGATAAAACCTTTTCAAAGAAAAACTAAAATCTAACAAGAAACAAGAGGGCCCTCCTTTTATTTACAATGACAATCCTAAGCGTGAATAAAAGGTGGCAGATCAGAATCGATGTGTCTTTAAATCCCTGTAAAGCTGTTACCGATCACTGGGCCTCCAGTTCCTTTCTCGAGTTGTGTCACATCTTGATGGATGATGATGAGACAACGCGCGTCCCCTTTGCAACGCATCTTTTCTCCCCTATTGTTGTCTTCGCAGAAATGAGTCTCCTTGGATAGTCTACAAAAGGCCTGTTTATGGAACACCGCCGATCATTAGGAAAGCTTGAGGTTTGATTTTGAGAAAAGGTGTTCTTTTTTTCCCCCTCATCAGCTTATTTTTTTACACCCAACATGCCAAATCTTTTATCTTAAATAAATCATTATGAATAAAACAATTTTGTGAAAAATTGCAATACACCCAAATTTAAGAATGCTTTTGAAAAAAAGTGTAAACCAATGGCATTTTAAATTTATCCTTTACTATAGTCGAATTATTTTAAATGTGTACTTAAAATAGTTTAAATTATTTTATTAATCTAATAGTATTTAAAATAATTTGTTTGGTTTGTTGTTTTCATTGCATTTCATTCAATAATTTTCCCTGTGGCAAAAATAAACAACAATGCATATATAACTAGACTTTATAGATTATTTTAAATTGAAATTTTACATCTTCTCTAAGCACTAATGTCTATTAAAAAATGAAAATCTATTTACTTCTATTAGTACACTCTTGTTTTACAATAATTCTTAGCCCAAAACAAATAAAGTCATAAGATATAAAAAACATAATTGTAGAAATATTTAAAAATTTAAAAACATTGCAACTGAATTTAGATTTTTTATGCATTAATATATTTGATGAGCTTGTTAAGTTTAGTATTTAATATTTTTTCACAGAACAATATGCTTTCCAAATCCTTATTTCCTTCGTAATATTTATATGCATTATAAAACTATACTGAATAAGAAATATTAAAAAAAATATATAAATAAGCATTTGCTATTGGAATACCAGCAGCCCTTGTAACTCGGAATCACAGTAGATTTGTAGATAATGCAGTAATGGAATCCTAAAGCGTTAGTGTACCAAACAGTCTGAATACTAGAAACTTGTGCTTAAGGAAGGCCATTCATTCTTATTTTGACCAAAATGCTTATTGAGTTTACTTTTTAAGTGTTAAATCTGAGATCATGCTCATAATAAATTCCTCTTCATTCCAAAAATAGTGTCTACATTATTTTATCGCTATCTTGTTTCTTTTTATTTTTAAATCAATCGTGTTTATTTAACTAGAGATATTCATCATGCATTAAAATACGTTTCGCATAAATGAACTATATATATTATATTAATTTAATTCAAATCAGTCAATTTAATTTAATTTTGACCATGAATGCAGTCTTCTCTGAAAAATAGATCCACTCATAGATACATTTTACTGTCTGATAACATTACTAACTTAACCCATCAAGGTTTAGTTGCTAACATTTAATTGTTATTGCCCTCCTCATCTAATGATTTTGTTGTTTCTTATCCTATCTGATTAGCAATGCCAAATCCATGAAACCATGAACTAACGAAGAGTCTAGAATAAGAAGAGATTTCGAAACAAATTCTCTTTTTCAAGTCCTAAATAGAAAAGTAGATGTCCAGGAGTAAAATGTTTTATGTAATTAAATAAGTGACCATATGAACAATGCTGCAGTTTTAACCGTAGTAAAGGAATACTGAATTTTTTTCAATTCCTGAGACTAAATTTGTTGGCCGGGATCCTCTTTGTTATTTTAATTTAAGCTGAGATCAATATCTTTTAATGAGAGACAGTTGTCCTTATGAACATTATTACTTCATGTTATTTAAGTACATACATTTTAATTTTATTTCACTTATTCTCATTTGGATTAGATTATTTCTTAAAAAATTCTTTTTTCTGAAGTATTAATAAAATTTCAAATTTCTTGCAACATTTTTTTTAGTTTAAAATTAGTGAAATACCAATGATTTAAACTAAATGTCAATGTAGAATATTTAAAGCATGAACTACTATACTCTAATAAATTTATAACAGTTTAACGTATCAATTTATTTTAATTTGTTGTGTTACCTCTAGACCTTAATAATTATTCTGGACTTACAGTTCTAAGCCGATCTTTAGAAATCAGTTTTTCGGATTTTAAATGTTTATTTGATAATCAACAACTTGAATAGCTAAATTTTTCGTATCAATTGAAATCTTCTGGATTTTATCCTAAAATACCATAATTTTTTAATGTGAATTCTGTTAAAGTAATTAATCTTATTTTTATTTAACAATTACATATTTTAATTAAAATAATACACCTTTATACCTACAATAAAACGTAACAAATAAAACTAATTTTAACTTTTATGATTATATTTAATTCTCAGTAATTATAGAAATTGTTAATTTATTATGATCTTCCTGACTTATTCTATGGTATTTCTGATTGCGGACCCACATGTCCATGAAAGTCATCTGAATTTCCTTACTAATCGGTAGGAAGGAGAAACGCTGGTAGTCAATTTTTAAGCAGTTTCGGTTCCTGGGGATAAACATTTTCAAATGAAATTTGAAAACATTTAAATGGAATGTAATATTTTAAACAACGGAGTACATTTACAAACTGTATAAAATTTTAATAGTGTAACGTGTAAATTTGAAATGCTCATTTCATAAAAAGATAAAAATAAAAAATTTTTATTGCAGTTAAGCTTAATTTCAAAATCTCTATTTGTATCTATTAGATAGTTAAAATTTCCTATTTTAATAAAAAATTTAAAAAAGTACTTTATTTCTATTAACAGTTTTCAAGAAAAAGTGCTTCAAAGTAAATGTAATGACAGTAAAAAACAGAACTTTTTAACTTGTAAGCATTTGTCCCGCTTCTTTCTCATGGTAGAGTCCAACAATTGAAATGATAACAACCATTTATGTTAAGTTGTTGCCAATTTTTACAGACATGTCTGACATGGAATTTTCACGTAAGAGCTAGGAAGCCATTTAGCGAAAAATCTGGCAACTAATCAAGTATTTAAGTTTCTTCTATAAGAGAGATTAATATACGCTTTGTGTTATCCCATCTTATTTATATCAAAGGATATAAATGGACAGCTCTTTTTGTTATGGCTTTAATTTTTGTCATAGATTTTAATTTTCATTGGTTATTTTTTTTTTAATTTTTTCCTACAGTAGCGAGTGTAAGAAATGGAATCATTTAATTTCATTAGTGGTTGCTAAAAAATTCAACAATGCTGGAATATTTTTTTCTCTTTAATCTGAGTTGAAACGTACTTTAATGATATGCAATTACATTCTAATCTCAACGAAAAGATTAGAAGTCAACAATTTATTTCACTGAAGAGGTATAAAAATGATTTTTAATTAAATCCTTTAACATGTACATATTTGAAATGTTTCTCATTTGTAAAAAAGTAAATAAACTGTAAAAAAAATAGATTTTCTATAAATATGCTTATCTCCTCAATTATTTAATTGATTTTTTCTGATGTACTCTTGGATTCAAATTGTTGAGCTAACTAATATTAATTGCACTGTTTACCCGAGAATCATAAATGTATCTTCTCGCAACTTACCTTGATTGTAGTTATTCTTAGCCACTTAATGCGTCAGAACACCCTATTTATATTGTACATATAAATAGGGTGTTCTGACGGCATTTCTTTTTATGAGTTTAGTGTTCCGTAGGATTGTCTTTCTAATTAGACAATGAACTACTGGTAATAATATTTAAATGAAAGCTTATAAAATATTACTGACAATTTCTTAAAGAAATTTGCAATATTTAAAACCTTTAAGTGTTTGAGCTTCGTATAATAAGACAGACATTTATAATGTTCAAGTGGATGTGGAAGAGTCCAGGGCGATACATTTGGACTATCGCTCCACCATAACAGAACCCCAGTTGATTAATTTTGATAGATGTTTTCAAGGGTGCAACTTTGTTAAAATGTGATATGGCTCTTATTCTTCGATTGCAGAATAAGAGCAAGATCATAGTTCATTTAGAATTGTAATTTTTCAAATTTCAATAGCATTTTAAATTTTTAGAATTTATATAATAGAGGTAAATTTATTTAGAAATAGAAATATTCATAATAAGACAACGTAATATTATAAAGAATAATAGTAAAATGCAAAATATTATAAGACTAATAAGTATTTATATGACTAAGTATTTACAGTTCATTAATGCTTCGTTGTGTAACAGTTTATGTACTTATATTAATTAAGAATTGAAACTAATAAGGTTTCTAATTGAATTTGCTTACAGAATTTAATTGGAGGAAAAGAAACGCTTCTTTGATTTGAGACAAATTGCCTCAGTGGAAATGAAATTCAGAGGAAAATGTGTGATTTGATTCCTTCAGACTATTAAATTTAACAATGCTTATAAACTCATATATTTTATTTACTGTTCTGCATTCTTACAGGTAATTGAAATAATTGAGTATTTTCACCTGTAACCCTTAGAAAAGTCATATGAATATTAAATAGATTATTACGGCAAAAAAAATTTCTTTTATGAATAACAAAATTCGTGTATTAAAAACAAAAACTTTTTACCAATGAATAAATTATTATACGTTAACACAAAAGAATATTTTTTCTAGTCTAATATCATTATTTTAACATTACAAATGTATTTTAAAATATTTCAAACGCTTATTTCAAAGAATAATACCTCATTAACGATTTAAGTATAAAAAAACTACTTTTAAATTTTATTCTTTTAAAATTTTTTAAACACAAAATATTCACTCGCATAATTAAAATTACACAGTTCAATTATTAAACTAATTACTAAGGTTCTATATGTTAATTTGTAAGCATGACTTCTATTTTGTAATAATATTTTTCCTGTCAACAAAAAGTTTTAAAGTGCAATTTTGTATAGGAAAAAAAACGAAATTTTCCGTCCTTTGAGATTTTTAAAGAAGAAGTATCACTAATTATAATCGTTGATTTCTTATCTCTTTTTGCCCCTCTAATTCCTAAGAGATTTATAAACGTAATTAGGTTTGTTTTGCTTAGGTTATTTCTTTCGTTTTCTCAGTGAGTTTTTAACTAATTTACTCATAAAACATTCAGTTTTGAATATGAACTTGTTAGGCTTTTTGAAAAAATAAAGAAACAGGACATCCTGCCTAAATGAATAAACTTTCATTGAAAATGTTCACATTATTTTCGTGTTAACCTTTTAGATTTTATTTACATGTGGGAAATCCTTTTTAATAAGTTTCAGAAAGAACTTACAATATTATAGTAGAATTTTATAATTTTATATGCATATGATTATTTTCATAGGACTGTTAAATTTGCAAAACACATAATCAGAAACACTTTTTCTGATTCTGTTAGGTTATGCGAAACCAATGCTTGCAAAAGTATTTTTAAAATAATATAAGGATTTTTCTATGTATTTTTATTTTTATAAATTTCTGATTTTGAGAATGACTGATAATGACTCTAACATTTCTCAATTAAATTCCAATAATGTTAATTTTAAGCATTTATTTTGAAAGTCTAAGATTATTAAGCTGTCGAAAGATGAAAATATCTCATAGTTAAATGTGAATCTGTTCATGTTAATTTTAGATAATGACTAACAACAACTGTTCGTATATATATTTATTAAGGGAATGTTCCTTAGAGCTTTTTTTGTATGACGAATATGTTTTGTGTTTAAGCGTTTTTTATGTATTCTGGGCTTAAAACTTTAGTAAAACATTATGTAAAAGTTATCTAAAAATATTGGTCTGAAAACTTGTAAAATATTTGTAAGTGCAATTGAAACTTTTTTTTATGAATTATGTCTATTGAAGTGAACTGAATTTAATTACTTCAATTCATTGAAGTGACTTGAATAACTTCAATTTAAGTGATATATATGACGATAATCTCAAACCAAAATATATAGCTTTTTAGAAAAATCTATGTGAAATGAGGAATCTTTAAGGATATATGACCCACATTTCACGTGTATTTTTATTAGTTTGAGAAAATCAACAATAAATTTTACAACATTATGAGGAAACTTTTGATTACTATGAATGTAAGATGGATAAAAATGTAACCCTATACAGTTTAAAATATAACATTTATAAAACCTTTCAGTATGTGCAGATGTGTGCGTGCATTTATAGGAGTGTGTGATTTCTGCCTTTTTTAGAATGATTTTAAAATATCTATGACCAAATTATAATTAAATATTTTGAGGAAATACATATATTCAGGCATTACTCTTTTATATTTAAGAAAGCTTATCAGTCATTTAATGAGATATAATGTTAAAAAATTATGATTAAAAGATATAATGTATCGTCAAACTCACATATAAAGGAGTTTCTATGAAAGGAAAAAACTTTCTCTTTTGTTTTACAGAGAAGTAGACATTTCTAAGCAAGATTATAAAAGGAAGTGTAAATGTATTTTGTAGGTTGTATATGTGCTTTTAGCTAAATAATTATTCTTTTTTGTGTTCAGAATTTTTATAAGAATTTATGCTTTTAAATTTCTAGTAATGAATTTAAATCAATCAGTTTAAATCAAGATAATAATCAGTTTAACTTAATAAAATATATAATTTTAATTTCAAAAAATGACTTTTCTGGTAATGAATATGAATCCGTTTCCATATTTATTCATATTGATAAGATAAAACTCATGTTTTTATAAAACACTTGCATTCTTTCTAGATCATATGAAAAACAATATTAAACTGATATTTATGGAATTAAACATAAGTTAAGAAAAAACAAAAGAATTTCATTCCTGAACAATTTAGTTTCCAGCATTAATAGAATGGAAGCTTAAAAAACTGTCTTTGTCAATAAAATGTACCTTACAAATTAGCTAGAGAATCACAATTGCATATTTGTATCGTGTAAAATTGTTAAATTGGATTCTATATTTTAGCCACTATTTTTAAGCTTGGCTCTTAAAATTCTATCGTTATGATATAAATGCACATTAATGGTTTGTATATAAATCTTATACCCTAAATCTAAAAGGTGTAAATCTCTTTAATTAATTGTTTCCCCCAAGCACACACACAAATAGAAACTAGTTCCCCACACCCTTCGTTAACCAGTCAAAAACATAATTACTATTCATAGAAAGAATCAGGTTTATTCAACTTTTCATTTGTTGTAAGTTAAAAATATCCAAGTAGTTCTTGAAAATTTTGCTATCATCAGAAGGTTAATATCAGAATAATTTATAAGTGTTTTGTATATAATATTAAAAGAATAACTCTGATTAGAAAATTAAAAGTAATTTACACTCTTTCTAAACAGATGTTTTTAAAAATGTGCCTATATATACTCTTAATTACTAGAATTGAATTGATTCATAGAATTGTAAAATAATCCCATTGTTTTCTGTTGGTTAGGATAAAAATGCAAATGCATTTATCTTAAGCGTGATTTTTTAAAATAACTTAATTTTTTTGCAGTATTTCATATAAAATAATTTTCGATATTTCTTCTTTTTGAGAAATATTCTTCAAAAGATTTGTAAATGAAATAACGGGATTTTATTATTTTTTGTTATCGATTTTGCATTTGAATGACATTGTTTGTTAGGCCTTCTAAAACTTTACTCGCATTTATCTATTTTCATGAGATTATGTACATAATATTTTTATGCTGCAGCAAAGAAACGAATAATTGACTTCAATGCGCAAATTTTGTAGATCACTTGCTATGAACGGCAATATACATGAAACTATTGTTCCTTGATTACAAAACAACTGTTTTGCAAAGGAGAAAATGTTTCAACTTCAAATTATACTTCCTAGTTTACAACTTACATTTCCTATTTTGCAACTGCAATCTTCAGGCTAGAATTTACTTATACATTATGATAATCGATGGATATCAAATGAGAGAGACTTTAGAAAATTTAATCAAATAACTTTCACCAACTTACATTCAATTTTAACAAACTATCCATCGTTTATTTTATTAAAATATTTATTTTGGATTTGACTGTGTAAATAAGATCATTACAGTTTTTAAATTTTTTTCTTAAAATTTATTCAATAAACATTAAACATATTTTATATTTAATTCGATAAAATGTCATAGCGTTTATTCTACGATATATTATGAAATTAAAGCTATATTTTGTATTATCCAAAACTATTATATATTGATTTTATAAATTAGCTAAAAACGTTTGTTATTAATTAACCAAGCCATTAAAAGTTTTGGTGTTCTTTTTGTAACATTTTAAATGAAAATCGGAAATGATTTAACACATCCAATTCAAATTTACATTGTTGGGCGATAATTTCAAGCGAATCCGTAAGCGAAAGATTATTTTTTTAAGATAATAGTTTTAATTCTTAAATATTTAGAAAAATAAATAACAGAATTAGTTTAATAACTGTCAATATCTAACGAAGAAATAAATGTCTCATTTTGTTTCTCTGTAACTTCCCAAATCAAATTGCTGATTAAAATGATAATTTATAACTCTTACGTAAAAAAATTAAAACTATTGATAAACTTTTCATCATCATCTTCGAAATAAAGTATACTCTTGTCAAATACCATTAAAGAGAACATGAGGCAACATAGTTAAACGTCGGATAATAGGAACACATTTTTGGGCAGGAACACCTAACTTCCTTTGCTTTTGCCAGTGAATCATAACTTTCCGCTTGTTTCTCCAAAAATAAATGGGATCATCTCTCGTGTAAACAAGACTCTCCAGCAAAATGGAAATGATAGTGGAGGGAAATATTAGTTCTAGAAAATCAAAACCCAGAGAGCTTGCATCTTATCTTAAAGCACAAGTAATATTTTTAGTCCCGCCACGGATTTTTGCGTTATATTTATCAACGTTCTCGAAGGGAAAAGATTGTGAGTTGTACGAACGGGAGTAGTTTTAGCTACCAGCTGTTCTGGATAGGGGAAGCTGTGAAGTCTCAAAGTTCTACTTGGTAGACTTCCGCTTGTCAAATGCAAGGATTGGCCTGCTGCTCTTCGTCATCTGGGAAGCCTTTTCCTGAACATTTAACATTCGATTTTTTTTTCGCCCCTCTTCTTGATAGAGGTAAAACAAGTGCAATTCGTTTGGTTTGCACTGGGTGTATATGAGTGCCATATCAAATGTCGTAAATTTTTCTACCCTCTTAGCTATCAGATAAGATGATAATAGTTTGTTGTTGTAAAAGATATCACATGGATAAACATACTTGAATTCATTGGATGTAGAATGTTAAAAATCATGACGCAAATACTAAATCTACAAACTAATGCTATAACAAGAAAACTTTACTCTTAAGATATATGTGAGAATTATTTCCATCATATTTTACAGCTTTATTAATTTTAATCGACAATTCAGAACCTTTCATTATAAAATAATGTTGTAAGTATGTAATAAAATATGTAAGAAAGTATTTAATACAGTCATCTTCGAAAAAGAAAAATTTAGTGCTCCTTTTTATGTGTTGACAATCGACACCAGCAAACTTTCCTGTCCCTAGCTCCTAATAGATTTACTAGTTTATTAGTAGTTCCTGAAAACATATTATTAGTAAGTAATACGAAATCCATTTTTTATATTAGGAACAAAATCCTTCGCATGAGAAAAACTTAATGTTGATGCAGAAATTTATTATAGGTTATCTAAAAGAGTACTTTAAAGTTTAGACAACTTTTCTTTCAGACTTAAATTTCTATCGAAATTGCAAGATTATAATATTATTTTTCAATCTCCAGATGCAATCGGAAAATTATTTTGATGAATAACATTTGTTGATAATAGCATTTAATAAGCATGCATATTGATTAATTCGTAAGTGAATAAACAGTATTATTACTTTTTTTATTTAAACTCTTATACAATTTAGTAAGTTTTCAAGCAGAACACTCATCATGTTGCAATCTGATGAGAAAATAAACGTATAAACAATATAAACGTATAAGTAATATTGAAACCTTATGACAAAGCAGGTTTAGTCTTTAAAAGTTTTTATACGCCTTATGCGTTTATTTTCCATACATCAAAGTCGCAATATTTATCCTCTATCAAAATATTTCTCTGTGTCAGCCACAGCTTTTAGAATAACATGAAACTTATGACAATGTAATTAGTTAATTTTCCCCCTTATTTTATTCCTCAGTTTTTTCTTCTTTCTTTTAAAATTTTATGAAAAGAATGATGTGTGCAAAATAAATATTTACATAAAAAAATGTTTTACTTAAATTAAGATATAAATCTTGAATATTGATGAACAGTATAACAAATATAGAAAGTTGGAGATAAGTGAAATTTATTTAACAATCTACAAAAAACATATTTTCTAATGATCTATTTCCATTGCAAGAATCTAAATATCATAGATACCACATTTTATAATTTTCTATCCATTTTGAAAGAAAGTAAGTAGAAAAGAGTGAAAACTTTCATCTTATGAATAAAAAATATGTTGAAACGCATGCATAGGATTCTTTATTATTATTTTTCTGTGCTTTTTTAAGATTCTCAAAAAAATTGTAGTATATTCCACAATCATTCAAAATTTCGTTTATATTTCCGTCTGAACCTTTAAATTTATATTTATTTCATTTTTAGAACATTAACGTATTAAATATACAAAAACAGATATAACCGAGTTACTTTTGAAAAATACTAGTGTATTCTTACACAGCAAAGATTTTAATTATCTACATTAAAAACATTAAAAAATATTTGAATGATGAGAAAGGTGTGTGTATTGTAAACTTGAAAAACAATTTTTATTTCCTTAATCCTCGTTTTCCCAAGTAAAAGCTACACTTTCGAAACTCAAAGGATTCTAGCCAGTATGATTGACGATGCTTTTACTTGATACCCCCTAAGATAAACGGCCTGACATCAACTGCGACAGCCAGTTGACAAATAACTGGTTACCGCAGTCGCTGTCCCTAGCAGTTTAGAGTCGAACAACTTAGATTTTAAAAAGGAGTATTCTCTTTACCTCCAAACTGCACCTCCAAAAATTATTTTCGAATGCGAAGAGTTTGCTATTTTCAAAGTTTTCTGCTATGAGAAAACCATTTTTAATTTTAAATCAGTAAATATATGAGCACACATTGTTAAAAACTATGAAATTAGTTTATCAAAATTTTCAATCAAATTATATCAAGTACTCTGAAAACTACATGATACTTTGTATACGTATATATACTCTATGTAAACACTACAACTTAATAGCTATGGCCAATCTATATATATTTACTGATTGCTTTTCAGTATTGTATGGTAATATACCAGAGTTATACATACATAGTTTTGAAAGAGAGAGTTTTTATTGGCATATATAGTTTCATTAAGAGTATACCAAGAAAACAGATCACCACACTCCAATAAATGCGCTTAAATGATGATTTTATAGCATTATGGTTAGTATGAAGGTTAAAATACTTAATTTACAAATTTACTTCTTTTACATACCTTGTCTTATTTTATACTCATTTTCCTTAAGCTTGACAGGAAATTTCCATGGTCATGTATTATCAGGTGATTTCCATGGTCATGTAATTTCAATTAATTATTCTAATTTTCAAAATTTACTCTGCATATTACATTTTTTAAATTAATTTTTAGTATAATTTGTATTAGTATATTATTGAAAAAAATTATAAGTCATTTTTATACACATCCTTTTTGAAAAAGTACAAAATATTCCACTAAAATAAATCAATATTCTTTAAATTTGGCCTGTAAATATTTTAATAAGTGTAAAATAGTTTAAATTTTAAAAACAAAAAATTTTACCTTTGAACAGAAGCAAGCACTTTTATTATTCAAATAACATTAAAAATCAAAAGAAAATTCTAAGTAATTCATCTTTTCTTGTTGTTACACTTTCTTCGCTATTTTACATTTGATGCATACCAACATTTACATATGATACATTTTTACACATGGTGCAGATCATTTAGTTCGATTCAATTGAGTTTACAGTATCTTTTGCCTATAAGAAGGTAAAATTTCAGTGCACATACCTTTCAGTGTTACTTTGAGTAATGCTTAGACTGTGGTGTACAACACTTGTGGTTGAAATGTCTCGATTTCCCCGACTTTTCGGAACTATTATCAGGTGATTATCATTATCCCAATCGAACCTAGATATGGCGTTGAACACCATAACTCGTTTTGAGGACACCATCAGTGTCTTTTAATTCGATGATTTGGAGTAAATTTCGATCATCATAAAGACCTAAAGACTCTGTCCTCCAATCATAAAGAGCAAGTCTCTGAGAAATTGGAGAGAATCCCTACACATTGTGAGGAATGTCAACAGAAGATTTTTAGAGGCTTTGATCCGTGCGCTTTATTGTCTGCTATTAAAGACTTGGTTTTTTACGAATATTCACATCTTGTTCATTAATCCATCGAGTTAAAGCTTTATGTACAGAGTATGAATAAGGGAATTTCATTTACATCTACGAGGGTTTCAACAGTGGTGCGATAGTGAGATCAATCACCATACGTAAACATACACCCCATTTTTTTAAAAAAAATCACCTATTGCCAGAAATGCCATCGATGTCATCATCCTAGCATCTCTTTATCAACGACTGTACTTCAAATTTGAACTTCTCAAAATATTGGAATTCTTTTGGTAATAAAGAGATAAGAATGTTGGATCATCCCCATTTCTTTCCTTTTTATCTTACTCCATAATCAAGGGATTAGATTTCATTTTAAATCATTTGTAGAACTCTTTATCCTGGATATTTGCAAAATTAGTGTACGACAAAAATGTATGCTGTTGTATCATTCCTGACAGGCTTTATGATTAGGATTTCTCAAAACACCTTAGTGATATTCACTATTTAATCAGTTAGATATTTAATATAGATTAAAATTCTTTCAAGAAGGGATGATATCAAAGAGAAAACACAATTATTTTACATTAAATTATAAAAAAGAGTTCTCCATTTATGACAATTTCTGTAACCTTAACAAAATTTATTCACGTATCTATCATGATAAACACTTAATCATTTTAAGTATTAAATTCCAGTAAATGAAAATTTGAATTGTTGCAGTTCCTTTACTTAGCAATCGTGTTTCATAACGAAACTTTGAGAGATAGAAGTTGCAATTGAAGAAAATGTAATATTTTTGTCATCAACTTCATTGCAGCCATTTTTAAGGTATCTAAAGTTAGATTTATCTTATCTGTATCTTTCTAGAACCCATTTGAAAGATGCAAAGTAAATTGAATCCTTAATTTATCCATCGTAAAACAAAAACTCTCAGAACTCGAGAAGATTTCTAAAGTGATTTAATAGATCACGTGGCAAGGTTGTCATCCCTTTACAAAGTTGAATTTTATCTCTATAAACATGTTATATATAAACATATATCTATATGTATATATATGTATATGTATATATATATATATATATATATATATATATATATATATATATATATATATATATATATATATATATATATATATATATATATATATATATATATATATATATATATATATATATATATATATATATATATATATATATATATATATATATATAGAGAGAGAGAGAGATTTCTAAATGACTTATTTGAAAAGTGTAATTGACGTTTAAGTTCACTTATTAATTGTGATATTAGGTTTTAAGTAATCGTGAAATGTGGTTTTAATCCCATTATGATGCAGTTAGCTTTGGTTTGTCAGCTTATTTTTTCATATCATTAATTAATGCAAAAATTTTACTCAAAGTTTTCATAAGACATTTTAAAAAGAAATTTAACTCTGTACAGATTTATTAAAATAAATTTTTGCATTCATTTTCTTAAAATTAATCAAGAGCTAAGAGAATCTGAAGAGCAATTGAGAATACGTAATCTCAGATTCAAAATCCTTATCATAAAGTTTGCCTATGCTATTTTTCTGGAATACTTATTATTTTTAAAAATTAGTAAAATATTTGTACTATAATGTGAGTTTTAAGGAAAAAACATTCCCTGTGCATAGTTTTGCGCCCTCTGTACTTAAGTAACGAATCCAATGGCTTTACCTGCAAGCATTTTCTTTTTTACAAATTGGAAGAATTTTAATGTCTTCTTCATTCATTGAAACAATGTAGGAGATTTTCTGGAAAAAGGTACTGTAAAAATCATAATTTTTCTGATTCTTTTCCTTACATTATCTTTAAAAAGTCTCTATTAAATACCGTGATTTGCAGATCTTTTTACTTCTGATTAGAAATAGGATATATGTCTTGCATATTTTCAAGTTTTAGAGCCTTGCAATGACTATTCCCATTGTAATTCAATAGCAATCTTTCATGAGTTTAAGGTTTCACTTAAAATTCATTCAAATGCCCGGGAGTCTAAATTCTCACCTATTTTGTAATCTCTCATCGAATGAAACATTCTTTTTTAAAAAAAGAATGAAAAGTATGTGCAAGGAATTTCTTTACTTCTTAAACACAGAGTATATTAAAATATATACTCAGTATAAAAGAATATACAAACATATCCCATTATAGTAGTTGCATTCTAAACACACTTCTTGGAAAAAGCTACATTGTTACTCTTTCTTAGATTAGTTTGCATAAGCAACTAGGTTTCAGAATTCCTTAGGCTTATATATTATATGTATATTGCATATCAAAAATTTGTTTTGAAACATTACATTGTAAATATGAGCATATTTATAGCTATGTTCATTCAATGCTTCAAGACATTAATATAAACAATGGAATGGAAAGAGGAATCTCTCGTATGAAAAATTCGTGCTATTAAGAATTCAACACAGGATAAAATACATTTGAATTTACAATGAGACTCATGTTTTCTAAACTAAGTAATAAAAATGATTTTTTACTAAAAACTTTTATTATTAAAATAAGGAAACTTCCGAATAGCAAAATGTGCATATCCCATACCTGCGCATATCAAGCTGAGCAGACATATAATTTTAATGTTTTTGTTTCTCTTTAGATCTAAGTAGGGCTTGAACTCTCAGTTGTATATGTAATGATAAAAAATGCTACGTAAGCTTCATTTGATCATGTCTAAAATTTGTTTTTGAAAGTTTTCTTCAAATTTTACCTTATATCAATATCCCTTTGTGACAAGGTATTCAATTTGTTTCCTTTACATTTTCAGGTAGTAATAAGTAAGATGCTGAAGTACAGATTGAGTATAAGATCCACATTTTTCAAGCTAAATAAAAAATTCCCTCGAGAAAAACAGTTGAAAAATTACCTTCTTAATTCCTTCTGAATGATAACATGACATAATACAAACGCCTCCAATATGACATAAAATATATCTAGTTAAAATACGTCCTCTTGCTGTAATGTTTTTGACACAGTTATAATACTTGAAAGAGCTTCGTAGAATATTGACTCCCATTTAAAAATGAGAGTGATGAAACAGAATGAACCCAATAATAAAAGGCATAAAATTGTCCCCAAAATCACTCTTTAACACAGTTTCTGAAAATGGGCATAAATTGCTAAAATAATAAGTACATAATTACTAAAAATAATAACCATAAAGAATGAAAGCAGTCATGCTAAAGTACATAAAACTGATATAAGGATGAAATTACCACAGCAGTGCCTAAATGTTTAAATATAAGATATGAGTATAAAATAGCAGCTATGTCTCTCATGAAATGTTGTTCTGTAGCAGAGCATAATAGTCTGAGACATAAACACCTATCATTATATGAAGAATTTAAATATAACATTATATGTCTTAGAGTAGTTTTATTATTTTACGTTAAGTATAAACTCACTAAATTTTTATTATAATTTAAAACAATAAAATTAATTCGTTACCATCAAAAATTTAGAGTATTATTATTAAGAATATTAGTTCAGATGAAATAAAATATCCCTCGCGATTTCAAATAAAACATAATTCATTTCTTTTATACAGGGATTATTATTTAAAATTAATATTACTTGAAAAAGTTATTAATCATTTAAAAACTGTAAAAGAATGTTATAAACACACCTACATAAAACCAGACACAGCTATATATATATTTACAGTGTGTCCAGAAAAGGACTCCCTGATTTCAAAATTGAAGGGTTTGCTTCAAAAAGGAGGTAGCTCCATCCCATAGCTGTTGGGAGTTATAAGCACTTTCTTGTGCGAAAGAAAAACTCTTTTATTTGTCACCAAAAGGATGCAGCTCCAATCGTTATTTCCAGAGTTATTCAAGAGATGGAGCTGCTTCCTTTTGGTGCCAAATAAAAGAGTTTTTTTCGCACAAGAAAGTGTTTATAACTCCCAACAGCTATGGGATGGAGCTACCTCCTTTTGAAGCAAACCCTTCAATTAAATATCTCGAAAACAAAGAACGATAGAGGAATGCAGTAAACAGTATGTTAATAAAGAAAACTGTAAGAATTTTAAACAGCAGCTTGAAATAATAGTTACAATAGCTACAAATAGATGGCGCTGTAATCGTCATATGTAATGCCTAGCATAAATAGTGATCCGAAGCCCGGAGTGATCAATTTCACTATTGAAGCGTGAAAGGAGGTTAGTGTACCAAAGGAAGAGATTAAAACCATGCACTTCATTGAACAAAGCGTTTTTCTGGTGCTAGAGTACCACAGGTTAAAGAGAGTCCTACGGCAACAAGGCACAAATTTCAAGCACGATTTAATGTTCCAAAAGGACCCGATGCGAAAACCATTCGTACAATCTTCGCAAAATTTCAACGAACAAGCAGCGTAACTGATGATCTAGAGGGGAATGTTGGCCGCAAGTAAACTGCAGTTTCGCCTGAGAATGTCGCCACAGTTTCTGGAATTATTCAGCAAAATCCAATGTCATCCGTCCGTAGAAATTGCATCTGAGACTGGTTTGAAGCGTTTCAGCACGCAGAAAATACTGAGAAAGAGCCTACACATGTTTCCATTCAAAATTCAAACTCACCAGTACGAGCTGTGCAACAAAGGGTTGACTTTGCTAATCAGATTCTCACAATGATTGATAGTGAAGGATTTGATGTTGGCTGCATCTTGTTTACAGATGAAGCACACTTCCACCTGAATGGATTCGTGAATAAACAGAACTGGCGATTTTGGGGTTCCGAAAATTCATATTGGTGTGCAGCGAAACCCCTGTATTCTCCTAAAGTTACTGTGTCGGTTGCAGTATGCAGCAGAGGCATTATTGGCCTTTTTTCATTCGAGAAACGGTTAATAGTGAACGTTACGTTGCAATTTAGGAACCATTTATCGCCACACAGCAAGTGTTAGAGGATCGACCACGTACTGAATGGTTTATGCAAGATGGAGCCTGACCACATCGTACCGAACAAGTGTTTCGCTTTTTTGATGAATACTTCGGGAATCGAGTCATTGCTTTGGAATATGCCAAATTTACTGGTGCAGGCATGGATTGGCCTCCATATTCGCCGGATTTGACTTCCTGTGACTATTTTATGTGGGGCACATTGAAAGACATTGTCTACCCGAAGCATCCCGCCACGCTGGACGAGCTTGAATCGGCGATCTGTGTTGCATGTGAATCCATTTCTGTTGAGACACTACGAAATGTGATGGCAAATTTCATTCTTCATTTCCGCCACCTCTGTAGTGCCAATGGTGAACATTTTGAAAACATTGTAATGTGATTTTTTGCAAGGAATGTTTTCATACGATTATTTCATTTATGTATGCTGATATAACCTGTACAGCGTACAGTGCCATCTGTTAGCAACTTTTGTAACTATTATTTCAAACTGCTGTATAAAATTCTTACAGCTTTCACAATAAACATACAGTTTACTGCATTCCTCTATCGATCTTTGTTTTCGAGATATTTAATTTTGAAATCAGGGAGTCCTTTTCTGGACACCCTGTATATATATATATATATATATATATATATATATATATATATATATATATATATATATATATATATATATATATATATATATATATATATATATACACCTGATATTTTATTTCTATTAAAGTTTTAAGTTATCAACGATTTGTAAAACATGGCAACATGGCAAGTTTTATAACCATACATCGTTTCTGAAAATATACAAGCAGTCAAAAATTATCACAGCCGGAGAGGAACTATGTTTTATGCTTTAGTTCCTTCCTTCCTTGTGTGTAAACTCTATACTAAAAATAAAATCCTGAGTTTTGTATAAATTCGCTGTCTGTTTGTGTTTTAAGATAATAGAAATAAATTATATATCTACTAGGTTATTCTCTAAAATTATTTACATATTTTTTCTGTAAGCCATGTTTCCTATATTATTTATAAGCATTCAATCCATAATATTATAGAAAGCATGAATAACAATTCGAATTATTAATGAAGTTCAATTTTTAATGTTTTTACAATAAAAATAAAATTTATTTCTTTGCAACAAGATTGTAAATACTTAAATAATTCTGTTTTAATTGTGTAATTTCTGTTTTTCTGAATAACTGACATCATTTTAAATAAAGTTTTAGCTTATAAACTAATAAAAATACAGCATTTATATTAATTCAAAATGCATTTGTTTCCATTTATTTTTTGAAAAACTGTTATTGTTGAAATATACTGGGAAAATGAATTGCAATTGTAAATATAAGTGTTTTTAGTTAACAGTGTTCTTATTTTAAGCTGAAAAAGTATTTCAATATCCTATAGTATATATATGTATATTTAAGAAATTGTATTTAGAATACTTTAATCTAATTTGGACGGGACTTTTTTCAAATTCCTATTGTCTCACTGCCCTCGTAGAAATCCCTGAATCCTCTACCACTGCGAGAGTATTCATTGCAAACATTTATATAAGAAAATAATTTATTAATGTAGCAAAACGTGATTTTATATGCGAAACATAATTTGGCTTCCAACAACCAATTTTAATACTTCTGAATAAAATGTAATAACTATAAAATATTCAGGGGAAACCTTCAAATACTTTTAAACCCAAGTTCCCAAGTTCTTTTATTCACTGTTATTTTATTATCTTCTTTCAGAGCACTATGAAAGACAATATTCTTAAATAAAGTAATACTAAGTAATAAACCTTTTATGGAAAATGTAGAAGAAATAAAAAAAATCTGCAGAGGAGAAGCAATAATGAAATCAGATTTCTCCCCCTCACAAAGTAGTGCTTAATATCAGATTTTGGTGCAAATTACTTTTAAAACTTTTCTCCCTTATTCTCATTAAGGCTTGTCCAATCAAGTACTAATGTGCTTCAGTAAATGTACTTTCGTGTTTTTTATGTTCTAAGAAAGATTTAAAAATAACTACGACCGCTAATACTCTTAACACGTGCAAGGACAGAGAAACCAGACTTTTATATGAGATTTCTTAACTGCATTAAAATGTTTTTTTCTGTTTCTTATTTATTTGTGATCTTTTTAAATTTTAGTAACCTAAGTAATTATTTTTACTGCAATGATTTCAGATAAGTATTTTAAAAGCAATCATTAAGTAAATTACAATTAAGGAGTTGTCTTTTATCATTTTACAGTTAAATCTTATAAACTAATATTTTTTGGGAAAATATATTTTTTAAAAATTAACATAAATGCTATAGACATTATTCTTGAGGAATTCATTGCTCATTCATATAATATAATATATATAAATTCACTTTAGTCTATATTTTATTAACGTTTCTTCCATCCTTTTAAATGTGTTGCTACTAAAAATTAACTAGATAATCTTCCTAGAAATATGAAATAATTTTTGTAATTTAATAATGCAAAATGCACATATCATACTGTATTTCTATATACATTCATAATGCTTATATTCTTTTACCAAACTTTTCTTAACACACAATAAATGTGCTAGAACTAAATTATTTTAATTAACTCTCAGTAAAGGATGAAAAGACCAACATTACAAATATTCTATTGTTAAATGAAGAATTAAAATTCAATCAATTAAATGAAGAATTAAATTGCAAATTAAAATTCATTGCTATCTATCCAATCATTATTTTTCATGTTAAACAGAAATATATAAAAAAACTTTATGAATACATATAATTTTACATATTCTGATATTTTTTATATATTTCAGATTATCTTAAATATTCTACTTACATAAGATGTTTATGAGTATGAAATGATTTGTCGTTCCTTCTAAATGAACTTTAGCGTTATATTTTCTCATTTTTAGAGATTTTTATTTCATATAAAAAATGATATAGTAAAGACTTTGATACATTTTTTTACCATAACTTGAATCTCCTGTCTTAAAGCGCGTACGTGAGGATACTCTTTATACATGACTTTGTAGCTTAAATCTGATCACGATTCTCTGAAGATTGTCTGGGGCTGAAAAAGAGAATTATACCACACCCACTTCCCCAACAATTTGCCATTTCCCTTTCCTTCTCTTCCCTAAATTTAGGAGAGAAAAAGACTTAGAAGCATTAATTTGACAATAATTGTTGACACCAATCTGCTTTCCAAGAAATATGTTTTTATTTAAATGATTTCTGATTCATTTTTCTTTTAAACCATAGAACGGCATGCAGATTATGTGATTCCTTCAATATATTTATATACATATAGCTCTTGATCTACTCCAGCGAGGACATAAAATAACAATTCATGCATATTTCATTTTAAAAATGTAAAGAAGATATCAAGCAGAACATATTTTGAAGCGTATTTCATAGAAAAATTTCGCGTGATACAATCTTTTTCTAATGTAATACATTTTTAATACACTATTAACACATTTTTAGAACGATTTCGATTAAGAATTTTAAAAAGTAAATGTTTTGAAATAAAAATTTTTGGCAACAGCTTATTATTTGAAATGAGAAATATCGTCTGCTACTTTTAAATTTATTGTTCTTTCAAAATGTAGCAGGTAAACAAGCTGTGGATTGAGGGATATGTTTTTGCGCTTTCCGATTGGTTTGTTTGTCGCTCAACGGTCATTTTTTGCACACGAGGGCTAATTAGACCGGGACTTACGGTTTAAAGTGTATTCTGAACCACTACAAACATCCATGCCCAAGGTGAGATTCGAGCCCACGAACTGTTGAACTGAAGGCAAGAGCGCTAACCATTCGGCTGCCAGCTCGGCTTGCGCTTTCCGAAGAGAAATATTCTTTTTCCAGGATTCAAAAACGTTGTGAAATGCATGGTATTAAAATTTCTAAGTACAAAATAAGCAACATTATTAATCGGACGGGTAAAAACCGTCAATCATTATTTCTACACGGAAAGAAGACTCCAAACGAATATCCGAAAAAAGTACGTACTGTTTCAAATGTTCCTAAAGTGAAATCGCTGGCAACAAGAGAAAATTCATCAACACAGAAATCAATCGCAAAGTCTTTAGATGCATCTGTATCAACAATATATTAAATAATAAATCAAGATTTACAACTTAAAAAAGCTAAAAAGCATAATGTTCACCAGCTTTTACCGAGACATGTGGCTCAACGCAAAACATTTTGTAGGATCCTGTATGAAAACCATTTAGCAGGAGATAAATGGAAATACATTGTGACCCTTGATGAAGCATGGGTTTACCTAAATGACTGCAACAAAAAAAGGTCTATTTACTATAGGAAACGAGGAGAAAAAATGTACAAATCTGATTCCGTTAACGTAACGAAAGTTTCAGTAAGAGGTTTATGATAGTCGCAGGTTTCTCCTACAATGGGAAATTAAAAATAAAAAGAGTAGGAAAAAATGTTGAAATCAACTCATCATACAATCAGGAGAAGATTTTACGTCCAATATTTACAGAAGAAATTCCGCTTCTTTATCCCAAAGACTTTCAAAGAGTGAAACATCAACAAGACAAAGCTACAAGTCATACTTCGAAAACTACCACTGCATTCCTTGAAAAAATGAAGACTAATACAGGTATTGCATATACACCTTTTCAACATATTCCTGTGAAATCCCCTGACGTTTCACCTATGGACTATTGTGCCTTTGGTCTGTTAAAAAGAGCTCTTTCTAAACGCAAACCCACCACGATGGATGGACTCTGGAAAGTAGTGGAAGAGGAATGGAAAGCAATATCCCTGGAAATTTTACGAAAAGCTCTAATATCATGGAAATCACGATGCAGACTTATAGTCCAGAAAAAAAGCTATCAGATCGAACATTTAAAAAAATAGGCTTTACATTTTAAACATTAATTAAACGGCCTCAAAATCATTCTAAAAACTCTCTGTATTTTTGCACAAATTTTAACCGTGGAACATTATGATTGAATTATAGCTGAATTAAATATGCAATGAAATATCTATAGAAATGCTTAACATCCAAAGTACGAATAATTCTTTCCTTGAAGTTGAAACAAATATCACAAAGTAAGCTACCAATAAAAAATATTTATATTATTATCTCATTAACATAAATGTATCAATGTGAAGTACATTTTTAAACACTTGATATGATACTTTTCACATTACTAATACAACATGTTTCCATTTGCATATTTTATAAAAATTGTGTCATTCAAAACTTACACATTAGTTCATTGGATAAGTGACATTTTTAAGTTTACGTATAAGGTTAAATAAAAATAGTGATCATTCCCTATATTATATCCAAATAATTCTGTTTTCAGTTGATGTTTCGTGGAGTGTTCAAATGTGTTTGTGCGAATAAATATTGCTGAGATCTAGCTTGTTTTTTACATCTAAAATTTAGACTTTAAAATTGAATAATAAACAAGCGAAAGTGTTATTTCTTAAATAATTTAGAAATTACAGTTATTATCATAGTAAAGAAGGAAAGTTTCCTGTACTGTGGTATCATCTTCTTATATCAGAAAAATTTTAAAGTAAAAAAAATTATAAGTATTAAACAAGTAATAAATTTAGAACATAACTTTAGCGTCAAATATCTGAAAATCTTATTAAAAAGTGTGTAAAAATTCTAAATAACTTAAAGCTATAATTGGTATCACTGAAATAAATGTGAATGTCATTTCGTCAAAGTGTTTCTATGTGATAAAAAATCTGTTACTTATATCTTCTTCAGAGAAAAACAAGGACAGTTTTTTTTTTATCATGCTTTCTTTGCGAGGATATCATTACGTTTTTCTTTACATCTTGCAAAGAAAGTGCATTTTTCTATATATTCTTCCTATATGAGTATATTTGATTATTCTGTATGAAACAAACTCAGTACTTTTGGAAGTTTTTGCTACGCAGTTGAATATATAGATATACTCGCTGTGATGTTATCAAAATATGTTATATGTACTTCCACATTCGAAGTGCTTAATTTAGTTCTTCATTGTTGCTGAAAAACACATTTTTCTTGAATTTTATGAAGTTAAAAAATTATTTTACGAAGAAAAATTAAACAAAAATTTCACATAATGACTTTGTTTACTACAAATTTCAAATTCGAAATCTATGAACAATACTTGTAATCTGATGTTAAATTACTATCATTTTAAAAGTGGTGAGCAAAATATCATTTCTTACAACTTCGAAGAACAATAAGTTTAAAATTTTCAAAACATCCTTGTAAAGTACCTAAGCATTTTAAGCAGATTAATTTTTAAATATTATTTTACTAAGATTGTTTTGATCACTAAACCATTTTGAAAATACAATTATAAATAAAGTTAAGCTTAAAATAAGGATTTGAATTAAACTAACTAAACGCCTACCTAGTGTCTTTCAAAGCTGTTAACTTTTTCAAATTTTTTTACACTTTACATCCTTATTTTAATTAAATTTTAGAAAAAAAATCCTCCACTTCATATGATTAAAAGAGTAAATTCCTGTGAGAAGATGGCTTATTAAATTTTGTAGTATTTCAAAATGTTTTTGGTGAAATTTCGTAGAATATTTCCATAATCAACACAAATTTTAATGAATATTTGTTGTTAATCTGTTATTTAGGATTGTAACTATTTTATTTAGAAGCATTCTAATTATATGAGACTTTGTTATGCCTTTTGTTTCTAATGAGTGCAGTGCTTAGAATTTTGCATTTCAGACCTATAAATTTAGTGGAGTTACTTGAACATTTCAAACAGAGAAACTAAACATTATCATTAAAACGGAAGACTTGAATGTCAAAAATGAATGGAAATTTAAAACTGATATCTATTTCAACAATGTTTGTAATAAAACCAATTAAGTATTGGGCTCCATTCAATAAACTATCTCATGCAAAGGGATATGTGTGTCATTCTATGCAACGAAGCACAGTAAAGCCTCCCTTTTAATAAATTGGCCACTTCAATTTAAATTGCTAATACAAAATATTAACAAGATTTGTAAATAATTCAGAAGAGACTCTCAATTATTATATGGTGTAAGTTGTTTGAATCATTATGATATATTAAGAGTAATCTTTTTATCATAGGCTTGTCAACCAAGATGCTTCGCTTAAAGATCATAATAAAAAGAATTTAGAAATTTGGTGTTTATATACGGCTAAATCCTTTTCTTCATACAAGGTTTACCTTTCATATGTGTTTAATTTATAAGCCCATTTATACATGTATCTGACACATTACCTCTTTCTCTCTCTAAAAATTATTCTTCATTATATAATAAGTTACAAATCATAAATAAAAATTATGATATTTTTAAACATTAAAAATGCCTTTCCTAAATTTAAAGTAATAAAATTTCAGAGAGAATTAAAATACTAAAAATAATGAAAAATATTTTTTATTATTGAATCAGAAACTAAATGTATCTAAAAATAACATAAAATGCATTGCAAAAGAAATAACTCCTTCTCTAAGTTGAATTTTTGAAAAAATAAAATAATTTTCTTATAACCAGTTGTGCCTACAAAAACTGTTTATTCAGGGAAAATATGAATTATTAATTTTATTTTTAAAGGTTAAAATAGGTACTTTATATTACATATTTTAAATCTTTAATAGTAATCACTTGCTGTTGGTGAAAACGCGTCACTAACCAAGGTAAAGAAAATTTCCAGTACCAAATTTTGTTCTCACATAAGTAGAAATTATTCAAAGAGTTTAATTTTATGTGATTTCAATCAAAATATTATTTAAAAACGAGACTTTTTGTCTATACTTTCAAATAAAGGGAGTAAATGACACCATAAAACTTAAATCCAGTAAATTTTGATCGTGAAAATTCTACTTTTAGATCCTCTTTAGGAAATATAACATACTTAACTATAATATATCGTTTCATTTACTTAAAAATATGCTCCTTTTCTAAGATATAGCCAATAATATTTATTCTTCTGTATGTTGTCATAGTTTTACTTTTTTTCCCTCTATTATCACCAGAAATAAAAGAAAAATATACAGGAAAAATTAAAATGGAAAAATAATTAATAGGGTTAAATATTTAAGGAATAAACCTTTTACGTAACCCGTCTAATGTTTTTTGGAGAAAATTCCAGACGAGACAGTTTGTATTTGGCGTCAAGAGAAAAAGATAGCTGCATTTTTTTTCAGAATCTAGATGTCTGGATTCAAGAATGACTTGTCGAATACGTTCCTAGCCAAATTTATTTCCAAGATACAGACCAGGAGGACGGCACGTTTTATTCGAATTGAGAACTTTCCGAATTAAGGATCTTTCATCTCATAGATGTTATTTTAGTAGGAGAAGAACACTATGCAGTATTCTATTAATTTTAAAACGTATCCTTTTTCAATGTTTATCAACTTAAGTATGTGAAGAAACTTGAAAATACAATTTGATAAAAAAAGTAAAAAATGTGAATTACTTAAATAGGAAAAACACATGTTTCTTTAGAATACATTTGTAGCTAATATTGAAAATATTTACAAGTTTAATATGATGATAAAAAACTAAAATAAAAATTTAAATAAATTTATAATGTCTATTTTACGATAAATCTAATTCGCTTTGTTTTCTTTGAAGATTAAAAATGTTTTATTTTTGTTGGGAACTCTAAATACCTCTGCAAAAAGTATCCTACATCCAAATAATATTTATTTAATGATAAACTACATCAACATTTTGTACTTGCAAAAAATGTATTTAAAATCTGAACTTAAATAAAATTTATTTAGTAACTAAATATTTCAAATTTGAATGCAAATCTTTTTTAAAATTTAAATAACGATTTAAATGTTAGGGAAAATTAAAAAAAAATAATTTTTAGTTTTTAGATAAAACAACTAAGTTTGTAATTAATTTCAAATAATGTAAGCTTATTGTTACCATTTTTAGGGAATGCAAACCTGGAAAATATATTTTCGATCTTGAAAGAAAATTTTTCAAAAATGAAATAAAGAAGTTTATTTAAATAACGTTGAAATTTAAAAAGGAAATATATTTACTTTCATTTATTTAAAACACAATTGATTTTTTTTCGATTAATGTTTCGTTGTTTAAGTTACGCCTCATAAAGCTTTCCCAAAATAATTAATTCCAATTTATTTATATTAAATTTTCAGTTGATTTTTTTCGATTAAATGAAATGTTCTTTTCAATATACATTAAAGTAACAAAAATTTTGGATGAACTTCTCTGTTGACACAAATGAAGCAAGTTTCATAAAATGCATTCTCTGTTTTTTTTAATTAAAATAAAGTAAATAGATATTATTTTCAATTAAAATTAGTTTAATTATGAATAATTAAATACATTAGAATTTTCTAATTAATTTTTACGCCATTTTTCTAAAATCATCATGTTGCTGATAAATAAAAAATTAATGTTAAAATTATTTTGACATAAAAAAAAATTTAGTTATACATTAAAATTTAATTATTAAGTAATTACTTTTATGTTTATTTTGAAATATTTAAGTCAATTAATTTATAAATTATTTACAAATTAATTTTTATAAATAACCATTTTCTTTTTTATTAAGTTAAATTCAAATGAAAAGTTTCAATACCTATTTAAGATATAATATTCAGACTTATGTTTTGTATTTTCTCAAAAACACTTAAAGCCAATTATAATTTAAGGTAAATATTTTACATTATAGAGTTTCGTAATAAAGTGATCACAAACTTTTTTCGTTCTGAGCCAAAAAAAGCAGAACAAATTTTTCAGGTATTTAAATTTCAAATTTTTTTGTGTAAAGCAAACTTTAAATGTTTGATTAAGATTCATTAATCATATTTATAAAAAATGTTAGATTGTTTTATTTGCTCATTCCTTATTTTATTTGATTGTTAATATTGAATTAATATATTGAATGGAAATTTTAATAAAAATTAAATGAATTAATATATAACTTATTATTTATTAAATAATTATTTATGACAGATTATATAATACTGATTATGTAATATAGTAAAATTTCTTTTTGAAGTGCTAATAAAATAAATCTAATTATATTTTAATTTAACATGAAAAAAAATTAAAAGATATCAAATGTAAAAAAACTTGTATAAGAATGGAAATACTTTAATATTAATGACTAAATTTATTACGTAAAAAATTTTTAATGAAAGTTGCTCCAATTGTAATATTTTAAAACAGAAACTAATGTTTTCGATAATATATTATTAAGGAAATAAAATAAAACAAAATATCGTGTTTACTCTTAGTCTTTTAAATTAAAATAAAATAATGTTTATAATTTCTATATATATATATATATATATATATATATATATATATATATATATATATATAGATATATATATATATATATATATATATATATATATATATATATATATATATATATATATATATATATATATATATATATATACTAAAATAATAAATCTCGTGCGAGCGAAATCTATTTTGTTGAATAAATTCCTAAAAATGGATATGGATTCCATAGAAAAGGCACAGTTTTTTTTCTCCCATCTTGAATAAAGCAAGTGGTTTATTTTTGTTAACTCCCTATTTTCAGCTTTCTACACATATTTATCTGAAGCTGAATACGAGCTACTTTAACAGAAGTAGTATTCGTGATTTTTATGCATTTAAGTAACAGTGTAACATTTCCAGTTATCACTTTCGATCAAAACAAACTTTCAGTTTTGAAATCTCAATCTCTTTGTTTGCTTATTCTCTCAATATCATACCCCAAACTTGCTATTTCTTTCCGCTTCTGGAAAATTAGGAAAATTGAGTAAATGTAAAGAAGTTGAAATTATAACAATTTAGAAACACGTAAGCTCTTATCGATACTTCGTAGATTTGGGGTTTTTAAATAAATTAATATATCCTTTGGAATGAAATAAATCATATAACTTTTACACTGTGACGAAAGGACACAAAAGAAAGTGGAAATTTTTTTGTCTTATTTCCTACGAAACGCTCAAAAATTAATAATATGTTATTTATAAAGCGGAGATTTTTTATTGATTCTGCATAGGAATAAGTAGTATTTTTTTAATTTAGACAGAACAAATTTTAAATTCCACTTATGTAGTCATGATGACTGTAATTCTTCTTAAATTATGGTTTTTCAATTACTTACATCTAAAATAGTATATTTTAATGATACATTAAAATTTTACAGAAAACATTCTCTTCTTAGAAAATGTCTTAAGATCAAAATTTCAAAAAATTTTATGAAAATCAAATTATCAAATCCTTTTTTTCAAGCATTTTACTTCAATAATTAAACGATTTTATTATTTTAGCTCAAAATATTTTAATTTAAACAGTTTTATAATTACTCAACAGATATATTCGTTGAAAGTCTTTAACTGACATTATTCATACGGTCTTTTCTTAAAAATATCTGAGGAATTAACTTTAACTACAAAATCAGGTGAATAAGTTTATGTTGTTAAAGTCATTTAACATAATAATCAATTACATGTATATTTCTTATTAATTTATGCAATAAAATAATTTTATACAAAGATACATATAAAGAGAGAAAGAGGCTTCTTTTTTATTCCTGAGCAAAGAATGTAATTAAAAAAATCTGAGAATCAAGGTATTTGTAATATTCGAAAGAGTTTAATATTAAGACTATTTGAATTCTAGAAAATTAACAATTTCCACAACTTTAATGTAAAAATATAATTAATCTAATACTCATTTTGATAGAAAAAAATTTATATGAATAGTTATTTTCATCCAGTTACATTATCGCAAGGGTAAATATTTCGTGTTAAGCATTTCAGAACTGTATTTTAATATTGCGAACTAGTATATTTCTTGAACAAAATTTTAAGTATTTTTCTCTTACATAAAATAAGCCCAAATTAATACTTTCTGAGTTTTTATATTATTTGAGTATCATTTATCAATTAAAGAGCAGAGGAAATTTTATTGTCAAGAGTTAAAGTTAAGATTTTGTGGTATATTTGAATATTCTGTAAAGATTTTCAATCATGAAATTTTACACTAAATATTATTTATTTTATAATGTGCAAAAAAAGTGGTGTTATTAAATTGCTTAAGCTTTTGCATTTTATATTTCATTTGGCTTACAGCTGTATTATCTGCTGAAATTCTCCTGTAAGGTTTATGTTTATTAGAATATTATACAGGCTAAGCATCAAATTGCGATTAAAATTTACGATAACATTTGTGACAGAATATAAAAATAAATTGTTGCCCAATATATTTCTACATACCACACTACCTACACTGTACAGTGTAGGATGATTAGATTTTCCTTTCTTTTTATTAAAGCTTCATAAGTATCTTTTAAGTTTTAGTAAAATAATATAAGATGATCATCTGCTTAGAATTACTTGTCTTTAATGTCTAAGTATCATGAGCGTGAAAATAGGTATTGGAAAAGGTGAGGAATATCTTATATAGGCACATGAACTGTTGTTCAGGAAACATTGAACATTTTGGGGATATATGCACGAAAACAAACATTAAATTATTGACGACATGCTTAATTTACACTGTTTTACTGTTTCCAATACTCACAAGTGAATATCAATAACTGTACTTTTGTTTTAACTATTTATTATGAATAATGACTGGTTTAAAGCAAAATGTTCTGAGAATGTGCAACAAACAACAGTTAACAATGAGTCTTAAAAATTCAGTGAAACAAAGAAACAGAAACAACAATTTCACTGAGATTTGCACCCCATTTATTGCGATTAAAAGACTCTCAGAAAAGTCAATAAATGATATTCCAACGAGTCTTAAGTATAGTGAAGTATATTCACTTAAATGCATACATTTAATATAAAGTTTTCATTTTTTCTTAGAAATAATAATTAAATGAGAATAATGCCCAACACATCTCAAAGAGACCTAGAAAATATTTATTAAAACATTTTAATGATTTGTCTTCAATACGGGCTAACACTAAATTAAAAATAAAACTTCATTCAATTGAAAACGTCAAAAATTAAAAATATGTGGGACATATCAATATTAAATATATAAATATAAATATATATATATATATATATATATATATATATATATATATATATATATATATATATATATATATATATATATATATATATATATATATATATATATATATATATATATTTATATAAAGGGAGATTAAGAATATCTTCATCAAAGAAAATCAAGCTCATCAAAATTGTCCAGTAATTTATTAAACATTCGCTTATATATAAATATTTAATAAAATAAAAGTGTTTCGCGGTCATTTTAAGGTAATAAACTCAAAAATTTCTCAAATGATTTGTTTACATTTTATTAAATTATGAAATTATGAAATATTTCCATGGTGTTCTCTACATAAATTAGAAATTAATAGTAGATGTGAATGAATTATTTTATTAAGGATAGAAAGAAAGAAATAAGCGATTGCATATATATATACATACATACATACATATATATATATATATATATATATATATATATATATATATATATATATATATATATATATATATATATATATATATATATATATATATATATATATATATATATGTATGTATGTATGTATGTATGTATGTATATATGGGGGATATTAAAGAAATATAACATTGTAACTAAAAATGCAATAACCAATATTGTCTATCAAATAAAGGAGTGAAGAAAAATCTAAATTTTTTTCAATCCTAACCCTCACAGAATGCCATTTTTGAAATACGGAAGAGAATTAGTACTATATTTAGGTATTACTTATAATTCACGTATATTATTGTATAAAAAACATAATGAAAACTAAATTTTTATAAATCTAGTACTTGAAATTTTTGTTCAATGTGGAGGAAGAAATGGAGATGTGAAGTTGTTGAAAGATTTAAAATGTATACTCTCTAGCAAGTTTGAGGTTTCTAGCCATTTGAAATAAAGATAAGTCATAACATAACATTTAATTTCAAAATAAAAGTCATCCTAGTCATTCAAATATAGGGCTTAATTACTATTACAAAATTTATATTTAAATTTTTGTTGCGCCCATAAAATCAGATTAGAAACAAATTAGAGGAAAAATATTCAAATGAGTGGTTTTATTAATATAAAATGCTGAAAATTTCATTCGTTTTTCATTTCTAATTTTGAAATTATCATAGGCAATGATCATATCAATTTCTATAGATGGAAAAATAAACTTATTTTTAACGCACGAACATGGATGAAGTCTAGTGAGATTGTAAAAAACATTTCTAAAATTACCTTTTCTTACATGCATTAAGCCTTTGAACTCAGTTCCACCACATAAAGATATAGAAGAGTATCGATCATACAATCTATCCCAATGACATTTTTAAAGATTATTTATTAGTATTGAAATCTGCATGTTCTGTATAGTTAATGCTGTAGTCATTCTTATTTTCAAGTATTTTATAACCAATTAAAATTTTAACAATCAGATTTGATTAATTTAGATATTTAAGTGCAACTTGTTTTAATGACACCCTGAAAAACACAAATGTTAAAATGAGAAAAAAATGTAACAAATAAATTTGTACAAAATTCTTGTAACTAACAACGTAAAGAAAGATTGGTTGGTTTGAATTTTTTGATCAAAAGGCAGACATTACAATATTACATCTATGTATGTGACAGGGTGGATGGGAAAGAGATGAGGGCCCACTGGTATCTTCTTTGTGCTGATCACATTGAGTTGATGGCATTTTCATCTTGACCAAGAATTACTTCTGGTTTTACAGTGAGATTTTTGATAACAAATTTTGTTGCAAGTGAGTTTGAATTCAGAATGTCTTCAAGCTTAAGGCTTTCTGCTTCCAGTTAATACATTTAAAATAATTCAGATGAATTGTATCTTCTGCAGTCTTTATATGTTAATTTCTTTTCTCCATCCTTAATTTATGGGATTTTTTTTTCAATTCTCATCATTAACACGCCATCCTCAACATTTGTTATGAATTGACAGAGTGAACATAGTAAAATAAAAATTAAATGTAGAAAAGAAGATTGCTGTTTTTGTCACTATTTAACTACTTAAGTCTTAAACTCTTACATATACCTTCAAATATTTAGGACATATAGTTCAATTTCTAAATTACAATGAAATTTTCTTTAAAAACTAAATATTTTTTGTGATAGTTGGGGAAACCAGTTTTCTTTCGAAACAAATATAAATGAATAAATCATATATAAATCTACATATGGAATTCTATATACAGATTTAAGGAGCATCAGTTCCAAATATTAATATAACATAATTGCCATGACTACATATATATCATCTCTAGATTGCAATTGTTTTGCATTCAAACTGAATCACTTAAATGAATGACAAGGAATGCAATTCGTAACAGTCGAAAAGGAAACAGGGAACTTAGACAATACATTCTGGGAATAACTGAGCGGAAGTCGTAAAACGGTTCCCTCTCCCTAACCTTCCCTTTTTCCGCTACTGTTATCCACTTTTATGATCAGTAGGAGTCTTCCTAGCTACACTGTCCACTCTATCCAGACTGCTCACCGAACATACACATGCATAATATTGTTCATTTTGCATTGAAAGAGATTACCCTGTCAGAAACATGCAACGGTAATATTCTTAATAATTAAATTTAAAGTTCCAAATTGTTTAAGAATATAAAAGAATGCAATAACTTAAGAGTGTATTTTTTTTCCTTACTCCCCCCACCAGCATTCCCTTGCTCCGTATTAGAATGAGAATATAAAAATATTATAAATAAAATTTGTAACTAATTAATTTCTTCGCAGATGAAACTATAAAGATTCGTAGTGTAAAATAAAGGTCTAAAGAGTTAACAACCTGTTAAGTATCGTAAAATTCAAAGATTTAGAAAGCGTTCAATATTGGGAGCTTCGTTAAAATGTATATTATCTCCAACAATGAATTTTCTGGAAATTTTGATGGCTCCTGAGAACACAAAATCGTTTTTGCCTTAAAATGTACAAAAAAGAATGTTTCATACGAAAAGTTAAAAATATCGATACAGTTTTTTTGATCTATTGAAGCTATCAAATGGTGGTGATGACAAAGCAAATTTTCATGACATGACCGAGCCATACAAAATATAAAAAGCTTTGAAAAACTTAATCTTTTATAAAATGACTGCCATTTTTCCTCTTAAGTTTAGTAATTCGATTTAAAATTTAACTGATCAATTAGATCTATTTAAAACTTAATTAGATCTATATAAACTAAATTGATTTACATATATTTAAATAGATCTACTTAAATCTATTTTAATATATGTAAAGCAATTTTAGAAACATTAAATGAAATACAAGATTAGAAGCAAGTGTAATAAATTAACAAATTATCGGTAAAAGATTACCATTTATACCTATGATATTCTTTTTATAATACTCGTTTTCAAATTATATTTTAAGTTCAAAAAACCGAGTATATATATATATATATGTATATATATATATATATATAAACATTAATGAAAATTTTTAGTTAAAATCAAATTAACCGAAGCAAAATAAAAATATATAATTTTTTTAAGCTTAGTTTAAAATTTAAGCTATTGTAAAGAAGTAAATTAATATGCAATAAAGAAAATGAATAAAAATAAAGTTACATTAATTTAACTTATCATATTTTAATTTAAATTTACATTCAAAAACTTAAATAACAATTTAAAAAACAAATTTACGAGCAGAAAATGAAATTTCAAAATCATATGTACATATAGGCGTATAAAACTACGCTTGTATTTAAATATTTAAATTAATTCTATTTTTAATCTACACATAATAGATTTTTAGTCAGTCTACAGTTTTATATGAAATGTAAATCCTAGCTTCCTACATATTTTTCTAAACAATAATGGTCAATAAGCTATTTTATTAAGGTATCCACCAACTTTCGAGGCAACTTTTTCTTGGAAGTTAATTTTAATCTTCTGTTCCTTGTTTTAAGAATAAATTATATATATATATATATATATATATATATATATATATATATATATATATATATATATATATATATATATATATATATATATATATATATATATATATATATATATATATATATGCATATGTATGTATATGTATGTATGCATATATGTGTGTGTGTGTGTGTGTGTGTGAGAGAGAGAGAGAGAGAACATAAAATTAGACTAAATTTTAATTACGTATAGCCTACTTATTGTAAAATTATTTTCTTGCAAATTTCAGTGAAATTTTAATGAAACGGCTACAGAAAATTGTAACGCATGAATCTTAGTTTAATTTGATCATAAGTGTTGTAACAATGTTATTTGAAATAAAGCAAATTTAAAGAAAAATGTGGCTTAAAGTATGCAGTAATATAGATATTTTTCGAAATTTTACTCAACATGATTGAAGAATACTTCACCAAAAATGATGTAAAAGAAAAAGTTCTTCATGTATATTGAAAATTTTGATTTATTTCCCGGCTAATAATACCTAAAATATGAAGACCAAGTATCATACATGTATTTTCATTATTACTTGAGATATCGCTCTAATGGTTTGGTGATTTCGTGAAAAATCAAGTTTTGAGTAAATGACCTTTAAAGCAATAGTGGCGCTTGTGATATCGACAACGTTGCCATTTATTTCCGAAAGTGTAAACCAAATAACGACTATCATCAACATTACTTAAAAACATATACATATAAAAAATAAAGTATTCTTTACCGTTTTCTGTTTGAAAATGCAACTTCCTGTTTCGTTTTTCAAAAGATACAATGTAACAAAAATTAGTTTGGAAACTGGAAAATTCTAAGTACTAGATTCACAAATATTAAAAAGTTTGACGCATGTAGTCGAAAATCATTTTTTCAATGTTGGTTGAAAACGTAAGAAAAATGAAGTATTCGAGTACTCAATTTTTAAAGGACACCTGATTATTCATTTCTAACATTTCATCGCTGGCATGAAATTATGAAAAATCTATATTATTTTAAATAAAAGCTACTTTGCCTTTATTTACCCAGTGATTAAAGAACACTTCACCAAAAATAAGGAAAAAATACATTTTTACTGTGTTTTTATTCAGAATCAACTGAATGAAAAGACACAGATTAGATTCAAACCCAAAGTTTGTTTAATAAATCATTAATATACAACAAATATAAACTTATTGGATTCCTTTTAAATTTTAATTTATTTCTTAAACTAAAAATTTATTTTAATCTTCTTTGAAGGAACTGTGTGGATTATTTCTTTAATTGGGAAACCAAGCTAAATTCTACATCTTCTTAACTCTCTGTCTGTAGTATGTACTTAGCATTTTGATTTCCGGTCAATTGGTTCTGGGTTCGAATTCCAGAAAAAGTCAGCATATTGAGATATACTATGCAAATTTTATTCATATAAGTAAACTGTATCTAAATACTCAACAAGAATTCATGTGAATTACAATTTTTATCTCATGCAATCTGTAAATAATTTCCTTTTGTGATACTACTTAAACAAAAACAATCCAACACACATACTTTACTTTAAATAATACAAATAAATTTATATCCAGGAGCACGCGAATAACCAACTATTATAATTCATCGAACTCTCAATAAGTTTATTTCATCCTAGTATTCAGCAATTCCTTTCTCCCTCAACCCGTAGCACGACTCCTTCAATGTTAGCTGTCCATGAAGCGGTTTCTCATATTTGAAGCCTGCCAACAAGAGAGTACTTTAAAAATTTAAAGATCAAACACAAAGTGTCCAAAAGTCTTTCTAACGTAAATGTTTCATTTTAAAAATATATCTAGAATGGAGTTCATCGCAAAAATGCAATCGATATGTAAATTTATTTGCACTCTATTCTATGAATCTAAATGTTTATATATTGTGACGAATGAATTGAAAACTATAATTTAATTGATATTAAAAACTTGCCTCTTAATCCATTTTATTTACTCTAACCGGCTTAAAGAAAGGAGAGAGTAAATCCTCTGTTGTTCTCTTAATTTCATCCAAAATCATTCCAGGCTTTCGTCAGAGATGCAAGCAACTCAAGAATCAAATGTTATGTACATTATTAATTTTTTTATTCAGTAGTAATGGATGAGTATGCTGTTTGTTTTTAACAAAAATATTCTTTAAAAAGATATTATCAAGAAAGTACAAACTTTTTCAAATTAAAATGCAGATGTATTAAACATATTTCAAATTATTAATTTTGGTATGTTCAATAATTTGTAGACAAATAAACCCTGTAAATTGCATAGCATATATACAAGATTCATCTTTATTCATCAAACATTTATTTTGATTTCAAAATTTATCCTCCCTTTAGTCTAAAATTTATATGCATAGTAAGACATATTTTAATTACTTTTAGTTATAAATGCAAAGAAGTATAAGTACTTTAAATAGTAAAAAAAATATTGCTTACATATAAATAGAAGTTAACATATATATGACTCTTTGTTATAGTTCACATTATCACATATCGTGTATATATATATATATATATATATATATATATATATATATATATACGACACAAATTATAGTGAATATATTTCAACATTAACTTTTCAAAGGGATTTACAAATCAAGATTTATAATAAGAATTATCTTTAATAAAACGGTAATACTAAGATGTAGTTCAACATCTGTTCTTTCAAAGCATTAATTCATTCCATTCAGCATTTCTGAATTCTTAAGCAAACAATTGGAATAAATAATATAGTAATTGTGCTCTTGTAAAATATATTTTGCTTCATATTATTATAAAATATTTCACCTCTTGTAATTTCAAACACTTAATTGAAATAAATTGCAATAAAGTTTTCATGACCGGAGCATAAATCATTTTGATCTGTATAGTATCCATAAAATTTGTAGACCATCCCCTTTCTAAATGAACTGAGAGTGTGTGCACTGAGGTTTAATATACTGAATAATGCTAGGCGAAGAAGAAAGATGATGAGCAACAGTTGTCTTAGATCAATGCCTATCCTACACTAATTACCCATTACTTATATCCTTTTTTTCTTCCACAGATGCACCATCCAATACAGATGAAGCCCGCAGACAGTGAGAATCGAAATGGTAAGCTAAAGTGCTTTCATTCCTATTTATTTTGCAACTATTTGCTTCTTATATTTTCTCCGATGTTTCCAGTTATCTAGGTCAAAATTAATTAGAACTCTCTCTTGATAGTTGATAAATAATTTAAGAAAACAGCAAGAGTTGAGATACGAATTTTCTTGATGAAATTTTGTAAAAACTATAACTGTGTCTAATCAACTTCCAGTTCATTAATATCTCAATCTCACCGAATCCATATTAACTGAAATCAACTGTTTATAAAGGATGTGTGTGAGTTGAATATTAACTATAAAGACATTCTTGCTAATGCATTAATCTGTAAAAATAATTCTCTTTTGCGCTGTAATAAATTCATAATTATGTTTTGATATAAGTTTTTAAATAAATTCAAGCTTCTATCTGCTGAGTTTATAAATGTTGTGACTTATTAAAAAAGTGGCAACTTTCTTAGCATTTTAAATATTTTGGTAAGGCTGATAAATTTCATGATGAATTTTATTTAAAACATTTTTAACTATAACTCTATTTATTATAAGACCATTTATTATAATTTAAATTAATCATCAGTAGCTTTCTAGAAAATATTATAAAGGCAGTAATCTATAACTCAGAAGTTTTGTTAATATAAATAACTCTGTTTAATTATGCACTCCCTTCTTCAATTGATGTATTTCTTACGCATTTCGTATCATTTACAACAGAGGTCAGAAGCATGGAACCAAGATTCCAGAGGTCTCTTAAAAAAAATTTAAAATTTTGACAGTTAAGTTATTTTAGTCCAAAATTTTCCTTATTTGAAGACTCAATATTTTCATACTCATAATAAATTATTTTCATAAAATTTGTTTAAATTTTTTCTGTATTTCAATAAAAATGACAAACATCTTCAGTTTGATAACTAAAATGAGACTAGAAACAGTTATTTGGACTTAGAAGATTGTATTATTTTTAAATGTTACAAAACAATGAAAATTAGACTGTTTAATTCCCCTATGTATATTATAAATTAAAAATGCAGATGCTTAAAAGTGAGTAATTTTTGTAATATTCAGCAAAAGTAAGAAGCAAAGTTTTTTTTCTATAGTGTAATAGTATCTATATATGCTGATACTCTTCTGAAATGCTTGAAATATCTTGATATATTCTCAAATAGTTTGAAACAAACGAATACATTTCCAATTTTTCTCTTCAGTTGTGAAGACATGTCATGTTTCTAACCCTTTTGTAGGGGTCTGCTTCCACAAAAATAATTTTTGAAAATTTGAAGCATAATGAATGAAATTATAATCTTTTTTATTTCTTGAATAAAGATAGGTAGCTTCCTGTATTAAAATTAAAGAATATGCAGACTTTTGTCGTTGACATCTTTTAAATTTTAATGCTAATTAAATAATTATATTATATTCAGAATGTCATTTTATTGTGAAGGTATTTCAAGATTTAATTTCAAATTAAACTAATTACTCAAAAATTTCATATTTTTTGAAATGCTTATTATTTTTAATCATTTTAGTCACTTTTTAATATTAATTTTAATCATAAATATTATAAAAATAGTTTGAATCATTTTTAATTTTTCTTAAATCATTTTTAGTGTTTACATTGTTTTTAACTAAACATTGGTGAAATATTTTACATAATATGTATAAGAATATATCGTGTTTTAAGTTTTCTAAAGTATGAAAATGTATCTTCTATTTGAAATTTATTTAATAATAATTACAAATTTTTTATGGTATAGTTTTGGTATCCAAAATGACCTTGACAGTATTTTTCAAATAATAATATGGAAATTGCAAACATTTAAAACTCGAAATACATATTTTCACTTCTAATTGCAATTCATAAATTTCGCTATTTTTGGAAGAACAAATACTTATATAATTCAAATTATAAATTAAATATAATCTATAATGCATATTTTAAATTAAAAAAGTAAACTTGTGTTCTTATAGTTTGTTTACAATTTAAGATCTTAATTAATATCATGTTTGATGTATTTAATAATATTCTTTTGCTTTTGAAAAATTTAAACTTCAAACAATCTGCTGCTGTTAGTAAATATAATTATTTGATTATTTTTTAAAATAGAAAAAAAGTGTTTAAAATGAATTGAAAAAGATTTCGATATCATTAGTTCTCGTATTCTAGTCTACTATAAACAAATAAGAGGAAATTTTGTTTAAAGATGCTAACTTTTATCTTTATATATAAGAGGAGATTAAAAAGAATGAATTCATTCCGAAGAAAGTCCAGGTGTCAATTACTCGGTGTTTCCAGTTGTTTCTTGTGGCCGACGAGCTGTCTCTTTTAAAGCTCGAAGGGATTACAATAGGCTACAAGACATTCGAAGGATCATGACTTTCTCAGGTGAAGTGGAATATGTATAATCCAAATGTGTATTTGAATGATTAAAATTAAAGTACTCACATTATTTGAAATAAGAAACAAGGTGGGTCCAAATTGGTAAAGAGAGAATTTTCATTTAACAGTTAAAACGCTCTCATTCAAAGTTTTGGGAGTAAATTTAGAAATCCGTTGAACTGTTTTGCGAATTTTTGAGGAGAATGCTCAGTGGTAGTACGTTGATTTATTCAATAATTCTCCTACGCATCAACGAACTTCTAAGGTACAAATGATAATTTAAATAGAATCAATGGATATTATTTCCTTTCATCTTGAACTACTCATTTGATAGAGAATCCATATCAAATGAACAATTTATGGAATACATCATCCTGAGATTTGTAGAGCAATCAGTGCTTAAAATGCAATATTCTTAATTTTGAAATAGTACTCGATACATTTTGAATTCTAAAGAAGCTTAAAAATGTAAATTATCGGAGATTTAAGGATCATTTATAAAGTGATATCATTATAAAAATGTAAAAATTTTATTTTTAAAAATAATTTTTTTATTAAAATATAATTTTTTTTTCAATTTTTCAAACTTTTGAAATTGACATTTTTATGTTTTCGCTTTGAAAAATTGCACTTTAAAATTTATGTATTTTCTAAAATTTAAGGTGCACAGCAATGAATTTTTTCAAAATTATTTCCTTATTTAAAATGGTATCCACTAAATAACTTTTTATGATTTTTTTATCATTTTCTGACTCTGCTTCATATTTATGAAATATTTTCTAACCACATTTTTATCTTATAAAAATAATTGTAAGTCTCATAAAGGCTTCGTTTGTTCAAAACATAAATGCATGCTTGTGAGTATTTGTGAAATTCAGAGAAGGTACTTCTATTGATTAGTTTCTTGAAAACAATTTTCTATGAGAAGAATCAAAACAATAGCTTTTTTGCATTTCTTAAAATATCTCTAGAGTACCTCAGAGCATCAAATGATGAGTAAAACTACACAAACCCATGAAATTTGTTTTCATCCATGAAGATAAACTTTTTTTGTGATTCATAACTAATATGAAATTGAATGAATGATAATTTTAAAAAATAAAAGGTTGTTTGAATCTCATTCAGTATTGTAATATGATCGATTACCTTTATACTTATTCTATTGTATCTTATTTTAAATGTAACTGATTTAAATATTATTACAATAAATAAGTGATTCTGAATTCTTTTCCTCTGAGATACGTTTATAGGAATACATTAATAGGATTAAATTAAATATCATTTCAAATGATTGCCTTCAATGTGACGTTGGCAGTAAAATAATGTTTCCGCACTAATAAAAAATTACGAAGAAAAAATATATTTACAGAAATATTTTTAATTTTTTATCCTAACTAAGTATTTTTGTAAACATAAATAATTACAAAGTATCTAAATTTTGTGTGTTCAATTATTGTTACTGAATAATTCTTTCCTGTAAGTATTGTTCAATAATAAATAAGTTGATGTGAACTTATGTGTCATCAAAAGTAATAATTTCAATTATATTTAATCAGAAAATAATATTATAATTAAAGAGCAATTCTAACTTCTTTAATTACTTCTTAAAGATATGGTGTACAAAACTTTACAATCTAAGCATACTTTTGAAATCATGATGACTCACTGTAAAGGAAGTCTTACAGCATTTCTTACTTATTATAATGGAGAAAATATTTTCCATCCTCTACAAATAAAATGTAAAGATTTAGAAGAAAAACTTATATGTAGTAGATTTTAGCACAAATTCAATAAAAAATATAAACTTTGTATAAAAATTAATATATAAGAAATTAATTTTATTTGTAAATTAAGAAACAAAAATACAAAATTATCAGAAGGTTTTCACGATAAATACAGTAAATATATTTAATTTTCCGGAGAAATCAAGTTATTTTATAATTAATTTATCACAGTTTCAAAATGTAAGAATTATTACAATAATCAAGCTGCCATATATTATTTTCCACGAGGTTTTAATTCTTCAATGAAGATTTTCACAAGACGTTTTAATTCTTTAATGACAGAATTATTTTAATTTTTAAAATTTCAACTGATTGATGCAATCGTACCCACTCCATTTATTCATTCTCTTATATAAGATAATACCTAATAGAACACAGAAAAATTAGATATTTCTAAAAATTGTTGACATAAAGTTGGAAATTATAAATCTAACAAATGACAATGAAATGAAAAGACATTACACTGAAGAACCTTCTAGTACATGGAGAGTAATATTACCTTTTTTTAATGAACTAATTAAGCAAATGATTGATTTTTTCTTATTTAAATCAGTACACAGAAAAAGAAAGCTAAATTGGTTTGACATGTTATAATGAGATGCCTACAGATTTATAACAACAAATATCGTACTGATTGACATCTTAAACATTCTACTTTTCTAATAGAAACTTGAATTTTTATGTTACATATGGATAACACACAATTATTATAAAAAAATGATTGAATGCTCCTTATAGAACGGTTATATCTTATATCGCGAATTGTTTGGCTGTAAGAAATTACGATGCACTAATATTTTTATTCTCATATTTTGGCTATTATTATTTAATCTCAATATCCATTTTAATCCTGTTTTTCTGAAATATGTCTTTCTAGTTAAAATTTTAAACACTTAATATATATATAAACTTCCTTTATACATTTTTTATTCAAAAGTATATGTATTTCAACGCATAGAAAATTATAAGACCAAAATATTTTGGATTAAATTATCTATTTACAGTGTATTAAGTCAATTTCTAAACTGCAAAATTCTATTAAACTTCATAAAAATAATGTATAAAACACAATATTTAATTCAAAACCATTTTGCAATTTTTCTTATACAGAACTACTTTATTTGACAAAACATTTTAACGGCATGCATCTGCAAGCAATGTTATTTCAGTTTTGTTCCAAATCAATAAACTAAAACGTACAAGGATATTTTCCATTTGAATTGTAATATGTGAGAAAAAAGTATTTTGTATTGTAGAAAGATTCCTTTTTGTTAACCCTGTTAGAGAGAGAAAAGGGCAAAAAAGAAGACACGCGAAATAATTCTAAGCTTTCCTTTAATGTGTTACTGATTCTTATTCCTGAAATATTCGATTCTAATATTTTTTCATCGCTTTTTGAGAAAACAGAAAAACTCCTGTTTGAATACAAATCCATAACATGGTGCATTGCTTCATGGACTTCAGATTCCGATTGATTCCTAGCAAAGGAAGAAAAAGGTAGTAGAAACGTTCACTATTTGAGGAATGAAAATCATATTCAGAATTTTGTCTTTCAGTCAATGCCTACCCCCCTTTTTAGTTGCATGAAAAGATGGAATTTGACATCAAAATTAGTTTGCTCTTAGCTGTTTGAGTGCTCCCTGTATTATTGTAATCTGTGAAGGGCTAAAGGTGTTATAACTCCCTCTCAGAGAGGGGCTCCAATCAGCATCCAGCAGCTCTCCAATCCAATAGAAGCACAGTTGATGGGAGAGGTACACGGAAGCCACTTTTTCAATCGTATAAGACCCTAAGTATTCAATGAGGAGGCTATTGATTATTGCATTCAGTTATAATGATATTATGCTTCCAATTTCCAATTCGTTTTCAATACGTTACCCTTTTTAACATCCTTTGTCCTATTAAAAAAACAAATAATGCATCAGCAGAAAATATTTTTTATATTCATCAGTTAAAATTTTATTCTACATGTTAACTTAACGAACTAGGCAATTTTTCGTATTTTATTCAATTTAAATTAACACCTTAGTATAGAGAGTAAACTGATTTCACATTAAAATCTGATAAAAGTTTGTCATTTATAGCATAATTGTCAATTGTAATTTATGATTGTTTACTTATATGTGTCATCTTTATAAATGCAAACTAACACCTTTAAAGAAAAATTAATGTTCTTATATTTGAAAATTGTTATATGAAAATAATATCATTTCATTTAATCTACATATATTTTTCATTATTTTATTATTAAATTAAAATCTAGAAGCACTAAAATTTTCTATTTTGTAATAGCCATATATTTTTCGATATAAAATATTTTATATACAAAATATCGTAAAAATATATAGTATAAGCAATTTACTGATTTTTAGTTTTCCATTCATAACTTAAAATTTTTTTCTGCATGCATCTCCATTAGAGGAATGTACTGGGAGTGTTCTGGGTTTTCTCCTTTGTGGCATGTGAATACTATGAAAAATTTCCTGGGAAGTCCAAAATGTATGCAGCAGATATTAAAACACCTTTCAACAGCTTTCCGCTAACCAAATATTACTATTGCACACAAAGATCACAAATTCTATAGCTAATGAAAACAATCCATCTTCATATTTCTTTTTAAATCCAATTTTAATGTTATATGAAATTTCTATGTAAGCTCTAATTAAATGAACTAAACAAAAAACCTAAAATCGTTTAATATAGTATTTTAAGTAAATCCTTCCTAAAATTTTTTTATTTTTTAATAATTTTATACATTCCGTACCCATTTAAATGTTTCCTTATAAAAAAATGTTGATTAGAATAAATATTTGATTTTCAAAAATAATAAATAATTCCTCACTCATGTGTTAATTTCTTTATTGTAAAACAACTTCCACCGCGTTTTTTGTACGGTAAATACTAGCAAAAACACATTTGATGATATTTCTTGTCGTCAATATATAGCGATAAACATCAGAATAAGGTTTCTATATAAATGGCGATACCAATTGCAATTACACACATGCCACCTCCTCAGAAAAAAAATATCTAAAGCAAAAAAAGCTTATCAAATCACCGTTTCATTGTTTTTTTGAAGCCATTTAGGCGTTTAAGGGTTTTGGTATAGCTCGTCGATTAGAGTGCCACGTTTGCGAGCAGTCGTTAAGAAAGAATTACAGATGGAGACCATATTTCTTTCCGGAATTCGGGAATCACCTCGTATTTTTACAAAACCAGTAGAATAGCTTTTAGGATGTTCAAGAAATGAAACGCAAGCCATTAGTGACAAGTAGGGTAGTTCACGCATTTAGTGTTCACCTTAAATAATCTGTGAAAATATGAAGCACATTTTCCCATTTAAATGCTTCGTGCAGTATTCATTTTCCGCAGATAGTTTTAATGAAATAGATTAAATGAAGAATAAAGAATTTAAGAACATAGAACATTTTTCCTTGGAAAGAATTTTAATCACTTTAAACGAAGTTAAATGTGAATAAAAGATCGATATTAATATAGTTAGCACTGGTAGAAAAATATTTAATACTGTCATTATAACAGAAAATATGTATTCAAAAATATATTAATTTTTGGTGAAAATTCAAGTCTTATTCAATACCTACTCTCTCTCTCTCTCTCTCTTTTAAGAATATATACAATTAATCATTTCCCATTCTCTTTTCTTATAATCTTTATATACTAAGTTTACTTTAAGCAAAATTTTAATGTAACATTTAACAATTTAATAAATAATGTGTTTAACAAATTTCCTTTTCAACATATATTTACAAAAGAAACAAATGTGAAACTCTAATAAATATTAGATTTCTTTCTAAAACATTTCTATATATTTAATTTTAAAACTTAATATCGTTTTATTAAAATGTTTAAAATAAAATCATCTTTTGGCTTGTTTTAAAAAATTTCTCTTTGAGCAATTTGGTAAAAATTGGATTATAAGTTTAGTATCAATAAAGGAAGTTATAATTGACTTTTAATAAACTGATGGTGCAATAACCCTTTGCATGTCACTCGAACCCATTTTATTAGGCTTAAGCATTAAAGCCACTATATTATCATAAGTGTTTCGGGAAATCTCTGGTCGTCAGTTCAACGAATCACTAGTTCGAGACTCACCCTGGGTTTGGATGTTTGGATTCCACTTTGAAATATAGATTTGTGTCTAATCAACCGTTGTGTGTAAGAAATAAATGTTGAGACACAAACAAATCACATTTTACGTGAGATGAGAAGGAAAAAATTTATTTATTTTAAAATAACCATCTCTCATTCTACAAATATAAGATAAAGATTAGTTACATCTTTGCTAAAAAGAAATTTTTTTTTATAAATGCCGCAATATGAACTCACATTTATGGATTAAAATTTCAAAAATATTTTCAATTTCTTTCTATTTTAGAATACATTTCTCATATTTTATTAATCCATTCACGCAGATACATTTGTTTTAATAAACTATTTCCTTTTACTAAGTTACATTAAAAAGTAAAAAAAGAACACAAAATCAAGTGATATACGTAGTATCAGATAAATTGTTATTTCTATAGTCATTGCGTGCCACGACATTACATTATACACTATTGTAAAATTATAGCATATTTTATTCTAATTCGATGCATATTATTAAAATAGTATCAGTTACCTTAATCACCAATTTAGATAACATAATACCTAAACAGGCAATTATAAATTTATTAATCTTACACAATAACTAAATTCTATAAAAGAATAATTCAACTCATCTTATACAATAACCTAACACAAACAATAGTAAAAATAGTTATGGAATTTTATTGTTATAAAAATAAAATTATCTAATACAATCATTAATTAATATCATTATAATGTATCTTAAGTACAAGGTGACTATAGCATCCTATAAATATTTTATTAAAATTTTGACACTCTTATTTACTAAATAAGTATCAGAATTTATGACAAGAAAGGGTGACACTCCAGCAAAACTGCTCTATATTAAACTTTGAATGAAATAAAATTCGAGAAGAATTTTTTAGCTTTTATTTTAATGCCCTCTGAACTTTGTCGCTTAATTAACCTTGACTCATTTTTTTAAATCAGTCAGATTTTATGAATGATTCAATTTAATTTTTTTGATTTGTGCTAACAATTATTTCAGCAAAACTACAATTATAATAATCTAAAATAAATTATTTTTCAGTTATATTTCTTCTTCTATTACATTACTTTAGGAATTATACATGAACTTTAAAATTACCACAGAAGTAAAACAACTTGTAAATATTCAGTCAGTCTGTTTATAAAACTTTAAAAAATAACTTTTTCATTAAATGATGCAAAAAAAAATGTGAGAGTTGCTTTCAATAAATATTTACAAATAAATAGGTGGGAAATTATTGTCTGCGACATTGTTGTGGTGTCGACTAGCATCCTTCACTTAAGGGTAATTCTTTGAAATAAGAGCAGGTGCTTATTTAACTGGGTAATATTTCTATGTCGTTGGAATGCTTTTTCTTAAACTTTACAAAACGTGCAGCAATTATTGCTTTCCTAATAAAATTGTTGGTGCTGTATTAAAAAGGAACTCCTGTTCTTCCCTCTTCATTTCTATATCTTTCAATTCTTCCCTCTTTCATGAAGCATGCTAAATCGTTCCGTCTTGCAACTGGGAGCGTGTTTTTACTGTCTCCGCTTTAGGTCGCGTCCAGCATGACAATTTCATGTCATTCGCCGCCTCGATCGTTTTCGAAACTCTTCCTCCGTGGTTTGCTGAGCTTATCTGTTATTTAATAGCAAAAGCCGTAATAACCGCGCCGTTATTATTATTACGGTAATAAGCAGCGGAATGTTCATCAGTTTACAAGCCGATATGGGCTCATTTTAATGGAGTACGTCAGAGGTGATTTACACGAACAACGGCACCCAATTTTATCTCGCTTCGGAAGTTGAATATCTGTACGGAAAACCATTCCCGCTATTTCAAGAATGTTACTTTGATGCAGACAAAAGTTTTCGATTGGACCTTTTTCTTGCCTTTTTTCAGTTTTCTTTGTTTGCTTTTCCTGAGACTGTTTTGCTTTTTGAGCAGTTTAGATTAAAAACTGCAAGGAAATGTACTTCCACGGAGGTACGCCTTCCTTTCTTAACTACTCTACAGTAGTACCTCTCTTAAAATAGATCTCAACCAAATAGGAACAAGATAGAAAATTATATACCTTATCTTTTTAAATATAGATTTACAGAGTTGATAATTATGCCACTTGAATGTCTAAGAGTATGTAAATATACTTTTTATATACTTTATTTCACTTTCTAGACAATATTGAAGGGCTTCTTTTTATTGTATTGTATTTCTCATTGAAGCACTTTATATATGAGACAACCAAAAGTGTTAACAGCAAATCATCTTTTTTTTCTTAACTCTTATTGTTAATACGTATTTAAATTAGGAGATATTCGCATAAATTATGTTCATTTGCATTAGAATGAATGAGACAAATTTTTATTAAAAATGGTTTCTCACAGGCATAATTATAATTTGCTCTGATATATGGTGAAATTTCCTTCAAAAATCATTTTGTCTAGCTAATTCAAGACTCACTTTGTTCACAAGTTGACACAGATGTGTGATTTTATTTTTGGCGATATAAAAAAAATTCTTGTTTCTTCCATGTATTTTGTATTTCATTCTTCGAAGATCCATATTTAGTAAAACTTAAAATTGATTTAAGTTCCTTTTTTGCAATATGTTTTTACTTTTTACTTATCATTAATCTTCTATATTGGCCTGTTAATAATCGAACATTTCATTATTGAAATGGCCGTTTAACAAATAACTGCCAATTATATGCATATAAAAAACTTTGTTGTTTTTTAATATGTATATATATGTTTGTATGTATGTGTATACATTAATAACCTTATTTCATTTACGCGGACAGCATAATATCAAAATATTATTTATTTCAACATTCTCTAATCTGTACATAAGTATACTTGTAAGTAAGATAATTACTTAATATTTCCGTACTAATTTTTTAAATCTGTAAAACGTACAAGACACAGTTTCTTATTTGCAAAGTGTATAGGAATGTAGGGGATCAATATAATGTATATATCATGATGATTGACTGAATGTAATTTTTCCATGCTATGAAATTTAAACTTCCCAATCCACACAAAATGAAATTAATTGAAAATTGACAGTAGGCAAAGTTGATGGCAATATTTTTAAGTTAAACAAAACTACTAGCAGCTTTTGTAACTTTATAATTCATATCATTGAGATTTCTAAGGCCATAATAAAGTATTTCAACTAGTATCAAATGACACTCCCGTAAGCGATACATTAATTTTATTAATGTACTTAAAGATTTCAATACAATTTTGCATATTTCTATAGTTTGAAATCTTTGAATAAAAATTAAAGATGAGGTTTTTCATAGTAACAAATTTTCACGATTAATCTTAAATTTGAATATAAATATGTCTGATTTTTATTTTTTGGATTTACAAGCATACATTTTTGATTATCTGTTTAAAAAGCACAAATAAATTAGAGTTTTTCCGGTCTGATTCTCTAAAAAATTTCATAAGAATCTCAATAACAAAAACATTGGTGAACTAAGTGATTTATAATGTTTTGTAGGACTTTATTCATTTTCATTGGAAGTGTGCAATGTAAAGCTTCCCAAATATAAATATTTATTAAATTTTAAAAATATTTAAATCATGTGTTTTACTCTATGTAATATTTTATTTCCATATTTGATATTTAATTTTTCCTTTCTATTCTAAAATAATTGAGAAATATTAAATATACTATAGCCTTTATGTACAGTGGATGTAAGGAATTCATTTCCTCATTTATCTAATGCATATTTTTTGAAATGTAGAACCAGAAATTATTTTTAATTGTAGAACCAGAAAGAGGACATTGTGGTGTTGGAGAAAAGTGTCACCCTCGTGTTCAAATGATGTATTGGTTTGTTTCACGGGTGTTTTAATGGATTCCGCACCACTATAACATCAATGCAAGAGATGACAGTTGAACCCACAAACTGTTGAAATAGGTTAGAGCTTTAACCATTCGGTGGCTTTCTGGACATTTTGTGTCCCGAAGGGAGTTCGTTCAGAACAAGACTTCGACAAAGAATTTCGTGCTGAAACAATTTGGGAAGAATAAGGTTTCGTAATGATTATTATAAAAGTATTATAGATATACTATGGTGCAGAAACTTACAAAAATTATCCAAACGTGTGACCTTTGAAAAATGATGGTTGTTCGTGATAAAAAGGTGGTGTATTTTTAGGATTTTTAATTCTCAAAAATATTAAACGCAATGAAAACAAAGCCTCGTTTTCTATCACTTTTAATGACTGATGATTATAGTATATTGCCAGAGCTAGAACCATATTTTTTTTATATTTTATGAGTTTCTTCCTCTTTCCATGATTTAAAAGAGGTTTCCAAAAATTTTAGTTCACTTAATCAATTAGACTTGAGTTTTATATATACCTATAGAAAATGTACCAAAAAGTCTCAAATTACCTAATTCCGTCTTGTAGTTTTAATCAAATATCTTACAGAAAAATTATGATGCAATTAAAATATCAAATAAGCCGATTATTTTCTCCAAGTAGATAAATATAGGATTAAGTAATTTGTAAAAGTCACAAATATAACTTAACAAGTTACAAATGAATAATTGGTATAAAATATTAAATTAAGAAAACAATGTTTTGTCTACCAGCCATAAAATAAACATTTAATTTTATAGCATTGTGAAATTGAGTACAATAATACACAATTCTCAATTTCATTTCAATATACATATAAATAACTATATCTCAGCAATACATATTTTTAAATATTAAGAGAAATTAACAAATGCTCGGTTCAATTTTAAGATAGGGATGGGTCCAATTTAATTAAACAAATAAATGTTATAAATATTAAACTTCAGAATATATTAATGGTTAAATTTTCCATTTCTAAACTAATTTTTACATTTAAAGAAAATAATGCACTATTTTTAAATAAATGAATTGATTCCCTTTATGTGTTTATATTTAAAGATTAATTTTAGCGATATATGGAGAAATATTTCAATTCTGGTAGTTGATTGGATGCATTTCTCAAAAATGTCTTATTTTATTCTCCTAAAAACTAGAATAAAGTTGTTTCTTGATTTAATTCTGGTAGATAAGATAATTTCTAATTTTCTTGAAAGATACTGTCCATAATTTATATTAAAATATCAATGGAATTTATTTAGTTATAGTAAATTTCAAACACAATAATATTTTATAAATTTGTCTCTTCAACTAAAGAAACGTATTAAAAAGTGATAAATTTAACATGGTAAACTACTATATTCAAAAATTGTGTAAGCAATCAGCTTAGAAAGCATAAATTACTTTGAAATATTTACAACTTTATTACTTATGTTCCTCAAAATATTAAAGAAGAATAAATTTAAAAAACAAAAAATTTATTTAAGTTACAAATAGCTTTTTGCATATCTCCCTTAATTTTAAAAATTGAATATAAAATTGTTGCAAAATACATTTAATAGAAAAGAACCTATTTAAATAAAAAAAAATTTCCTTTTCATACACTTGAACTGCATTTACTCATTTTTTTTTGTTTTAAACCTAATTTAAACTTCTTCTATTTAATTCAAAATTTAAAATGAAAACAAAATTTTATTCATTTCTTATATATTATATAAAATGAACTTAATAAATAAATAGTAAGGAATAAAGTTATAAAAAATTTGAATAAATTTAAGTCAATTTTTGTTAGCCTATTAACAGCTGAATTATAAACTTAATTGTGACAAGTATATAAAAAAATTTATATGTATGCGTGCAAAATATTTGTTCTTATAGAATGCCATCTTTTATTTTTAAATGGAAGTTTATCTGTCCAGGAACATTTATTTTCACTTCTAACATTACTTCTAGGATACATTTTGTGGAAAAATTATGAATAGTAATCCTAAAATTCTTCTACATCCCACCTAGTAATTCTTCTCAATATTTAGGAAAATTTAATTGGTCCTCGATAGGAATCTTATATTCTTATAAAAAATCTTTTACAGTTCATCAAACAAATTTTGTATTTTTAAGGTAGTCCAACTTTTTCCATTAATTTCAATGGAAATAGTCTTTTTCTTGCAAAGTGCCTCTAAAAAGCTTTTTAATGATACAGACGAGAATCTGTTAGGAGCCAGCATTTATCGCTAAATCTTTTTGGACACCAACTAATGAAGATCATTTTTCATCATTAACTATCATTTTAGTAAAAAACCTATGTTTAACTGTTTGTTACCTATATTTAATGATATAAATTTTAATATTTTAGAGACTTTTTATTTATTATTAAATAACAATATTATCTGCTATATCAATAAATAAAATAATCTTTACTTAAAATAGATACTGTGATAAAAATAAAATAATTTATCTGTAATTAATTAGCAAATTAGAGAATAAGTGAATAGGTATTTACTTATTACAAATATCAAGCACTTAAAAAAATCCTTACTATTTATATCACTATCATTGAAAAGCATTATGCAATGTCAACATACTTTTTGGGTATTATTTTAACTTCCATTCGCTTTTCATTATAGATTATTTTTTGCCCACAACGGTTCATTAAACCAAGATTCACAGTATAAAGTAGATTGCGAACCATTGAAATTGTCCTCACCCGATACAGAAGTCGAACGTATACAACAAATCAAAGGTCGGGGCACTCAATATTACGCCATCAGATCAGAGTCTTAAACTTTAAATAAAAGAAAATTTATTTTATTTAATGGGCTATTTTTTGCAGCTAATTTTTACATAGCTTTTACTTTCAACGAATCAAAGTTTATTAATATACTTTTTTCATTTCAATTTTGAGAAAAAAAATTTATCGTAACCTTAGCAATTGGTTGCAACTAATTTAACTCTTTCCAATAAATTTATTAAGTTAACTTTTCACAAAGCAATTTTCAATGTTAAGAACTGCATTAATAATTAAATTTTTTACCATTATCAATTATTGCATTAAATATTATATAAACAGCATATAAGCTGAAGAAATTATCAAGCCGATACTAAATATTATGCACAACAGTTCCTTAAGTAGTAATATTTATCTTGAAAATATTGCTTAAAAATGCAAATATAGCTGAAATGCTTCCAAAAATAATTATAACAGCCCATGCTAAGATTATTTTAATTCATTAATAATCTAAAATATTGTATAATGAATTATCCTCCAAGAATATTTTCAAATTGTGGTATGTCCAAAATTGCATTGTAATTTTGAACCAAAAATACATAATTTATTAATCCATATAAAAATCAATCTTATAAAAGTTCATTCATATAATCATATAAAGTCAATTCATGTTAAACCATCAATGCAATATCATATTATAAAATTCTGAGTGTGTGAGTTCTTATTAGGTGTTTATTGGTAATTTAACTTATATATATGCTCTACTTTATTTAAGCAATGAATTCTTCAAAAAAATAAATAAAATTAGTACCGCAATTTTAAATTAAAATAATAAACTATCATGAACAGACAGAATCTAATGAATTATACGCTACACAGTATACCTGACTGAAATGCTGGAGCTAAAATTATAATTTAATATACTTGTACTTTGTTTCATTTGCATTTGTTAATTGTTCGTATAGATTACATCGTAAAATCTGAATGTTTGTAGCTTATTAGCTGTTCTTCGGCTTTAAAATTGCTGCAGAAAATTTATGAGAAGGCCTGCTGAAGAGCCGAGAAAACACCTATTGAAATCAGTCATCTCGAAATCATGGTTATCATAATTTTTCCTCATTTCCTTTCTCCCTTTTATGGTTGCAGAGCATGAATTCTCATATTAGTGTGGGGCCGTTTTATGGGTCCCCGCGGCATCCAGTTCCCCGCCTTATGCCAACAACTTTTCATTAGCTCCGTTTCTTAAATGCGACCACAATTTAGCCAACTGGATTAAACAAGAAGCTGCTTCTTGGCAGTCCTCACAATCTTTTTTAATCTGCAGAATCCACCTTAAAAACATCTCGTGGGACGTCAGCAAAGGATTCTAGATAGTCATTGGGTCACTAAAATTATCCAGAATTCCATTTCGAAGAAGACAGCAGTAAAATAAAATAGAGACCGTTGCGGGGGTTATTAATTCCTTATTCGTATTCCCCTGGATCTTTTTAACTGCTTGTATTAATCATGTTTATTCATTTGCCATGCAACAAAAAAGTATGGGATTACATTATTTCTTTCAGGCTGATTCCAATTTTGATTTATTTTCAGTTTAAGTATCCCGACTTCCCTCCGATGCTTCACAAAATCCAAAAAAAATGTAATAATAAAATATTAATATACTCTACAGTCCTTTCCTTCCGAAATCCAATTTAACTCCTCCTCGAAATTATAATGCAGGCCCAAGTTATTATCATCCCGGTCAATGATTATAAGTTAGTGATCTTTATTTTAGTGAAGAAAGTAGATCATTTAGAGGCACGGAGTTCGTATCTTCTAATCATAACAACCATGTAAAAATGCGGCTATAGTTTGATTAATTTTAACGGTTATCGGATGCGAATCTGCCCGAAGTCCCAAAATTTATCATATTTACGCAGGCAGTTATTGCTCCTCTGATAGCAATTTGAATTTTCATGGGATGATAAATGCTGCAAGAGTTTATTAAGTGAAACTTACTAGTCTACGTACAACTGATATTTGTAATATTTCACTTATAATTTTTATAATTCCTTATTAATAAATATTAAATTTGAAATAAAATTTATATTATTAAAATATTTTATTTTAATGTAATAGTTTATTCATTATATTTATAAGCGCTTGAGGAATTTGAAGTGAATAGTATTGCAGATAAAAAATAATAGAACACTTGCTCATTCATTTTTTAATTAATATTTTGTATCGATTGGAAAATAAAAAATATTTCTTAGAAACAAAAACAGAAATTTTAGTGTGTTCCGATTTTAATTAAAAGTGTTAAAATTTATAAAATAAAAAAAAATATTTATTTTATATTGAAAAAAGTAAGCTAGCTTTACGTGTGCTGTATTATAACTATCAAAATATTTTTAAAACTTTAGGCTTCTGGCATTTCTTATTATAAATTTTATTTAAATTAGGTATAAAATCATCAATTTCAAAATCACACCTATAAAAACTCTGAGACACATTGAACACTTCATAATATGAAATTTTCCTATTTTAACTACTTAAGAATATTATTGATTATCCAAATCATTGAATTTAATCTCTTTGCTAAAATTATTTCCATTATTTTAAATTTTAGAAAAATTTAAACTTATATTTTATTTATACATTTACTAATCATTCTTTCATTAAACAATCTTACCGTTTCACATTGAGTGCAAACTTCTTCATTTCAAACTAATTAATTCTGTGATAAAAATTTAATACTTCCAGATTTTAACATATCATGAACAAATTTAATTCTGAATTTGATTAAAAACTTACATAGATTATGTTTATGAATTTAAAAAATGTTAGTAAAAGATTAATCTTTTCTCCATTTATTTAAATTTCTTTGTTATTCAATTAAGTGTTACAATCTTAAGTATGCTTTTATATTTTATTTTTTTGTAGAGTATGAAGTATCAATTAGTTTTCATCCCTAATAATCAATTAATATTTCAATTTTTTGATGACTGCAAAATTCCTCGAAACAATGGAAGGTGAAGTTTCTAATCAGTTACCAAAAAACTTAGAATAAGGGACACTCATTTATAAAAGAGTTGTCATGGATTTATAGGAATTAATTGTCTTATTAGTGAGAGAGAGAGAGAGGTATAAACCTGAAAGAAAAGTAAAGAAATGCTTAGCTGTCTCATTTTCAAGTGCAAGTTGATCACATTTTTCCAATTTACTGTCTTATAAATTACTGCTACTTAACAAATGCTCTAATCATTTCATTGGTAGATTATACGCTCCTTTGTTTTCCCTAATAAACAGACATTTCTTTTCGTTTTTCGGCATTATAAGACTGTTTTTCATTTGCTAAGTTTTTATTCCCATTCATTTCGAAATCAATTACTAGCGTTGATTAGTCTGTCACGCTGGGTAATCTGGATGTAATGACCGGTTTCGGGGAAATTAGACCGCTTTAAGTACTAAGCTGGTTGATAAAAAAACGCACAACAGAGAAGCTTCTTCACATTTTAATTATTTTTATTTCTGCTATATTTTTTTATTTGTGTTATTGTCATGAAATTTAAAAGTAAATTTTAATTTAATATTTTAAATATCCATTTATATATTCAAAAGTATTTTTTCCGTATATTCTATATCAAGTTGTGTTGCCTCTTCATTCGTTCTTTAATTTCCTGAACTAAGAATTTAATTGTTTGTGGATATAGTTTTTTGTTTTCACTCAAATAAATGCAGCTTAATATTAATGAGAAATATGTTATTATAAATTTTCAAATTCACTCAAATTTTTTTCCAAGGTTTAATAAGTGTTTAAGTTTGAAAACATTTAATATTGTGAAACTCAATTGTGGTGGGACTTCAACTGTGTGACCTACAGAGTGAAAGGCTTCCTGTACAGCTTGATTTATGAGACATCCAATATAGGCTCTTGAGAAAACCGTCAGAAACAACTGGTTTGATTCGACCTAAACATGATATACATGATCGATAACTAAATTGGCTTATGAGATAATGCCAATCTGCAATGAAATCTATGATTGAGAGACTACTTTTAGTATTGGAGATGTTTGAAATTCAAAACACCTGTGTGTAACTAAGAATGCAAAGATCTCCAGATTACTTAACCATAACACTTATGAATTTAAGAAAAATTAATAACCACAATAGCATATTTGTATAAGACAGTAATTTATGATAAGTTTAACAGATGATTTATTCTTGAGAATTTCTAGTTGTTTTACTTAGTTATTTTATAAAAGGTAAAAAAAAATTCCTTATTCTTCATTGATTATTTTAGAAAAAATTATATATCTGTAATATTAACAGATATTTATAGGTAGTATATTAGTAATTATTTCTTTCCTTCTAATAAAATTATTAAAATGTTTAAATAACTTAATATTTTTTTAATTTCTTAGCAATATAAGATATGTAAACATTAAACATCGGTATGTCTTAATAATTAATAAACTTTGAGCAAACATTCGATAAAGCAGGTTGAATACCAGTCAAGTCTAAAAACATTATACTAAAGTATTATAAGAATTTACGTCATTTTTTGAGAAACATTTGATGTCTGTCAAAAAAAATTGATTTGGAACAATGACACGAAAGCAAATTAATAAAATACCAAATACACATCGCATAGAAAACAGTTCGAAATTCAATGTACTTTTAGTAGTCTAATACTGGATGTTTTAGCCAAGTAATTATGACTATGTAGTTCATTACCGGAGTCACTAACACGAGATACAAATGGGATGTTGCAAAGGGAGCTTCCCTGAAGGAGACGCTTGGGGTCATGAAGAGAACAAAAGTGGAACCGAGTGAAATATAATGAAGAGATCGAATGTGTTTTTTCCCGTGTTTATGAAACAAAAATGTCAAAAAAAAAGATTACGAGGAAAATTCATGCTGCAACGTTTGGTGAAATTCAAAAGCACATAATAAATTCAAATAGCAAGCAAAGCTTAGATAACAGTAGGGGAGAAAGAATAGTCAGGAGAATTGAAGCAATTCAATTTCTAATGCTGTTTACTATAGAACTGAACGCACCGGACTATCTAAAATGCAAGATAATTAATAAAAATTAATTTAAGAAAATGCTGACAGATGTATGAGGGCCAAATTTATGCTGTGGCATTTCATAAATTGTAAATTTTTCCAATAGTATCTGCCATGTTTAAAATGCTACTAAAAATGAATTTATTCAAAGATTTTGTATCATAGTTTCATACTTTCAAAAGAATAAAAGAGACAGCCCTTTCCCTTAGATTTATTTTAAAAAGTCAATCAAAACCAATAGATGAAGAAATTGTATGAATAAAATAATCTAAGAATCAAATATCAATGAAAGGATTGATTTGAAAATTAATAATAGGATTGGGTTGAAAGAGTCTCAATTACTTTTGAAGCATATTTATTCGTTTAATATAGATTCATAATTAAAAATGAACATGTAACCAAAATATTAATGTTAAAAGAAGTATCAAATGAGGTTTTTAAATCAAAGATAATAAACGTAAAAAATTAAACATTTTCAGGAATTAAATTTATGGAAAATAATGATAACACTTTCTTTTACTTCTCTCAAAATCCAATTTCCTTAATTAAAAATTGAAATTTCTATGATACACATTATTGATATGGAAGTTGAAAATAAAATTTGCTTTTATACATTAAACAAATCAAATATTTTATTGGTTGATAAATCATAAAATTGGCATTCATCTTCCTTTATAAAATTAAATAAATACATCTGAAGTTCACACATACAAATATATGCAATTAGTTGACTTGAATGATTGATGGTACCACTTGGTTAACTACACATTATTAAAATTTTTCTTTACCCAAATATATTCGTATGCATCCTATGCATCGAAAATACTGTAAGGTACTAAGGTACTACTTACTTACCCATAGGATAGTTTATATATATATATATATATATATATATATATATATATATATATATATATATATATTATTATTATTATTACTATTATTATTTGAATATCTATAAAAACGGAGAGATATAATTTGTTTAAATAATCTCGCTATCATAAATACTGATATTTAAGATTTTTCAGTCATCAATTTTTATTCTTATGAAACAATAACTGTGGCTATTAGTTAATCAATTGGAACACTTTTTTATGTAAAATCAAAATGATTATTTATAAAAATCAAAATAATTATTAATCAAAATGATATTTATTTTTCTGCGTATTTCGTTTACATCGGTTTCAAAATCATGTAAAAGAACACCTTCATTTGTAATTACGTATTCCATTAAGCATAACAACAGAAAGGGTGGAAAGAATTTTAAGAGAAAATTTGAGAAAATCATTACTTATGCCGGTCGGTAGGAATTAATTAGTAGCACAGATGTGGATCAAATTTAGCTTTATTATAAGTCACGTGAGAGACATACGATAACTCTTCCCACTAAATATAGTTTTATATACAATTTATTCTTTTCTTAACCAGTTGAAATTCTATTTTCCTGCTCCTTAAAATATTTTACAGAAATGTTTGTATAAGTGAAAACCCAACAAATGATTTTTTGAATATTAACTTCTGAAAGAAAGAAAGTTTCCAAGACTCCCAAAAAGTCTTTTAAGTTGTACAGAAAATTAAAAACGGAAATAAAATAAATCTTAATAATAAGAGTATACCATCATATCACATTTTAAAAGGTCTCAGCCTACATATATAATATCTTAAATATAGTTATGAATTAAAAAATTTTAAAAATATTAAAAATTAAAAATTTTAATGATTATAATCAATTTTAATGAAATACAAAACATTGTTTATTTTTTATAAATATGCATTTGGGTGTGTTTCATATATTTTACACAATATCTTAATATAAGCATGCTTGATGTACAAAAATAAGGTGATTAAGGATAAAGGATAAACGCCTTTCAGTTTCATTTATATATACATACATACATACATATATATATATATATATATATATATATATATATATATATATATATATATATATATATATATGTATGTATGTATGTATGTATGTATATATTCCGCACATAGTCCTGACAAATGAATATGTCTCACATAATTAAAACGAACTGCATTTTATCGGTTTCATTGTCTGAAACAAATCGTAGTATTAGATGTACAATTCACAAAAATTTTATAAAAAAGTTGTGCTCTAGTTTTACTCTATAATGAGAACTATTTACAAAGATATAAGAATGTACATTCATAAAATACACATATATTATTGTAAACTTATAAATGAAAAAAAACTTTTAATTATAAAAGCATCTGACCAACAGCATTCTACAAATTTAACCCCAGATGTTTCTAAAACCAGTTCTAATTTCAGCAATATAATATCTAATAACAGCTGTTTTCTACCGTGAGTTACGATTTTTGTCTAAGTTTTCTATCCTTTATACGAGCTTTTAGAAAAAATTTTTCGTTGGTATTAAAACTAACAGAACACCCTATTTCGTGCTTCATTTTTAATGCATTCTCAAAAGGTAAATTTTAGGAATTAAGTTTTGTTTTTCGCTTATAAAATGTATTCTTCTGCCAATTTTTGTTTGTTATTCCTCAAAACCTATTTCTTAAAATGCGTTAAAGCGTATGCATAATGCAAAGAGTAATTGTTATTTTAAGGTTTATTTACTTAAATTTAAATAGAAAAAACTTTTAAACATGAAATACATTATAATAATTACATTTTGAAGAATAGATTGTTTTTATCGGAATGTTTCCGTAAAGTAAAAAAGGAGAGCAACAAAACATCATTTCCATTTGTTTTATTTTGGGATTCTTCTAAGATTATTTGTCATAAATAATAAAAAATCTAATTACGAAGTATTGCTTAGTTTATTTTATAATTATATAATACTTTATTATAAAATAATTGATTAAAACTTAAACACTAATTTTGTTTAATTTTTTCAATAAATCTTTCAGTTTTTAATGATTATAATTTTAAAAATACATGAATTTAATGCTAGTGTATTTATCATTTTGAACATGTAAAGGGAAAATTAATGAATCCTTGTCAAATTATTTCATTTTGCTTTTTACAATGAAATCTTCAGATTCCAGTAAAATTCGCTTTTACTTAAATAAAACTTTCTGTTTCCACCTTTAAACTATCAGAATCTCAGTCTTTCCCCTAACTATATAAAATCAGAGCAAATAAAAATTTCTTTAAAAAATGCTCATTATTTTAAAAAATCAAAAATTGTTAACAGTAGTAAAAATAGTTAAAATTTAAAAAATAGCACTGTACATAGAATCATGTTACATTTTATTGCTATACATTTACAAATTCATAATTTATAATTTAACTTGAAGACGACAGAGGGCGAAGAGTTAATCTGTCCACTGCAAACTCATTTATCCATTGATTAATAAACATAATTTTAAAATGAACCCTAACTTCCTGCAGTAGTCCTGTTTTTGGTGCTGATGTTCTTTCCTCTCTCTGCATTTGTCTTTCTGTATTCTCTCAATTTTGGATCGAAGATGGCACACCCACTGGGTGCTACATTTTATACCTGAATAGGTATATCCTAAGGACAGCCGGTCATTAAAAAAAGTTAACATGAATATTATTTGAAAAATGTATTAATTTCGTCTGTCCTTCATATAAATATTATTAATTTACTTTCCTGCATACTATTATTAAATATATATAACTGTCGTAAAGCGAAAATCTTTTCAGTTACAGATTCACTTTTTCTTATGTCATTGGTTTTTAATTCATTATCAGATATTCTGTATGTAAAAAGATATAAAACTAAAACATATTTAACTGTGTTTAAGTTACTTTTTGAATCTTTTACCTTGTTCAAAAAAAAGTATTTCTACATTGTTTTAAGAGAAGATTGTGTTTTTCTTTAAACCATAAAAGAAAAAATGCACTTTAGTAAGCAGCAACCAACATTTTTATAAGACATTCGTAACCAATACCTGGTTTAAGGAATCTTCAATAAATACCCGATTACGTTCATTTTTTAATTTAATGTTTACAATTGCGAACTTGATATCTTAAAGCCCTCGTTGACATAGCGAGCAAATTTTAAGAGCTTTCAAATAAACGTGAACATTTTTTTATTCAACCCACTTAATCCCCGTAAGAGAGGGTTAGAAAAGAGAATCTCACAAGAAAACATCCCCAGAGCCTAGGATTAGAAGCAATTGCAAAAGAGAAAAAATAAATTCTCGAACTCCCTAGAGTAAATAGAGTATCTGATTTGACTCGTAAGGAGAAGAAAATATGAGAAGAGTTTGTTGCGCGCTTTCAAGTTGCAATAAAATAAGTGAGCTATATATTTGTTTCTTTAATTCAAAAATAAAATGGAAATGATTTAGAAAAACTTGCCTGTTTCTAGGTAAAGTCTTTGATAACTCTTTAAATCGTCTATTTGTAAAATACCACAATGGATATTTGGGATTCTTAAATAAATGAATGAGGTATATCTAAAGAAAGCTTTTTTAAGATATTTTAAGCAATAAAGATGGTACTTAACCATTTGATAAAAATAATTTAAAGTATTCACATGTGCATGTAAATATATTTGCCCAAGCTCTATCTATTATATGTTATATTAATAGAATTAATTGAAAATATTCATGCATACAAAGGCAAAATAATCATAACGGTAAAATTGTTATGTGATCCCCCAAATTATATCGATCATTAAACTGATAGTACTATTAACGTTTGTGCGTAAGCATAAAATGAGTTGGAAAACTGATAGTTTAAAAAAACAGTTTACTTTTTATTCGTTATTCACAAGTTGATTGACAGCTTTAAAAAACAAATTTCAGGAGAGGTATCTTTTCTATGAAATATTTATGTAAACAATATACCAGTTTTTATATATATTAATTTCATCCAGTGATGTTTTTTATTTAATAATAGAATGCAAAAAGATATGAAAGTCAAAAAATAGGCGTATTATAAGATTAAAATTAATCTTTATTTATACAGATTTTGCAACGATCCATACTAAATCTTATAGATCTGGTAAAAATCAATCATTATCATCAGTCATATTTTCAGAAATGGGCCATACGTTTTTATTTGATAGGAGAGAATGAAAATATGATGAGACTTCATTTTGTCTGACATTTATTTAAAAAAAATATTGATGAACGATACATTGTTTACATAATCGTTTATTTACTTTACTTTATAAGCTTATTATAATAATTATTTAGAGAACAAACTTATTTCATACCCAAAATGCCAAAATTTTAAATTTATTTATTCCGTGTATCAAAAATTATTAAACGATGTTTATCTAATTAAGGACTTGTCTAGCAATTTTATTAAATCTGTTTCAATTTCTTAAAGACTTACTTTTTTATAGAATCGCAATGTATGCACTCAAACGTGTCAAAAGAAATTGTTAAATTTAACAACATTCATGCTTGCCAAAAAACTGAAATACAAACTCTACTGCAAGCACAGTATACATTTAAAGGCATAGCAATTGGAATTTTGTGGCACTAAAAAGGTGACTGAATTTTACATTTCTAGGTGTGACTCGGTTTTCAACTTAATTTTTTTTTCAAAAAAAATGCAATTTAATGAGAATCTAAAGGGCAATACTGATTCTAAATCACGATAAATGTCCACGCTTGTGAGAGAGTGGAACCTAAGAAAGGACAAGATGCATCCAGGAACTCAGCTGCAATTTTTGTGAATAAAAATTAAGAAACATGGTTTGAATTGAAGAAGGAAATCAATGTATGCGTGTGTGTTTTTTTCTAGAATCCAACAAGTCTGAGTTTGACTTGCTACACTAAGATACATTTTTTTCGATCCTGACTATTTAGCGTGAGATCCATTATAGATCTCAATTTCTATAAAGATTTGAAATAAAATTGATGAATCATTCACAATAAAGAGCCACATGAATGAACTACATTAATAGAGTCATTCACAATAAAGGCTCTGAACTACAACAAATGTCCATCCTGGAGAAAAACTTAAAAATGTAAATTGTGCAAAAGAGACGTCAAAATGCTTTACCACTCTGTCAGCATCAATCTTTGAGATAGAATATTGATGAAACATAATTCGAATTGAGGCATGAAATCAATGCGTGGTATTTTCGAAATTAAAATACCCTGAAATTTATAAATTTCCTAGTTAAATACTATTATGCACTGATATTAGTAAAATTTCAATCACCATTTTGCCAGTAATTTATTGCGCACGTATGTATATAACCATTTTATTCACTTATTAATAATTATCACAGTATTTTTGCTTACCAATCTCATTAACTTTTCTTACTTTGAACTCTTTAATGAAACTCTAGATGCCTAATTTTAATTTTATAAAATACTTAAAGAAATGAAATAGGGTCATCGTATCTTGTGCAGAAAACGAGACTAATTTCAATTATCTTATGCAAATTAATGTGCCTAACGCTCCCATTTGCTAATAAGGATTCATTAAAAGATTGTGTAGCAGAGCGCTATCTTATTTTACGTCTGAATTGTGATCAAGGAATTTGGGACAAATAGATTGCTTGAATTTTAATACGAACATCACACCTCTATTTTAATTTAATGAACTCATTTTTAAGAATAAAGACTTAATAATAACAAACAAATTATGATTAAAAAAAACAATAATGATTTTAATGGTTCATTGCTCACCAGTACTATATAAGTTCAATATAATTAAATAAATATATAGGACAGTTGAACCATAAGACCTATTTTTCTCTATGTAAAAAAGTGTGAAACATGATGAAATTTGCAAATATTAATATTTTAAGGTATTTTATTATAAAATATCAGTAATTTAAAAAACAGAGAGAATATTTAGGAAGTATTAAGAGTGTTTGTATATTTTATTTAATGCAAAATGTAATAGCAAAGTGTGTGTGTATTTTATTTAATAATACAAAATTAAATATTTGTTCATGGTTAGTCCTTCTCAAAAAATATATATTTAAAATATATTATTCACTATTTTGAAATCGGAAAATAAACATTAAAAATTTTATAAAAATATAATCCTATTTTTATAAAGATATAATCTGCAAAAAAGTATTTTTGTATGTATATAAATATTTTACTACACTATTTCAATAAAAATATGCAAATTATTGATAAAAGTCCCGCACTTTAATTATTCAATTCAATATCATGAAAAATTTCCTTGACAATTCGAAGCACAGAAATAAGGATTCTTTATTTCTAGTGAGTTTGAAAATTTTATCAATAAATAAGCAAAATCATTCATTTAATATTGAATTTAAAATACTACGTTGTTTTACTTTACGGTAAATATTGTAAATTGAAAAATTTCCTACTTTTTTTTATTATATATAAAAATCCGTTTTCATGTAGGAAAATTTAAACTATTGAATTTTTGGACCTAAATTCATATTTATGAAGAAAGCATCAATGAATGAGTTTTTTTAAAAGTATATATAAAAAATTCAAATTTAATTGAAATTGATTCATTTGAATTCAATGTGCTACAATAATGTGGAACAGAAATTGTAAAGAAAAATAATAACAAACATTCTCCAAAATATTCAATTTAAATGTTGTTGAAACTATTAGAGCATGAGGTCGTGGTGGTCAGGCTGGTTAGGACGTCGTTCTCATTATCGTATAAGTAAGTTCGAATCCCATCTTCACCAAAAATTCGTCATGTTCACTAATGGCTGTTGGGGCAAGTTAAAACTGGAATGGTCGCAATGTCCTCCAAGTGAAATGATACCTCTTTGGGTGACAGACCAAGTTTTGGAAGTCTACTGCTCGGTCTCTGCTTCCAAATCACGAAAACTCCACCCGGCTGCTTCAATCTAACTGGCAGAGCCTAACTCAAGACTAGGTACAGGGAAGCATGCTGGTGTAACCACAATTAGAACATCAAACAATCAGTAATAAGCCTTTCTTTAATTCATGGAATAAGAACTGAATCTAGCTTAAATGTACATGGAACGATATGAAAATCCTTTTGCTAACTATCAGGAATTCTATGATGTAGTAAGCGTCTTTGAAACGTTGTATGGGAGTAACCGGAAGAGATAGTGCCTACCATTAAAGGAATAGAGCTCCAGTGGCTCAGTAGCTTCACGCCGCTTCTCGTACGCTCAGCAAAGCGAAGCATCATTTGCCGCGGGCAGTGGTTGGGAGGGTGACCACGGTGTACTCTCCTTCACTGGGTTGCTGGAACTCCGTGGGTTGTGGACGTGTCCACGTTAATCTGTGACGTCCAAAGTCCTTCCGCTGGTGTGGTGTGGATGTGGAGAGCAGGGTGCCAGCTCAGGTGTGGCCTCATCACCTGACCGTGGTTCAAAATTATGAGTCACCTTAATAGAGCAAAATCGTACTTTCACCTTAGTGGTGCTCTAATCCAAAAAACGAAAGACACTCTCTATTGACTTAAATTCGCATAGCCAACGGCATAGCGAGCTTGACTTGTCCAAGTGTCATAAGCAACAACAACATTAAAGGAATAAGACGAGAAGTCATCTTGCTTTGAAGGGAGAGTCATCTTGTATCTTGATTAAAATTTAATGGTCATTGTTCCTGATTATAACATAAGCCATTTGGAGGAATGGAAAAAGGCTACACATCTGTATGTCCGTATCGTGTCTTCTGATGATAGGTATTGCAGTGAGAGCCTTATTGTTATTTAACATATTCAATGAGTGAACATATTTTATATGTATTTTAAAAACACTTATTAAAACTGCATCCATCTAGCTCCTTGCTAGTTCTGACATTTTAAGCATTTTGCTGATAGAAAAATTTATGACCTCTTGTAATTTATTACCGAATTCAGTAAGATTTGTTTCAGTGCATTTTATTACGAAACCTAAGTTATAAAGAGCTTGTATTGAATAATACTTATATAATTAAACATTCAGCATTTTATTTACTAGTTAGATATCAGCTTTATATCTCTCTCAAACACAGTATGTGCACTATCCTTCAGCGTTTCTTTGAAAAATGTTGTTTTTTAATACTTATTTAATTGATAGATAAAAAATTAATTAATTGAAAAAATGAGAGAAACATATTTTAATAATAATCATTACAATCATATAGTAATCACATGAGTGTTAAATTTTCTGTCTCATTTAAATGTGGCTTTCTACTTAAAATTAGAAAGTCAGATTATTACCAAGATTATCAAATGAGCAAAATGCATAAAATAGTAGGAAAAAACGTTGCATATATGAAAATGTAATTTTATCTATTTTAGTTATACTAATCAAAATATTACTAATATGCTAATGTTTTTTATTTTACTTTTGATATTAGAAGAAATTTTATAAATTTATTAAAGCTAATGACATCTATATTTTGCTGCTTTAAAATCATGAGACTTGCTCACATAATAATGTATGTTTTTATTATTGTTACAAATTGATAATAAGAATAGAAAACTTTGTACCAAAAGCACAAATTTCTTTAGTTAATTTAAAATACTTTTATTAAGAAAGTGAAATGTAACACATTCTTTCTGGTACTTAAACAGGAACTACTTAACAGAAAAATCTCATCCAAACTAATTATTAAACATAGTAGGAAATGTTTGCACTCCTAAAGTTGTCTAAATTTAAATTCTCATCTTAGTATTTAAACTGGGTGTAAAGCTTTGTAAAACCACTTCAGAACAATGCACATGCGTACCCAAGTATTTTTTCCCTCTAACTTTCAAGCAACTTTAATTACTGTACGCCTCGGTATGCATCCTTTCTGAGTCATCTGGGAAAAACATTTTTGGGGACAAAATTCGCACTTAGTTACGCCTCCATTTTCTCTGAGACCTCTTGTGCATGCATTGGTTTAAAGAAGAGCTGCTATAATCTAGAGATCAAAAATTTAATTAAAATATGCACTTAACAATATAAGGATATTTACAGAAAATTTATGTGCATATCTTATTGATTATTAGATAGGTCCCCCTTTATTTTTATCTGTTGTATGTTTTGCAAATCAATATGACTTAAATAAGTTTATCTTTTTTAATTAATATTTTGCCTTCCTTTTTTGGCACTATGCATATACAGGATAATGTACACATCCCAATCCCTTAATAGAACTGAAAAAAAAATAATTTGCAATAAAAAATTTAATTTAGATAATTTTTTTAATTTATTTCTTTTGGTTTGTTCTCTAAAATTTATTGATGACATAAAACAAAATTTCGCATTATATGTTTACTCATTTTTATGATAATGAATGTTATTATTAATATTTCTTGATGATGTAGACACAGTTATTTCTTTTGAATAACACCTAGAAATTTAAAAACATATGTCTCTTTAAATTAAAAGAATAAATTTATGTATTTATGATCTTTTTAAAATAATTAAATTAGTAGAAAATTACTTTCCAGATTTTGTTTTTTATCCTTTTTACTGGACGATTTTTCTATTAATAATTTATTTTGAAACTAATTAAAGAAAATAACATTAAAATAAATGTTGATAAATTTAACTAGTTTTTCCTGAACTTTTAATTATAGAATTTTGTCTAAAAATGTTTTTACCTCGTTTACACCATGTAGAGATTATTTCATGTAAAGTTGTTTCGATTTTTAATAAATATGTTTAAATACATGTCTTAAAATTAATTTAAGCATAAATTTACTTATTCTGTACCTTTTGTGTGATTATTGTTTTTTACATGATTTATCATTTAGTAAGGAATTATTTCATATGCTAAAAAAATTCAGCTAGATTTTTTTAATCCAATTATATATTTTTTCTGCATGATATTTTTCACGTTGGAAGTAAGTAAAACATTTCTCGAAAGTCTTTTGACATTACCTAGTGAAATCACTTACAGCATCACTAAGTGTATTATTGATAAAAGACATGCGTTGTCTAATTGAGGATTGTAAGTATCTATGTTAATTATTTTAATTAGAAAAATTAAGTAAATTTTTTCACATCAAATTTATTTCATTTTAATAAGAAAATTAAAGATATAATTAATATACTTATTTTGACCATTTAAAAGGGAATTAAGATTTATAAGCTTACAAAAAAAGAATGGTTTTGCTGTATTCACTGTTTAGATTTAATATTTAATTATAAATTGGAGACATGGAAAATAAAGAATATTTTGCTGATATTAAAAATCATGCTAGTAATTACGAGGTCTTTAACTTGTGTTTATCAACAAAATTAGGCAAATATTGAAAGTTTTTGACAATGTAATATATAAAAATTTGGAATTATATTTATAACATCAAAAAGTATTTCATATGATTGACCAAACAAATTTCGAGAAAATCAAAAAAGTTATAAAAATCTTAAATCATGAATATTTATCAAACAGTTACCAGAAAAATTTATTGAAATTAATTTGAAATTAGCTGTTAAGTATTGTTGCTCGAAGAAACTTCCATCGAGGAAAGTTAGAGCATTAGAGAGTTGGGTATCACAAAATGTCTCTTCTTCTAAAAAGCCAAAAAGTCAAAATAATACATGCGACGTTGATTTAAGTTTGTCACAAACGGAACCGAATACATATGTTTTCAGATACAAGCACTACATATAATAACCAAATAATATTAGAAATTATTTAAAAATGAAAAATCAATCCACTGTATCTGTTCCTACCATAAATCTCTCATGATCGAGGAATCTTAATCATGGGGTAATGTTTCCTTTACATAAATGTACCACTATTATGTTATACACTCAGAAATCTGTGTGTTTAAACATACTTGTAAGATATTACAAAATACATTTAAGACTTTAAATGGACTTTTTCTTAAATATATTCTGGAAAATGTAGGGAACTAGAAATATGGGGTATATTTTGGAAAAGCAAACAAACATATGTGCCAAGTGCATGTCTCTAATATTAATTATTATCAATTAGATCTTGCAGTAAATTTATTTTATTCAATTTTTAATATCCACATTTGACTATATATATATATATATATATATATATATATATATATATATATATATATATATATATATATATATATATATATATATATAGCATTGCAAAGAAAGTTTTCCGCGACTGCTAATATCGTTTGTATAAGCAGTTCATGTCGGTGTGTACATTTACATCTTATCACATGACTTTTGGTATTTAAAAGAAAGAGACTTTCATTAAAACACTGTATTGTGAGATCTGTAAAACTTATGACGCTGCTATTATGACTTAATGTCGAATTAAAGAACGCTAGAAATTACGATTCCTCCAAGAAATTGCAGGATCACATGTGTCAGTGTTCACCAGCTGGACTCTAGGGACTCGAATGGGATCTTTTGTCACACCCACCATATAGCTGCGATATCACTCCTTTGGACTTCCACCTTATTTAATAACTGCATGTGCTATTATAAATTTATAAATTCATAAATTCTGTATTTTTAATGAAAAATCTGCTGCATTTAAATTGTGTTCTTATTATCTAAAATGGAATTAATTATTAGAAATACTGCATTTAACGACACAACTACCATCTCCGCCAGAAGAAAACTTTCATTTCTCCTCAAGTTAAATAAATATTCTCTCTCGCCCCAACTCTTCCATTCTTTTTCCTCTTACTATTAATTGCAATCCGACAGTTTGTGAAATATCTCGTTCTGAATGTGAAATCTTTATCTGAAATGATAATGACTCTTTTTGCTCCGTGAAAGTTGAAATTTGTATCTCTATTCATTTATGAAGACCCTTAATGACACCCAAATATAAGCTTAAGTAGAATATTTAAATGAGCATGCATTTTTAAACAAGATGCCGTGAGTTTCTCAGAGCTTATTAAATTCCTCTTAAACAAGAGAAGATGATTAAATAAATCAAGAATATTGAACTACAAGTTTCCAAATATATGAGATTAATACTTGCTTTGTTAACATTCAGTTTCTAATTTGTATTATTTCTTACAACAACAAAGATTTTCCATTTCAATTTTTAAATTGATGAATAGTTTTTGAAGAAATTATTTATTAAAATTTACTTTCATCTTAGGGGTACACATATAAAAAGTATGCATATACTTTGCAATTATGGAATTTTAATTTGTATTATTATTGTCCTGAATTACATTTAATTATTTTCTTGTACTGCTATAATCTTTTAGTATTACAGACAATACACAGTAAAATAAGAATTCATCAATTCTTTGATCGAGAAATTAAAATTTGTAAAAAAACATAAAATTAATCTAATTCGAAATCACATAAATTAATATAGTTAAATAATCAGTTTTCTTATATTTGTGTCAAAGAAGCAATACTAAAAAACTGAAAATAGAATAAATAAAATTATTAAACGAAATATGGCTGTATGAAATGAATTAAATTCAGTTACAGTAATCACAAACAGATAAATATCTTAAGATTAACAGCACAAGATATAATTTTCCAATCACCATAGTTTTTTCAATTTTGTATTTTAATAATTATATGACTTTAATGGCAGTCATTATTTTAATTTTTATGACTTATATCCTATGCATAGCGAAGAACCAAAGAATACATTTTACTCATTAATTTTGTGTCTTAATTTTAATATTACATTAATTTTTTATCTTGGCGATGTTGATTTCATTTTGCCAACTAGTTTTGCAAAAGTATTTTAAAAGCAAAAAATTCATGCGGTTCCTAGGATTTCCTTAAAAAGAAAAATTAAAATTACTTTTTGAATTTTTGTCAGAACTTGTTCTTATACTGCAATAATCAACTGTTTACTTTCATAATCGAACCCAATGAAAAATTTTCCAATTTCATATAATTTAACATCAGAACTATAACTTTCAAAGGCAAAAAAGTTGATTTTTAAAAACTAAAATAAATTAATTTTTCTTTCAAAATAAAATGATTTTGTAAAAGTATTTATATCAACTAATTTCTCCTTAAATATCAAATTTGCGTTGATGTTCACTTTTATAATGAAAATCTAATGTGCGTTACATTTGAGTAAAGCAATTCAAAGGAGATGAAACCGTCTTGCACTTTTTTAAATGGTTAACTTAAATAAAATTCTAACTGCCACAGACGAATTGCGATAAAAATCAATAAAGATCCTATTGTAGTAATTGAAACCAAGTTAGAAAGTTCATACTTAGAAAAGTGGATTATTTTATATAGATGCTGAATTTTTATAAGCTTATAAACCCATAACTTAATAAAAAAATATTTTTGTTTTAGAAATTATGTTCCTTTCTATGTTATTTTGGACCCATGTAATTTTTTTATAAATATTGTTTTAAGCTTTATCATTACTTGCTGATTAACGCAACAAATTAGAATGCAGTTATCATAAATATCTATTCTAGAACAAAAAAATTATTTCATATTTTTCAATCAAAAATTAAGTTAGATTATTAATATCATAAGGAAAATATGGGCGTGTGCCCTTGATGGCTCTTTACCTTGATCTTGTTTTCCGCAATTTAAAAGATTGATCACATTAATTATATACCACCATTAATGTTATTATATTGATCGTTATAAGTACATAAAAGTTCAGAGTGAAAAGTGTCTTTACACACATATTAAAACAAAAGTTGTTGTTTATTAATTATATTTACTTTTTGCTTACTAGTTATTTTTTACTTTTTGCAATTTTAAACTCGGGAGTTTCTTAGGAAAATCTTCCACGACTGCAAATTTTTGTTAGCTTCGGATTTTTTTTTTTATTATTTATTAAAATTCTTATAGAATTTCTTGTTTTTAAATTTACACTTTTGCGTTCATTTAAAATGTAAAATGTGCAATATAAATTAAATGTAAAGATATTTATAAATGATAATATTTAATAATTTAATAAATGTGCAACTTTGCAGAAATTATTTCAGAGGAAAATTTAGAGTTTATATGCACCAAAAGAATGTTGAATTCCATACAATACTGAAAATAAAAAAGAAATTTAAGCAAATTAGATAAGTTTACTTTTATTGTAATATACATCTGGGCACCACCACAGTCCACCGAGTGTGGCAAAAATGGTTGGAAAAAAGAGCTGTGAAATGTTTTTGGGATGTCGGTGAAATCAGAGTGACGTCAGCATGCGTGGATTGACACGCCCAATGAGAAGTGTTGGCCTGCAAAACAAGTCTGCTGAAATTATGTAGCATATGCAAAATACCCTGGGTGCTCCCATATCAAACACAACATTTGCCGTCAATTGGCTGCTAGTGGGCTGGGCTCATGGCATCCGTTCAGAAGACTGCCATTAACCCCACAGCATTGACACCAATGTCTGGAATAGTGCCGGGTTTGAGAGATGTGGATGACGGAATAGCCCAGAATCATCTTCTCAGATGAGTCACGTTTCTGTTTTTTCGGTAAGGGTGTGTGTCCGCGTAGGAGTGTGTTGTCGGCTTGGAGACAGGTCCAATTCTGCAACAAATGTGGAGCGCTCCGCCACGTGACAATGTAGCTTCATGGCTTAGATCACCATTGCGTACTATTCCAGGTCAACTCTAGATCGTATTCACTGCGCTATGACAGCCCAACGTTACATGGAGGATGTGCTGCAGCCGTTGACACTCCCCTAACTTCAGGAGGTGTCCAATGCCCTTTATCAGCAGGGTAACGCCCGACCACACATTGCTCGCATCAGCCAATATGTTTGCAAGGTGTACAGCTGCTTCCCTGGCCACCACGCTTTCCAGATCTCTCACCAATAGAACACGTTTGGGATATGATTGGACGCCATTAGCATATTCTGCCACTGCCTGTTTTAGAAGACTCACTTTGGCAAATGGTTAACAGTTAATGGATAGCCATTCCTCAGAGCACCATCCGAACTCTCATTGACTCAGGGCTTAGAAGTGTAGCTCATGCATCGCAGTCAATGGGAATCCTACAATATACTGACCCGACCCTGTTCTCCCTCTGTAATGAATGAGTGAATGAATGATGCGCATTATTATATCATTTTGAAATAGAGATCACTTATTGTTCGTTGCTGTCATTGCTCTTTGTTTGTCGAGTTTCGTATCTTTCTGGTAACTCCTTCTTGGTGTTGTATTTTCAATGTCGGGTAGTGTAATTGAATTGCAGTATGATAGCTCAAATTTCATGACTCTTAAAAAATAAAATTCTTAAATTAAAAAATAATATTGATCTTTTTAAAAAAATAAACGAGGAAAATGTATATCTAAAGGCAGAAGAAAAGTAAAATCAGGTGCATAGTTCATTTTACAAACTATAAACTGTGGTAAAAATATTAAATATTGGATTAGCATTCACAATTGTTTTAAATTGCAAACAACTTATATGAAGAGTTAAACATGTGTTTTAAAGGCAATTGGGAATGACATTATCATTTTTATATTGGAAAAAGGGATAAATATTTTGAAGAAACTAACCTGAAAAAACAATGATTATAACTTCAAAAAATAAAAGAAATAGCCAGTTATCGATGAAGATTCCATTTTATTGGTCTATTTTTTTTAAAACGTTTGAATGAAATGCATAAATATAACAGTTCTAATGCACCTACAGATTTTATTCACCTTCGGCACTTCTCTTATATAAAAACATATGTTATACTACTTTTTTCCAACAGCTGCCTAAAACAGGATTTGTAAAACAGTACTAATTCTCTCACAGACTTAGTTCATTTTCTAGAAATGTTAATTTAAAAATAAGATCCAATTTTCAAAATCCATCTTAAAAAAAAGTATATTTAATAACGAATGAAATTTTAAAATTGAGTCAATTCTTTTCATTTTGATTTATATTAATGTTAATAATATAATTTGAATGTTACAACTTTATGTAAAATGATTTAAATTGATAAAATATTAAATTTACACTCATTTCCATGAAATAAGGATAATTCACAATCACCCAGAAATAAAACTCTAAAATAAAAGTTTCACATGTAGAATTATTACACACATCTTAAAAAAGGATATGCAAATTACAAGACACCACCAGAGGGCGCCGATAGTACGTCACAATGACGAGAGTGTAAGAGAGGGGTATATAAGGAATGGTTGCAAAGAAGTAAAATTGTTCACATGCGCTTTAAAAGCCTTTCAGTGTAACAACCACATAGTTATGGCACAAAGGAAGCATTTGGATTATGTTTTACGTGGTAGAATTATCAGTCGTCTGGAATGTGGACGTACCCAGCTGGAAGTATCCAAGGAACTTTGAATCAACCACAGTGTCATCTCCAGGCTTTGACAACGGTTCTAAGATGATGGTAATGTGAGTAGATGTTACAGCACAGGTCGCCCCCGAGTTAAAACGCCGAATGAGGACCGGTATTTGGCAGTTACTGCCAAAAGAAACAGACGGAACACAGCATCAGACTCGTCGGCTCTCTTCAGTTACCGGTGTGACAGTTTCAAGGCAGACCGTGTACAGACGCTAATGGCACATTTTGTCTATATGATCGTAGGCCAGTCAGATGTGTTCCACTTACCACAACTCACTGTCGCCTGTGCTTTGTCTGGAATAGAGAGCATGCTTTGTGGACACCGCAACAGTAATCTTGTGTGATGTTTTCCGATCAATCCAGGTTTACCTTTCAATTTGATTCTCGCCAGACTTTCATATGGATAGGGCCAGGTACCTGTTACCACCAAGAGAACACCATTGAAAGACACCGTTGCGGTTGTTCAGGATTGTTCGTTTGGGGAGGAATTATTCTGGGTTCCAGAACCAACCAGCATGTTCAGAATCCAATCATGACAGGCCCTATCTATCGGGATGTCATTCTGGAACAACATGTACTTTTTTGGGGGCCCCATGGGTGCAGAATATCTGTTTATGGATGACAATGCCCGTCTCCACTGTGCAAACATCGTAGAAGAATGTCTTCAATTGGAGGATATCACACGTATGGACTGACCAGCATACTCACCGGACTTGAATCCAATAGAGCATGAGTGGGACATGCTTGACCGGCGAATTGCAGTCCATCATTCCCCTCCCACAAGTCTACCGGAACTTCGGAGAGCATTGCTTGATGAGTGGTGTCATACTCCCCAAGATCAGATCAATAATTCGATACTCAGCATGCCTAGACATTGTACGCATCTTCTGAGGGGCATACTATGATTAATCGTCATACCAACCATCTTATATTATAAATAGGTTCTTTTTTGAAATTTGCTCCAGGGAGTAAAAATCGCAATTTTTTTAATGATGTCAAACATAGAGCATCTTTTTTGCTCTTTACCTTTTTGTTTAATAAATAGACTTTACAAATAAGTCACATTTTATTTGCTTTTGTATCTTTCTTTGCCTGAACTTGCATTATCCTTAGTTTATGGATAGGAGTGAATATTGAAAAAATAAAAGGGACCATGTTCTTTTATCGTTTAATCAAAGCATTTTGGACAGTTTCACTTTAATCACAAAAAGAAAATCTCATATTAATACTATTTCCTTCAACTCATTTTAATATTATATAAATATTAATTACTTACTATTTAAATACAAAGCAAGTATGTTTGAAAATGATGGCATTTAATAAGAATATTATTTCAAAACAATGTTAATTTACGAATTTATTCTGACACTGTTCATTTATCTTAAATGCTTTTTTCATAACCTATAATAGTATTAAGAGATAAAAATTATTAAATAAATGTCTTTGTTCATTATTTTTATTTTTCGTATTTTCTTGAGAACTAGTATCCAGTTTATGCCCTTTTTGTAAACCTCTATTTCAATATTTTTCATTGAGTTCCACTGCATAAATCCACTTTGGATTTTGCAAAATCAATAATTGGAGAAAGATGTTTCGGATGGCTGCCCAATTTCAGTGTCTAATTGGATACAATTAGGTTAAAATAGTGCACTTATATTCTATCTTTCCATGACACATACCACATAAATCAACACAACGTTATGCATTAAGTCGAACTCGGTACGTACGCGTGATTTTTCTGAGTGAAATAAAACAGAAAAGTTTATAAAAATTCATGCGATAAACAAGGCAATTAAATGTATATATTTATGTATTTCTATAGCATTCAATAAAAGCTAGATGTTTTATTAGAAAATTCAACATTTAAGGGGTAAATGTACAACTTTATTTAATTCGTTTAATTGACAGGTCACACACATTGATTTGCTTGCGAATTTATATAAGAAATCGGTTTGCTGGTCTAGGTTTTCCCACACATGATGCCTTATTAAATTTGGACATGCGGTTTAAATTGGATTCCTAAGCACTCCCTTGATGGATATCAATCCATGAGCTGTTGAAACGAAGGCACGAGTACTTGTCTAGTCAACTAGCTCCTCCGAATGTCAAAAGCATACATAGAATTTAATTTTAAACTAGTGTAAAAATAAAAACTAATTTCATAATATACTAACGTTGTTTTCTTCATATTTTTAAGTTTTTGATTTTGTTACTTCTAAATGTATTTTTATTCTGAACATAATTTTATTCTGAATATATTCTATTTTATTCTGATATTTTTTTCTGAACATATTTAGCATTCCAGGAAAATCATATGTTAATGTCAAGAATACAGCTTATCTTACATAAATATCTACCTTCTTATAAAATCATTTTGATAAAATTGAAAATATTTAATTTGCTGTGAAGCACGGAAATTAAAATATACACAAATTAAGGAAAAAATCAATCACCTGAAACATATATAAACATAACTAAATATGTAACGTAAAAATAAAAATAGGCTCAATTAAATCCAAAATGCAAAGCATAATTGGTGTATTTTATCAAAACACTTCCTGCAAAATTTAATACCTGATACATTTTCGCTCCAAAAACTTTCGTATTTATTATTGGCAAATATATTTAAAACTATTTTCGCACTCTTAGCTATTTACTTAATAATTATTTTTCACCTTGTAATTACTTATAGTAAAGGTGTTTAAAGCGTAGAATTTTTTTCAGAACACAAACTTTTGAAGTAAAATATGTCTGATTTCAAACAAATTTTGTCATTAAATGCTTTCTTACAATAATATCAAAAATTATTGAAAGTATCATTGAATTTTATCAATTATAATTATTTTTCGATAAGCATTATTGGGTCCGTTAAGAATTTTATATTCTGCAGAGAAATTAAAAATAAGTATAATAAATATGAAATACAAATATTTATATGTACATATAATAATGCAATACACACACAAATATGTATAGATATATAGATAGTTAGATATACTGTTGTATACTTAACAGTAAGTCTAAAATGTCTAATACTTCAATTCTAATTGAGTCACACACACAATAAATTTGCTGTTAAAATGACAATATATCATTCACACAGCTTTCAGCACAATTCTTGTATGAAAGAAAACATCAAGCCATAAAATCTTATGTTGCTTGAATTAAACACTTCCTGTTTGTTTTTCATAACTTAGTTCTTTTTTTAGAAAAAAAGAAAATGATTTTTATCAACGTTTTTCCCACAGCACATTCTTGTTCGTAATCATAATTCTTTCATAATCGCATTAGAATATTCCTTATAGCTTTATATTCCTTGATTATTTTTCATTAGCATTTAAAAAATAAATCGCGAAATTCAAGAAACAAAAATGAAACAAATTTTAATCACAAGATTAATATAATTTTGATAACTGGTTTAGGATAAAAATACCATATTGATTGCAAATTATCATATTGATTGAAATAAATATGATCAATTAAACTGTTTTTATCCGTTTGTGAATTAAATTTGAACCTGCTTGCTGTTGTTGCTTATCACCCATCGTTTCACATCTTCATGTCTAGACAAGGTCCAAGAGATTATTAACCCTCAAAGAGTCCAAACACAATTTTAACCTGTTTTTTTTTATGCAAAAATCCAGAGTAGTCGTTCTTAAAAATACTTATTAATACAAAACTTCGATGATTAATGGATAACATTTAATTATTCAAATGATTTACATCATTGTGAATTTCCTAATTTTTAATAATAAAAATGTTTTAATTATATTTAATTTCCCAATAAAAATATAATCTGATTCAATAAATCAAATTATTTAATATTGTATTCCTATTAGAAAGCATCGCCCCTTTCGCAAAAAATACTCAGAATGAAGAATACATTAACCGTGAAAGTATTGAAGAGGAGACCTAAATGTACTACTGAAATAACTTTAGTGATTCATGCTCATTCAATTAAATGAAAATTAATTTTAAGCCCATCACATTGATTTTACATGTAAATAGAGTAAGTAAAAAACGTCTTTATTTATATTATGTATTGAATGTAGTGTAATATCTTCTGTAATACTTTACACCTCTCTTACAATCACTTTCTTTTCAACCCTCTTTTTTTTCTTTTTGATGATCCAGCTTCTGCATTTATATAACATTAGCAATAAATACTATAATTATATTATATAGAGATAATTTATTTGGAGTGTTTTTCCGTATAGAATATATATATATATATATATATATATATATATATATATATATATATATATATATATATATATATATATATATATATATATATATATATACATATACATATATATGTATATATATATATATATATATATATATATTATATATGTGTGTGTGTATACAGAGAGAGAGAAAAATAGAGTATATATTTGCAAATATACATATACACAATTACATGTAGTTGACAGTATTTTAAAACATGGTTGAAGTGTTAGCTCAACATAGATCAATTTGACTTTTAGCGCAACCAAGTCCAACATCGGATGTGGTTATTTGTAAAGGCTTAGAATACTTTTAAACTATATATCCCAGCAGAATTAGCTATTTCCTGCAAAAAGTTATGAATAGAACCCAGTAACCCATTTCTACCAACTTTTAGAAAATGGGTGGAGTCCTTTGAACCGTCAGACATGGAATACCGAGAAAGAGAGACTCCCTGTTTTCTCATAGTTATGTAATTCGCTTTTTATAAGAAAAGAATTAATAAATAAGCAGATTATTTGGCAATTTTTTCAGTAGTTATTCTCCTTGATGTACTTCTGAAAAATATAATTGCTATTTATTTCATAAAAAAATTTACACTCGTCAAGGAGACATATTTTCAGTGAAATACTAAATTCGTGCTTCCGTTTCCCCCTCATACACTTGTTTTCTAGAGAAACCTTGACAGTGCGCATAAGGAACACTGTCAAAATAATTTACTTTTTTAATTTTAATTCAATATTTTCTTTGTATTTAACACGAAATAAAGTTTTAAGCTAATTACAGATTGGAAGAATGTTCTATTACAACTTACATATCGATGCAATCATCATAAATTTTTGTAAACTATTTTATGATTCACAAACAGGATATTGGCTTAATATTATTCTATAAAAAATACGCACAAATCCTGTTGTGTACACAAATAATATACCTTTTAAATATATCTAATTATATTTTCACTAGACATTCTCTGAATTTTGATAAATTATTCGGTGGTTGTGCTGATTAAAAAATCAGATGCATCTTTTAGTTAATGTAAAAATGTATAATATCGTAATCAATTCTTAAATGATAGCGAGATCATATGTAATTTCATTTCAAAATATATCAGAACATTTAAGGCAATCAATGACACTTTCTATGATTTATTTTTGACAAACTTTATTCATTGTAGCAACTTATATAAAATACTATCATAAGAGTGAGTCTAATGTGACACCATGTAGAGGGTAAAGAACTAAAAAAAATTCCATTAATTATTACATCACCTGAGAATAAAATACTATTTTTAAATTCCTTTTTTTATGCAGAAACACAAGTTTCTTTTGTAAAAATAAAATACTGTGAAACGATTTCCGGACAAGTGTTTATTTGTAATTGATTGCTATAGCATCTAAGGAAAAGAAAACTTGATTCTTACCTTTTCAAAAGGGTTGAATATCCGCTAAATAAATTAAAATTATTTCTCGCATCATGGGAATTGTTGCTAAGCAATTGTCTTTAGTTTTTAATAATTCTAATACATTGTTGAAGAATAATCAATGCTAACATATATTTCTTAAAGTTAATCGAAACAAATGCTACCGAATTAATAATCCACGTTCTTTCGTTTCATCCATACCTTATTACAAAGATTCTCTTCAGATAAGTACAATGCAGAAAAGTTTCTACTCTGATTTCTTTGATGGGTGGCATTCTATTTGATTGTTACTTGGGAAAAGCAAAAGTGAATGTGTAGATAGTTTTTTCTATCCATTGTAATTCTTCATCTCCAAAATGAAAATATTTCTCAGCTGTTTTGGTAGTCATATGAGGGAGACGATTCCCTATGATTTCTGGCGGCGTTATGTTGAAAAAATGGTAAGAACTCGAATCTTCTTAATTATTACTTGGAGTTCAGATGGAAGTAATTATTGTATTACCTCATATAACCTTAGTATTTTGTTGTGTCTTTTCTGAAATCAATTCAACGCATTTTAATATCTGTCAACGATTTGCTTTAAGCGTTCTTAATACTAGTTTTGTATTTATATAAAAGCAATTATGAAATAAAGCAATTAATTTTATGCGCATATTCTATATTTAAATAAAAGTAGCTTTTGCTTAAAATAAGTGTTTAAGCACAAATTATTTTTAGCAACGATTATAGGATAATTTGGTATTTAAATGTAAATTTATGTAACTCTTGTAATTATTGATTGAAAATTGAAAAATTTACCTAAAACTAAGTAAGCATTAAGTCAACGTCCACAAAAAATTTAGATTTAAAGCCGTAGATTGGCATTTTTTGAAATTTAAGGTTACTATATTATGAAACCAAAATGTTAAGTTCCGAAAATGTTTAATTTAACCGAAAAATAAGTAACATTTTTAACCTGAATCAAAAGTGTAAATTAGTAAAGAAATCTAACTAATGATTAAGCTATACATACGCAGTTTTAATAGAGAATAACATAATTCCAGAATGGCAAGGAGGACGCAAGCTCCAAACGCAATCATCTTTATTGCAAAATGGAAAGCCATTGAATATCTCTGATTGTGACATGCTTAATACATCCACCATTTGGGTGAGGTGACGTTATCACTTGACGACTGTCAACAAATTGACTTCTTTGGTATTTCACTCTATCACTTTTTGACTCATGATTGCAGATATTTTTAAGATTAAAAGTATACTATGACTAGTATTGATTATATTGCCAACACTGAAAAATGCTATTTGTAAACATGTGATTGTTGTAACCCAAGACATGCTGTTTAATGAAATAAATGATATCGCGCCTCACTCACATATACGCACATGGATAAAGGGCAAAATATTTTACATATGCCGGTATACTGATAATTCATAAGAAAATTTCAACTTGTAAATAATTTGTAAGCTATATAAATTATAACTTATTATTTTTCTACAACAAAGTAGTTTTTTTTCAACGCAAAATGTGTTTTTTTCTTATTCGACGTATGCAGACTACACCATTTTATCTTTATTCCCCTTCAATTTGTTTTTTAGAATTTTTCCTGATTAATGGATCTCATTGACCAGAAAAAAACCGTCGCTCTGTATCTATTCATCTGCCTCTCAAACTTTCTTACAAATACAAACAAATTGTAAGACTCCTAGAAGCATACAAAAGACAGCAGGTAGAATAAGAGTCATTAGGGCTTTTACCTTAAATCAAATATTTTTAAGTATTCAAAAACTCTGAGTTAGAATATCACCAATTTTTTTTTTTAATTTTAGGAAAAACCATTAATGTAACACATTTAGTCGTTTTATATTTACTCCCTAATGTAAGTTTACAAACGTTAAATGCATGACACTAAGAACTGATTTTTAAATTTAAGGAGCACTAACCAGCATCCAGTAATTTACAAAAACCACATGTTGATGCCTACCTGCACTTACCACGTATTTTTTCACATCATAACTTGGCACTGACTCAGATTCAACATAAAATAAAAATTGAAAGAAAATCAATCTTTATTAAATGATTAATACACAGACTTAGACACACACACACACGCATATATATATATATATATATATATATATATATATATATATATATATATATATATATATATATATATATATATATATATATATATATATATATATATATATATATATATATATATATATATATATATATATATATACATAGATAGATATAGATTTAAATAGATAGATAGACAGACAGACAGATTATTCTTAACACTTAATAATTTATAGAATATTTTGTAAACTTCCTGAACTTAGTTTTTAGTTCTTATCAGAATATTTTATTTCTACTCTGAAATTAATTTTAAACATTAAAAAAAAACTTTTGTTAGTTTTTTATTCTGCTCAAGCTTCTAGAATGGATTCAAAAGATTAAAAGTAATAGAAATTTTTACTGGATTTTAGATTATATTCTGTTATTTCTGTTAATAAAGTTTCCGTGAATATTCCCTTCTGTATGAAACTTTATTTTATTTAAATTCTAAAATATGACTTCCCTCTCCAATATGTCAGAAATAAAATATTGCACACCAAAGCCATTATAGCTCAGCCTCAAAATATTATAATTCAGTTATAAACCTAAACTCGGAAAAATCTAATAGCTTAATTACATAAAAAATCATTTATTTCCACGAGAATATTGAGCATTTTCCTGTAACAACTACCTCATCTGAATACATATTTTTCTATAACTCAAAAACTTGTATTAATTTTCCAGTACGTTAGAAATCCAATACCTTATAAAATCCAATTATTATTAAAATTCAAAATAATGAATAATCAGCTATAATCTAAAAAATTTAATAATATAAAGTTTAAAAAATTTAGTTTCGTAATAAAACAATTAACTAATAATAATCAGTTTGTTTATTATTTCTAGTAAAATCATTTTTAAAATAAAACATATAACTTTCCAAAATAATTTAAGAATTCGATAATTTAATTTAAATATTTTTGAGTAAATTACTTAAAACATCTATTATTTTTAATAATAAATATACATATACTGGTTTAAATACAAAACAATTAAAAGAATTGTGAAATTTTCCAATTTATAAATTTGTCCCACAACATTCGAAGATTTTGTGCTCTTGGTAAGAATGGTGAAAATTAAGAGTTATCCAATCATGAAAGAAAGAAAATTTATTTTCAAAGGAGATAATTGTTCTATTAAAATAAAGAAAATAATATAAAAATTTCTAATCAACAATTTTTAAAGGGAAGAAGAAAATTCTGTTTAATACAATACAGTTTTCTATACCCGAGTAAGAAAAGATGTATTTGCAAATCTGCATGTACTAACTATCTACTAAGTTCTACAAAATAATGTAATGAGTATAATACTAAGAAGCTTATTCAGGCGAAATTTTTAAATATTTGTCAAAAAACAGTGTATAACAAAATTACAAGTCCATAAATTACATTTATTCAGCAAAACTGATTTAGCATAATTTGCAACAAATGTACAAAAAATGCATTTGAACTACAGCCAGGGAATCATGATCTAAAATAGTTGATAGACAGAAATAATTTGACGAAAAGATAATAGAATTTTTAGAAAAAAAATAAATACTACTGATATGATTTAAGTAAAACAAAAATAATAATAATAGTCTGCCGACACCAATTAGAGGGAGGCTCTGTGAGGACCTAGAAGTGCTCTCTTTACAAGGATGTGGGTTTAATTTCATCTATTTCAATTTCACACGCATACCAGCAAATCATTTTTTACCAAATGCTGAATTTCTCTGATAAGAGAAAATTATAAATATAATCAAGAAAATAAACATACCCATTCGAGTCAAAACAAAAAAGGTAATAGAACGTAAGAAACTACTGATTAAAATACTAATGAAGAAGGTATGTGGTTACATATTAAAATGATTTACGCTAATAAAAGACAATACGGATAAAACTGTAATCTGTTATCAAAGATAAATGGTATACAACAAACCTCTTCTTTAATTAAAACCTAGTTTCATTCCTGAAATCAAGAATATATGAAATACATCGAAGAAACAGCACCTTCAAAAGCTTCTAAGATTTGCATTTTTTCTTATATGATATTTTATGTGTAGCTCCTAAAATTTTTATTTAAGCTTAAAGATTGATCTATGTGTTTTATAGTGATTTTCGATTTTAAAATATTTACAAAAGAATTTTACAACTCTTATTTGTACTTAAACTGTCAATAAATATCACTCAAGTGACATTTTAATCCTCAGTGAAAAATTGTTTCCTCAGTGAATATATATATATATATATATATATATATATATATATATATATATATATATATATATATATATGTATATATAGTATATACATATATACACATACATATATATATATTAGGTCTCCGAAAGTTCTGTCCGCTCCAGTTACAATCAGTTTCAACAAGTAATCAGCTCAACAAACCATTTCCGACCCTATTCGGAAACTAGGGTTTGTGTGGAAGTATTCGAGATGGGTGCCACACAAGTTAAGTGAGAAGAATTTGAATGATCGAATCATCATATGCACATCTCTGCTTGCACGCAACAAAATCGAACCATTTTTGGACCGGATCATAACTGGGGATGAAAAGTGGATTACCTATGAAACCATCATAAGAAAAAGGGCATACTGTGAACCCGGAAAACCTGCCCCCTCTACCTCTAAACCGAAGTTGAACCTGAACAAGAGAATGTTGTGTATAGGGTGGGACATTCGAGGACCAATACATTTTGAGCAGTTGAAACCAAACGAAAGGCTAAATTCGGAGAGGTACTGTCAGCAATTGGATAAATTAAAAACACCACTCCAAGAAAAGAGGCCGGCGATGTTCAATAGGAAGGACATCATACTGCTTCATGACAATGCCAGGCCACATGCTGCTTTGGGGATTCGTCAGAAAGTCACAGAGCTAGGCTGGGAAGTTCTGTCGCGTCCACCATACACCCTGGACCTGGCACCATCTGATTATCACTTGTTTCTGTCCTTACAAAATTTCTTGCTGGGCAAACAACTCAAGAACGAAGAAGATATCAGATAAGCACTGGTTCAATATTTGGCCTCTAGAGATAAGACATTTTTTTAAAAATGGGATATACAAATTGCCATCACGCTGGCAAGAAGTCATAAATATATAATGATGGCAATTATATTATTCTATAAAGTTTATCCAAAGTATGAAAAAATGAATTCCTTTGTTTCATTCTAAAATGGACAGAACTTTCCGGTGGACCTAATATATATATATATATATATATATATATATATATATATATATATATATATATATATATATATATATATATATATATATATATATATATATATATATATATATATATATATATATATATATACATATATTATGACTAAAAGCATTTAAAAAGAAAGAGATTTGTTGCATACTTTCAATGGACGTTTCGGAGATTTTTAAAACACGCAACTATGCAATAAACATTAATAAAAGCAGAAAATAACTTTAGTTCTAACGCTTCAAGTTGACTAGATCAAAAGCAAAACAAAGTATTTTTTAATTAGATACCAACTCATAGATTTAAACTGAAAATTTTTCCTACGATTGGAGAAAAAATACTCCAGTAAAAAATTTAATCAAAATGTTGCTGTAAATTTTTTTCGCTTACAAAATCAGCATGAAAATTTAAACATTCTTTAACTTCTCACTTAGATAAAAATGTTTGCTGTTTTCTAGAATCTCTTTTCCTTTTAATGTATTTTTAATTAAAATTTTCTATATATATATTTGGTTTACATTTTGATAAGAAAAATAAAAACGATTACGAATAAAATTTTACCTAAAGATTTTAAGAAATTTTAATCAATGTCATTTATTTAAATTTTTGTGGAATATTATAAACTGAAATGTTTAAACAGCCGCACAAATTTTATAAACTATGAGACTACACACATACACAATTAAAAATGTTTTTGTTTTAACTTTAAAAATATTGGAATGAGACAATCAAATTGCCTATGAAGAGTTTCATTCGTTTTGATTAAAATATAAAGCTATAACATAAAAATAGTTATGCTATTCACAATTTTTTTTTCTCCTCTGGAGCATATTTCTCAGTATCTCAAATAGAAAATTTTGTGCACATTGCTTAACAGTTAAAGTGTCGAAATATTTTTTTAACTTTTTTAGCTCTCGTGTGACTTTAAAAGATACTCAGGCTGAGTAAAAGCTTGAAATTCTGTAATGATTTATACCATTTTTTTATTCTTCTGTGGAGAAAGTATACTATAGCTTAAATCAATCATTTTGTAGCTTTTCGCTATTGAGAAAGAATTAATTATTAAAATTTTCTCAAGCTTTAAACATTAAAAACTGAATATTACACTGATGACATTACTTTTGTATGGTGCATACTTTCTGAATTCATTATCAATTAACCCCATTTTAAGCAAAATTAAAATAAAAGCGCATGAAAATAATTTTAGTGGGTACCACACAAGTCTGTAAACATTGTAAAGAGTAAGATTACAAATCTATTATAAAAAAGTCACTTTCTAGTTTATAAAATCAATCTGAGATAAAAATGTATTTATTTTCAAATGTTTTCCCAACAGAAACAACATATATTTTACTAACGGCTAACATGTGATTCATAATTATCTGTAGATGCGTGTGTGTGTGTTTATTTACATATTTTACATTAAATGAATCCTTAATCATTCTGGATTAATTAGTAATTATGAGAGGATATATTTTTTAAAAAAAACAAATATTAATTTCATTATTTTTGGTGACAATTCCAAAATAAAGAGAATGTAAATTATTTCTGACTTGCAATCTAATGTTTATTAAATATAGGGTTACATTTTTAGGGAGAAATTTTACTTTCATTTAAATTTCCTCTGTGTATAATGTAGCTTTAAGCAGATTGTTTTCATAAAGTAGTACACAAAATTCCTCTCCCCTTTAAAGGCATTCTCTCCACGAAAGCCACACATTAAACGGGGGAGATCCCCTTTCTCCTCTCACTATTCAAAATCTCCCTTGATTACCGCTTCCCAGAAAAGCAAGAACCGAATTATTGAATTTCCTTTTTGGAAAAAAAAAATCTATCTCCTCCCCCTAGCGCATACATATCGCCATTTGGAAGTGGCGGTCTACTGAAAAGTCTATGATTAATGAGAGTTCCAGAGAGTTATTCGTAATTAAATCGGAGTGCGAAACAGTCACGTGACAACAGAGATTCTTAAACTGCCACAACAGAAAATAGAGGATAACAATACGGGGAAAAGATGCAAACAGTGCTTATTTTTAAGAAAAGACACAATTATTCAGATATAGAAACCTTCACAAACAGTAAACTATGAATGAATATTTTATAACGTCTAGAGCAGATACAAATGAATTAGCCAGAAAAGTCACTTCTACGTTGCACCAGCTTTCCTATTTATTCGGGACACGGTGTAAAACCACAAAGTTGGGTAACGGAAGCTTTGGGGGTGACCAACTTTTTTTAACACTTTCTTATTCAATTTATTTTTTCTGGTGAAGGATTTTATCTAATGTCTTCCAGCCCTTTCGACAGGTGAAACAAATTTACTGAATGCAAATAAATTACAAATGCAATTTCATTCGCGGTAACGATCTGCATTCAAAATTAGACCTTTCTTTAGAAAATGTTCCCTTCAAGAAAACGAAATTGAATTCTTTTGTGCTTTAAAGCCTTTTTAAGATATTCTAAGGATACAAAATAAGAATATCTTTCAGTAAAATTGCAATTCGTGTCTGTTGCAAAAATAATATTCATTATGACAAATCTAAATAATATTCCTTTTCAAATTCACCACAATGTATTAAATTCTCTTGTGAGATTTAAATACGAAAAATGTGTGTATTTATTTTTTTGTTATTTGACAATGTGTTATTATGATAATCGGCTAATACTGAAAACTTAGTTATCCATTAACTGTTCTTAATCATTTGAATGCAATTCTTGCTTTTAAACTATATTCCCAATTTAAAAAAAAAAACATGAATGCTAAATAGAATGAAAACGTGAATTAAACTGACTAATCAAATAAAAAAGCAAATATTAAAGAAAAATAGAGGATAACAATTGAAAAATTTAATAATTGAAAGTTTATTTCTCAATCATTTAGAGATATGCAAAAAGTGATCGTCAAAATATCAACCAAAACTCTACCTGAAAAATTTATTACAGCTTAATCACGTGTGGGAATTTTAGCTGAACTTCGACTAAGAAAAGAAATTCATATTTAGAAATACAATATAAATTAAATATACATTATAAGTGTGTACTGAAATATTCATTAAAAACTTAGATTTGTTATGCGTTCTTTATCTATTACAATATTTCACAACTTATATAAGCACATAGTTGTTGGCAATTTAGGATACTAGATCAATGTTCTTTACAATAATGAGTCATTTCATTGTACAAAATTATTTTCAACATTTTTTATTTCAGAGATATAAAGAGTTTTGGAGAATATTACGAAAAGAAATAGCTGAGTTGCTTTTATTTTTATCTGCCTCAAACACATATTTGCACCCTTAAAAATTATTTAACACCCGCAAGTGACTTTCTCTCGTGGAATAATATTATTCTTGAATCATTCACTATTATGCACACACAGTGCTACTAATATTATATATATATATATATATATATATATATATATATATATATATATATATATATATATATATATATATATATATATATATATATATATATATATATATATATATATATATATATATATATATATATATATATATATATATATATATATATATATATATTATATATATATGTGTGTGTATATATATATATATATATATATATATATATATATATATATATATATATATATATATATATATATATATATATATATATATATATATATATATATATATATATATATATATATATATATAGGTGTCCCAAAACGACTTTGATTTTCGCCTTTCTTTCGTAAACTACGGTTCGTACAGGAACGCATCTTTGGGCAGTTTTTATGTACTCCCAACGAGAAATCTAGCTGTGAAGAGTTTATGCGGTCGTTTTGGAACACCCTGTATATGTGATTAATTCAATAGATAATTTGAATTTTTTAATAAAAGGAAAATTTACAATATCAGCCAAATAATGTTATTCTACACGTTGCTTAATTTGTTTGCCATATTTTCCTGTTTTTCCTTATCTTTTGAATACATTCTGTTCTGAACGGTTTTTCTTATATTTAATAAGATTTAAACTGTGAGTTCCGCTTATTTAGTGTTTTATGACACGTAAACTCTATTTTTTTTAAAAAAATTGTTACTTGAATTTCAGTATTTCTGAAGTTTAAGTTATTTCCATTTAAATTCTATATTAAATTTACAAATTCATATGAAATAGTTATTTTTTTGTAAAAGCATATAAAATATACTTTTTAGTCAATTATATTTCAGTGAATTATAAATTGCATATTGACAGTTACTGAAATTTTTGAATACTCAATACGAGAACATTTCTAAATTCTTGGTATGAATATTTGGATTTTCCATTTCACTTTCGTTTTAATCGAGTGTATTCTGGTTTACAGTAAATTCCTGTTTATAATTTTGTGAAGAAAAACAAGCGGGGTATATGTTTAACACATTCATTCAATAGAGATATTTTGAATACATTCTTTTAAAAAAAATAGAAAAAATGTATACTTTTAATTATAAAAAAATAGTATTGATTGATTTTATATGGTTTATGAATATACTTTCTAAATGATTTCTACATTTAAGTATGATTATAAATACAAATCATTTGGAAAAATAATAATTTATAATGTTATTATTTTTGTATAATATCTCAAAATTCAAAATCCTATTTTTGAATAAAAGGAGACAATGTAACAATTTATCATTTGAGAATCTTAGAAATGATTGCATTCATGTTTTCTTTACTATTCAATATATATTTCTTAGATGCTAAAAAGAAACGAATAGTTTTTTGTTACATAATTCGCTAAATTTTCTATTTAAGCATTCATTTGCATCCAACCTGATTTAAAATTTCCCTCACTACTTTAATTTAACTTCGAAAACAGCAGAAATCGGGAAAAACTGGGCCTTCTCTTCGTGTCGTCATTCCAGAGATGCAAATAATTAAAAAACCTCTCGAGAATCAAGAGCAGAAGAAACATTGTGTTTTCCCAACGACAAACTAACTGAGGAAATCTTCATTGATGTCCTTAATACAATTCGCTGAGTCAAAGACCGACTTGGGCATTGTTAAAAAAATAAGTTAAAAAACAGGAATTTAGGGTGGAAGAAAAAAAGCAGACCAAAAAAAGTGAAGCCACAAAGAGTTTATCAGGTCTTTTCTCCTTGCCGTCAGTTAGCGATGTTCGAATGTAACTTTATAGAGAGTAAAATCACGAGAGAATCTAAAACTTTGGCACGTCTCGCTCTCTCCCGGACTTAACGAGGAAAGAGCGACGTCAACCCAAGCAGTGAGTGGGGGTGAGGAACTAACAACCTTTCAATACAGGTGACGTCTCGCATTACAAACGATCTGGCCCCACAGAATCTGAAATTGGCTCGCTTGTATATTTTTTAGACGGTTCGCACGTGGGCCGAGTGTTTGTTGTGGAGGAAGAGTTCGCAAAAATTGGACGAAATGGAAGCCCTGAGGGATTAATTTATTCCTTTCCTTTATTTCCTTCTTTCTTGAATACTATTTCTAACACTGTGCGATGTATGAATCCAAGTCTATCAAACTAAGTTTATTCTTCCTTTTACCTTCTGCAACGAATTTTCTCTCCTTTTGGAATCAATACAAACTGCATTTTGCTACTTTAAAACATAAAATCTGTTGAAATGCATGTAGAATTTTTCCTGGTTTTTGGAACATTTTAGTCAGTAGACAGAACACAAATGAACATTTTTAATTATGAAAAACTCATATTTAAGAATGTTCCATAAGAATATTAGTTATTTTCAGTGTAAATGACATATACCCAGTTAACTTAATGAATTATAAGGAATATATTCAGTCTATGTGTAATAATAATCCTTCAACGGTCGTAGACATTAAAATTATTGGTGTAATAAAACAAATGCAGACATTTATTCATGGCTTAGTAAAACAATTTTTCTAAATATCAAGCAATATCAAACATGCCTGTTCATAACATCAAACATTTATACAATCATGGTAGTTAAATATGTTTAAATGTTAATCATTTTGGAAAAATGTCAAAAATTTCCTATATAAAATTTATAGAAATAATAAAATAGTAGGACACAGAATCATAATATAATAACTTTTTTTCTTTCTTGCCTACTTACTAAAATAACTAAACCATTTTTATAATTCATTGATTTAAATAAATTTTGATGAATATTGTTTTCCATGATGCTTACTTTTCTTGTTCAGCCATCATTGTTATAATTAATTTTGTCGTAAAGCATTTATGTAATTTGCAGCTATGATTCTATATAAATAATTTAATATTAAGATAATATAAAATGTATATTAAATGTGAAATATTTACTTACTGTTTCATTGTCCATTCGTTCTAAGAATTTATAACACACGTAGAAATTAATAATAGAAAAGTAATTTTTATGTCTAAACATCTTTCTATAATATTATAATCACAAAATATTTTCTATAATATTTCTTTCTTAATCTTGATCTATTTAATGACTAATCATGTTAAAAATAATTTATGTGTCAAAGAACATTTTATCCACCTTCAGTACTATTGCAAATTCATTATTCGTCGAATTAACCGAGGCATATTATTTGATCATTTTACAAGCGAGGGAGGAAAAAACCAATGGAAAGTTTAGTTATAAAACGATGGAAACTAAATATTTTACACTTTTGACAAGATAAACTCTTTCATCGGGAATATGGGAAAACGAATTCGCGAGGGAGTCTAGTTTCGTTTTCAATGTGACGCAAAGGCATTCGCTCATCAATTAATCATGACGTCCGACTGGCCAGCACCACAACCAGTGGCTTTCGGGTACCAAAGAATGCTGCCATCATTTGTCATAGAAACAAAGTGAAATGGAATGGTTTGTTTTCGAAACCATTACGGAATGAGGGAAATGGTTCAATAAGTCATTACTTTTATGTCTCACTCGAAAAAATGTAATTGTAGCTTTATTAGCTTCGGTTTCGTTTGACTTTTATCTTGAATTGAGCTGTGCTTATGTTTTCTTGAGTGACATTTTGTCACGTGGCTTGAATCCATTATAATTGTTTTAGGCTGTTTTAATACGTTCATTACAAGTCATTGGTCTACGACTGAAAGGTGCTTATACTGTTAGTCTAGACCGCACTAAATATAGTTCACCAGCCATAAACCTCAGTGCTACATACATATGTTGTTTTCATAAAGTTAATTATTTTAATTGTATAATGTTCTGTTATGATTAACCTTATGATGTGTATTAACTGTAGAAATTTTCATAAATTTACTGTCCCTTTATTCATATTTAACTTTTAAACAATTTCTGTCTCCTATCATTATTTATTCGTTGTCATAAAAGCATCTGTACGTTAAGTTTACATCTTAACAAAGTAATAGAAACGAAGTAATACTAACGATGTATAACTAAACGAAGTAATAGAATTTTACAATCCATATTCTGATGAAACTTTTTCTACTGTTCCATTACAAAAGTTGTGCATATTAATTACATGATTTCATTTATTACGTGACAATTTAAAAAGATAGATTATCCCTCTCATATTCCGGCAAAAAATGATGATATCAAAACCTTTTCACTCTGTAAGTTAAATAATTTTCCTAAGCACTTTTGCGAAGCAAAATTTTTTCACCCATATGATAATCTGATGATTTTTGGCTTGAAATTTCAAGGCTTAAAATATCGTATTATGGGCATTCACATGACACTATCAAATGTCATCATCCACAGAACTAACTTGGTTGTCTGCAATCATTTGCGTCAGTATCAATATGAATACCCAAACCATTTTCTTGAGTAACTGTATTCAAAACAAATAAAATAAGCATGGTGAATTTTTCACTATGCATGTATTTGCTGTTATTGTAGAATGCATTTCTTTATAAAAGAATTTGAATTCTAACTTCATTTAAAGGATAAAACTTTTGTCAGATTATAAATCATCCTGTTAAAATTTACTTTAATTTTTGAAAGCTTCAAATTTACAAATAATTGTAACATCTCGAACGCATTATTTATTGACATTTACGTAAACATTTTGTTTTTGAAAGTATAAATTAAGATACAAAGAAATTTATATCAAAAATGAATATTTTTCACACTCAAGAAGGTTTATAAATTCTGATGAAGCAAATGCACTCCTACATTATTCAGTAGATCAATAAATTATTTAAATAATATGCATTGTGTCCTGAAACAGATATAGTTTATAATTTTAATTAATTATGAATTGAAGAATGTCTTTCTTAAATAACATTTTTAATTACTATATATAGTTAGCAGTTGTTCTTCTAATAGTTGACGTTAATTAAAATATCGCATATGGTATAAACAAGCACTACTTTAAGTATTTACTTTAACAAGACAGGAGAATTTCTCATTAAGATCAAGTTTGGTAAAAAAAGAAGAATGTATTGCTCAATTTCCTCTTGTTAACAACCTTATCTAAAATACTTTGGCAAAGCAAAGCTATCCGTACCATTTGAAACTGTTTCAAGGACTGGGAGGGAGGGCGACTCGAAGGCCTGGTGTTAATAGGAGCGTATCCAGGCAACCTCTGCAGAGTAATCGTATTATTGTGATCCCTTTCCATTGCAATCCGTTTCCTAGTTTCAGATCATGGTCACACTGTTTAATAGTCCGGGTGCGTTTGTCCATGTATCCATGTCACTATCACACTGCGAAATCTCATGATGTGACGTCTCGTGGTTTTAATTACAACTGCCGCCCACCCCATTCCCCTGGTAATGCCTCGAGTGCGCCTGTTTTAAGCCGCTTTCTAGAATGAAGGCTTTACCAAGCTTTAAAAATAATTGGATAGAATGCTGTCGGGATAAAATAGTTATTTTTATATGAAACGTTTTACATATAGACGCATTAATGGTTTTAGCTAAAGTAAATATCAAATCACAAGAATGGTAAAGCCAACAACAGGGATTATAATTTAAAAAGGATCTTTTTCAAATTTTTGTTTGTCGGATTTGTATTTGATTCACTACATTCAATATTAATACATTTTCTACAAAAAGGGGTACTTAAATAGGTACGTATGCAAATTGAAGGAAACAAATAAATAATATGTAGTAAAAGAAATCGAATAATATGTAAAATAACAAGTTTAATTTATAAGAACCCACTTAAAACTTTACACGATTCCTTTGCATTTTGCAGAATTATCCCTAAATTCGGAAAATTGAATTCTTTAATTGACTTTCATTTGATTTCTCATTTAGTTTTTTACTCTAACCATAAAAGTACATTTAATTTTTTCACACACTAAAGAATGAAATAGAAAATTAAAAATTGAATGCAATGATAATCACAAATTTTAATTCATATTTTTTGTGTAATATTGACCAGAAAATATTTTATAAATATAATTACAAGCTGCTAATATCTTCTTCTCTTGCCATGTCTTAATGTCCTTGAATTGAAATACTTGTCATTCATATTTTTTTTAAGAAAGTCAAATATTTTTTAAATCTTAAAATTTTGTACAAGAATCTCATAAACAAATATTTTTCAAACGCTGTCTACATTTTTTCAAACATTTCGGAACTAAATCTTGAAAAGTACTGATTTTTCTAGCATTAATACAGAAATAATATTTGCATAAAACTGCAGTAAATTAAGCAATTTCAATTTTGAAATAATGCAGACTAGTTTTTTTTATTTTCTTTAAAAACATTTTTGAAATTTTTATCAAAATTAATATATTTATTTTTTATTTGTCATGGTATTTAAATCATATTTAAAGCAAAATATTTTAAGAAAAGGACAAATTCTTATTTCTTCTTCTTAAAATATTTTAGTTAATTTAGTGTAAAAAAGAAGAATTTTTTTCTTCTCTCATTTTTCTTACACAATGGGTTTTGAAAAGATAGATTCAAAACCCTTACATGCTTCAGGCTCAGATTTGAAGAAGTGAAGTGTAATGAAGCTCTGAGAAAAAAATGAAGAGCACTTTTAACATTATCAACAATATTACCATCCATATAATATGAGCAAAAGCATTCTATCTTCTAACTTATAAAAAATCTGAATGCAAGTAATTGCTCAAGATTAATATTCAGATCAGTAACTGATCTATAACTGCGTCAAAAATCCAAAATAATTATATTTTAAAAAGTATAAATTAATGTCTATAATTCTTCCCTTGTAATTTCTGAACAGTTATAAATCCATATATTGTATTCATTTGTGGAACTTTAACGTATGAATTGTAGAGTCACATTTAATTTTGCAAACAAATATATTTATTTATTTCCTTAAAAAACTGTGTTTCAAGAGAACGAACAATTTAATACTTTTCAGCTATCCCTAAAAATCTTTTTATAGGATATTAAAAATGACTTTTATAATTTTCCTCGACACAGAATATAATAATTTTCATTTTTGCATTTTTATTACTAATAACTAAATTTAGAATGCTATTCATATAATAGTACTTAAGAGTTTAATACTCACTGTATTTTAAGTAGACAAAGATGCTTCAGGAGAAGATTACACACTGTTGTATTTACACTGGAGACAATTATCTGTGTGTTGAATGTTTCTTCTTAATTTCTGTAAAATTAAAATTTCCCTCTAGTTGCTTACTTTGTGTAACACATGAATAAGTCGGGAAAGAATGCTTAAATTAAAATATATCTGTACATTAATAAAATAATTATTTTATTTGTTTTTTTCAACAAAATAAAAAAATCGTTAATTTTAGATTGATGAATAAACAACTAAATTATATTTACGAATATATAACTTATTGTTTTTAAGTAACATTTTTATAATATGCACAATGACAGACATTATAAAAACACGACTTTCAAAAAATGAAAAATTTTAAATAATTCAATTTAAGCGAAAGAAGATAATTAACATTTGAAAGAATTTTGAGGAATGGAAAAGCTTTACAAATTGTTATTTAAGGCTTATATTATTCCAATGTAAGAACAATTAGCTATTCAATAAAAATAATTAAATTAATTATACTATAATAATAGTTAAAAATCATTCAGTAATTTTCCAATTATTTTGAAGTCATTTAAAAATAACTATCATTGCGAATGCTTTATATATTTGTTCCTAAATTAATTTATAGAGGGGTAAATTGCAATAATTGAACCTAAAGGTGGTAATTAGTTCTTTCAGTTATTTTATTATTGACAATTAAAATTTTATTATTATAACTGGACAATTATTTTATTCAACGAAATTTTTTTCCTGAAAATTTAAATATGTTAAAACGATAATAGAAAAATTTAATATAACTAACCGAAATGTTAAAAGTGAAATAAAAACACTACATGTCTTTAAAAAATGGTTTCAAAACTCTCTATTGAATACTTTGGAAATTGTTTTCTATTTATTTCATAATATAATTCTGCTTACATTCTATTCTGTTCATTAAATTTAAGCTTCAAAATCTAATTTAAAAAGGATGTTTTCTTTTTATCATAATTTCTAATCTTTATCTTCATTTTTTTTACATTTCTGAAAATTTCAATCATATAAAATTATTGTGTAAGATAACTGTGTCTTGGAAATTAATTAAAATGTAGCTCATATTTCCAACATGATGTTAAATGAATTGCTAGATATTTGTATATATATTTTCGAGATATTTTATGCTAATATACAAAAGACAAATAATGTCTGTACCTACTGTATTCTTTATTTAATTAACTTTTCCTTTTCTGTCAGAAATAGCTTTATTTTAAGAACGTTTTAGTTTCAGACTGATTTTGCTGGCGATAGATTGCGCTTTTTGCTTATTTCTTTCCTGAAGGAGACATTAGTTTTACCGAAAATTTTATTGTTTGTGTGTGTAACACTTCTCGATATTTGTGCAATGACTGATATTTTAATGCATTAATCTTTCTCTATTTTTATGTTCATACAAAACTTTTTGACAGCGATGAATTGTTGCACAATTTTAAATTAAAAGCAAATATTTGATGATTGGATAAAATTACTCGAAGTATTTTTATGCATCGGCCAATTATTTTTATTCAAATTTCTTATATCAAGTTTAAATTCCTAGACAATAACATATTCCGAGTTCAATCAAATCACGTAAGAAGGCACGTATGATTTACATGACAAAATATAAAATGCTGCACTGATGTATACTTCAAACTTTAATATTCAATTTTTCAGGAAATGAAATTACATGTTGAAGTTATATTATAATCGAATCCAATGAGAGAGAATTTTATATTTTAAGAAATATTCAAAAAAATATAAACATAATGTGTGGAACAATTTATTTTTTCCGTTAGAACCTGAATAATTGAAAGCACGAACTGAATTGAATCCCATTCAATCGATCAAGTGCCCAATATTCTGTGCAATAAAGTCATCGTGTGCCTTTGACTAAACAAATCCCTGAAATTCATCTCGTATTTATTATTAAGTGAGAAGGAATAACAAAATATTCTCTTATTTCAAAAAATTTATTTAAAATAAAAAAGGAGTTAGTATAGGAAAATAAAGTAAACAAATTTTGGTAAATTAATTAAAATTTTAACGATTCCAATTTAAAAGCAAAGATAATAATAAATAGGTGAAGAGATATGTGTGATTTTCAGGGTAATGACATTAAGTATTACTTAACAAACTTAAAAAATAAATAACATTTTTCAAGTGATAAACTTAATTTTGTCTCATTTCCGGTAGTAAAACTATGCAAACATACCTCCGAACATTTTGTATGATTTCACTAATCTTTCCTTATTATTTATATAAAAATCTCGAATAATCATATTTAACCTCAAACATATATATCTTAAGAGAAATATATTTTTTTTAAAAAAGGTTTATTTATCAGATAATAACTTTTAAAATAAGCAATTTTATTAATAAGAGTTATGTTAGAAATGCTTTACACAATTATTTGTATCATATAAATAAAGTTTTTTTAATGTTATTTACATACACTACATATGAAAAATATACTTAAGTATTTACAAATGTGTGTTTGCATTTAAGCATCAGAAAGATAGTTTGAATCAAAAGAAAAACAAGATAATTTTTGTTCATTATATCAAAAAATAAGTTTTATTACTCCCACTAGTTATATACAGTGAAAAATTATTTTGCTTCAATGCAGTTTGAAAAGACCTAGAAATGGGAGGGAAAAAAATCAGATCAATAACTTATCTTACATTTTTACATGTTTATCATATTAAGGATACTATGCTCTATATTATAAATGCTCTACTCTATAAACTGTATTTTGCAATAACAACTTCATTATTTACATATATATATATATATATATATATATATATATATATATATATATATATATATATATATATATATATATATACATTAAATAATCTGTCATTGTGGTTGTATACATTTTCAACTACAGAATATTTTTATAAGATATGTAAAAATGTAATTGATTAAAAAATGAAATGTTTTTGAACGAAAAAGTGTGTAAATCTAGAAATGTTATTGTTTCTAATCATTGACTACAGACTCATGACAATACTAGGATCTGAAATACGGTACTGTCTCCATGAATAAATTTTGTCATCATTTTAACTATCATAAAATTCATTTTAATATTTTTACTGCACAATATGTATTCCAAGTGTAATATAGTTGATTATTTACACCTATTTTAAAGATATTCTATTTATAGTGTCATTGAAAGTAGTTTTAGATGATTTCAAAAAAATTTACATTTAATTTTTAAGGGTATGAGGAGTATTCCTAAATAGTATCATAAAATTATACATAATTCATAGCGTACATGAGGTTTTAACCATTTTCTAGCCTGATATTCTTGTTTACTAGAGTTATCTATTTTAGCTACAAATATTTGTTTCAAAATGTAGAATTATAGGCTTTGCATGCATTCCTCGACAGTTATATTTACATTTTCGAAATATTTCAGATTGTTTCAAGATTAACTTTTAATAATATTATTTTATGTACATTTTATTGAATGATTTTTATAATTTCCCAATACAAAGATTTTATAATTTTGTAAATTTTTTCATTATTGAAAGTTTGAATTTTAAAGACATATTCCTTATGTACTTGATTATTTTATCACAGAATCATTTTCAAATACCTAAAATACAAATGTTTTGTTTATTTAGGCATTGAAATTTGTATGAAGTCCCATGAATTTCAACTTGAAATATTATACATTTTCGTATGTGTTACTGAAATGAAATTTTAATCTTGTTTTATCAAACATCTATAAAATCCCAAATGATCATATTTCAATCTGATTAACCAGGTACAATTCAATTACACTAATACCGATATATAAATAAATATATATATATATATATATATATATATATATATATATATATATATATATATATATATATATATATATACATATACATATACATATATATATATATATATATATATATATATATATATATATATGTATATATATATATATATATATATATATATATATATATATATATATATATATATATATATATATATATATATATATATATATATATATATATATATATATATATATATATATATATATATATATATATATATATATATATATATATATATATATATATATATATATATATATATATATATATATATATATATATATATATATATTCTTAGACTTTTATACACATCTTTGTAGATTACTATTATCAACCTAATATAAAGGATTAGTATAAATTTATAGAAACCTAATAATTAAAACAGTTAATTGTTTCACAATATTTTAATGTTATATTATGTTCTTATATTTAAAGGATGATATTGATATGAAATTGATATGATTGTGAAAATATATTGTTATGATTTCATTGAAAATGAAAATATTAATATTCTTATATTTAAAGGAGAATAAATTTCTGATTCACACTAAATTTTATGATTCTGCGGTTGACATTGATTTTACTACAGCAAACGGAATGATTCTACCACATCAGATCGAACAGTTGAACAGCTAATTTAATAATCAGAGTAACGCTTAGTAAAGAGTTATTTCTTGTTGAGCTCAGCGTGGAGGTTTTTCCCGCAATGACAAGAATATTTACGATACTGAAGTTGCTTTGCTAAAGATATATGTATTGCAACATTTTGGTATCAAGTGATATGATAATATTTATAGTGAACCCCCAAAATCTTTTAAACTGTACCAGATACTTTTTACATAAAAAATTATAATAAATTTGAAATATAAACTTTTCCAGTATGATTCCTTTAATTTTTCTTTTAAAATCGATTATGAAAAGAATGATGTTCCTTAACCCAAAACTCAATTTTTATTCTTTTTACAATACAGACAATGCGTATTCAAGAACTTCTGAATGATTTTCATTTTCATAATCCTATTTATTTTGTTAAAGAAACAAATTCCATAGAACTAAACGAAGTTAACCAACATATAGTATTAAATAATCTAAGGAAAGTTCAATTTATTAGCTTAATGCGATAAGATATTATATTATAATTAATTTTAAAAAATGACCTGAACACATAAAATAAATTTGAAATATTTCCGGCAATTTAAATTTTTTTATCACAAAATCCTTGCCATTTAGACATTACATTCCTATTGATATTCATGAGAAGTAAAATGTAAATTCAAAATACCAGTAGCTTAAGAAATGATAATATTTTTAAACATGCTTTATTGAAACATGCTTTTACCAAAATATTTATTTCAATAAAGTATATTTCAATTTAGAAGTGAAACTAAAATATCTTAAATTAAATATTTCATAAATCAGATTGCGTTTGCTTATTCGATTGAATCTTAAAAATTGAGTTTTGAAATAGTTCTTACTACAATTAAAGCAATTTTTTGAAGAAAATATCCGTCAGTGTAATTAATTTATTTCTGTCATTAGAAAAATTTTATTGCTATAAAATTAAAAATATTTATATTCATTTCTATAATTATTTCGTAATTGGAACAGTTAAAATCGTAAAGAGATATCAAAAACTTGTACACATTTATTTTCCAAAAATTTAAATATCTATATAAGTTCTCTAAATGTTTAATTCCGTTGTTCTTAAATAAACTGGATATTTTAGATAATAGTTTATCAAACTATTCGCTTAAAAAATGTGTATTATAATTTAAATATTCTAAAAATAATAAATGCAGTATATTCCAATAAACTCAGAAAGTCAGTTACATTTTTTTTAAATTATAATATACTTCTATCGTATATTATAATAATTACAATAAATTCAGTAAATTAGTTTAAAATTCTTTTTTTAGTATTTTGTGCATTTTTTCATTGTAGCAATATTAGCTAGAATATCTGCTTCATCCAATATAAGATGTGCAAAACAATCATCCATTAAGGATGAGATATTATCGCTTAGTATTTATTGAATGAAGAATCGTATGAATATAATGACTTATGTGCTGCTTTATATATGAGAAGCGCAATCCTGATTTTAAAGATAAATATACAACTAATACTTCTTTTGAAAATAGACATGTAACTATGTCCGGATTAATCATATTACCTCTTGAAATGTAACATTTTACTTGTATACCTGAAACACACACACACAAAAAAATAAATATTATCTTTCAGCTAAAAAATTATATTTTGTATTGTGTTTCTCTGACTAACTTTTGAGCAAATATCGGGTACAAAAGCAAAATCAAATTCCTCTTCATTTTTAAACGATGTCAACACATTTCACAAATAAAGGAATGGTTTCCATATATCTTAAAGCACATTTGATCATACAATGCTTCTAAAAAGTATCAGAATAAATATGTTAGCAACATTAAATCTATAACTTTCAAATTTCTTGTCACCCAAAACCCTTCGAGTTAAGCAAACAATTTTATTAGAAGTTAGTTCCATATCACCATCACAATATCTTCCTACTTTTAACAAAAATGTTTTTTTAGATAGTTCTAAAATATTGCAATTTTTCTTCAAAAATGATCACACTTGCTTTTAGGTTATCGACTATGATATTTTACAACAATTATTTATTTGCATATTAAATAAAGTGTTTTAAGTTTATTTTCAATCATCAAAAGAATATAAGATGCTTTTGAAAAATCTCGAATCCAGTTCTGACGTTTTCGTTCCTCCTTGTTGCATCAGTTAAAAAATTAAACTTACTGCCTTCAAAAAAGTAAATTCTTTATGGAAAACTGAGAGGAGCGTCACAGCGGAAGGCGAGCGATTTCAAATGCATAATTGCATGGTGGCATTAGTTACAGTATTAAGGTTTCACCGTTTAGTTAAGTACCTTCTGCATCACAAAATCAGTCTTACGGTATAAAAAGTTAGGTTTCTTAAAATAATCAGCGCGAACTTTCTCAATTAAAAATAATACGGAGATATGTTTCAGTTTAATAAGTGTGTTTATTTTTTCTTAACAATATATTTATAAAATATGTGAGGTATTCACTGAATCTGGTGGTTAACAAGAGTGCTAGTATAACAAGAGCTAATATGGACTGTTGATAACATTTTTGATATGCTTGACTTAGAATAAAATGAAGCTTTAAGCTTGAATTTTTTATATTTTTAACAGTATAAAAAATTCATTTTGCAATTAGCATTTAAATTCCTGACATGAATTGTTTCAAGTTCACTCTTTTCATTGATTGAAATTTCTTCTAAAACTATCAACAAAAAGAGCATTAACAATTGAAATCGTGATTTAAAACTCTGCTTTAATTGCATTTTGAAGAATCATTATCGTTAGACATCACTCAGTGGAGCAGAAGACTGATAGAAATTCATTAACATTTATTGAGTGCATTCTTGTCTTCAAGGACAATTTTCATAAGCATTAAGACAGTGTTTCTAGACCTTTTAGTATTCACGGCCCAATTTTCAATCATAATTTTCATCGCGACACCCCCTCCCCACCACATACAATAAAATGTATACAATAATAATGTATTTTGAGTATTTTGGCGTTAAACCTACACTAAAACCTTAATTTTAAACTTTACAAATTACAAAGAATACGGAAATTTATTGACATTTTGCAGCACCGATCCTCAGCATTAAAAAAACAAGAATCCTATGCCTTTTTATTGCTCTTGCGTACCACCATGTCGGGCATTCTCACGCTTTCGCGAGAAGTTTCAATTTGTCTTTAATTTTTGCCTGGTCAGCCTAAAAGTTAAGTTAGGAGCGTGCGCAGTTGTGAACAAATGTTTACTCATAGAGAGAAAGAGAAAATTCTATGACACCAATTTCAATTCCAGACAATCTTATTCGAGTCGATCCTTCTATCGCTATTGAATCTATTCTGAATGTGTATGGTATATATATTTTCGTGTAATTGCAATTCACCGTATTAAATATTCACGGCAGCAGACTTATGCAGGATCATGGATAAATTTTTAAGCGGGTGTAAGCGAGCATTAGACGATAGGCAAGCATCAACAAGTACACAGACGAGCTTGGAATGAAAAAGCTTTAATTGGTTCGTACAAAGTTTCATAGAAAATAGCCAGATGTAAAAAGCCTCACATCATTGGTGAAGAGCTAATTTTGCCAGCCGCAATTGAGATTGTAGAAATTATGTTTGGAGATAATTTTGCAAAACAATTGCAGTCCATACCTCATTCAAATGATAATGTTGCCCGTCGAATTCCTGATATAGCTGAAGATGTAGAGTGTCAGCTTTTGTCGAAGTTGTGTGCCAAATTATTTTCAAAACAACTCGATGAGGCAACAGATAGTAATAAAGATTCTCATTTCATTGCCTATGTTAGATTTTGTGATGATTTGTCAGTAGTAGAAGAATTAATTTTCTGCAAACCAACAGAACTCAAAGCAACAGCATTCGCATTATTTGCTATCTTAAATGATTTTATGAATGAGGCAAACATAGAATGGGAAAATTGCGTCGGAATATGCACTAATGGTGCTCGTTCTATGTCGGGAAGATTCCAAAGTATTCAAGGACTTGTGAAACAAATATCGCCACAGTGCGTCTGGACACATTGCATGATCCACAGATAAGCTTTGGCTTCCAAAGAAATGAGTCCTGGTTTGAATATTGTGTTAACTACGGTTTTAACCGTAGTAAATTTTGTAAAAATGAGACCCCTGAAATCAAGAATCTTTTCCGCACTTTGTAAGGACATGGGTGCAGTACATTCAGTGTTACTATTTTATTACGAGGCAAGATGGTTATCACGAGAGAAATTATTGCATCGTGCTTATGAATTAAGAGAAGAAATCGCCGTTTTCCTAGAAGAGGAAAACAGACCGGAAGCTGAGAATTTTCGCGATGGTTTATTTGTGATGAAATTGAGCTACATGTGTTGTCGACATATTCGAGAAATTAAATAACTTGAATCTTGAACTGCAAGGAGCAAATACACATATATTGAATAGAGTGATAAAGTTAATGCTTTTTGAAGGAAATTGGAATTGTGGAGCAGAAATTTAAAGCAAGAAAACTTAACAATGTTTGCAAATTTTTATGATTGTATTAAAACTTACAAAGCTGAAGAACAACATGTAAAAGTTGTTTCTGTAACCATTGAAAATCATTTAGCAATGCTAGCAAAGAATTTTAAAAAGTACTGACGACAAACTGATATCAAGTTACAAGTGGGTGAGGGATCTATTTCAAAATACTCCCGAAGGACTCTCAACTGAAGAGGAAGAAACCTTCATAGACTTCACGGCAAGCGGCTAAACCAAAAGACAATTGAGTAATAAATAACTCTTTATATTTTAGGCAGGAGTGGATGATGAGTTTTCTGCACTAAAAACAAGGGCATTTCGCATTCTACTACCATTTTCAACATCTTACCTTTGTGAAACTGGATTTTCTGTCGATGGCTTCTTGAAGACAAAATATATATCTCAGCTAAATATAGATAAAGAACTGAGAGTGTCTATTTCTAATATTAAACCCTCCTTCGAAAAACTTTGCCCTGAAAGACAAGCCCAAGGAAGTCACTAATAATTATTAAATTTATTTTTAATTTAGTAAGTTGTTTTAATTTAATAAGTTAATTATTAAATATGTCGAAATATATTTTGTTTTGTATGTGTGTGTGTTCTTTCCTTTCAGTCACTTAATCAATTTTTTTAAATAACATTTTCTCTTGGATATGCTCACGCACCCCTAGGGGGCGTGCCCAACAGTTTGAGAATCTCTGTATTAAGAAGTATTCATATGCTGCAAGAGAGAAAACCAGAAAAATTCTGATGCAATAAGCCAAACAAGTGCATATAGAAAGGAAAAATTCAATATTCAATTCTTATTGTTCAGAAATGATTGGAATTAGATCCAGTATCCTCCCTTCCTAAGAGCTTGGTCTCAGAGCTAGCCCACACGGAACCTAAATATTATAATGAATCAAATTTATTCAGTGTCTATTGATCGATTTTAAATAGTTTAAATAGTTTTAATTAAATATATATATATATATATATATATATATATATATATATATATATATATATATATATATATATATATATATATATATATATATATATATATATATATATATATATATATATATATATATATATATATTATATTCACTCTCTCTATCTTTCTCTCTTTTTAATTATGATTCTCGTAGAGGTTTTTTTTAATTTGCAATACGGCTTTTCTTTTATTTAAAATATTATGTAATATGAAGGTTTAGAACACGTCAAAAAGGCATTTAAATATAGTAGTACATAGTATGTAGACCTAAGACAATAGACTTCAAGATCTTCAGATTTTTTGCTTGTAAAAATTCATTTTACAGCAACAATTAAATCATCTAAATTTAATTTTTTGATTCTGCAGTAACAAAAGATAAAAATTATGAATAACTGAAACATAAGTAAAATTATCTTATATAAGAAATACTGTTGTCTTTCTTCGTCATAAGTTTTTTTAATATTTTTACGAAACTCCTATTTTAAAAATGTTTAAAAATGTAATAGAATTTGAAATATCTTTTTAAAAAGTACTTTAAAAATAAAATATTTTTGTGCGAAGCAATATATGAGACGATTGAAATATCGCGCAATAAATTTAAAGGTCTGCTTCAATATATGGTTGGCAGCATCAATGGAGTGATCGACATATTGACTCCAGTTCATTCTGCTAAGCGACGCCTTCACTCGGGTATGCGTGGGTGAGAAATTCTTGTCTTCACTGAACTGTTTAAAGCCATTCCTTCAACGCGCGAAGCATGTTTTATTGTTAAACAAAAGAAAGTTTCAAATACATATTCCAAAATTAGTTTTTAATGATACTTCAATGAAAAAAACATGTTTTCTTTCATATCAGTGTTCCGTTTGAGACAATATCACTTTCTCAATATCTCTGTTAAACATGGTTTACTGTTCCGTCAGCCTGATTCAATAATTTTGAATATCTGGTTCATATTAAAAAAATAATTATTCGAATAAATTCAATGTGTGATTATACTGTTGAAATCTGCATTAATTCTTTTAATTTCTGATTTATTCATTTAACTCCTTCAGTGATAACTGTGTAAAACAAAGTAAAAGTTAGACTTGGGAACAAAACTTCATTTTTTTGCTCCCATAAACTGAATTTAACAAAAATAACTCAATAACCATAAACATATCAGCTAATGCTATGAGTCTAGCTTTAATTTATACAAAAAAGTCTGTGAGACTCACAATGCTGTATACAATATAGTACTCTACCATTCCCATTCATTTGAAGAATTTCAGGTTTGTTTATGTTATAAAGATTTCTCGGTTATTTAGATCACTTTTCGTTCATATGATATATGTTTTTAAATTTCGATCACATTTTTAAGATGCATTCACATTATAATGTAATATTGATTTTTATAGGTTCCACAATAACTTTCATGTTTACTAAAAAAATTTTGATTTCAAGGTAACTTTTAAGGCATTTTCAATAAACATGTTGGAAAAATATATTATTTTATTATTTTTATTTTTAGATTCATTTTATAATTAAGTACAATAAAATTTTCTACAGATTTTTTTCCTGTCTCCTAAGTTTACAGTATTTCATTTTTTTCTCGTTATTTTAATAAAGATTTCTTATGAATTACTGAGCTCTTCATTCAGAAATATAGACATGTTAAAATACGATTATTTTTTACCTAGAATATTCTCTGTGAATTTCTATTTAGTTTTTTACTGTCTCTTTTTCACTACAATATCTATCTATCTCTCTCTGCATATATATATATATATATATATATATGTGTGTGTGTGTGTGTGTGTGTGTGTGTGTGTGTGTGTGTGTGTGTGTGTGTGTGTGTGTGTGTGTGTGTGTGTGTGTGTGTGTGTGTGTGTGTGTGTGAGAGAGAGAGAGAGAGAGAGAGAGAGAGAGACTGGGAGTAGCCAAGGCGTAATTTAATTAACTAACAATTCTTATATAGCCTAATATTTAATTAACACATATTTACAAATATAAATATATACAAGTTTGGGATATTTACAATTAATCTTCTTAATGTGATAATAACATGAAAGGACTTTTAAATTCTTTTTGGAGGGAAAGCAGTCGTCTTGCTGCTATCAGACATCTTTTATGTGCTCGCGTCTTTCGGTTTTCTCCCGCTCTCTTTGGGGAAGTTGGCCGAGCTGGCAGCCGAATGGTTAGCGCTCTTGCCTTCGGTTCAACAGTTCGTGGGTTCGAATCCCACCTTGGGCATGGATGTTTGTAGTGGTTCGGAATCCACTTTAAGCCGTAAGTCCCGGTCTAATTAGCCCTCGTGTGCAAAAAATGACCGTTGAGCGACAAACCAAACCTGGGGAAGTTGTTGCGCTTCTCGATCCCCTTCTCAAGTGGGCACTTGAAATAGTGACGTCGGCTATTAAGTGGTTCATCCACCACACACACTAACACAAATATATATATATATATATATATATATATATATATATATATATATATATATATATATATATATATATATATATATATATATATATATATATATATATATATATATATATATATATATATGTATATATATATATAAAGAATAATAGTTGCTCAAAATTTTAAATCTGTGTAATATGTTTTGTTAGTAATTACTTTATTAGAGTAATAAGTTTTAAATTAATCACTCGCTGAGCACACAATTACTTTATATGGTGAATGGTAGTCTCATGAAAATATTAAACTAAAATATATATCTCCATATATCGTAAATAAACACACACTAATTCTTATTTCTGGCCTAGTAATTTAATTTTTGTCTTAGATTTCTTTAAAATTTTTATAATTATTTAATAAAAATACTGCCTATGAAAACAGTTTTAGAGCTGTTGAAGAAAACAGGCATACCACAACATTTCAAACAATTTATTATCGTAAATGATGGGATTACATCAAGTAGATGACAGGAATTTGACATCATAAAGTAGTACGAAACGACCATAAAATACAATATTATATTAATCATTTTAAACTTAATTTTTTAAAATCTCATACTATATTTTGAATAATGTGATTTTATCACTCTCATAAATTAGTATTTATGTTTAAAAGTATGTATTGAGCTCATATTTAATTTAATTATGTATGTATATCATATTTACAGAATAACATAATTTAACCATATGTAGCTCATTACTTTGCTAAGAATTTTGCCAAAATCATCAACATGAAATTTCAAAGTAAATGATAAAAACTTTACAACGGAGTTTTGTTATTAGGTACAATAGACATTTTTCAGTTGCCATTAAAATGATTAGTTTCCTCATCACACTTTTCAAACTGCGAAACTAGAAAAACTGCGGTTTTCTCTTTAATATGAGAAAGAAATGAAATTGGGAGAGAAAAATGCTTAGCCTCAGATCAGATTTCAGGTTAAAAGAAAAAAGCTGTTTCGCAGGCTGTTTTACTTGTATCAGAAAAAAAAACACTTCTTTTACACTTTATTATTTGAATAGACTGCATAGAATACGTTCTTATCGGAATCTTCGCTTTAGACAGAATATTTTTATTACTTTCACTTTCATTATTCTTTCTTTTTACTTTTTTTTATGTAAAAAAGGTGTTTTAAGTACAGCGGAAGAAAGAAATATAAACCACTATTTTATTCACTCTTCTAATATTCATAGAAAATGCTCGCTTTTTCAAAACTTTCTTTGCAAATTAAATTTTTGCTCAAGCGGTGATGTTTTCATTTGTTGCCTGGAATGTATTGCATTTATAACATTTCAAAGATTTATACGAATATAACGCACAATGCTATATATCTCTTTACGTATGCTATTATTGCACAAAAAGGAAATCAATTTCTTCAAATAAAGTCCTCTCTTTTCCTATTTCATTATCATTTTCATTGTAGGGATCCATTTTAAACTTATTATGTGAGTTGATATCGTTTACATAATTTTTCTGGTCATATTAAGTTTAATGTAATAATTTTTTTCTTTCTTAAGTAAACATATTTTCGCGAGAAATCCTATGGTAAGCAGCTTAGAACAGATGGATAAACATATGCAAGAGAGATTTTACGCATGTATCATTAATTGCTGTACGTTTTTAATTAGTATCTCAAATTGATCGCTAAGATATCAAATTTCATCTGATATTTTCAGACGCCTATTGGTTAATATTCAACATGTGAATCATCTTTTATTAGAGAAAAAAAAACATTACTGTAATTCGAAGCTGAATTTTTCTTTAATTTAACTAATTTCAATATTGGTTTAGCATAAAGGAATTAAAAGACGTTTTACATGTACTTAATAGGTAATATTTACATATATAACATTCATGGATGTGCTATTGGATTTTGTATTTTATGTTAATCATTGGATTATTAAAAAATTGAATGATGTCTATTCTTTATTATTTAACTTGTAATTAACTTTTTTTAATAAAGGAAAATAGTTATGATAAATTGAAGCTTCATTTTTTTTAATTAAATTGATTTTAACGTTGTACAACTGAAAGTTAAAATAATAAAAAAGTGTATTTATATCTACAAGTATATGTACATGAAGTAGAAATTTTATATTTAAATAAGTAATTTTTGTACTTATAAATTAGTGTTTCATATTATTTTTTCCCTTTTATCTAAAATGGCCGACAATTATTTTCTATTTGTAACTTATAAATAATTTATTTTTGAGAAAATAGATAAAGATCATTTTGATAATTTGTAAGTGCTTTGTGTGCAATTTACTTAATTCACATGGAGTACTGTTAGCAATATATTAAAATAAAAAAATTACTTTATTTTACAAAATATAAAAGATTGATTAGATAATTCTTTGTTTCTTCAGCAATAACATTTCCTAACTCATTCTGTAAAAATTAGTGAAAAACTCAGCTTAGATTTTTCTATTTCCTTCTTAAATCGGATACATCGATGCCAAGTACAGTCATTAAATGAAATGTTGTGAACATTTTTAATCACAAAAATATTACATACTAATTGCCATTAATTTTGATGACAATATAAGTATTACTATAAGCACTATTTTTAATAAATCTTGAAATATATGAAAAATTATTGAATTTTTAATTAATAATTTTATTGCAAAATTTTTTATAATAAAGTCTAAAGTATTTATTTGGTTAAAGTAACTAACTCTGCTAGTCAAAAAGGAAAAATTTAGGTTTAATTGAAAATTTATAATCTTATTTAAAAGCAATCCTTCAGATAATTTTTATATTAAAATTAATGTGAATATATTATACCTCTTAACTAATCTTTCGAATAAATTGTAATAAATTGTGTATCTTTTAAGTTTGTCAGGTACATTCACATTATCTCTAATCTACCATTTATACTTTAATCTCTAAAAGTTAATTGATAAAAATCATTTAAGATTTTTGCAATTTATTCAATACATAAAACATTCCTTTCGACAATTGCACAAATATCATTAATTATAAGCTGGTACTCATTAATCCTGTTTAGTTTGTTCAAATTCAAGAATGAGTTTTTCAATTAAAATATTAATTTTGTATAAAACTAATTTTAAAATGATAGTAATTCTCTACAATTTTTATTTTATAATAATTAAGACAGATACTTTTATTTCTTAAAGTTTTAATATAATATTATTTCCTTTTATCCACATATTTCTTTACTATTACATATGACATTCTTTTTTCCTTTTAAAAAATAATTAATCTTTTTAAGAAGGAAAAATTAAAAGCTCAAGGTACATTTCCTTTCATCAGTATATTAATTGGAATAAAATTTTTTACCTAAAGCTAGACTAATAACGTTTTTCTATGAAATTTTAGTTCCATCTCCGATAATTATATGCTTTCTTTAAAATGTTCAATCAATAAAAAGTAACCTGGAAAAATATGGTTTCTGAGATTGTTAACTATTAAATTTCAAAAGATATTGAAATTTGATCTATAATGGTAATTTCTTATAAGAATTCAGTCGTTATTATCATTAATGTACTTGTATGTATTTCAGTAATTCAAATATTAGCTAACAAATATAGCTTCAAAAATTAAAACAACTTTTATGTTAATTTATACAATTGAAAATGTTAGTCTAAAATGCTGTCTTTGGAATTCATTTGTAATTTATAATACACAAAATTATAACCCTTTATATTAAATCAGTATAAAAAAACAAATATGCTAATCAAAGATGGCAGTTAATACATGTAGAGGTATTTTGCATATTAAATAAATAACTGTCGATTTGGCGAAATATAAATTCAGAGAAGTTAATATTTTAAAAGATTGGTGTATTTTAGGCATTCTTTTTCACGTATCTGTTAAATATTATTAAATAGAGCTAAATAACATTAAATATTAGTTTTTATACTGCAGGGGAATAAATTTTGAGTTTTATATCTTCGCAATAGCGATCTCTTTCACATTTTATTATAACAATTTGACTGCTACATATTTGAAGGTCTACGGATTTAGAATTGATTATCATACAAAAAAAACTCGGTGTTATCATTTATAATGTTACCTACCTTATTCATTCGTTTAGATAGTTTGCTAATCTTCACACTATAATCTAAAACTAAAATTTCTCGCACTGGCTCTTTTGATCGCCTCAAATATCTCATGTTTCAACTCTTCATTAGAGAATTATTAAGACAAAATAATATTCAAAATTGACTCTTAAGAAGTAAAGAATACTTTTAATTAAATACCACTATGTTTAATACCACAATGACCATCATATGGTCACTAAAGTAAAGGGTGAAATCAACAAAACAATATTGTGCTCAAACGCTGACGATGTACAACTTTATGGAAGGTATTCAGTGTGAATTAAAAATTTAGGAACTTCGTGAAAATATTTCGGACGTAGAAAATTGTAAATAAAACATATGAAAAACAACGTGCTTAAATATAAACCAGTCAATTGAAACTTCAGTCATAGAATCTTCTGAATTTCTGTCTAAAAACGTAAATTGAAATATCAAATTAATAAACATTAATTTGACTATATCAATAAGGAAATTGTGTAAATATTTGCTTACATTTCTCTTATTTAATGCATATTTGTAAAATATTAAATTCAACTTAATTTAAAAATATGTGAGTATAGATTGTACGAGTTCCTGACAGTAAAGTTTTTATATAATTCTTTGAGAAATGTTTCAGCTGGTTAGAAAAATTATAAGGATTTTCTCTAAACATATCACTTAAAAAATTAAATCGAAATAAAAATGAAATTCAGGAACATATAAAGCATAACAAGTACTTATAAAATAATCTGTAGAGTTTTTATCAAAAAGCAAGATTTCTTTGTAATATTTTTTTAATTTATTTAATCTTATATTCTAAACTTTTTTTAAATTAAATCTTTTAAAATAACTAACTTGTATTCTTAAAAATTGAATTCATTTTAGGTAATTTTTCTAATTATTTCTCTTATTAGAAATTATTAATCTTAAGTAAAATTTTCGCTTACTTGAGATTATATTTCAGCTTAATATTTACTTTGAGCTTACTTTTACTTATCTTTGGACTATTAAAAGTTAAAACAGGGACTCTCAAAGTAAGTATCTCATTCGGAATTTTGAAACATCGTAAATATTTTTTAATCATGAAGTCTATTTAAATAGATAAATATGCTTCGTTATTAATTGGAATCTCTTAAATAAGAGAAATAGTTCAATTTCAGTCTTGATCCAATTTTATAATTCTTGAGGTTTTATTCATATTAATGAGACTGTATCTTTGTCTTAATTTAATTTTTCTTAAATAAACAACTTCAAGAAAAAGGTTTCAAATGTTGCTTCCCAGAGGAAGGGAAAATATGTAAATAAGAGTATCAATAAATGAAGTTTACAAAGCCCGATAAGTGTGGCAGATATTGAGGAAAATTCTTTGTGATACCAAATGACATGTTTCTGGCTGTTTTCTCAAGAAAACTTATCAACTGTATACTGTAATTTTACTTCGTGTTTCAGTGAACGTAGTTTTCATCATAGAAACATTTTAAATAAAATACAAAAAATTTCACTTGTTTTTTTCTCTTTGCACATAAAAAAAGTGTTGGTGGCAGTGTGGATCTAAATCAAAGCTCTTCAACGTAGTACCGTTTATTCTTTACGCCATGCAAATTTAAGAATAAAGAAGAACTTTTGAACAATGCACCCATCTGATTTCATTCACCGTAGTCTAATAATAGGACTGCACTTTTCAGAGTGAAAGGTCCCAAATTCAATCCTTGTCATAGTAGAACAACAAGAGATGGAAGTTACACTTCTGCATGCGTCTGTCGTAGGCAATACTTGAGAGTTTCCTGGTTTTCTCCCCTGCTAGATATTTCCCAACAAAACATAAAAAGTTTTCCTTGAAAGTAACTACTCCGGAAACATCAAAATACCTTATAAAATCCGTATGTAGTTAAGCAGTCAACTTCGAGCTTTTCGAAATAATACCTTTTTTTCTTCACAGGTCTCAAAAAGGGGTGATTGTCCAGTTAAAACAGGGATAGTTGTTCGATATCATTTATATATTTCAATTCTAAAACTTAAAACTCCAATCTAATTGAAAGTATTTATTTATATTTTTTAAACATATTTCTTGTTAAATCCTACATTTTTAATTTAGACAAAATTACTATCACTAAAAATGTTTTTATTCAGGAAATCTAAACTAAGTCTTCTGAAGAATGTCATTAATTAAAAGGGATTAAACAGCTGTGGGAAGAATCAAAGACTTCATTGTCAAAATATTACAACTTGATGAATGTTAAAATGTCTTATCTACATAGTATATGTATTATTACATACTCCAGAGTATGTGTTTTAATTAACTAGTGAGATTTATGAACATAATAATTAATTTATTGTATTTAAAAATGTATACATCATGTATAAAAGTACCACTGATAAAGAGATATATTAAGTAATATTAGACAGTGGATTCAAATTATTAGATAAATACGTACAGGGGCAAATAACTATTTGAAAAAAGGGCATGAGTTCTAAAAAAGTTTTGCATTTTTTATTCTTTAATCTTGATCACAATAATCAAAAATTTGGAACCATAGGATTAACTTCTTTTCATTATATAAGAAGAAGTATGCAAGAAGATTCATAAGATTCAAAATCACAAACAAGTCTTAAAAATATTTACTCCACCTCTACATTTTAAAAATAAGCAAATATTTTGATTTTCAGGCTTCCTTTTTGAGTTATTTTTACGTGACTCTGGAGGGAAATCTAGAGTAACTCTCCTGTGCAATGAGAATGCAAAGTCTGTAGTTTCTGTCCAGTGTAAAAATTCAGTATTTTACTTTCGTTTTTTAAGAAAAATTGTGCCAGAATCCCTATGCTGTACTGAACTTTACGAAACGAAATTTCAAATCTTGATTATGAACGAAGAAATTTTATTTCTACAATTTCAATAAGCTGTGTATTTTCTTAATATTCGATTATAAACTTGCTCATTTTTTTCATCATACGCAGGATCAGCAGGAGTAGTTTTAAATCAAAAGATTTGATTATTTCAATAAACATAATATTTTTAATACTAAATTCCTATAGCAAACACTTCTTTCAAAAAAATTCATAATATTACATATATTTAGTGATATATTTAATACAAAACTGGCATATTTAATTAATAAGGAAATAAGTATATTATCTGTTCTATTTTATAAATGTATCATTAACTATTAATTAATTAGATATAAAATAAGACTTAAAAATAAATGTTATTGTATTATTCAAATTAGTTTTGGAAGTGAAATTATTAACATTGTATATATGAATTATCCGTCTTGAAATAAAACATAAATCTAACATTCGATCGAGATCTTTGCTTTCATTCATTAACCAAGCATTAATTTCTAGTCAAGAAAATGATCTTAAAATTCTCCAGTTATGTAGCGCCTCACTTTGTGTCCTGGAGCGCATTTCAAAAGTTCCCTTCTATCCAAATAACGGTGACAGTTGCAGCGGAGCGCCGTTAATCCTGCGAGGGGAAATATTGTCACACAAGGGAGAAGAGTTCATATTATTTTCCAAACTAACCCAAGTTTACTTAATACATTCAATCTTTCATTGTCCTCCTAAATTGTCCAGTCACCGAGGCCTAACTAAATTTTACTTGGGTGCAAAATACGCGTCAAAGCAACCTAATTTGCATAGCAGATCACCAATAAGGCTCTCTTTTGCAAAGCATCCTCTATGTTCATCTGATTAGGTGCACTCTGTACTCAAATGAACATTGGACTCCATTCCAATCCCCTAGCTAAGCATCGTGATTAATTAAACAGTGAGCACTTGAAGAGTTGGCCTCTTCTAATCACCATGGGTGTCTTTTGATCTTGAACCGTAGGTCTCAGCTAATTAAGAACCTCTGCAGTCTTTATCTTCGAGATCATACGAGGGATCCACGATTACAAGATAACTTATTATGCCGCAGTTATGTCGCCTTCTCTATATTGAAATTATCAAGCATATTGGAAATCTTAGGCACTGAGATGATATCACTGCATGAGTTACCTTCTGCTTACCCAAGTGTTAATTTAGTTTCAAATACGAGAAAGTTTAATAAATGGGCATACATCAAATTAATTCGCAAATATTTATTTGCTCTCGATATTTATATTGTCACCATATTTCATAGCACGCACTTCAATAGGGTTTTTTTATTAAATGCTAACATTTTATTTCCTTTTTTAATTAGCTATACCTTAAAAATGATTTTACATAAAAAAGATAGTGGTGATTCACTTCATATACGCAAATTGAAAAGTAATATTTACACAATTACTTTAGTATTTATATATTGCATTCTCTAATATACTGTAGTTTATTTGCTTTAAATAATGTTAATCTTCTCATTTGTTACTTTTAAAAAAATATCTACAAAACTATTGAGCTTATTATCAGCAAATTCATTTTAAATAATAAATTTCAATTATAAAAATCACTTCTGAAAAGACTCTCGTATTTTCTTACCTTCATTTGTTATAATAGGTATAATTTCTTTCTTGAAAATAAATGAACTTGTGCTATAAAAAGAACTACGAATTAACTAACTAATTAATTATATTTTAACTTTTTGTTGAGATCTAAGCATAAAATTTTCTCAAGCTATTTGTTTAAATAAAAAAATGTTTTTATGAATTTTTATATGAAAGTTAAAGAGAGAGAGAGAGAAATATTGGAATTATATGTATATATATATATATGTGTCTTAACTTTTAATAAATATAAAAATTCATACATAATGATATCTACATTTAATATCATAACATCATATGAATAAAATTTTGATCTGATAATATCTAATTTTTATAAATTAAAAATACTATTGTAAAAAACAAGAAATTGGTTTTTTACTTGAAAATTCTCACAATAATTGCACTTTAATGAAATTCATATTAATCTCTATTAGGATCAATTCATATTAGGAAATTAGGATATTGCATAATGAAAAAATTTAGAACAATAAATTTGTAATAAATTCTTTAAATTTTCTATGATTTCAAACCATAACAAATGTGATTTTTTTCTGCCTTACTCATATTTTCTAACAAATTAATAGTCAATATAATAAGTAATATATTGGGTAATAATAGTTAATTATCGTAATAATTTCACTACTTAGTTTCATGCTCTCTTATAATAAAAATAATACGAAGTTGTATTTAAAGATAAAAACTTTGCCTCATTTATATCAGCAAACGCTACATATCTTCCACGTGTATTAAAATACGATCGATGAAATATTTTTCATTCGCTCTTTCTTGTTAACCAGAGATAGAAAATTGTTTTTATCGGTTTCATCAAATTTGTTCCACTACAAAGTAATTTTATCTCAACAAATAATCGTAAATGTTAGCATGCGACTGATCGCTTCACGCTCAAGTTTCAAAAAGTGACAAAAAAATACAGAACTAAAAAAATATTGGACATATCGTTTAAAATAGCCATTGAAGTGAAGCCCGAAGTGCAGTTGAACTTGGCTACGAATGTAAACGTGCAGTTTAATGTATTTCCCTTTTGAAATTGCTTGTGGAATATCGTAAAAAGATATATCTTCATTTCATCAGACGCGAAATAGAGTCCCATTCTAAAAGTGAAGTTTCGAAAATACCATTAAATTCTTTCGTCTTCCATTCTCTCACACAACGAAAGAGAAAAAAGACGTAAAATTTTTCTATTACAGAAGTTTCCAGTGCTAACATCACATCCATCAAACATTGTAATGCAGTTAGGGTTACACTGTTACCGAATCAACGGCTCAAAAAGAATGCCTTTACTGTGTTTGGATGGATTGGACTCGTAATGGAATTGAACACTTCCTCCGAATCGTCAGATTGAGGAGTGTTTTGGGTTGTTCGGAAGTTAGATTGGATTACATTTTTGCAGCAATGATACGTTGTTTTAACGAACAATACTGAATCTTACAACTTTTCACATAAATCAGGAAAGTTACCCATTTCAGGATAAGATGAATTTTATGTCATAATATACGTTATTTGCCATATTTCCATGGGGTTTAAATTTATGCTTATTTGAATTACGATCATAGAATAAAAATTTCCCACATCCTGTCAAATTTTTTTGCTTATAGTCTTTGGTAACAAGTCAAGAATTTTTTCCAACAATTTCTCAGATTTCTAAGCAATTTTAAAAGCTCGCTGATATGTAAAATTAAGAGTCAATTTATTTAAAATTAAATTATCCACAATGCAATATTATAAGCACGAATGCTCACTTAATTTTAATTTTGAAAATTCATAAATTTGCATTTTAATATTTATATCTATTAAAAAATATCGCGAATTATTGCCTAATTAAATCTAATAAAATTTTTATTTAAAATTTATTTAAAATTTTATTTAAAATTTTATTTTAAATTTTTATTATAAAATTTTTATTTTTTTATTTTTAAATAGTTGTTTTTAAATAAACTAGTTTCTTTGAAAGTAGAAATATAATATGTTAAATTTTGATTGATTTTTTCGTGAGAAAATTCCTTATTATCTAATCAACTTTTAAGTAACTTAACTTTATGTATCTTAAATGTGAACAAAATTTGTTTGTATGTGTGTGAGAGAAAAAGTAATTTAGTATTTCTGCATACTTTTATTTTTTAAAGCCTTCCTTTTATTTTTTAAACGGAAATACTTTCTCGCGTATTTTCACATTTAACTTATCTCTCATTGCCTATTTAAATTCAGTCAAAAGATTCATGTGTGCGTTTTTTGATTCATTACATGCATTATTAAATTGGCGTTCTGAACAATATCTCGCAATGAATTTATTTCGGAAGAACATTTTTATCTTTCAATCTCATTATTTTTCTGCTATTGAAATTGCCAAACTAACTTTACGCATCGATTGCAAATGATAAATGAAATAGAACTGTTTTACGCCTAATCCTTATTGTCTATAACTGTAATCAGAAAAACAAGAAACCGTGGAAAATTGTATGCAAAAAATTTCAATGCCACCACCAAACAAACAAATGAAATATATCCAGCAGAAGGTTTCTGCTTCTGTTGCATTCACTTCTGTTGTAATTTATGAAAGCAAGTCTGCAAAGCGCATTTTCACTTCATACTAAATGGAATTTCTTAGGACTAATTCTATCAATAGAAGGCGTCCCATCAGCTTTGTTGTGTAGCACTTCTTTGGGAACATCAGATTCAAATAAGCGCATTCAAAACGAAAGTAGGGCTTGAATGAAGAGCATCATTTACTAATTGTTACTTATTTCCATATCGAATGGAACTGAAAATTTTAATTTAAGACCTGAAATAACCTTTCTTGAAAATTTTCTCTTTTATACAAATTTCACGTTTATGTAATTTTACAGACTCTCCTGTTTACATTACTCTGTGCAAATAATAACCGACTCAACAATAATTGAAAATTCTATTTAATTTCAAGACACTGAATTCATTAACGAATAGTGTTTTCTGTTTCGGTTAATGAAATGAATTTTTAAAGCTTTTTGTTTGCGGCTGGAATGCTATTTTCCGCAAACAGAACTACGACCAAATACATTTCTTATCCATTTCTTGAAACTTTCCAGTTATTATTTTCTTAGCCAAAATAATGGTTGTAATCATTTCATTATATAAAATAATAAAAAAACAAATTATTCTAGTAAGAGCATTAGTTTAAGCAAGTAGAAAACATTCCAAATGTTTTATAAATGAACCTGGGTAATATATTGAGAATATTAATTCAAGTATGTTTTTATGCAAGGATAATTCCAGAAAATATCTATTATTGTGTGTGTAAAGTTGTTAGAAAAGATAGATTTTAAAATATTAATCAGATCTTGCTTATAGAAGTTTGCAATAGTTTTTTTTCTTTCTGAGAGGAAAACGTTATGTTATATAATTTGCAACTAAAGAGTTTTATGTGTTTATCTTCTAGATTAATATTCTGAACTCCCTATGAGTTCAACATTCATATGATTTCTGCTAAAACAAAATAATTCATGTCATCTCCAGCTAATTCCATTCTTCCAACACATTTGGGACATTTACGCAAGTCTCGAAAAAAAAATTTATAAAAATATTTTACAAACATCACAATCATTACGTATACATTATTGTAAATTTATCTTACATATACATATGACAGGCATGTCTCCCATTTAAACAAATAACATAAAAAAAATATTTCTTCGAAAATATGAAATAGTGCATTTAGATAAATATTACATAAATTGTCAATTTACTAAAAAAATCAATCTATGCTGAAAAGTATATATAAGGCAGTATTGAAATAAATAAATTAAAATAATATCGTAACATTTTTGCTGTATTATTGTCTTTTAATCTCAATATTCCAAAATGGTTTCAACAAACACTTGACTTATTTGTTGTCACTTATAATTATTTTCGGAGCTTTATCTCAAACGTTTTTTTTCTTTTTACAAGTCTCACCCCAAGTTCGACTTTCAAAGTGCATTACTGTAGCCTTTTGAGTCAATGATTTCCTTTAAAAGCTCCCACCAATGTAACGATAGTTTAAAATAAAAAAAAGTAAACAACTCAGTCAACGTATTTTAATCTAAATTGAACTAAATTTTTTGCAAGTGTTTTTAATTGATTTTTATCAATTCAAAAACTTCAATTGATATCTCAAATCAATACAAAAATGAAACTTTATATAATTATGTTTCAAAATTAAAAAGACCCAACATACTGGTATTGAAACCGTGGCATAAGTCTATAAGCTCTTCGATCCTGGGATTATTTTTAGTTAAACTGAAGAGGAATACATATTGTCTACTTAATATTATTTTTGACAAGAAATTAATCTTCATTTGCGTAAATAGATAATTTTAAGTTATGAAACAGTATAGAGATAGTTGGGAAACCAAAATTATTTCCTTGCCAATCTTTTAGAAGCTACTGGGGAATATTTTTTTAATTATGATTGCATGTCCTATATAGATTAAATAAAAATAAATATTTCTAATGTTAATTTTAACTTAATGTTTTTAAAAGAAGTAAAGAAAGTAACATTGTCAAGAAAACATCTTAAAATTACTTCATATAGTTAAAACAATGTAAAATTTAATACAACAATTTGTATTCAATTATTTTCTGAAATATATGATTCATATTAAGGGGGGAAGATCATTCTGATCAATCTGCAGGGAGAAGTGTTCAATCTTGCTCCAGTAGATCAATTACAATTCATTCCTAAAAATTTCCTGATTATCATGATTATCGGAAAAATACCTTTAAAACTCACAAGCAAATGAATGTTCAAAGCTTTTGCTGTAAAAATGTTTGCTGGTGAAATCTTTTCTCGAAAGATTTTTTGTGTGGTATTGCTGATAAGGCATTGAACATAAAACATGCACGAAGTTTACAATTCTTTTCTCTGAAATTTATTATAATCCACACACACACACCATTCCTATATACTTTGTGGAATTTCATTCATTTTGATTTCCTTTAGCCTTTTCTTATATTAATTCGTTTTCAACTATTTCCTAAGATAAAATCTATTCTCAAAAAAATAACTTTTACTCAGATGGTAACATTAAACATTTCTTCAACTAATGACTTCCTTAAAAAGCACATCGCTTTACTGTCGTGTTATGAGTTCATTGATCTACTGGCATCATGAATGCTTCCATAGATCAAATAACTGCAAATAAAATAAGGTACAAATTCGACTAAACATATTCTGTACGATTTTATTATTGTATATTTAAAATCCTTCACTGTTATTCTTATCATGTAAATTTTTATGATTTGACATTGCTATACTGGCTCGAAATTTCTTTTTTTACAGTTTTAAAAGAATTAAATAATTGTAATTGTATAAACAAAAATTTTACAATAACAACTTATTTACTTTGAAGTATATATATTCAATCCCACGTTATGTAGCATAAAGTGTTAGTAAAATATTGCAAGAAAAATTTTAAATAAATATTATTGTCCACTCTATTCAAATCAGTTTGAGATTTAGAAACATTATCGAACAAGATTCACGCAGTTACATTTTTTTATTTAATCTTTAATCTTAAGTTTTTCAAAACAATTTAGTTACATAATATAAATATTTTACTAAATATTTATCACAAAAGTATGCTTCCTATATATTGAAAAACAACATTACATTAATTAATTGTAAAGATACTGGAAAGTAGTGACTTCCTAATTTTTTTGTTTCATAAAATTTTTAAGACCTTGAAACATATTTACATTTTTTTATGAATTTAAGCCTTCCATTGAGTTCTTGCATTCTGGTAAAGAATTGCGACTGTGAATAGCAATCGATGTGTGACCCATCTAAAAATATAAAAATGAATATTCATGACTGGGAACAAGTGGAAAACAAACCGCGAACACAAAAGTGAACAGATAGGATTGGGGAAAATCTAACACGCTTTACGGTTTGCGCACAACTTGAAAGAAATTGAGTTAGGCTTAGTGATATCATTTCCATATTTGTAAAAGGTTCATAGAAAAGAAGGTAAGACAAACATAACCTCTCAGACTAGAACCTACTTTCATTTACTCTGCTTATGTTTATGTAAATATTACTCGCGCTTTGCAAAACTTTTCAAAGTAGTATATTTTTATAAATATCACTTTACCACTAAAATGGCTACGTTTTCCGTGTATGCTCGAACATTCTAATACTGTATTATTGCTGGTATTGAAAATTGAACTTTCTGAGCTATTGTGAAATGGCTTTTCTGGCACAATTGCTTTTGTGATGAATTCCAGATGGGACGCATTGAATCATGAATTCCATCAATATGTTTTTAAAATTTATTGGTTCGGCTTTTACAGGAATCTTTGGAAATAGCACTTGAGAAACATTTATGGTAAATCAAAACTTGTTTGATTTATTTGTGTCCAGTATACATACATACATACATATATATATATATATATATATATATATATATATATATATATATATATATATATATATATATATATATATATATATATATGGCGTGAAGGGGATAAAATATGTTTTCAATAACTTCATATATGAAACATGAAATTTGATTCTTTAAAAGTCAATCCTTTACTCTTGTATATATATGAGAAGAAATATTTTCACATATTAGATAAGTATAGATAGACAGATAGATAGAAAATCAGATATTCTCTTAAATGAGTGTTTCATTTCAATAAAATAGATACCAATAGGTGAAGTATATGCCAAATTTTAACTTAAATCTTATAATACTATTTAAAGATATAACTTTAAATCACAGTAGTTAAATAAAAATAATAACTACGGACTCAATTATAGCAAATCAAAAATATATTTTAGTGGATTTATTCCAATATACCTATTATATATATATATATATATATATATATATATATATATATATATATATATATATATATATATATATATATATATATATATATATATATATACATACATAAAACACGTGATTGTATAAGTTTGTAAGTTATTTAAAAAAATTTAAGTATTAAAAATATAGAAATATTATTAGCTTACATCAGAATAACTAAACTATTTTAATATTTTCTTTGAAAATGCAATAATTGGATTAAGCTTGAAAAAATGTATTCACCGAATGAAAGTAAATATTAAACACCGATACCTAAACCGTCAAAAACAAGGAAATCTGATGATAAGAAAAGGAGATTAATGTAATAAACTGATATTAGTTTCCTAATAAGATTCCGTTCAAACATCCTTAGGGAAGGCACACAAACATGCCAGAACAATTGGAAAGCTTCTATATCTAGAAGATGTCTGAAAGAAAGGAGTAACTAAGCAATGTCGTACCAAAATTTTTACTCTATGTAATAAGTATGACTCTATCTTCAAATAAATTTATTAGTGACAAATTTTTGCTGAATAAGAATTTTAATTTAATAAGAAAGGTAAAACCTATCTCTTCTTTGAGATAGAATGTATCAATTAGCATAATTTATTTCTTGCTATTCTCTCATTTATTTTTGTTATCCACATTTAATTAAATCAATTTAATTAATTTTAAGTTAATGACTCAATGCTAATAATTACTAAAATGTAATTAAAAAATTCAAAATTATATTAAATTTAAGAATTTGTTTTTAGTATTATTGCTTTCTGACTTAATTTTTTTTTTGTTTTTCATGATAAAATTGATGTTTTATTTATATTTTATTATTAATAAAATATGCATAAACATTCAATTAATATTTAAATTGTCATTTCCATTAAGAATCTAAGTAAAATGCAAGTATTTTTATACATAAATTTTTCAAAATATTTCATGAATTATTTTTCTTTTAGTATTACCTTGTAGAGTGGATGTTTTATTTAAATATAAAACATATAAATTATTAAATGGTTAAATTACAAAATTAACCATTAAAGTAAAATATATATTGAACATATATAAAAATATGTGTTTTTGTTTATATATTAAACAAAAATGTTTAAACAAGAATTCAATATTCACATGTGTTCATATTTTTAATAAACCTTCTAAAAATCTTTCAACCTATATACTTCATCTATTTCATCACAGTTGTATGAAAATGGCAATAGTTTTGAAGGTTATTACTTTTTAAAAACAATATAAATCAAAGATCCTTACGCACAACAATAAGATAAATCAAAGATTATATTTCTACTTATCAAGAACCTGCTAGCAAAATTGCTGCAATATTTTCTCGTTGTTTGCATTCTTACAAGAAGGGAAATTATGAATTTATAAATATAAGATAAGGTTTAAATACGATCTTCATATGCTTCTTAAAGATGTAAAAACGAAAACTAAATTTACATAGAGCACATATTTACTCCAATTGCTGCTGAAGTTTGGTTGTTATGACAACCAGTCGTCACAAATTAAAGAAATAATTAAACAGAAAGCTTTTGTGTGATCGGTGAAATTGAAAGTGTTCAAAATAAGGGATTGTTAGTATTCAGAGAGTGTTATTTTGTTTTTCTTTTCAATCACTTATGAAATCATTATTTATAAATTTAGGTAACATGTCCGTTTTCTCAGATAGATAAGTCCTTAGAGAGCTCTATTTGGAAAGGAATAAAAAATAATATGGAGAACATATTGCTTAGAGCACTAACTTTGTTTTATATTGTTTTTAAGACATTAATTTTTACATTATATAATTATATGAGATAAAATAAAATATGGTTGACCATTTACGAAAAGAATAAATGCAAACTTTAAAATATTAAAATTTAAATAAATTGATGAATTGAAATTTTATTAAAAAATGGATAATAGAACATCATTTTTCTAAGCCTTTCAAAGTAAGAGATATTCTTCCTACTTACCTTTTCTTTCTATTTTGTGTTCTCATTTGTGTTGGTAATTATTTAGGAATGTGAGTTTTATATTAATTAAAAAAGTGTATTCACTTATAACACTATTTTAATCACAAATCAGAATAATAAAATAATGCGAAAGATTTTTTGGAATATAGCTTTATAGCTGAAAGTAAAAAATGATATGATACTATGTGAAAATATAGGATGAAAAATAAAAAATATATGTATACAATGTTATAAAATCAGCAAATTCATTTCAATATTATATTATTCATTCAATCAGATTTAAAACATTTTAAGAATCATCATCAGAATCTACATCAGAATTGCATAAAATTTTAATGAAACCTGTAAATCCGATTTCACAACCCATTTTTGTTAAGTAATTCCTTTCCTTTTCAAGCTATTTAATTATACGCCGTTCAATTGGATGGCATTTCTTGATAATTGGCCTGTTTTCCCACAAAAAGATGTCAATGAAACTCTGTCTTTAATTATTATAATATCAAATACAGCAAAAATTAGTAAACATTTTACGACAGTTAATTTTATATTAAGGTCATTATAAATTGAAAGTTTCCTAACGAAGGAATATTTCGCAAAATAACTGACAGGGTGGAAAAATTTTTAAACCTTTATGTAAAAACATTAATGAGCAGTTACAATGTAAATGATTTCATATTTGCTTAAATGTATATCTGCCTATTGTAAGAGAATTCTGCTGTTATTAGAACAAATATTTTTGCACAGCAGTTTTTATCTAAGCAATAAATAAATAATTTAAGAAATTTCTTCCTTTCAAAATTCCACAGTAGTAAAGCACTAAGCAGAAAAATATTTGTCATGTCATTAAACTTGAACTTGACAAAGGTATGTAAGACGCTAATCTCTTTTATTTTCTATCTATATTATTATATTCACAATTAATATTAAAATAAAAAACTTTAACTTCCAGGCAGAAATTTGCAATTTTATTTGGAAAGCTGATACTCTCCCAGAATCATTTCTACCCAATTCAAAAATATTAAAAATAAATAGAACTCATTGAATCAAAAGAGCTTCAGGTCAGTTCTATTTCCAGTGATTGGTCAAAGCTTTGAATCCAGCCACGTTTAAGCAAAAAGTGGTAAAAGTAGATCCTTTTGATTTCAGCATGCTAGTCTACCTGGTTGTGTACATCATAGTTTTCCAACTTATCTCCTTAGCAACGCGAATATAGTCTACAGTTTTCTAAAGGAACAGTGGACTTGTTCCTTTATAAAAGCATTCAAGTGTTAGGTTATCTGTCAAGCGAAATCTGTTGAAAGAAATAACGGATGTTATTTAAATTTTGTGGAATATCTAATCTATGCCATATATTTAAAACCCAGACTATCGAAATTTTATGTGACATGCAAATAGATCTTTGATAAAATTAGTGATCAATTTGGTAATGTCAAGAATACACAAATATTTATTTGTGGAAAGAAGATAAAATCCATATATAAATGCATTTCACATAATTTTTTTATCTAACAGTTACATTACAACTAGCTATTTTTCATCAAAACAACTGATAAAATGTAATAATTGAAGCTTATCTTTCAATTTATAAATTGTATCATTATATATCTAAGATGCATCACACTCTCTTAAATATTTTCAAGATCTAGAAAAGCGCAAAATCAGTAACTATTACACAAAAACTGGAGAGAAGAGCTTCGTTTATAAATTTATTCTTCAATAATGTACTGGGGTTCATGAAACAAAAAAGTGCAAAATCGATATCAGCTTTGACTTCCTTAAGTGAGAATAAATTTCTTATAGTCGGAAATATCGGAGAAACTTGAAAATAAGGGAGTAAAAAATATTGCTTCATAGTTTTCTGTTATTGCTTTTCTTCACCGTGGGGAGTTTGTGTGTTTTCTAACGGATGTCTCTTTTTTTTTTCTAAACCCTAGTTTAGCATTAACGCCAATGCAAGAATAGAGTATAAAATTTCTTTAAAATGTGCTGTGAAATATTTATCATATTTTGAGGCATTTCTTATTGCTTGCAATTTAAAAAAAGAAACTCAATTTTTCCCACATTCTAACTTTTTCGAAAGACATATTTTATTTAAGCATTCTATTAGTAAAATCTAAGCACAAACTATCATGAAGTAAAAATATGTACTCTTTCTAGGTGCATCAAAACATTTACTATTCAAAATACCAAGGCAGATTAACTAAAATTTCGTACTGAATCCAAAAATACCATTCTCTTATTTCCTACACGGATTCCTTGAAAATTTTATTCCTATATCAGGAATTTATTTTCTTCAATACAATTTTAATTACCTTATCTTCAAACAACAAATGCGCTACAAACATACCCATTCTAAAAATTAATGTGTTAATATTTCACTAAAAATAAATAAATTTACCCGATTTTGGTATTAAACAGTTTTGAACCCCGTCTCTAAATTAAAGTGAACCTGAAATTTGAATTGATAAATTAAAGGTGTTTATAATATTAAGTAAAGACATTTTAATATACGAACATGCATTATTTAAAAATGTTGCTTCTTCATATGAAAACCAAAAATAAAATTAAAAAAATTGATATTACTGTTAAAATTTTAGATTATTTTTATATCCATTAAACTCTTATCAAGCGAAGTTTATTAATGAAACAAATTTGTAGGTCATTTATTTTGTATTCCGTATGTCCTCTTATGGAGTTTATAACGTTTTAATTTATTCTTAAACAATTGTTTTTTTTTATTCTCGTGACTATTATCGTTTACTATTCATCGCAAGTATAAGTAAAATTTTCTGCCATCGTTCACTGAATAAATATTTTTGAAATAGTAATAAATCCTATGCTAAAAATAGCATGTACATTCTTGTTCAACAGAGAAGAGTGGATGAATTATTTCATATCCAATCGTGTTGATTCATTAATGTTCAAATAAAACTGAATCAACACAGAGCTAATATTTTTCATTCAATTCTTAAACTTTCATCAATAATAAAACCATCTAAAAATAGAATTAATTTATTACTTTTTAGTAACTAAGGTGTTACTAGTTTGAGAAATATTTTGAGCAAAATCATTTTATAGTTATCAACTTTTACTATGTTACACATTTTATATAAAATAAATACAACGTCTGCTTGTAGAACAGTTTAAAATTATTTTTTCTATACCGACAGCCATTATATTTTATAAGCTGTCAATAAATATTTTCCCAAAACTCTCTGCACAGAATCAATCGAGATTGAATCCATTGAATTTGAATAAATGATATAGTAATATAAGAACAATGTTTCTCACAAAAAATAGCTTTTCCGAATCATCTGAGCAATTCATATTAAAGATTTTAAAAACATATTGATTGAAGGTATTTAAATAAATATAAAATTTTCATACATTTTTAAAAAATAATTTTCTTATATGCATTCAAGTGTTTATCCATATTTTTTGTAAAATATGACAGGAATTGAATCATACTTAGTCTTTCATGTGTATATATATATATATATATGTGTGTGTGTGTGTGTGTGTGTGTGTGTGTGTGTGTGTGTGTGTGTGTGTGTGTGTGTGTGTGTGTGTGTGTGTGTGTGTGTGTGTGTGTGTGTGTGTGTGTGTGTGTGTGTGTGTGTGTGTGTGTGTGTGTGTGTGTGTGTGTGTGTGTGTGTGTGTGTGTGTGTGTGTGTGTGTGTGTGTGTGTGTGTGTGTGTGTGTGTGTGTGTGTGTGTGTGTGTGTGTGTGTGTGTGTGTGTGTGTGTGTGTGTGTGTGTGTGTGTGTGTGTGTGTGTGTGTGTGTGTGTGTGTGTGTGTGTGTGTGTGTGTGTGTGTGTGTGTGTGTGTGTGTGTGTGTGTGTGTGTGTGTGTGTGTGTGTGTGTGTGTGTGTGTGTGTGTGTGTGTGTGTGTGTGTGTGTGTGTGTGTGTGTGTGTGTGTGTGTGTGTGTGTGTGTGTGTGTGTGTGTGTGTGTGTGTGTGTGTGTGTGTGTGTGTGTGTGTGTGTGTGTGTGTGTGTGTGTGTGTGTGTGTTTGTGTGTGTGTGTGTGTGTGTGTGTGTGTGTGTGTGTGTGTGTGTGTGTGTGTGTGTGTGTGTGTGTGTGTGTGTGTGTGTGTGTGTGTGTGTGTGTGTGTGTGTGTGTGTGTGTGTGTGTGTGTGTGTGTGTGTGTGTGTGTGTGTGTGTGTGTGTGTGTGTGTGTGTGTGTGTGTGTGTGTGTGTGTGTGTGGTGTGTGTGTGTGTGTGTGTGTGTGTGTGTGTGTGTGTGTGTGTGTGTGTGTGTGTGTGTGTGTGTGTGTGGTGTGTGTGTGTGTGTGTGTGTGTGTGTGTGTGTGTGTGTGTGTGTGTGTGTGTGTGTGTGTGTGTGTGTGTGTGTGTGTGTGTGTGTGTGTGTGTGTGTGTGTGTGTGTGTGTGTGTGTGTGTGTGTGTGTGTGTGTGTGTGTGTGTGTGTGTGTGTGTGTGTGTGTAAATTAAAAGCATGTAAAATTTATTTATTTGAAACTCAGTTTTTATATTATTTATATTTAATTAATTTGAATAAAAGCAATTATTATAGAGCTTTTTCTAACGAAGGTTATTCTAGCACTCAAAATGCTATATGCACTGAGTAAAACTTAAATTATAAGTTTCAGTTACAGATAATTTCTAATATTAGAATTGCAATACAAATTAACAAATTTGGTTAAAATTATTTGAGTCACAATATTTCAAGGAAAATATTTTTGCTATATTAATATTTCCTACATTCAAAACTTTGGATGTTACATTTTCATTGAATTTATATCATTACACTGAATCTCTCTGAAGTTCTCAATACTTTTTTACACTCATGTCCATAGCTTAAGGAAAATTCTGAATCACACAGAAATTGAACTCTAAAATAAAAATTTCACATGAAGAATTATCACCCACATCTTGAAGAATAATTTGCAAATTACAGGAAAACATGAGATGCACCGGTTTGGTTTGGTTTGGTTTGTTTGTCGCTCAACGGTCATTTTTTGCACACGAATGAGATGCACCGATTGTGCGTAACAATAACGTGCAAAAAAGTAGAATAATAATGTGCAAAGAAGTAAACTTATTCACAAGCACTTTAAAACACTTTCAGTGCAATAACCGGATATTTATGGCACAAAGGAAGTATTTGGATGATGCTTTACGTGGTAGAATTATCAACCGTCTGGAATTCGGACGTACCCAGCTGGAAGTATCCGAGGAACTTGATATCGCCCAGAGTGTCATCTCCAGGCTTTGGCAGCGGTTCCAAGATGACGGTAATGTGAATTGACGTTACAGCACAGGTCGCCCCCGAGTTACAATGTTATAGGAAGACCGATATTTGACAGTTACTGCCAAAAGAAACAGGCGGAGCACAGCATCAAACTCGTCAGCTCTCTTCAGTTACCGGTACGACAGTTTCAAGGCAGGCAGTGTACAAACGTTTACGGCACATTTGTCTATATGCTCGTAGGCCTGTCAGATATGTTCCACTAAAGCGCAACTCACTGTCGCCCACGGTTAGCTTGGAGTAGAGAGCATGCATTGTGGACACCACAACAGTGGTCTTGTGTGATTTTTTCCGACGATTCCAGGTTTAGCTTTCAGTCTGATCTTCGCCGGACTTTCATATGGAGAGGACCAGGTACCCGTTACGACCAAGAGAACACCATTGAACGACCCCGTTACGATGGTGCAGGATTACTCGTTTGGAGAGGAATTATTCTTGGTTCCAGACCTAACCTACATGTTCAGACTGAACCATAACAGGCCAAATCTATCGGGATGTCATTCTGGAACAACATGTACGTTGGTTTCGGGGCGCCATGGGTACAGGATTTCTGTTTATGGATGACAACGCCCGTCCACACCGTGCAAACATTGTAGATGAATTCCTTCAATCGAAGGATATTACACGTATGGACTGGCCAGCATACTCACCGGACTTGAATCCAACAGAGCATGTGTGGGACATGCCTGGCCGATGAATTGCAGCCCTCAACCTGCTCCCACACGTCTTTTGGAATTTCGGAGGGCATTGCTTGATGAGTGGTGTAATATTCCCTAAGATCAGATCGATAATTTGATACTCAGCATGCCTAGGCATTGTACGGCCTGTATTGCAATGGCTGGGGGGCATGCTATGTATTAACCATCATACCAACCATATATTGGTTTTTGTAAATAAGTTCTTTTCTAAAATTTGCTCCAGGGAGTAAAAATCGCAATTTTTGTAAATGATGTCAAACATACAGCACCTTTTTTGCTGTTTACCTTTTGTTTAATAAATAGACTTTACAAATAAGTCACATTTGTTTTGCTTCTCTCTCTTCCTTTGCTTGAACTGGCATTATCCTTAATTTATGGTCAGGAGTGTACAATAAATAATGATTATATACCGATATGTTTTCTGAAAATATTATTTAGACTATTGTAATCCAAATTAATTTATGAGGGCATCGTCCTATTCTGAAATAAAAATTAATATTTATAGCAAACAATATTTGTGTCTTTTTCAATAAATATAAATCTTTATTGTGAAAACACTCCATTTATTTGCAAATTAAATTCATGGCATAATCTAGATAAAAATGTTAATTAAAATTTTTTGTTATTTCTTTTTACATAATTATTAATAGATTTTACTTAAAAAATTTTTAATATCCATTTCAATTTGCTCAGATTTAAGTAGATCTGAAATTAGTTATTTTACCCACTGATAAAGGTATGAAAAGGATTTATGCTTCACACATTTTTTAATTAAAATAGGTATATGTTTTTGTTTAATGCTGATATATTCAAAAATAAAGAAAATGGAAATAAATGTTCAGTGTTTTTTGTGTGATTTATAATATATATATATTTATATATATATATATATATATATATATATATATATATATATATATATATATATATATATATATATATATATATATATATATATATATATATATATATATATATATATATATATATATATATATATATATATATTTAAACTAAAATAATTTGAATGTTATATTTGTGACTTCAATATTGCATATTTAATTATTACATAGCATTCTGGCTCATTTTGTGCTCTTTTGTAAATATAAAAGGGATTCACCATTCAGTGATAAAATGCTTTTTATAAATGTTTTACGTAATTTGATCATTTATAAGTATTATAACTATATTTGAAATGTCAACCATTAATTGGTATTATAAATACATTTCAATGAGGAACTTGAAGCATTAAGTATATAAAATAGCAATCTAAATGGAAAGGATATTCACTTCTACGATATACGCCAAACTAAATAATGCCAATATAATATCCTTTTGCAAAAAATATTATGATTATTTTACAATTAACTTAAGCAGTTTTATGGCAATGCTATGAAGTTTTCCTAAAACAAATTTTTAACTCATCAGGTAAGAAAAAAAAATTTAATTATAAAATTAAAATTCCTGTAAAAAATGTCATAATATGATTAAAATATGAATTAAACGCACCTAAAAAAATTTTTGTGATTTTTATAAAATTTCCATAACATTATTTTCTCTAAATTTACATTAAAAAGCTTCATTAATTTAACTAATTCAAAATCACAAATCGATTTGAGCATTGCTGTTACCAAAAAATGAAAGCAATGTCGTTCGTAATTTGTTTTCATTTTTTATAAAAAAAAATGCAAATAACCGTTTTCTACATTTCGCTTGTAATTCGAAACTTTATCCCCCTTCCTACATATCTTTGTTTAATTTTTCATTCCAGTCCATCAAAGTTCTCACAAAAGCATTTTTCTATAGAAACCCTTTAATTATTTATGGTAAGAAAGCGCTTATTCATTAAACACGGTATCGAATTATTTTTTTTAATTTTTACGTGGAGACTTCACCGATTTTCCTAAAAATATAAAACTTATTTGTAAAAAAGTTCTACTCTTTGAAGCTTACTACTCAGTGATCTTGAACCTCTCAATATAGAAACAGCTGGGTTTCCTTTTTTGTTCCACTTCAGTATTCTTTTGCCACTGATGCATAGTTGAATGGCAGCACCCGTCATGTAGATCGTCCAACGAGAGCCTTTTTCTCACTCCCCCAACCCCCAGATGTTAATAGCGATAACAAAATGTCAGTTAAAAAAGAAATTTAATCAATCTTCAATGGTGCGAAATTCAGCGCTAAAAACATGAGTAAAATTTATTTATTTTTAAATCCATCTTAAAAATATTTAGCGACGAATTAATGAGTTCATTCTTTCTTAAATTATTGGAAACCATGTAGTACTATCTTCACTGAATAAGAAAGCTAACTAACTATAACAACTTTCACTGATGAAATATAATAATAAAAACTTTCTGTTATTTTTCTATAAACTTTTCCCAAGTGACAGCATATGTTATTTGGGAAGGAAAAAATAAAATTTGATGAGAAAAATATTCTTTCAAAAGTAAAATTAACTCTTATCTTCAAATTTTTATGAGAAAGTTGATGCCGGATGAGTAATAATTATCTTTTGATAAAAAAAAACTGACCTCGCATGTTATTATATGTAATTAGAATTTAATGCAAAAACAAAACGTGTATTTATAAACCACAGAGTTCAAAAATGATCTAGAAAATTTATTATAGTTCATAATTTACAAATTTACGCTGAAATATTTTCTGTGATGTAGGTGTAATGAAATAACTTAGAAATGCCTCTTTTTTTTCTTTTTCTTTCTTTCTTTTTTTGAAAATATATTTTACCCAACATATATGCATTTAATCTATTATTAGTCTCAATGAAATAAATACATATATATATATACATACACGCATATATATATATCTCAGCACACACACACACACATATATATATACATATATATATATATATATATATATATATATATATATATATATATATATATATATATATATATATATATATATATATATATATATATATATATATATATATATATATATATATATATATATATATATATATATATATATATATTCTCACACACACTGCATTAACTAAGTCAATCATGAGCATAATCTATCTCTTCCTCTCGCAGTTAAATACTCTCGTAATTTGAGATAAACCACCGATTACGTGTATCGCCCAGTAATCACAGAATGAACTGTACACCTTTAGGGATAGTGAATTAAAGTGTTTGCTAGCATTACTAAGTAAATTGCTATCACCATTACTCTGTACATGGCCAAAGCAGTCTATCAGTAGTGATATAAATGTGTTAGTTTAAGTAATTAAAGTTAACGTATCAAGAGTATCTAAAATTATGGTTCGGTAAGTAGCACGCTCAGAATGGTTACGTATGGTCCATTACCGTGGAGAGGAATGTTTCCCTGCTCCACCTCAATCACTAATGGTCTTCGAATCAACTCTTAAAGCAATCGCTGCACACAATAATCTGTACATTAAGTCCTTATTAACAATGGAAACAAAAATAATTTGCCTTGCGCCTTTTATGAAGCACTGAATAATGTAACATTAATGGTCTATTTCCTGTATGTTTCTTAATTGTAACTATAAGAAAATGCAAATTACTTTTAATATATTTTTCTTTCCGCGATTTTTTAATGCCCTTTGATGAATTTGCACAGTTTCTCTAGTTTCTATATAATATTTACTTGGTTTGTTGAATATAGTTTAATAATAATAGTTCCGTATTTAGCATGATAATACATATATATTTATATTTATTGAAACATTATGTAATATATTAATAGTAATTCATTATTTTACATGATAAAATATATACATTTATTTTTATTTGGAAATTATGTAGTATATTTTAAATCTAATTATATTTCACTTCTATTTTATGATAAAGCCTTTTCATTGCATTTCTTTACACTTTGAAAGATTTTTTTTAAATAATTAGTTTCTAATATTATATGCTTTCGTTGAAATGAATTATGTGAATACAACTAAAGGCATAAGGTAAATGTTATTTCGTATGTGTTTTCTGAATCTGTGTTTCGTAAATTCTCAATCAGAGTTGATATTCACTTAGAAGAATGCTAAATAATGGATGAGACAAAATATGTCATGGTATAAGAGAAATAATATATTTTTATACGAAGATAGTATATATTTTTATACAAAGGCGCATGCAACAATTATACTACCATCTCTTATAGAGATACTTTCAATAAGATTTTGATACACAAATGTAGGTATTTGTATCTATACCTCTTGAAAAAATTGCAACCATCTCAGATGTAGATTTAGGATGATCGTCTCTGATCTACAAGCTGATTAACTGCTCTAACAAATTTTCTATAGGTTTCAGTTAGGAATCTGAAGAGCAGGAAAATTTTTTGCATTCATTTCATGTCAGCAATTTTTGAAAGGAGCTGAAACATGACACAAAGTGTCTTGGTAGTAACATTCACCAATTCTTTACAAATGACCACAAGTTTAGGGATAAACTGCTTATTCAAAATGTTCGTGTAAGCGTCACTGTACCCTTTGCCAAAGGTCCCATAACGAACCTAGAAAAGTACTCCCAAACAAGTACCATCTACAAACTTCAAAGCTGAAACGATTCATTTGGATTGAGATTTGCCTAGCATTCGTCATCCTTAGACTTAACCATACCAGGTAGAGAGTATAACATGACTCGTCACTCTGTAAAGTATTTTTTCAGTGGTTTATTGTCCACTTGTATCGCTGAAGACAGTTTATGCACTTAATTCAATGGAATATTTGCTTGTGAGCATCAGGATGGCCGTGGATATTAAGGGCATGTATTTATTTCTGTAAAGTATTTCTTTTTTTGTGAAAACAAAAATATCTCCCTGTGCACCAAGAAATACCACACATGGCCCGAAGTTGTAACAAATGTACTACATAAAAAATCAAGGATAAATCATGATTTGAAAGAAAATTAAATAAAAAATTATAAAAGAATGCAGAGAGAATAAAAAAGGAGAAATAAAAGCAAAAGAGAGTTAGATTACAGAAAGGATAAATTTTTCAAAAATTACAAAAGTGTCTTTCTTCACTAGGTCCGCCAAAATCGGGAGCCTTCTGCTATTCAAGACTTTACGAAGCTCGTTCATTTCTTGTGAAACAAATGGGTATTCAAAAAGAATGTTTGAAGAGTTGTCAATCCCGGAGTTGCAGATACATACGTTACTATTTTTAATGTGGAAACGGTGTAAAGTAAAGTAAATACCAACAGAGGTCCCTGTACCTAACCCTGAAAGGGTTTTATCAGTTTTGATGGACCCGCTGGAGAGAAAAGAAAACGGAACACAGTACATACAAGACAATACAATTATGCTTGCAATCATATGGAGACACTATAAATTATTACTTTTACACAGTAAGGAGGGTTTGTAAAGTATACTATTTAACACAAATTAGGTTGCAATTGAGAGTTAACACATGGACACGTAAGAAGCATTCAAAATAGACATCAGACAAAATACATGGCAGGATATGGTAAGACAGGCATATGAAATACAAATTAAATTGCATGCATATAAGAAATAAAGAAAATAGATGGAAAAACAAAATGAAATTAAAAATGATAAAACAAAATTGAATACATATACCCGCACTTACTGCAAATTAACGAGGTAATAATGATTAATGAATAAATAAAGCATTTAGTATGGATTTGATAGTTTGGTGTATCGGCTCAAAGTAAGTTATGGCATATGAAATTCTAAGCTATATATACAAAAAGTTTAGATAGGTTATACATAATGCATTAAAATAGGTCAATATAACATGATGACAATAATTGTGACTAAGTAATTAAGTGAGAGTGCTGGAATGATGGTGAGAAAATAGCAAAAAAATAATAATGAACTATATACAAGGAGATGAAAAACAGGCAAAATGTTACAGGTAGAGAGGAAAATGTCTAAATGTAGAACATGAGAGTGATGGAGTATATGGATTTTACGGCTCATCTTCTTCCAAGTGAAGTCTATCACCCTCACGGGCATCATTATCCTCCTATTCCTTTGGAATTATTAAGTCCCTATATTCAAGGAGAAAATTTATAAGGTTAATAAAATTTTTAGCTTTGCAGCCTTGTTGATGGTGATATTTTTGAGCTAGACACTTTTCAGATTGTCACTAGGCGTAGTAAAGTGCCAGGAACTCGTGATGGGGCATGTTGTAGCGTAATGTGTGGAAACGGTGTAGCTAGCTGTGGAATTTTCCATGTCCGGTGAGGAATTGAGTAATTTTGAAGTTAGTGTAGAGCCAGTGGTTCTTAATTCTGCAGGTGCACCGTAATTCCTAGTGTTCATTGAAATTCACTGTGAATGATCTGGGGTAATTTTTTTGGAAATCATACCAATTTGGATACACCAAACTCTTTCGATCTGCTCATAGAAATCTCAGTTCGTGTCCAACTCGCGTAGTTTTCAATTTCTGCACAACATAATCAATTCTTCACCATATTTGTGATAATTCTATCGTAATTAACCAAGGAGATTTGCCCCAATAGTGACAACCAACTACCACACTACATTCAAATTCGGTAATTTTCATTTATTTCGACATTTTGTTACAATTTTAAAACATCACGTATTAGGTTTAACCTTTGAAGACCAAGTATAGCCAAGTAAAATGTGTATAAAATATAATGGTCAAACGGATGTTAGGTGAGTATCTGGATTTACGTGTCATTAAAAAAGGCATTATGATAGATGTTATGCAGACAAGACACTGACATCTTTTGTCATACCTTATGATACAGCAATTGAGAATCATTTTCTTTTAACACATAATAATGACAGATATCATGAATCTTGTTTTGACACGAATATTCTTGAAACTGAAAGCATACAGTATATGGTTGCCAACATTCATTTCTAATCAATGTCTGATCGATACTTGTGGTAGAATCCCGTTCAGATGAATGGAAAGTTCTAAGTTTGATCCCAGTCTCTGTCAAACAAATGATGGATGATAAGTTTCTGATTTTTAATGGTTCATGTCATCTGTGTGTGTGCTTCAAAATCACACTATTGAAAGGTAATACTGATTTCTATCTCGATAAAAACCTCTTCCAGAAAACAAAATATAGTGGAGGGTAAAAATTTTACAACTTTAGTTCTTATCCAGTTGTGAAGTTACTCCCTGTTCAGAGTCTTTATTTTTTTAATATTTGTAACATTTATAAGGAATGATCAGTATCATAAAATGACTTATACTTCTTTAATGTTCTGCTGATTTATAAGACTTTTTAAAAATGAAAAATATTCTTTGAAACGAAACTTGCGTTCTTTTCATTGATAGAGATAATTTCTTTTTACTTAAAATAATTAAATTCTTTTTGGATAACAAACCTTAGGCTATAAAATTATTATTTATTTCTCTTTCTTCAATTTAATAAAACAGTGTAAAACTTGTCACATTATTTCTCAGTCTTCTTATATAACGTGAGTTTCACTCCAAAAAATAATTTCCTTTATTTCATGCAATACTGCAATTGTGAAATCCTATTTAAAGTATGCGCCTCTTACTAATACGCTTTTATGATGTTTTTCGGAATTTTCAAACGTTGACTTAAATCTCGTTTCTTATTTCATATTCGTGTATATACATATTCATATTTAAATCGTTTTTGCTTATTACCGCTTACCACAGATTTCTCTCAATACACACCTTTTCTACCGATTCCTTTTTTTAGAATTTTAAGATGCTTATTACTTTATCTTATAGTTTAAGTGGATAGACTTTTAACTTACCTATAAATTACGTCAATAAAATGAATATTATAAATAGAAAATGCATATTGTGTTACAATAAAGTAAATTAATTAAAAATCTAAGACTAATTTTTAAAAAAAATTTTTTATAATATCCGAGAAATAATATTTAATGATCTTTTAAATAAAATTTTGATTATCACTAATATATATATATATATATATATATATATATATATATATATATATATATATATATATATATATATATATATATATATATATATATATATATATATATATATATATATATATATATATATATATATATATATATATATATATATAATTTTACATCTGTTTTTACTGTTGATTTTTGATTTATGTATAAGTGAATACATGTGTTTAGTATTTGCTTTCTTATTACTTATAGGGCATTTAAGTCAAGGATAAATGTTGCTATAAGCTGCAATTTCAGATTGCGTTACAGATTTTCCATTTTCATTTAAAATTTAATGATACAATAAATTATTATATTTATTATTATGCTTCGGATATATATTTAATCATTAAATTGCTTTGATCATTTATATACAAAATTTTAATTAATATACTGATTAGTAAAAATTTTGCATTTAAGTTATCATAAATATACAATATATTATAATACATTAAATTATATACACTGCTCAAAACAATTAAAGGATATTGTGGTTTTAGATGGATCGTGTGGCTGGGAAACTTTTTAGCTGATTGATACGTGGTCGACAGACGTAGTAGGTTATATTAAAATAAATTACACATGTTTGGCAGAAAAAAATGCATTTTATTGCGCATTTGTGTACAAAAGGAAAAAAAACACAATTTGTGCATATGAGAAAAAAAGAATAAGAAAAGGTGTTTTTTTCACAGGTAGTCATTTTCAGTAGGAGGTATGGTTTCCACGGACGTCCAGCAACGTTGAACACCTTTGAGGTATGAAAACAATGAGGCTTTTAATCACGAGTTGGGGTATTCTGTCCCACTCTTCCAGAAGAGCTCTTTCCAGCTCTTGGAGAGTTTGTGGGGGTGGTTGGTGGCCAACAACTCGTCTTCTTAGAGCGTCCCAAACGTGCTCTATTGGATTCATGTCTGGAGAGCACGCTGGCCATTCCATTCGTACGATTCCTTCTTTGAAAAGGAAATCTTCCACCAGGTTAGCACGATATGGTCTGCAGTTATCGTCCATTAAAATGAAGTCATTTCCGATTGCTGCAGCGTAAGGGACTATAATAGGTCTGAGGATCTCATCCCTATATCGGCGACCAGACAGAGGTCCATCTGGAATAATATAGAGGTCTGTGCGCCCGTCAATGGAGATGCCACCATACACCAACCTTCCCCCACCGCCAAATCTGACACTCTCGTGCACGAAAGTGGGATTATTCCTACTGCCACGGTCTCCAGATTAAAATACGCCTATTATCAGGATGAACAGAAAAACGGGACTCGTCCGAAAAAAGAACATTGCTCCATTTATTTCTCCTCCAGTTCACATGCTATGTTGCCCACTCCCTGCGGTCGCGACGATGCCTTGATGTTAGTTTAACACATACCATTGGTCGGCGAGCATACAGACCTACACCATGAAGCCAGTTTCGGACAGTCTGAGTTGAAACCGTGGTGTCAGTAGCTGAGTGAAGGTGTTGTTGGAGAAGAGTAGTGTTCATATTTCGGTTTCTCCGAACTGTTAACACTAAATAACGATCTTCATTGGGCGTTGTTGCCCGTTTACGACCTTGCCCTGGTCTTCGGCCTGCATTTCCAGTCTTCATAAAACGGTTCCAGATCTTGGAAATCACACTTTGTAACACTCCAATGGCTTGCGCTACTCCGGCTTGAGTTTGGCCCCCTTCTAACCTACCAACAACTCTCGAAGTTTCTGAATTGGTTCAATGATTTCGCTGAGACATCGTACTCATCGAAACAAAGCAGTCACTGAATACCGATCATCCTTGTATTCATTGTTTTTTATTCAGTTGAAAGTCAAATTTCATTCACTGCCGCTGAAGTGACGTTTTTGACGTCGAACTCAAAATTAGCATGCTCCACAGTTTGAAAATCAGAAAAATTTTCATTTGTGATTCTCTTCTTCCATTTTCAGCTAAAAAAATTTCGTTTATGTCTTTATTTTATGTAAAACTTACACTGCTCATAAACAATTATAAGGATATTGTATCTTTAATCACTTAATGCATTATGAAATTTTAAATGCAAATTGAAAAACTAAAAATATAATTTGACTTTAATATTTTAAGAATATGAACGATAAGAAACAAAAGTAACATTGGAAATTATAAAAAAGATACATAAATAAACACACTTATTCAAAATTTAGCAATAAGAAAAATTTGCTTTTAGTGTTAAAGCCTCATTCATAAAAATTATCGAAATGAAACATCAAAAATATCTGAAATTTAGAATTAATTTTTAATCCATGTATAGAATGGCTTTAATTTGAAGAATCCGCAGATTGGTATCGAAAATGTAATGCTGAATTTGTATGATTACAAAAGACTCCATAAAACTAATTCTGCATTGACAATATCCTTATCCATGATAAATCAATAAGTATTACTGGTTTCGTAACTTGCAATAGAAATTTATTTCCTTATTATATACATCACACACACACACACACACACACACACACACACACACACACACACACATATATATATATATATATATATATATATATATATATATATATATATATATATATATATATATATATATATATATATATATATATATATATATATATATATATATATATATAAATTAATACACCAAGCCAACCCACTTACATATATTATATCCCTAATCACTTGCACATGCTTTTACACGTATTAAGCAAAATATTCGTTCTATAGAGCAGAGAAGTACACTCATAGCATCATGAGAGATAGGGGAAAATAATACCATGTTAAGAAATGATAAATGTTTATTGGTAACCCTGGCAACATTTGCATGAGCAGCCTTAACAATCAGATTAACACTTCATCTTTGAAAACCAAGTTCTTAAAACAAATTACAATCTTTCCTAAACGCTACCTTTTTATGTAATTAGAACTCCCATTTAAGACAGGAATGTAAAATTGTTTTGAGCGATTTGGTGCTTCTTCTTGTGTAAATGTATTTTCCCCACTTTTGTGTAAATGTACATTTATTAATTATGCAGATGCAATCATCCATTTTTATTTCCGAGCAATTTAAAAATTCATTTCTCAGTTGGCAATAGAAAGCTTTAAAAATGAGCGCACGTCGAAAGGAAGAGGAGTCGAAACAAGATTAAAAATCCTCCCTGTTGTAACTCCGCTTATCACTCATTTCTCTCACTCGATAAGAAAAGGGAACGCCCACCCAAACGTTTTTTACAAATTTGCTCAAGTGAAAGATAAATAAGGTTGAAATTGTCCCCCACAGTGATCCCCTACCCCAGAAGAAATCAATTTAAAGAAAAGATTTCTCCCCCTCCAACAGACGCAATATATCCGTCTTGAATTAAAAATGGCCCTGTGACTTGGTGACACCCGGTCCGGCGGTTGCCGGTCCTAGGTCAAAGTCGGAGTTTCTATAGGTCACCTCGCTTTCCCTTTCATCTTTCTTGTGCCCCATCCTTTTACGCCTCTTTCGACCCTTGATCGGTCCGAACTCTTTCCTCTTTCTCGCCGTAGGGAATATCTACAAACGGCGCCGTCCATTTCTGCTGCCCCCCACCAACTTTTTTTATCATTACGCTTTTGTGGATTTCTACTTTTTCCGGTATGAAAATTGAGTTTCTTTTTCTTAACTTTCCCGGGAGGTCGGGAGAGTCCATCTGTCTGTTGGTTGTTTACTTGGAAATTCTATGTTTTTATGTATAGAGCGAGGGAGGAGGAAGTTTTGATCCTCCCCGATGGAGACTTCTATTCCTTCCTTTAAGTGCCCCCTCCTTATGTTACATTTTTCATATCAAGTCTCCAGACTCAGAATAGTTTATAGACTTTAAATAATAAGCTTGTCAGAGTTCCATTTTCGATTTTATATCATTTTAATTGGGGGTTCTTTTTATTGCTGATTGACGTGGAATGCTTAGAGCTTTCAAGAGCAGCATTTTGTTGAAAAATTTCTTATAAAATAATAGAATCAAGATATTTAAATAAAAACTATATAAGCAATTGAATAAATATAAAATTTATTATTTAAAAGTGTCGATCTTGGTGCAAGCGTGGGATATCCAATTATAACTTTTAAAATTTAAATTTATTTCGTTTTATGTATCTTGTACTCAAGTAGAATTTACCATTTCAAATATTTTTAAGCAATTTCATTTCTTAATTGCATCGACACGTTATTTTATAGTTTTTGTCTCAATAAATAAACGCATGCATTTTCATTCCAGATGGTTCTAATAATTATATTCAACCTAATTAATTACACGGTTTTTTCTCTATATATGAAAGTAAATGAATTTATGAAACCAAATAAGTTTTAGACTTTTCTAATGGCTTTATGTTTCTTGAAAAATTTTAATACTAGGTATATAAATAATTTATTGATAAAAGGCAAAACTCAGTTTGAAAAAATTCCTTTTATATACTCTGTAAGAGCATAATGAGTTCATATATTAGATTTTGTATCATGCTCTTTAATCTAATCACTCTATTGTTCTTATTCAGAAGGCGTGAACTATAGATCAATATCCATCACTGAGAACTGCTATTTGAAGAAAATCACAGGAGGCTTTCGTGGTGGTCCTTTTCTTGTAGAATAGTGTTACTCTTTGAAAAATGCTAGAGGCCTTCTGTATGTGTGTGTGTGATAACTTAACAAAATTTGTGACCAGAACTTCACAAAATTTAATCTAATTTAAATCACATTCCTATCATAGTACATACAAAACTATTATTCTCCTGAATTAGGCTTTTCAACGAAGAAATGTTATCAGTAAACATTTCTTTTCGTTTTTCAAAGTTTGTAATAATATACATATAATGAATTTTCCAATGAATTAAGAAATTTCAGTAAAGTAAAACAAAAGTACTTATGTGATCTACATTTTGTTGTATTTATTAGTTTTCACTGTGCAATAATCCAAAATTCTCCGTGAAACAAATTTACACGCTGAACACCTAAGTCAATATTTCTGTTGCAAACTGACTTTTGTTCATACACATATGTTTTCTTATCTTGAAAATAAGCCAATTTTATTTGAAATGTGTATTATTTAAAACAGAAACAAACTCTCTTTACTGTAGGTTAATTATAAACTTAAGTGTTAGTGCAAATTATTTTAAAAGAATCATTAGTATAAATTACTTTCAATTTGGTCTTGCATTACATGAAGTGATTATTGTGCGCAAAAATATTTCATTTAATATGATACCATAACTACAGTAACTGACATTGAAAATACATCTTATTTTTTGATTTGTGACAGGAGATTATTCAAAAATACTAATTGTAGCATTGACAATCTGTTTTGAATAGTTTATATTAATTGTTGCACATGTTAACAGCAAAGCTTGCGCTTGTTGCAAGAAAATGACAGATTTTATTGTTGAATAATGAATTATGTTCATAGAAATTTCAATGACTGTCTCGATTCAGTTACATTAATTCACTTTCATTTAACTCTCCTGATGGCTTCCAAAATCAATTTTAATGACAGCTTATTTACCTGTTACAAAAGTTTGAGGACAATATAATTTTATATTTTCCGTAAAGTGAATGATGAAGTTATTGTAGGATGATGGGTAGAAAAATGAGATTCATTCGTGACTTACAAAATAATCCATTTTCCTCATTACTTCAAAAAAAATCCCACACCAGAGGTATGCGATAATTTACCATAATTGCATGGGATTTCTTTTGCGCTTAATTTTGTTAAATAGTTACTAAGCGAAGAGAAGTGGAATATGATCTGCAAGATTGATTCCTTTTGAATAAAAGTTTGTTTCATAATTAGAAATGTCTTAGCTTTCATGTATTCTTCATCTATTTCCCATAATCGCTTAAATTCATACAAAGGGGAGAAGCAAATGTTTCCTATTTTTTATGTTAAACTACTTTCTGCAAGTACGCAGAAAAATTGTTGCTGTTACTTTTGACATTTGGATAAGCCAAGCTCGCTATGCCGTTGGCTATGCTAATTGAAGTCAGTAGGGTGCGCCTTTCGGTTAACCAGACCACCAAGAATGTGAAATCCTTCGATATATGGGTACCACCAGAGGATTCACTCCCTCAATTTTGGCATTGTTATAAAAGGGGAGGAAATTTTCTCCAGTTCATTACACCGATGGTAATTGCTCAGTGATCGACTACCGAAATTTCAATTCCACGAATTTAATGAGCACGTATATCGCATGTACTCGGTGGGTTAAGCGGCACTGGGAATCGAACCTTACCCTTCCGAGTGGAAGCCCGAATCTCTAACCACTAGGCTAGCACGGCCCTATTTATTCAAACAAACTAGCGAAATGTAATATTTTACTTAACTTATTTAACTTTTTGAATGATAATTTTATAAAAATTAATATATATATACAAATGAGATAATTTAAGGAATTACAAGTTCAAAAACTTAAATTACTTAATAACATTCAGAAAATTTTTATTTATTTATTTACTTATTTTTTTGATCATGATCACTCAAAATTATTACAAAATTCTTCCAATTATCTTTTTTACTTTTATTTACTAATATGATATATTATTGAGATTACTACATTTTGTTGTAAATGTTATTTATTGAAAGTGTATTAACACGTTAATATATTCGATTTCAATCTTATCGTAAATTTTTAATCAAATAATATTTCCATAAAATAGTAAGAAATATTTAGAACATATATTAATATTTTAAGAATATTTTGAAGTTGTTATCTCTCTCTACAGATTTTTCTAGAAATACCTCTATTTTTGTATTTTAATACTAAGTAAATATAATGCATAATAGTAAACTGAATTTTAATTATTTTGAGAAATATCAAATCAATAAATTTCATGCAGAGCTTTATTCACCAATAGGGACAAGTAAAACATGTAGGGATCGCAATGTCCTCCAGGTGAAATGGTATTTCTGAGTATGGTAAACACATTTAGATGGATTTTCTGTTTGGTTCTAGCTTCTACAGTGGAATTTTCTTTTCAATGAAATTGAGATCATTACCTTAAATAAAATATGATGTTGAAAATGAAAAATTTTAATATTGGTGTTTAAAATTTTGTTTTCTTTTAACAAAATTTTTGTTCTGTATGATTGATTAATTTGTAGCATTTCATATCCTTTTTAAATGAGAATACAAAATTTTTTTTTCAAATTTCGAAAAATCAAAAGTGAACAATAGAATATATTTTATCTTATTCATAAAAGTGGTTACATAAGTTCGATAAATGAAATATTCCATCCATACCCATGAAAGATAAGTAATTTCTCATCTGAGATTTTTATGCTTCTCCCAATTTTTGAGCAGCTCTATTAGCCAAATAAATGTTCATGCTTACCCAATGACCTCCTTCACACTATCAACGAATTCTACCAAGCCTTCGGCAAATCAATATGTCCCGGCCTATTGCCGTCTCGCTCAATTCTCTCTGAGATTACGAGGAAAGACAAATAAGGCACTTTTTATGTATTTCATTCGCCTATTTCTACAGTCATTCAATCACCATGAATCTATTCTCCTATGTATTATTTGACTGATGGACTACTCCTGGCATATCTTTTTCTTACTTTTACGGATGATGCGGAGTTTACTTTGACTAACTAATTGTTTCAGATTTCTGAGAAATTATTTATGACCAAAGATAGCTGCTTTTTTCAATATAGATAAAATGTGCTCCACTTGTTTTATGTTAATAGACCATTGTACAAAAATATTCAATGAAAATGTTTTCATTATATTCCATAGAATTAAGTATATATTATATACTAAAAAATTTAAAATGAAATACAGAAAAAAGTTTTAATTAATTCAGATTATTTTTGATTTTAATTACGTAATATATGTACGGATATAAATTGGATTCATATATGACTTAAATATTTTTGTGTGTGAGCACAGTGATTCTGAATCACTAATATTTTAATAAATTAATATGTGTGCAAGTTGTGTGTGTTTTTTGGGGGATTACAAGCACGTAATATTTTCTTGATAAAAAAAATTCGTCTTTCTGAATGCCAAACAAACATAATGTAGAGAACAAAACTGTTAAAATAGAGGTGAAAAGGAAATATATTTACAAATAATTACTGAAATTTCATTTTCCAAATAAAAATAAATAGCTTGAACTACAAAGTATTATGAAAGAAAATTATTTAAATGTAATATGCAGATAACATCACTCTGGTTACTTTTTACACATGGTACGTAGAGCAGATTGACACAAATTAATATATACAATAACATATATACATATATATATATATATATATATATATATATATATATATACATATGTATATATATATATATATATATATATATATATATATATATATATATATATATATATATATATATATATATATATATATATATATATATATATATAGTTTTATTCGTTTCCTAAGAGAAGATGAATAATTTTGATTTGCTGCCTTCCTAATGTTTTATTTTCAAGCACTTGCATTCTTTGAACTTTAAAACTGTCATCGTTTTTAAGCTTGCGGCATGTATTGAGTACAGAATAAGAAAAAATTCTGATTAGCAAGAACGTATGGAGTATAGAATTAAAAAAAGTATTGAGATTAGCAAGCATATGCATTGAATATATAATAAAAAAAGTATTTTTAATTCTTGAAGAAGATCACTGCCAATAACTTCAACTCTGAACACAACTAAAGGTCAATGCCATATTTTAATTTTTTTCACATTATTCTTGTATTGAATTGCGGCTAATTTGTCACTGGAACAATTAATCTGCAATTATTCTTATTTTGCTTGTTGCTTCACACAAATGTATCCCACTGTTAAATGTTTTATTGAAATATAAACATGTTAATTATCTCAAAGCTGTCAAATTCTATGATTTGAAAGAGAAAACCTTTTACTGAGGTTATTTTGAAGATAACCTTCAAACATTCAACATTTAAAAAAATTATTAAAACAGTTCAATCAAGAAGATGTAAATATATATTTTTTAATAATTTAGTACGGAAAGGTATATTTGAAAGTTTCAATATTTTTTTTAATGAGTCCTTAAATGCTTCTAGATTACCTGCGTTTTAACATGTGAGTTTTTCACAAATTTTCTTCTAAAGCAACATATATCATAAATGTGTCTTCTTATTACACATGGTGGTCTCGTTAATCTATGCAACTAATTCTATGGTGATAAAATTAATAGGAGTGATTTCAAAAGTTTGTGGCCGAATGGTTAGTGCTCTTGCTATCGAGTCAACAGTTCTTTAACAGTGGGTCTCGCAATGCACTTTAAACAGTAGGTCTCGGTCTAAATATTCCTGGTGAGCAAAATGTGACAGTTTAGTGATAAACAAACCAAGAACTTTAAAATTTAGTGTCACAAACGAAAATGCCTGTCTTGAACATAATAGGTATAAAAATTTTAATAATGAAAAATAAAACTCATGTGAATATCAATTTCATAACTGCATGAAATGTTTCTGTTACTGACAGAGTATACATGTGTGTTTCTTACAACGGATGTCTTTAAATATGGTAGAATATAATTTTTTTTTTACTTTCAGAAGTCTTTATTCGGTAGAACTCCTTTGTATTATCTTAATGTGCATATTTGCATTATTAAATCGTGGTATTCTATCATAAAAATAATGTAGTTCTTAACTACAGCATTAAAGTTTGAGTCCTTGTAGATAAAAAAAATTTATAATCATGCTTTTAAAAGAATCACTTTTACTATTTTTCAGCATTTTGAAAACAATACTGAAAAATAAAAGGCATACATTTAGTATTTTTGATAAGATAATTATAGAAAAGAACATGCAAAAACCATTTTGAAATGTTACTTTCTTTCGATAAGTAAGATAAATAAATAAGAGATCATTAAATAAAATTAACATATTAAAAGTTTGTTACTTAAATAGCACACAATTTACTAGATTTTATTTTATATATAGCTTTGTAAGTACAATTTATGTTAGAAATTTTGCTTTTATTACTATCATTTAGTTCCTAAAATTTTCTAGTTTTTTAAAAAAAAAGTTGTTTGATTTATCTTTTAAGAAATTGACTATACATCACTTAAATTGAAATGTTTGCCAAAAATTAAGATTGCAATTCTGAATTAATGTGAAATAATTTTGTGTAGTTGGTGGTTAGAGGAACCATTGTCCACACAAGATAAATAAAATATTCATGCTAAATAATTGAGATAGCTTTTAAGGATAATCAAATCTTTGATTGACTTCAAGAGTCCCTTTATCTGCAAAATTATAATCTTCATCAAGGGGTTTTATTCAACTAAAAAAATTTGAAAACAAATAATTATATTTATTTAGAAACAAATTTTGTAACTTTAAGGAAGCTCGAATGCTTGAAGTATATCATTGTTATTGCTCGTCAAATTTTAAGTAAAATAAAACTAAAGCAGCTGGTTCATTAAAACAGAAAAAGTTATTACTTTTCTGACAACCTGTTAAATTACAGACTCTTCGCTCCCTTCTATTTTTATGCTTCCTCCTGAGCGGAACTTGAATTGCTTACTCGGGCTCGAGGCCAGAAATCTACCGACTTTATTTCTCGGCTATTCAAATGTCAAAGTCTTGAGGTATTCAATATTTATCTCCCTCTTCTTTCGTGACACCATTCAGCAAATCCTATCAGTGTACCTGTGTGAAATATCTTTTACCAACTTCTACTGCTTAAAACTCTCAGCACAATAATTAATATTTCATAACATCATTCACTTTATAGAAAAGTAGCGTATGTATGGGGTAAATAATTAGAAATTTTAGCTGCCACCTTTATTTGCTTAAGCAAAAATTTAAACGAATAATTATTTTAGAATTTCTAGTTATTTTGGTTTTCTAATATAATTTCTTATCTATGGAAATAAGAATATTATACATGTTCATAGCTTTTTTAGCGTAAGAAATAAGGCAGAAATTATCTATGATTCATTTAAGGAATTCTAAAACGATTTGTAAGTAAGCTATATATTAAATATAGGATAACAAGAAGCATCTTCAAGTATAATTTATATAGAAATCAATTTTACAGATACAAAAATTATAAATTTAGCCTTGTGTATCATAAAATAATAATAAAAACAATTGTGTATGTCCATAATATTTCCATCCCTAATGAATATAGAGATAAGAAAAGTGTAAATGAAAACAGTTAACATCTTAAAATACTTAAAACTAATCTTGAGAATATCTATAAATGTCATGATTTTATTATGCATGTAAAATTTTAAGTAGACTTGTTTCTGTCATAAAGAGCTCATAAAATTGAATAAATAATTCGTTTTCTTTATTCATTATTGCTAGATACCTTATAATACTTACAGCAAAGAAATTAAAAGGCAGAATTTTAATTTAGAAATATAACATACATATGAAAAACTACCACAAAAACTAAGAATGTAAAGCATTTAAATTGAAGAGTGACAATTTATTTAGTAGTTTGGTTGAAAGTAGAAAATTTATTGGTAAAAAATTATATATATATATATATATATATATATATATTGCAAATAATTATTGATTACTGATATTTATAATTAACTCTTGCAAAGTACTTTAAGTGAATTATCATGACTTGTATATCACTTTAAAATTATGTTTATTAATCAATGGATAAATGAGTATGCAATGTACAGCCTAACAATTAAAAGTTGTTGTGAAGCATTTGAATAACCACCCCGTTCTGTCTTTCAGAAAGATTTTTCATTGACAGTGGGCCACATATTTAAGAGCCGTAAAAAAGAAGGTCTGGCAAATTTTATAAACATTCACCACGAAAGAGTTTCATTCAAAAAGTGGAAAAGCAACATATATTTCGCAGTACACAGCCAAATACAATTTTAAGTACTGATTCGAAAGAAATTAAATTGTTTTAAATGTGAATAATCTCTCATATTTCCTTTCGTAGCATCTGGCATCCATTAAAGCAATGATGTTTATGTGAAATTCTCTGATACTCCTTTTTGAAAAGAAAAATTCAAAAAAATATAAATATCATGAAACTAATTTCTCTCCGCATAGTAAACGGCCTCTATTCAAGTCTGTTAACAGTTGTTGTAAGGCACTGTGTTCTTTCTCTCATCCTCGATAACTCTTCGTATAGAGTGCATTCGTGCGTCTTATGAAAGAACCCACATCAAGAAATACTGCTTATGAAATAAAAATGCACCATTTCATTTTGTTTGAGTGAATAGCGGGATCAAACCTTTAATTCTTTCATTCCGAAAAGATAAAAAGTTTAACTACACTAAGATCAATATGTTAGGACTGAATTTTAGGCAAAAAAAAATTTACAGAAACGAAAATTTAAAATCTTTACTTTTGTTACAACAACAATTATGAAAAACATTCTAAGTTAAATGAAAATATGTTTCCGCAGATATATGAATAAACATTTTCTGTGCTTTACTAAATGTATCGTAATTGCTTATGGATTTTAATTTGTCAGAAACTGAAGAGCTATGAACGCATAAGCGAATAATCATGTGTTTGTTTCAGCAGGAGGAAAAATTGTTTTCTACCAGCAAAACATACATTTGAAGAACTATTTACAATTAGTATAAAATATACTACATTTTTAATCAAATATCTTTCATTTTATTCAAATCTGCTTGGAAACGATATAAAATCTCAAAAAAAAGAACTTATTCATTGAACATTATTTTAGAACAAAGTTAAGTTCTTTTCTTTTTTGTTCCCTAAGTTTTATATTAGTTGGAATGCATTTCAAATTTGGAACAAAAATTAAATCTTCTTTTGAAGCTAGCGAATGTAATCCCATGAAGAGAAAAATTTATCTTCTCGACGGATAAGCCAAATGTTCCAGGCAACAAATAAATAAAAGAAGCCGGAGTTGATTGCAAGTCCCGCAGCAATGGATCCTTATCTTCGGATTTTTTTACTTTTAGCGTCCCTCAGTGAGAGTCTTGCCGGCGACAGTAACCTTGGCTCCACAGCTTTCCATATTGTCTACCTCTTTTCGCCGATGTTTAATCAATACATTTGTGCTATTTGCTCTCGAGTTCCTCTCTTTGGGATTTCATGGACCAGATTCTCGACGACGCCACCTAGATCTCCATCTATCTGGCCTTTCTTTCTCCCACTTTAAAAAAGGCTCCAATATGTCACTTGAAGATTGACTCTTCGGCCATCCAACGGTTTGTCATTGCAGAGCTTCATTCCAAAGAAACTTTCGCACTGCAATGAAATAAGCGCCTTCTCATTTTTTTTTCCTTCTTTCTCTTCCTTATCTGGGAAATATTTTTTTCGCTTTTTTAATGTGTTCATATATTGTGTGCAAAGAAGAGTGTCAAGAAAGGTACACATGATAATGGATTTTTTTTCTAGTCACTTCTCTAAGTTGAGCCGCAGTAGAGTAAAGGGAAATAAAGAGTTTTTCCTGCGATTTCAATTCTTTATCAAACTCGAAAATTTTTATTTATAAAACCCCCTTGGGAAATATATTGTAAATAGTCAAAAAACCCAATTCCGAGCAAATGTATTCGCAGTTGAGATCGACATTTTATTTTATCTTCTCCGGCTTTTTTTAGCGCACGGTGACATGTTGCCACACTCACATTATAAGAATAAATCGATATTTTTTTTCTTTTTTCCTATATTTAGTATGAGGCTTTGCATTCAAATTTTATACAAAACCTCATAAATTAAAAAATGAATATTCAATACTATGGCAGCCAGACTTTCATTTTTAAAGCATATTTTTAATTTTATCCTTACATAGGTGAGATTTAAATGAACAAAAGCATTTTCCTTTAAATAACAAAAAAAATAACGTGTGCATCAGATACTGGAAACCTCACAATTGCTTATTAATCTATTACACAAGTATAAAATGTACATTCTGTACCAGTAAAGGATTTAGTAAAAAACTGTTTCCTTTGAAAGTAATGTTTACTTTTTTGAAAATTTAAACAAAAATATCTGGATTATAGTCTGTGAATTTCCTGCATTAAAAATATGTATCATAAAATTTCAGATATTCATCTATTGTAGTCTATTGTTTGCCATTTTTCTTTAAAAAATGTAAGCAATATCTGCATGAAAAGATTTCTTAAATGTAATCAGAATAATTTAATAAAATTTTCACTTATTATTTAAATATTAATTTAGCAAGAATTGTTTTAACAAATTTATTCATAGAAAACATATTGCAGCATTATCATTATCATGTAGATAATGAATTTTATAGAATGCGAAAGATAAAAATTATTTACTGATAAATTCTTTAACTATGAGCACAATAAAAATTTTATTGGGAATTTTGTATCTTACAAATAAATTCTTTTGGTATATTGGTATATATATATATATATATATATATATATATATATATATATATATATATATATATATATATATATATATATATATATATATATATATATATATATATATATATATATATATATATTCATAGAAAACATATTGCAGCATTATGTTTTCTATATATATATATATATATATATATATATATATATATATATATATATATATATATATATATATATATATATATATATATATATATATCGTTTTTGTATACCTCGTGTGTGTGTACCTCATTATAAAGAATGTAAAAAAAATGAAATTTGATTGTTTCAAGATAGATTTTAAAATTTCACCAATATCTGCTTTGATATTTTATTCAAATCTTTTTCGGTTTCATTACATAGAATTCAATTAAGGAAATATTCACAACATACTTAGATTGAAATTCCTGGAATAAATTGGTATAGCAGTTGTACCATATTTTGTATGCAAAGCTCATATCAGTCTGTATTTTAAAGTAAAAGAGCCTAAAAGTTGCTTTATGCTCCACTATGACCCCCAATACAAATCAACATTATTGAATCTCTTTATAAAAAAAGCAGTTTTATTTTTCTTTAGTACTTTTAATGGAAATAATTTTATGCTTTTATTGTATACAACGTAGCTTACAGAGATCCATTTTGTATATGCATCAAATTTTGTATATAAGTCATAATTTAAAATATTTTCTTAATAAGCTCTCAATTCAAAGAGAGAAATTGCTGCCGCATTAAAAGAGTTTAATTTTTCCATTCATACAGTTTTTAAAAAAGGCTTTATTGCTTAGAATAAAAGCGAGGAAATTGTAATGAACAAACATAACTACCACATACTTGACTCGTTTTATATTTTTATTCCTTGAAATTATTTGCCTCAATTGAAAGGAAACTCATCAAATGAAATTCAAATAACAAGTTCAAAAGTTTGAGATTTTAAATTTATTGGTTTATTAAGTCGCTTCCTCTCATTAAAGAAGTGATTGTTCTCTTTTTCTTTAAGATTATTCTTTGTAAAAAATTAAAGTTGTTATTTATCTATTGTATTTATACTGCTTCACAATCAGAGAGGGGAAAGAGTTTGAGTACCTCAGTGAAAACAACCTTTCAAGCAATGATAATGACGCCATCTAGGGACAGTAATTTAAACTACAATTCAAAACCGGAGTTAAAAAAAATACTTTTATTTCAAATATTTAAGCATGTTACTTACATTTCAAAAATTAACACACCAACTTTTTAACACTTTAAAAAGATAAATAACAAATAATAGACATACCTATTATTAGGTTCTTCAAAGATTTCCATTACATTTTAATACAGAATATCGATGCTTAATTTCGACTATTCAAATATTAATGATCTCTAAAAAACATCGCAATAATTTTGATTCATACATATAATAGAACATTAGATATATTAGTATATTTCTAATTTAGATCAAAAACGGGAAACAAATTTTTTACTTTAATTAAACTTTAAAATCTACTCCATGGCACAAGGATCAAATTTCATTTAAATTTGTCTAGAGTAAAATGAATGAAAAATTCTGAATCCTAAGCAAATCATTAACTTTAAAAACTTGTATTTTCAAGTGTAAGCAAATATAAAGCCTTTTAAATTCTTGAATTATTTATTCTATAAATTTTTTAATTTTTTTCACGCTTAATATGTATAACATTTTTGCAAAAAAATGTCAAAAGAATTTTTTTAATTTATTTACAATATATATAAAAGAACTACGTAATTTTCTTATAATATTTGAGGAACGTATTAAATATCTATAAAAGACAACGATATATATATATAATTATACATTTTTATCTTTTCACCAACAGTTCAAATGTAAAAACTGGTTAATCAAAGTTAAAATCAGTATAAGTTAGTTAAATCAAAGGAAAAAAATCAGCATGAAATATCTTTATCTCCCAAGCCTTTCATTTTAGGAATAGATTTTAATCTACGGATAAAAACTTCTTGTAAATTAATTGTTTAATGTTATTTTTTTATCTCAACATACTCATGTTGTACACACATTCCTACAATGTCATTGTAAATGCTCTTTAGTGAGCATACTGTAGAAAAGTAAATATAAATAATATTAGTGAAATGTATAGCTCTGAACTGTTTGAGATATTGGAATTATTGCATATATATACTCTCAGAAATTATCAAGTATTTGACAAAATCAAGTTGCATAAAAAATCAATATGCTGACTAATAAAAAAACATGTATTTTTTAGAAATATTCACAATTAAATAATAATTTTTTTAGTAGTTAAAAACTCATTGTTTATCGTGAAATAAAGTAAAAATTTTGTTATTTATTTTTCATACATACTATACAATTTAACTGTTATAAAAAATTTAAATATGATAAAAATGACTTGGTCAATGCACATTTATTCTTTTGAGCTACGCATTTATTTCATTTTTAAATTTATTTAAATATTTTACATTTACATAAAGAAAATTTCCTAATTTTTATATTCATAATTGTTTTTCCTAGAATCTGTATAGATCTGTATCTGTAGAGTTCTACGTTATTATATCTCTGATTTATCCATGTTTCGAATTTTTTTTTCAAATTTGTCCTTTTATTTTTAATATAGTGTAAAGCTTCAATTCAACGTTGGCAACTTTTTTTAATAATTGCAATAAAAATGCAAAATCAATCCTATTGTAACTAACAAACTTTCAAATATTGTAAATTTAATGAATAATAACAATAAAGTAAGAATTAAATTATTTTTTTATTTTAAATTGATAATAATTTTAGCTTAACTGCAATCTAATTATTCATTTCTCTTTCCAAAATGTTAATTTTTCTCATTCTTCACCCTCATATGTCTGCTCCTTTGATATATTTGGTGCATTTTCTCAAAAGACCTTTACTTGAATAAATTTCATTTTACGCGCCATTTACTTGAACTGGCGGAAAAGAAGTGGGAAAGGTCATTTATTTAGAATAGAATAAATATCCTGTTGACAGTTAACACAACCAAGAATTTTCTGAACAAAGCTTATATTTAGAAAATAATTAGTCTTTTATAGCACAATTTTTCATGCTAGAATGTGGTAAAGAAAATTTCCTTCATGGAATTTCTCGGCACATTTTTAAAAATTATCTTGAACAGTATTTTCAAAAGAAAGTAAACGTTTACTTTTCGTCTCTATAATAGAAATCTTATGATAAAGAGCAGTTTACTTCTGAAGCACAATTTCTCGACTACGTTATTTAAAAAGCAACCAAATATCACAACAGTAATAATAATCATGGTATAGGATTAATTATTCTTAAAAAAACAAAATTAAGGAATTCTTTTGAAAATTATACGTTACACATCGTAAAGGAAAATGTATACAAAAGTTAAGCTTGGATCATAATATGAAGGGAAAATATTTCCTGCTTTATTTGAAAGTATTCAAAAACTCAATAATAACAACGCAATCACTCACCCATCAGTGGATTATTCAAAATTTGTACGGTAAGTGGCAGCTTTTCATCCTGTTTCTAGAAGCAGTCAGTGGGTTGATCTCAATGTTGCTTATTTTAATCTAATCTCATCACAGTGAGTTTGCGTCTGATAAGTACATACCGAAATCATTATTTTTCGTAGTTCATTGACCATTGTTGTTTTTCGTAGTTGCTTGACCATTTTTCGTAGTTCATTGAATTCGAAAAATTATGAATACTTTGAATAATTTTTGAATTATACAAATCTTTCCTAAATTAATTTGATTCCAAAAAATGGCAAAAAATATAAAAAGTCAACTACATCTGTTACATAATTTATGTAAAAAAATGTCTATCAATTGTCTTGTATCTAATTTAAAATAAAGTCATCTTCAATCAATTAACTAATTGAATATGCAATATCTTATATGAAAAGTTTTTATTAATTTTAAAAAACTTAATAGTTTTAATATCTCGAAAAACTCGAGCATCAAAACAATCAAATTATTTATAAGTAAATATAGCACTTATATTTTCCCAAGAACCGATTGTCCCTAAAAAAACTATAAAAACAGGTGTTAAATGCCCTGCCTTAGCTCAAGAAAATAAATATCTCAAGCACATATTAAAGACAATTTCTTTTTTTGATAATATAATTTCTTTAATCTTTTTACTTTACTTTAATTTACCTTTTTTAATAACTATTTGAACATAAAGGACTGGCCGTGATCTAATGCAAAACCACACTCTTTGGAATAAAAATTTCTATCTTGGATTTCAACCACTACTGAACAACGGATGCTAAATTCTGAGTTTCTACTATTTGCATGACATCGGTCTATGTCTGTCTTTCGAACTGTTTGAAGTTTCTATCTAGTAACTCTCGATTATAGCCCACTACCCTTTTGGAAAACAATTATGCTTAGCAGCAGCTTTCAAGAGTTACTCTACACAGTATACTTCATATCAATTAAAAATGCGAGCAAATTAATAGGAATGCTCAAGTGGAAAAATTTAAAAATGTATTACATCAAAAAATACATTTTATATTGATTGTTCACATAAAAAATGTGGTTGTTTATTTTTCTTTCGATTTTACATGTAGTCAGGACTAACATGAATGATTAACAGCATCGCCTACCTATGATTATCAAAAATACCCACTTTTAAATATACTCATCTGAAAAGCAATATTAACAAGAATGTTGAATAATCAGATTATCAAAGTCAAATAAATTCCCAGAGATTTAATTACATTTATGCTTTACCTACAATAGTATTCTCTTTTGAAAACTCAACTTTGAGAAATAGTCCTAAAAGTAATGTGTACTTTAAAAACTATCATTGTTTCTTGATCGTAACAATGAATACATCGCTAGGATTAAAACCAAACAAAATTTTTGTTATAAAAGGAAAATGTACTTTGAATACCGTTACAAAGTTATTAATAACAGTAAAGTTTTACTGATACAATCAATCAATAAGAACTTTTATAAATTTAAAATTAATTGTTTTGTCTGAAACTTATATGTTTTAAAATCCCTCAAAAGAATTATTTAATAAAGATTCTTTTTTCAGATTTGCATGCATTTACAAGCTTGATGCATACATTTGAGCAGAGTATAAAGAATATCCTTAAAAGAGAGAGTCAATTATAATATATTTTTTTTTAGTTTTGATGATCTCTGTTATCTGGGTAGTCATTTTGTGAAAGTGAAAATTATTAAAATTACATGATTAAGTAAGTTCTCTTTCTTATTAGGGTGACACAGTACCTAAAATATATTAACAAGATTTTGCGTCATTTTTAATATTTCATAAATATGTATTTTAATATTTTTAATTTGCATTCGTTATACACACATATACATTTTGTAGTGAGTGATTTTGTTGGACTCAACGTGTAAATATTTTTCATAAAAAAATCAGGAATTGTGAAATAATTATAATTATTTTAGTAAAATCATTAGGTAGCCTATTATTTCCATAGTAGATGAAACATCTGCAATAATCTCAATTTTCCAGTATCTGAATGTTTCATACAAAAACATTTCTCGATACCAATTTATGTTAAATACACTCTGATTGATTATAAAATAAAAATGAGTCATGTTATTCCCCATATTTATACATATATATATATATATATATATATATATATATATATATATATATATATATATATATATATATATATATATATATATATATATATATATATATATATATATATATATATATATATATATATATATATATATATATATATATATATATATATATATATATATAAACAGGGGGACATATAGAGGAAACAAAAGATATATTTAACCATGTTTTCTAATTTTTGTGCACCTGCACTTTCCAATCATGACAAAATAATTACTTAGGAGAAATTCATAAATCAATATCACTAAAAATATAAACTGTTAGTCTTGATGTGTGAGTAACTTAAATACAGAACAGCGGGGGAAAAAGCCGGAAATTAGTCTGCTCGTTTAATTGACCATACCCGTATTTTTTCCCAAAAAATCCAAGACTCAATAGTTTTCTTAGCTTAATATCAAAATAGAGTACGGTTTTTATACCCTCATTTTCTTTTTCCACTTCCTATTTTTTCACAAAGATCTTGTACTAATCTCATCCCGAACAGAGACATCAAACCATTTAAAAAATGAAAACACCATATGACATATTAATTGAGTTCCTCTTCTCCCTTTCTGTAAAATGCGCTTCAACACAATTTCTTTAATTTTTGCTCCCTTGTATTTACAGCAACGAAATTAGTTGAGATAAAATGTTTACACAAGGAAACTCTTGGCTAGGATTAAAACAGTCTGTCTAGTTGAAGCCGCTTCATCATAAAAAAATTTTCAGAGAGAGATCTCATTCTACAACGCTAATTAAAAACTGTTTCATGCTCAGAACAAAATAAGATTGTCTTTCCTAAATCAAAAGATCTATGCGGATTTATCTACTTTAAAAGTGAATTGGATGTGGTATTTATGATAATATTAAAAATTTATGTATTATAGTTCAAAAGTGAACTTACTTTAGATACATTAGAAGATATATATTTAATTTGGGTACATGAAGATATTAGAATAATAAAAGGTTACGATGTTTTCCTTAATGTTTATATTATGTAAAATGTGACTTAATAATTATTTCTTCTTTAAATCAAAAAATTGATAAAAGTTTTATCTTTGATATTAAATGCAAATAAAAATAATCGCAGGCAATGCAGGGTTATTTCGCCTTATGATATAGCTATATTTCTCGACAATGCCTTTACTGTACACATTTTTGTTTCCACCGAGATGTTTGTGACATTCGTTTAAGCTTAATTTTCTGAGTTAATCTTACTGTTCTATAAGCAATAAGAGGGAAAAAGAATTTGAGTAAGTGCTTTATAAATTGTATTTCTAATGACAAAAATAAATTTTATAAAGGATTTAAAGTATTTGTTGAAAATTTACAGGATATAAAATATCATTTTAAAATTAAAAGGAATTTATGACTAAATAAATATTTTCTTGCAGAGAGGAAGCTTTTCATTGGTATGTTGTCAAAAAAATGTACTGAAAATGACGTCCGTATTATGTTTTCTTCCTTTGGAAATATTGAGGAATGCACCGTCTTGCGAGATGCTACTGGCCAAAGTAAAGGTAAAGATATTTTATTGAATCATTGTGGTATTTCTATGATGGACTCCATTTCTTATTATAATAATAGATTTTTCATGAATCTCTAAAATATACATTTAAATGCTTCAATTGATATAATCTGAAGTAACATTTTTCTCTTAATTCACTTGCAAATAAGTTACTATTATTAATTTATTTGAGATTTGAAGGATTCCTTAAAAATATAATCATTATATAATATTTTTTAATGAATATTTATATTAAATAATATTTTATAATGAAAATTGACAGTAAAATATTTTAATAAATGATGTTTTATAATAAACTGAATCTCAGTTTTCTGGGGCTCTGTAATTCTTTTCTCTAACATGCATTTTATATAGCATAAAAACTAATAACTATACAGATATTTAGAATTTAAAAGTAATACTCAAATAAAGATTATATACTTTTAAGTATCCTTTACATCTAAAAGTGGTTTTAATTTATGTATCTAAATACGAAATTCTGTGATTATGTCCGGAAATATTTATTAAAATCAAATTTTACTAAATTACAGACAAATAAAACTACTGTTGCACACCTCGAAATTTTATAATTTTATATAATAAGATACATTACAAAAATAAAAAGAATCCTCCAAAATTCGTTGATTTATTTACATAATAATAGATTAAAGTTTGCAGAATCCTCTTCTTAATGTTAACACTTAAATTATTCCAAAACGGTGGACTAACTATTTAACAATTTTTTGTCGTATGTAAGTAATATTTAATGTGCAAATTATTCTGAATACTGTTTAATAGAATTATCATAATAATTAGGAAAATTACCGTAATTCAAATATACTTTAGGAAAAAAAAACTTCTGCTACATTGCATTAAAAATTGAATTAAATTATGTAAAAGAATATTTTGATTTCAGAAAATCCTTATAGTTTAGAACACAGCTTGCAGTTTATTTCCACTACTATACATTTTTATGTATACCGTTATATGTATATATATATATCGCATAAAAGCATAGAATCTATATTTTGACAAATTACTCTAAATGCGTTTTAAAATTAAGCAATTAATTTAGCTCTCAAAAATATTTTAATCTTATATAAATACCGTAAATATACATTTTATTCACTGTTAAATTGAAAAGCAATTCAATAAAGTGTTTATTGATAATATGAGCTGTATTTGAACTTTTCGTAAAATTCGTAAATGTTGCATAACAATAGTAAATTTATTTATATTTCTTTGAATGTATACAGAAATGCAAACATATATGCAATGCAATTTTAAAAGAGGAAAGCAATGCATCAGTGGTTATAGAACCCTTTTGCACAATTTTATTAGTGCCTACATCCAAAACAGTTTGGTTGAAAAGATACATTTAGGTATAAAATTTCATATGGGCACTCATAATATTATAAAATGTATGCGATAATTGAACTTTCCTCGAATTTGATCTTGTCTATTCTCAAGAACATATATCTCTTGTAAAAGTTTCTAACAAATTAAATAATGCTCTTTCTTTGTTAGCTTCCTGATCTACTGACTCATCCTAAAAAGTACTCTTTCCACTTTAAATTAATCATTTGATTCATTTTAATAATCTTTTCATATGTGGGCCTATGAGCTAGTGTAAAATTATTTAACACAGAAAATATAGGTACATAAGTTACTTAGGAGATAAGTGCACGAGTGATTTACGATTTATTTATTTTCATCTTACTCAGCTTCCCTCCCAGATGTGTTAATATATATTCGAAATATATTTGTATTCATCAGAATAGAAAGCATGAACATTATTAAAGCAGCTATTTAAAGTTTCTGTAATAGACCTTTCCAATTTTTTCTATTTGTTACTTCACTATGTTTGCAACACAAGAAATCAGTCATAACTGGGCCACATTCCTATTTTAAAATTTGTATGGCATTCTAAATATATTTCTGTTTATTATTGTGTAATATTTTATTATAGAACTTATCCCACATATATAAATCTCTTCTCCCTGAATGTTACTTTTCAAATATAAGAGTTTTGAGTTACAGTATTTTTTACTGCTTACAAAATGTGAGCAACACAATGAATAATCATTTTGATGCTATTTTAAATTAAAATTTTAATAATATTAAAGTTATTGATGTAATAAACTTATTTATTGAAGTCTGGGACATACACTTACATTAGTAAGCTATGTCAGGCACTTTAAATTAATCAACAATTTTTAAAGCCATTATTGTTTACAGATATCTATGTTTTTAGAAATATTTTAAAAAAGAGAAAATATTTATATCTTAATACAAAAATGTAATGTTCAGACACATAACTGCTTGCATAGTCCCGAAAGCCACTGAATTTATTTTTACGTAGTATCCACTCTTCTTCTGATGTCAGTCCAAAATTCACATTAATCTAAAAATACAGGAACAGAATGGGAATGTAGAGTAAAAAAGCAACGAAACAGTTTCTAATGGTATAAATTTTACGTATTAAGAAATATTTTAAAATATATAAAACTCATTTTAAATGTAACTCTAAATAGAAATATCTTGACTATTGCATTTTATGTAAGGTAGCAAAATTTTAAGAAAAAAATCTTTCTAGAAATTGAATACGTTTCTTAAAAGCACTATTAGCTATATGTTCGTAACTAAGTGCATTAAAACTAAGAAAAGGAATTCTTGATTAAGAGCACTCTAAAAATGTTAAGGAAAAGGAAAATTATATAAATAAGCATATAATTAATTCATGATATTCTTTTCTAACATTTAATATTCCCTAGATGTATCCGATACAATTTTATAGAAATAAATGCAAATAAAATTTTCCGTCCTTTTAAGAAATATTTTAATTAAAAATTCGACTTTCACTTTTAATAAATTTATTGGTACATTTATATTTTATTTAAATTAAATGAGACATGATTTAGCATTTTATAAGCAGTTTCTCTCATCTACTTGTAAATAGAAATAAATAAATATTTCATATTCCTATATTTTTATTCATTCTACTGATAGAAAAGTTATTTTTACAACATGATACCTCATAGATTTGTGATATTTTTTTAATTAAATCATAACATTCCAAAAATTACAAATGAAGGAAATTTAATGCATTCATACATAAGTATTGGCCATTAAAATTGCTACACCAGGAATGCGGCACACCACACACGCGAAATTTGCATGACAGGTAGAATTTGCGGTGATATGCAAATGATTAGATTTTCAGTGTATTCATACAAAGTAGGCGACAGTAGCGACATCTAAATTTTGTATAAAACAAGAGATTTGACAGCAGTTTTCTCATACTCAATTTCCGTTTCAACGTTGTTTTCGGAAAAGAAAGTTGTTGTAATGCCTCGTGTAAGAAGAAGAAATGCCTATCAGCACGTGTCTGACTTTGATCGAGGAAGGATTATAGCCTACCGGGGTTGCGATTTATCGTACCGCAATATTGCTGCTCGCGTCAGTCGAGACCCCATGACTATTAGCAGAATATGGAATGGGTTCAAGACAATCATACGGAACGTCATGCAGGATCTCAGCGACCCCCCATCACTAACAGCAGAGAAGACAGACATCTTATCCGCATGGTCACAAGGGATCGTACAGCCACGTCACGAACCCTGAGTCGAGAAATGGAGTCATTTGCAAGGCAACAAGTTTCTGCTCGAACAGTTCGACGACGTTTGCAGCAGCATGGATTGTCTGCACGGTGACCATGGCTTCGGCTACCATTGACGCTGCGTCACAGACAGGAGAGCCTTCAATGGTGTGATCAGCGACGAACCTGGATGCGGGAATGGCATCAAGTCATCTTTACAGATGAATCTCGGTTCGGTATACATGACCATGATGGCCGCATCCGTGTTTGGAGGCATCGTTGTGAACGCACATTGCCAGCTTGCATTGGACATCGCCATACTGACCCATCTGCTGGAGTGATGGTATGGGTTGCCATTGGATACACGTCTCGATCACCTCTTGTTCGCATTACTAGCACTTTAAACAGCAACCGTAACATTTCCGATGTGTTAAGGCCCGTGGCTCTGCCCTATCTTTGAGGCCTCCCTAATGCTTTGTTTCAACAGGATAATGCACGACCGGATGTTGCCCGTACTGTTCTGAACTCTTGATACAGAACAGGTTCGACTGTAACCCTGGCCAGCACGTTCTCGTGATCTGTCACCAATTGAGAACGTGTGGTCAATGGTTGCCGAGCGATTGGCACGCCATCACTCACCATGCACTACTGTCGATGAACTGTGGCATAGTGTTGAAGCTGCAGGGACTGAGATCCCCGTACATGCCATACAATCTCTGTTTGACTCCATGCCTAGGTGGATAAATGCTGTTATTGCAGCCAGAGGTGGCTGCTCTGGGTACTGATTTCTCAAGATCTATACATCCTAATTTCCTGTAAATCTAATCACTTGTTCTTTCCACTATAGTGTATGTGTCCAATAAATATCATTCTGTTATTTGCATTCCTTCTTGGTGTAGCAATTTTAATGGCCAGTAGTGTACCTTAGTCACTCATAGGATGGTAGCATTTCAGTTATATTTTTTTAAATTATATAATTTCCCTGCACTTTTAATTTAAAAGTTGCATATTATTTACAAGAATACATAATAATTGATTAAATACTCAAAATAAAAATCAATAAAAATTCATTTTAAGTTACATGAAAATACCAATGATGTTTAAATTCGTCGAACTATTTAAAAACTCCCTCAAATCCTGCAGATGGCCTGGCGAGGGAGTGTTCCTGGGCGGAACGGGCGAAGTACGTCTGAAGTTTATTCCACCCAAGGCGTGAAGGCCGTTCCACTATGCCCAGCTAATATCTGCAGGTGAAGCTGCCAGGAGCAAAGTCAGACTTGTACCACTGGTGCTCCAGATCTTGTATCAACAGAATCTATCCTCTTTACCATGAGCTCGTCTACTTCTAATCTACATGCTGCATCGCCCGTTGTGCAGTTATATCAGGGGCGCTTTCAGAGCTTAGGAAGAGGGCTCTTTTCGAAAAGTATACGACAGTCTTCAATCGATGGTAAATCTCAGAATCTTGCAATGTAACTTTAATGGATTGTCTACTAGCACTACGCGAGTAAAGCTTGACCAATTGCTATCTTTGGCTGATATTTATATAATGCCCAAATTATTGCTCTCCAAGAAAGTAGATTAAAGGAACACTCTAGTCTTAGCATTAAGGGCTTCCATATTTTGAGAACTGACAGACAGCTACGAGGAGGTGGAGGTTTGGCCCTTTTTATCAGAGATGCAAAATATAATAGCACTGGTTTACATTCAACCACCTCTTTTGATTTAGAGATGCAAGGTATTTCTTTATCTTGGAAGGGAAGCCTTATCCATCTTTTTAATGCTTACCACCCACCAAATGCAAATGGATTACCTGATGGGCTTCTTGATTATTCAGATGAAAATACTATTATTGTAGGAGACCTGAATGGCAGACACACTTCTTGGGGGTGTTCTGATAATAACCATCGTGGTATCGAGTTTCTTAATTTGACTGATAGTAAGTCTTTTTTGTTTCTTATTGATGGCTCTGCCACACACACATCCTATAGCTATGGATCTAATGAAGCATTTGATGTATTTTTTGTCAGCCCCGATATTTATCCATATTGCAGTTGGAGAGTATTGGACAGTGTGGGCAGTGATCATCTCCCTGTCTTGATTGAAATAAACAAGAGACAACTTCGAAGGAAGAATATTCAATCTCACTGGAATTTTAAAAAGGTGGATTGTCAATCCTTTAGTCATTTGACTGATCAAATTTTTAATGACTCTGGACCTCTTGACGATATTGAAGATCTTAGGAAAAAAATTTAAACACACCATCCTATATGCGGCCAAACAGACAATTCCAAGAGGCAAAGTAAAAAATTGTAGACCCAGCTACACTCATCCTTCTACTTCTATAAATCCTCTTATTAAAAGACGTAATATATTGCATCAGTTCTTATTGAATTGCAACGATACTTCACTTAGACTTTAATTAAATCAAGTGAATGCTAAAATCAAGCATGTTTATTGTGATATTAAGAGGAAAAAATGGATGGCTTTTTGCAAAAAATTAGATTTCAGAACCTCTAGCGAAAAACTGTGGAAACTTGCTAAAGGGCTTGTTAAAACCCAGCCTCAAAGCGAAAACAGCAATACTGTCTTGGATTTTAATGGTGTTATTTCCCCTGACAATAAAGCTACTGCTGATATTTTGGGAGACTATTACAAGAGAACGAGCTGTCTTCCTTTCAACCGAAACGACAAAGTTACTGAACGCCGAGTTAGAAACCTTGTTCATGGATGTCGTAGCTCAAATTGTGGGAACTCTTTGTTTAAAGATTGTTTTTCTGTTCATAAACAGGATCTAGCCCTTATGAATTTGGACCCCTCTGAATCTCCTGGCCCCGATGGCATTTTTGGCCATATGTTACTACATCTAGGGTCTACGGGTAAACAAAAGCTGTTGGATATATATAATCTATCTTGGAAATGTGGCAGACTTCATCGAGAATGAAAAAAGGCTTTTATCATTCCTATTAGAAAACCTGGTAAATCAGCTTGTTCCCCGGAGAGCTACAAACCCATTGCGCTAACTTGTATCTCCTGTAAAATTATGGAGAAAATGGTACTGACCAGGCTCACTCACCATCTTCAGATTAATAAAATGTTTTCTATAGAACAATATGGTTTTAGGAGTGGTCATTCCACCTTAGACTAGATACTATTTTTTAGCCAGAGAGTGAGAGATGAACATAATCAGAAGCCAACGAATCATACTGTAGCTGCCTTTTTGGATCTTACTAAAGCCTTTGATAGGGTCTGGATTAACAAATTGCTTGTTAAACTTTATAAGGTTTTTGACATCAGGGGAAATGCTCTTCCTTGGATATCCTGACTTTTTACGAAACCGACACATTAGTGTGAAATATGGTTTTTAATTCTCTATCTAATTATTTTAAACTTTCTCATGGTGTTCCCCAAAGATCGGTTTTACTATTTTATATACTTTTTAACTTGTTCTTAGCTGGAATTGAGATAGTTCTGTCAGGATCATGTGAAATCGCCATATTTGCTGATGACATTGCACTTTGGACCTCTGGCCGTGATATTGGCCTAATGGAAACTTATCTTAATCGGTCCCTTTCAAATATTTCTGTTTTTGCGGCTGCTCATGGATTTACTTTTAATCCATTAAAGTCAGTGGCCTAATTTTTCACAACTAATAGACATCTTTTCAATTATAAACCTCAATTACTCATTGATGGAGAGCAGTTGCCTTGTGAAAAGAATCCTCAATACCTGGGTTTTATTTTGGACGCTGAATTTAATTGCAGTAAACATATCGATTCGGTTGTCGCTTAGAGTAGAAAACGATTTAATGTACTCAAATTCATTTCCGGTAGAGACTGGGGTGCTAATGCTGCAGTTTTTAGAATATATATATATATATATATATATATATGTATATTTTATTGCCTTGGTGATACCTATATTGGAATATGGGTTTCAGGTCTATTCTTGTGCCTCAGCCAGTAACCTCCAAACGCTAGAGCAAGTGCAATTAAGTGCTGGAAGAGTAATCTCTGGTTTGCGTAGAAACTGCCCCAATGACATAATTTTATATGAGACTAATCTTCAGCCTTTGAATTTGCGAAGGGAAATGAATCTAGTCAAATATTATAGCAAATTAATCAGCTACGGGAATCAAAATCACACTTCTGAATACCTGATTAATTGGCAGAATGGTCAAAGGTTAAAAAGGGATAGTCCCTTTTCTCGGGCCTTTTCATTTAATGCAATTAACCATAATGTTATGCCTCAGTACCTTACTTGTCCCATTAGTCCATTATCGGATTTACCAAATGATTTTTTATCACACAGAGCTTTTTTTCTGAAGTCACTAAAGGCACTGATACCCCAGATTTATTAAAACATTTGGCTTTGGAGGTCATAGATAATATTCCACCTAATGATCTCCATATTTATACGGATGGCACTGGTGATGATAGCCACCACACAGACAGTGGAGTTTTTCTTAAATATCCGGATGGATCAAGTGATTCAAAGTTTTGCAGAAGCCCGGATAACTGTTCGGTATTTCACAGTGAACTTTTGGCTATCCAGACTGGTCTGGACTCAATCAAAGATAGAGCCTCTTTTAATAATATATGGATTCTCACTGACATTCGTAACTCCATCCAGTACTTGAGCAAATGGACTAGTGTAACAGACCATGCTAGGACCCATATTCTTCGTATGTTATTTTATCTCTCAGCCTCCCATGTTATTCACTTCCATTGGGTGCCCTCTCATATAGGTTTGTTCGGAAATGAGCGAGCTGACGCACTGCCCAAGAAGGGCTCTTCCTCTACTGCTTCTCCAGATCTGGATCTTACTTACTAAGAACTATATTCTGCTTGTAAAAATGCTATTTCAAGTACTTGGCAGCATCCCGCTGCTCATGCTTGGTACTGCCGTAGGCAGCCAGGGACAGCCATTGACTTTGTGGGTTCCAGAGCTGACCAGACTGTGATTAGTAGATTTATTAGTGGACACATCAATTTCCTATCATTTGACCATCGTATTAAGCATTTCCCTATCTGTAAAAAGTGCAACTCTAATGAGGCTAGTCTTCAACACTTACTTGAGTGCACTCAATTCTCGAGGAGGATTTCTTGGAGACCCCCTCCTTTTTCTTGATTTTTGAGAGTTTGTGGGCTCATGCATCTGGTGTAGCTCCTCTATTTTGGATAGGATTTGTAACAACATTTAAAAATTAATATCAAAATTAATATTTTACCACAGAAAAGCTTTATCATATAATAATGTTTTATTTATATTCTTTAAATTATTTGACCATCGTGTACTCTCTTGCAAACTATTATCATTACAAGAATTTTAACTCAGGAAACTTTATTTCAACTATCATGTGTCCAGTTACTGAAACTTACAGATGGTAGCCTTTATCTGAATTAAATTGAACCTTTAATAATTCCAAATGCCCGAATCTGTTTATTTATTAATTGTGAAATGCAAGAAGAATTAGATAGGCTTTACTAAAAATAAAACAAGTTATATTTTCCATGAAAATGCCAATTAAATTTAATGGTGATTATTTTATTATTAATCCAGTGACGTGACTTGAAATTCTATCAATAGTATTGAAGAACTTCCCATCTCTAGTATTTTCATATAACAATAAATTTTATCAAACCCATATTGATTTGATTAGTAAACTTTAAATTGGAGAAGTTTTATCTGAGACAAACTAATATCATACATATTAGAAAATTTAATATGTAAAATTAATATCATGTATTTCAATGGTTTTCATTTCAAACTTAATATTTTTATAAACCCATTATTTTGTTTGTTGCCTTAATTATATAATCAACTGTATACCGGACATCTCGTTGTGAATTTAAATAAATTTTTTCATTGTTTAACGAATGCCAACTGAAGTGCTGGAGGTTCAAATCTCCCTGGTAATCATATTATTGTCAAAGCATATTGACTGTTTTAAATTCTAGATTGAGAAGTGTATATTAAACATACGTAGAACTCTGACATTAGTTTATTCGCTAGATTTTATTTTAAATCCCTTTTAATACATTTCGCTCACTTAATAATAATCTGTTGGCCAATATAAATTGCTATACCATTGTTTAGTGTGAATTATATTGGATCAAATATATAAGCTAACTAAAATTAAAGTTAAATAAGCTTTCAAAAAATTATTAAAGTTTTAAAGTCAATAAAAATACAAATAAAAGACTATTGTCTAAACTTAGACGACCAATTTGATTCTAAGGTACTATCAAACATGCAGCAAACAAATATTTTTGACGTTACAATGCAATTTATAAAAACTTAATTTTTATCTATCTAATCTGTTAAAAAATTGTTTTCTAAGTGATGCTTTAAGTTAAGGACAGAGAAAAATTGACAATGTTATGTATCTCATTTAATACTTTCTTTTTTTCTAGGTTGTGCATTTGTCACTTACGCTTCTAGGCAATGCGCCATCAACGCCATAAAATCCATGAACCATTCACAAACAATGGAGGTGAGTACCAAGATATATTTGACCGGGTTTTTCATTTCCTAGATAAACTGAATTACTTCCTCCAAACAGCTTAATGCGCTGCCCCCTTCACATCCAGGAATTCCCATCCAGATTCTTGGGTAAATGTGTCCGTTTGTTGTGCTCGTCAACCCTTCTCTAGTCCAGATGCCCCACCAAATGGCATTTGGAGCTGTTTCTCCTGGCCACGTGTTACACGCGTTTACTTTTTGTCCTCCACCCATTTTATCTACAACTATTGGTAGAACTTTGTCTTTTCTTAAGACACGTTTTTCTTCCTCTGATATGTTGTTTAATCCGTACTTATTTTAGGTACCTTATACTTCAATATCCGTGATAATTGATGAAAAAAATCAACAATAACAGTGTTTATATTTTACGTAATTTAGTTACAGGGCAACCCCTGTCATCTAAGAATCGTCAAACTAATCTAATTAATTTTCCAAAGTCAAAACTGATTATAATCGTTAAGATGAAGAATTTTGGATATTAGGGTACTTTTGGATATTAAGGTACTCGAAATCTAAAGTAGAGTAGAATATTAAAATCTTGTTGCGCACCGCTGAAAGCAAATTATTCAGTCATTACGTAAATTATAATAATAGTTTGCTAACAATTACATCAATATTTGACACTTCAATTAAAAAAGTTGTATAAATTGATATATTAGTAACAGAGACTTCCTAAATATCCCAGTAGTTATATATATCAAGATAATTTCTAAGAATATCCAATGATATTTTAGCGGAAATCCTTAATTTACAAATATTTAATTTTAAATATTTTATGCATCAATATACTATTTTAGTTATTTTATTCTAAATGCAATCATAAAATATATTTATCATAGCTATTATGCTTTAATTTCAAATCTGCTTGAGAATATAATCTGTAAAATATCAATTTTCTTACATAATTGAATTATATAGCTTAAGAATACAATTTTTATCAAGTGCACAATTCTTTTTCTCATATAAATCTCCAGAAAACAAAAAAATAAGAAATATATCAAAAAATAACAATTTCAATTGGAGTACTCATTTATAAATAAGTATTCATTTATTAAGGTCACACAATAAACGAAAAATAAATGTTATTCACTTGAAATATTTACTTACAACTACTCAAACGGTTTATTTAAATGAATCTAAAATTGCTTCTATTCGTGAAAGATAATTGTTATACATATCTTTTCAATCATCAAGAAGGGTGTGAGAAACATAATATACCCATAGAGATAAATTTAAGATGGGATAACGCGATTATTTTAACTTAAGACTAAAATCACGCAAAATAATTCATTTGCCAACATTTAAGCGATTGAATATGCGTTATCACATTAAGGAAATTAAAATTAAAGCCCAGTCTTTAGGGGCAAACAAAAATGTAATGGAAAGAAAATATTTTGAGAAAACGTTAATTATATTTGAAAGGAAGTGAGAACAAAGAATGTGAAATATTTACTTTAACCGCTTTTGTTGGATTCCACTTCCCAATTAATTCTGTAAAACTGTGAATATTTATCATTTCTTCGCGCATCAAGTAATTAACATAAATAATGGAGTACAGATTGTGAAACTCCTTTCTATTCTATTACTTTAATGTTAAAGATATGTATACTTAAGTTAAAATACTCTGTGTTCAATAATTCTGCAAAATACTTTTTATGAGTTCTATATCCTATCTAACACCTCTGTAACAAAATATGGGATAAATACATTTTTTGACAGCAGTATATTGTTCCAACGAATTTTAATATCCATAAAATTTACAATTGAGAATAATTATTGAATTTTTTAATCACTTTTTAGGCAAGTATTTTAGTAAAAGTTAAAAGAAAAGGAATTCTGAGAATATAAATTAGATTCAGATAATGTTTAATTTCCTGAAACTCATATGTGGATATATATATTTCAATGTTTCCTAAAATTATATATATATATATATATATATTATGTATGTATATATATATAAAGCAGTATTCCCCAAAATTACAAATTGTTTATGAAAAATTTTCATAAAAATTTATTTTAAAAGGAGTTCAGTATTTTATACTTTCTCTAAATTGAATTTTCAGTAATTCAATTCCAATTGTAATTCAGTTGTATCCACATATGAGCCAAATGGGTGTCATTCACGAATTCTGAGGATAATATATGTAATTACAATTTTCTAAATTTCAAATAACTTATTCATTTCATGATAGAAATTGCGACACAACTTTATATGTAGATTGGTAGTGATTCTTATTTGTACAGTTAATGTAACTGATGTTTCAATTATATTGAAGTTGGTTCAATTATATTGCGATTGAGTGACAATTTGGGCCAAAGAAGATGCTAAACGTCATCCTCGTATTCATCAAACCATGATTGGACAAGTCCTGCTGCATAAACAGGTGCATTACCATCCTGAAAAACTCCATGTTTGCAAGAGGTAAAATTTGCATGGTAGAACGGACCCAGCCATATCTATACCAGTAATTCATCCATTTAGGGTTACGAATGGTCCAGTTGAAAAACAGATCTAGTTTCGTAACTAGCTGATAACTTGCTTGTAAAATACTATGGCAAAATCAAAGTAAAAAAATAATTTATCTTTCATATTGCATTTCTTCTGAGAAAAGTTTCTGAAAAATAAAAATGAAATTATTCCTTTTAGTTCATATTGGACTTAAATTTGGTCTTACAATCAGATTCAAAATTTCAAAACATTTTAACTCTAAATAATTCAATTTTGGTATTTTAATTTATCTCCTGATCTTTATATAATACTACAAACCTTAACAAACTTAATTATGTGTTTTGTAAAAATTATTTTTACTGTTGCAATTAATTAAATATATTTTTTATAAGTGCATCATCGAAAATAACATTTGTTAAAATATATGAAAAATGAAACATATCTTTATATGAGACTCAAAAGATTTGAAGGAGTAAAAAGAGCGAAGAGAAAAGACATAAAAAAAGAAATAATGGACTTGTTTGAGAAGTGTGATATTTTTTAAATATATCATGAACTAGAATATCACAAGAATTTTCTTAATTAGGTAAATTTCTTAAACTAAGATTAATTAAACATTGCTATAAAAATAAGCAAAGCATTTAAATTAAAATAAATACTATTTTAAGATTAAATTTATTCATGACGTATTCAAAATAAAAAGAAAATTAATTTTTAATTAAAATCAAAGCAAAAAATGATGTGTATAAAACATCTAAGTTAAAAAAATAATACGAAGGATTACTCTTTTAATATTAAATTAATATAACATTATGATACGTTTTTAATAATAAAATGTCAAAATAAATCAGCATGAAATTACGTGAGAGTATGTGACAGTGCACATTTTGAAAAACTTAGAGTACTTTCTCAAGAAAGGTCAAAACACTTACATAAGTAACATATCATGTTACAAACTAATACATGAGCATGGTCATTAAAAGCTTCGAGTTTCTAACGACACAGAATACAATCATTGAAGAGAAATCCTAGCGTGAATTGTCCCATATATTTTCTTACGCTCCACTTCCTCTAAATCAGGCAATTAAGAATCAGTAAATGTCCTATTAAAAACAACAACAGAGTCAATTATTTTAGCTGTCAAGAAACAATATGGAAGTATTGAATAGAAATGAGGTTATGCAGTGAGCAAACTCTTAGTTTCAAGGCTCAGCAACCATCCCAATCTTTTACCTAAGTTTCCATGGAGATGAATTTCTGAATAATGTTTTTATGTATTTATTTTCTTCCTGTTTCCTGTAAGTCTTAACAAGAATTATTTGTGATTGATAACACAAATCAAATTTTTTATCTTGCAATCTCGATGGGACAAACCTATGTAAGCAAAAAGACAGCATGGTAAAATATTTTGGATAAAACTAATGTAGTTAATGAATAATGGAGTATAACAATATAATTTCAGTAAAACCATATAAATGCAGAATTCATTAAAATCTTAAAAGTTTTACTGAATTTTGGGTTATTTTTTCTGAATATTTATACCTTATAATTTATGATGTTATTCTATGAAGCTTAAATAAAATTCTAGTACATAATCCGCACGTTGTGAATTATTTTATATTGAAACTATCTTTCTTAATTATAAGAATATTAATTGTTGTAACAAAAAATTTATTATTCATAAGAAAGAAAAGTCAAGAAAATTATTGAGGCGTATAATAATTCTTATGCATTCAGTTGAAAGTAATAAAAAAGTGCACAGATATTTAATAATATTTCTTGTTCTTTTAAAACTTTTAAGAGTATAAGAAATATTTTTTTTCTAATACTGCACAGATGAGAAATATCACTAAATATTTCTGTTGGAAATATATAAGAAATTTATTAACACTTAAATACCATGTTTTCATCTTTTTAAGAAATGTATTTTCCAAAATTGTGTCCTGTTCATGTAAGAATATTAAAATATTCTTCCATTTTTGAATATGTATCATACGTTAAATGGCTGCAAGTACCAAGAATGGATTTTCGTCATTCATATAGTACATTAATTAGATATTACAATTTTTGATTCAATGTTCATTAAATATTAATAAACCAAATTGTATTTTATCCTTGCTTAATATATTAATTTGTATATAAGAAATGGGCAGTAAATCTATTTGTGAAATAGGATACATAACACTACTCTTATACTTTATTCACAATAATCTATAAAAATGTATCGACACACAGAGGTTTTAACTACTATAAAAGAAATTAGTAGATAAATCTAAATGTTTGAAAACCCTTTATTATTAAATCAAAATATCTGTTCATGGTTTCTTTCACAATATTATAATTACAGTTTAAAATATAATAATTGTTTCTTCTTTTATAATAAGAAAATTAATATTTTGTTCTATAACTTTTATGACTATCAATTTCAGGGTTGCAACAGTCCACTTGTTGTAAAATTCGCTGATACTCAGAAGGACAAGGATACAAAAAGACATTACCAGTTAATGGCAAATCTCATGAACATGGCCAACATAGCAAATTTAGCTGCAGTTAATCCCCAGTATTTAACGGTAAACGAAGTAAATATACCTTTGTATTTTCAATTAAGGTTGTTTAACTTTTGTGAAATTTGATTTTCTTTTTTGTTTTTTTCCATTGTTTGTATTTGTATATTGTATTGTATATATATGTAAATTGTATCTTTTGCATTAAGCATAATATCTCAAGTCATTTTCAGAAAATATGCTTTTCACTCTGCAAATCTAATTACTTTCATTAGTTTCCTAACCCACTTGTTAATTAGTAGGGATTGAAATGTTTACAATGATAAAAAATTGGAATTTGAAAAGAAAATTATCGAAATAAAAAATTGAAGAAATATTTCAGTAAAATGCAGAATTAATTAAATTTTACTTAAATTTTTAAAAAGCTCAAGTTTTATTTGTATAATTTTTCTATGTTTTATTAAAGTTCTGTCTAAATACTAACATTATCATAAGCTTAGGCTATCTCTAACTTAAAAGAGGGAATTTTAAAAGTTTTTATGGAATTCCTTTTCTTAGATTATCAGCTCAGATTCTCATTAGAACTACATTCCATTTGGACAAATTATATTCTATTTTACTTTAGATGATATAAAGATTAAATTTTATGAAGCGAAATTTTTATATATTAAATTCTCATTCATAAATTCTTTTTGAATTAGCTTTCTTGGATAGGATTTTTATTTTTGATACAAATGTTTGAAAATTTCAGAGTAAAGTATGCAATCTAAAACTTTTTATGCTCGAATATATATAATTTCGTCTGTGAGATGGGAATTCCAATAATAAAATTTTTGATGTTGAATGAAATATTTTTACATTAAATGCTTGGATCTAGTTTCTTTTTAAACTTAAAACAGATTACTTCTCCTACATCATATCTCAAATTCATACTTGTATTTGTAAACGTTACCATTATAGCAAAATTTATAATTTTCTTTCAAAGAATATTTGTCTACTGATTTTATATATGCGTATCTTTATTGCTGTTTTCCTTATAAATTACTTTTTCAACTTCACTGCTTAAAATTTAAAATTATCTTATGATCATTTGTAAACCAATCAATACAAAGAAAATGAAAAAATAATTCTAATAAATATAAAAATGAATTTAACTATAAAGCGAAGAAATTCCTTTTTTGGTTCAATTTCTCAATATAAACATATTTTAAGTTACTAAATGGGACGTATTAAAAATGCTAAAGACTTCATCTTTTAACGACATAAAATTTCACAATTATTCAAAAAATGTGCCCAATTTTTAAGGTAATATAAAAACTTTTATATATTAATGTCTATTCTCCTTTGAAAATGATATTAACAGTGTTTTTATTTATTTTTCATACAATTTATTTCACAAAAATTAAATTAAATATGTTAAAATATCGGTTTTTTAAATATTTAGTTTCTCCTTAGAGCCAAAAATTAGTTTTCTATGCAATTATTCATAATAGTCAACAAATATTAAATGAGAACATTGAAGGCATTTAAAGTCGCAGTCTATAGGACTCAGGTAATAAAAGTTAACTTTAAAATTTTTAGAAATAAATTTAGACATTTAAAAGACATAGTTTTTTGTAAACAAGAAAGTTTTCTAAAATATCACATTATTTAAGAACTTAAGAAACTCTATTATTTCACATACAATCATTTACGGGAACCTTTTAAAAGAGTATTTATATATTACGAAAACAATTTGACATTAAAATTATTAACAAAGGTTTTGTTATATCAGAGTGGTTTAAATAATAATAAATGGTTTTTTATAAAAGCTCACAAGAATCATGAAAAATATTCACTGAAAGCTATACACTAAATACAAGCGAAATTAAGAGGCATACTTACCAGCTTCACTTTTAGACAGAATCATTCATTTTATATTGAAACATTTGCCTGAAAGCTATTGTTAAATCCCGATTGATACAAGTTACGTTCCTACCCATTGAATCAGTAGTTATTTTCATATCACTGAAAAGAAGCATGGGCGAAATAAGTATCTTTACAATTCTAAGAAAAAATAGAGATATTTGTGTTAAATCTGCATTAAATCAGGGATAATTCTAAACTTCTCACTTGGGTTTCCACCACGGTTTTTGATGGCTCTACCACTAAATATGTTAAAGAGTTTGAGTTACTTGTCATGTAATTCTAAATGTGGATATATATTTCCTATGTTGCATAATTTATTGAATAAATTTAAAAATCTGAAAAATAGTACTTCTTTATAATTAGAATTAATTGTTAAATTTTTCCCTTGTTCGACTGATGAATGTATTTCTCATATTTACAAATAAATTACTTTTATTTACCTTTAGATATTTTTCTATACATTTTAAATTTTAGTAAATAGTAGAACACTACTAGCTCAGATTTGAAGGTAATGACATACTTTTATTAAAATACTACGGTTGATGTTCAAGAAAAATATTTTTAAGATTTCGAGGAATTCATCGTTAATTGTTTCAGAGTTGAACTTTGAGATAATAAACTCACCAAGGATCTTAAGCCAAAATAAGGCTTGTTTGATAATTTGAATTAATAAATTTTAAATAAATCTCTTGCATATTTGTGTTTATTTTAAAAATATTTGAAAAGGAAGTTTATTTTAAATCATTTATTTATGTCAGACTTTAAATAGATTTAAAAAAAGTTTCCAGTTTCTGTAAATATCATGTTGCTTATGCCTTAAAATACAAATGATATTTTTTGCGTTCAACTGCTCCAATGTTTAAAATATTCTTTAAACATTGGAACATTGATTCCAAATAAGAAGTACGTGTAAACACATTACTACTGTAAGGAAAACTGACTTCAAAGAATAATGAAATATTTTATCTAAACCCATAACAATGTTGCCTTATGGAGTAAGAAATTTTTTTATTTCATTTTATTGGTTGAATCTTCTGACAAGAAATAAATGTACTAACCAATCATCGGCTTACAATTGAAATGTGAAGTTAAGGATATCTGTTACTGTTAAAAAGCATTTTCTTGGGATTTTGGATAAATGTTTTTGTGGGGAGTAAAACTATCTTATTCCGAAACATAATCACATAAAAAAATCGCTGTACGGAAACTCTCTTTCAAAGCTTTCTGTTATGCACAAACACTAACAGAGCCCAATTAATGACTCTATTTTGACTGAATCTTTGATTTTTCCCATACTGTGAAAGGAAGTACAGGATTTGGAGTTATTCTACTAGGCTTTTACTTTTATACAACATAAAACGAATAATAGACATAAATAAATTTTCCCAAAACTTCAACAATTATCAAGAGTTTAATTTTATTTCCTTATGCCTAAGAATGTAAATTGAAAAAAAGAGATTATTTACATTCGTGTAACTGAAAAATATTCATCCATTTTTTTTTTGAGGGGTTCTTAAATTTGTTGACTATTCCTATTTTATTACTTTGCTGAATGTTTCAGCTCTATTTTACCAATCAAATCTTCGGAAAAAATCAATTCTGGGAAAAATTTTCTTGTGAAAAATGTTTCACATTTATTCTTGTAAAATAGAATTTTTAAATTTGATTCATATTTTGAAAAAATAAATTTTTCGTTCGTATTCATAATTTCTACACAGCACTTACAGATTCAATTTGTAATGAAAACATGTATTCTCTCTTAGGGCACTGCATTTGAAAAACCAGAGTTTTATCTATAATATCAGAATAATAATAAATGTTCTGAAGGATAATAAATGTAAACATTACTATGATACTAGTTACTGTTATTGTCAATAAAATTTTACTGCATTTTATATTACAAAAGGAAATTAATTCATTCATTGCTTTCAATAAAAATTCAAATATATTAATCTCTATTAACTTTTTTTTGTTTGGAAAATTTTGATTGCATTCTACGGAATTAAATGAACGTCTTAGTTTTTTTTTATGAGCCAGGTTCAAATAATGTTAAATTTTTTCAGAATTTCTTGTAACAAATCAAGGCATCGATTTTATTTATTTTATAACTTATCATTACTTTTGTAGGCTCCCTCGCAAGCAGGATTTGGTGCTTTTGCTAATATTCCTCAAGTGACTAGTGGTAAGAACAGAACATTAATATATCATGCTTGTTCTTTTGCTTAAACCACATAAATGTTTTTAATATATGAATCAAAATATTTTGGAATGTTTCAGATTTTAATAATGTAAAATATTTATTTATAAACAATAGCAAATAATTTTAACAAAAACTTTCTGCATTAAATTTTAAAGTTGCATGAAAAATTGTACAATAATATGCCTGGAAGTATTGCGTAAGAACAAAATGCAACTGAAATTTTCTATTAGTATATAGTTTATTGCAATAGATTATTTTGCTCATCATATATATATATATATATATATATATATATATATATATATATATATATATATATATATATATATATATATATATATATATATATATATATAAAACACTGAGATTAAATGCAGGTTTTATTCAAATCATAAAACTTTATACCATAATTTACCATGACAATTTCATACAGAAATTTTCTTCAGTTCTTTTGTAGTCTTCTGAGAATTTCCAAATAACTTAAAAAATCTTTCCTGTCAATATCAATTAAAATTAGCTTTCAAGAATAATTGTTTTTCAAAATAATTACTTTTCAAAAGAAAAGTAATTATTTTGAAAAACATATAATTTAAAATGCTATAATATTTTTATTCATAATATTTATTATATTTTTATTTATAATAAATAATTATGGTATTTTTAAAAGTATATTTTTAAAAATACTTTCCAATAGTTTCAAAGACTACACTAATAAAAGGCTGAATTATTTTTATTATAAAAATAGATTAATAATGAAAGCTTGGGTGCACTTAAAATGAGAAATTAATGAGATAATTTTCAATTTAACATTCCAAACATTTTCGTTAGCAAAACACTATATTCTTATAAGACATATTTTAATTTTTAATGTAAATTTTTACTTATAAAAAATAATTTTTGACTGAATATTTTTACATATGGTTAAGTGGTAGTAAGCTGTGATATTTAACTTTTTTAACTGAGTGTACGAAGTTTGTCCTTAAAATTTTCATACCTAAAACTATATATTATTTCAGAATTTTTCATCACATATTGAAATAAGTTTTTTTTTTTCAATTGTAGGAAACTTCCTTGTTTCTTATTCTTTAATATAAGTATTAATTTGTATAACAGCGTTTTATAATTTCATATGAAGAATATGAAAAGAATAGGCATCTAGAAAGAGCGTTAAAAATTATACATATTTTCCATATAGCTATGCATTTTCTCTGCCCTTATATTTTCCATCTGCCTTTTATTTCTATTTTAATCATTTCTTTCGTTTCCAATACTCTTTTAAAAGTGAGTTCTGTCCTTACTTTTAGATATTATATATATGTATATATATATATATATATATATATATATATATATATATATATATATATATATATATATATTGAAAATATAAACTTTACCTTTCCTTAGAAACATTTTACATCATGATAAAAAGTGGATTATATTTACAATAAATTTAATAATACATATCTAGATATCATATATTTTCAAATATTTCTAAGCATAAACTGTGGTTTGGAACCAAAATTATTTTTAATTTATTTGCTGTTAATTAATATAAAATTCGATCAAAATTATTCCCAATGATTACAAATACTAGCATATAACCTCTTAACTTTATGAAAGTCAATAACAGTTAGCTGATGTAATGAAGAATAATGCGTCTAATCAAGATGTTTGGAAATTATAAGGTTAGACCTCGTATACTTGTGAATTATATTTTTTTGCATGCTACATTATTCAATTATTCTGTAGGTCTTAGCTCCCTCAGCTTACCCCAGCAAATAGCTGCTCTGGCTGCTGCTCAAGCAACAGCAAGCACAGGCAGTGCAGGTATGGACGAAAAAATAAGTAGTCTTAAGTGAAATAGCTTTTTATATTTAACTTCTTATATATATATATATATATATATATATATATATATATATATATATATATATATATATATATATATATATATATATATATATATATATATATATATATATATATACATACATATATATATATATATATATATATATATATATATATATATATATATATATATATATATATATATATATATATATATATATATATATATATGCATGCATCCATATTACATTTATATTCTTTTACACTTCATGTAAAGTTAGACATTAATTAAAAAAATTATTGAAATATATTGAATATTCTCAACGACTATTATTTTAAAACCCAATAATTTTTAACTCTAAATTGTCTCTTTTGATTTCACGATTATAAATATTACAAATCAGTACTTAATCGAGGAAATTAAGGAGTTGTATATTCGTATAAAGTAAGAAGTTAATTTACAGGAAAATGTTTTTAATATACGTACATATATATTGGATATTTCTACCAAAGTCTTTTTAAAATTCAATTTTTTTTAACTGAGTAGTCTGTTTTGATTTCTCTACTATAAAATTAACAAGCTATGGGTTAATCGATAAAATCAAGGAATGGTATATTCGTATAAATTTATGAATTAATTTGTTAAAAAAACTGTTGAAATGTTGTAAATTTTTCAACTATAATTTTTTTAAATTCCAGTATTTCTTTAACTCCAAACGCTTTCTAGTTTGATATTGTTTTGATTTCTGTAATATATATTCTACGTTTACATGCATGATTTGTCAATTCATAATCTAACAAAGCTTTCAAAATCAAAGCTTATAATCTATTTGTAGTTACGAAAATTAATGATAGTTTCAAAATATCCTTTGGATATAAAACAGAATTGATAAAGAATTTATCATCAAATAAACATACCCTATTCAGTTGCAATTTTATACAAAATAGCAAAAAAACATTCATCAAAATAATATATGAAAGGCTTTTTAAAGCCATAAAACTAATTAGAATTTAAATATTTTTAATTTCTTAATGCATGTATAGTTCATAAGCTAACGTGAACAATATGCATTTAAAGAAAATAAATTAAGAAAAAAATTATTGTGTTTGCATAATAGATCAAATATACTTAAAACATGCATTTTCACTTTATTAAAACTGATTTTACTGTTTGTATTCTCATCCATGTAAAAGAATTCACAAACGTTTCTTATTAAAAGGTGAGTGTATTTTAACTTATTTTAAGTGATAGCTTTTTATTCACTTTTTCTTATCCAATGATTTGACTTTAGCAATTTTTTTTGTTTGAATTTACTTTTAGCGTATAAAATATGTATATTTGCAGTTTAATAATGAAACTGAGTATAATTTATTTCTTAATCTTTCTATTCTAAGGAAATATATAAAACATTTGCACAAGTTTATATTTTAAAATATTTTCTGAATTCATTTCACAAAAAGAAACACAGGTTAATTATTTAAATTACTTCATTTCAATTAAAATATGTTTATTAATTTATTTGGTTTGTTACATAACTTCTACGTACTTAACAATTTCTTTAGCTAAGTTTTTGTTTAAGAGGTTCATCGTATGAAGTTTACTACACTGAATTGATACATTTGCATTATTTAAATCTAGCATTTACATCATTGTAAGAATTTTTAAACTACTATCACTTCTTATGAAGATCAAGTTTTTAATTCTCTTCAATATGTGATACTTAAATATATATGTATTTAAACTTCCACATGACGAATAGTGGTTTTTTCCTCAGTTGATTTCAGAAGACATTTAAGTTCTTTCTCCGTTGTTTCATGACTGCTACACCTCTTAATCCAATGATACAACTTATCCCAGGAATGTTCCATAGGTTTCAAGTTTGGATTCTAGTCAGCTCTGTCCAATCAGTTCACCCCATTGTGAGCATACCAGTCCATGTTGGACTTACAGCATCCTGGAAGTAACAATGATCTTGCCTGTAAAATTGATACAACGTAGGAAGCACATTTGTGTCTAGAATAGTGGACTAGGAGAATTTTGTCACAATGTGCATTATGACAAAAATCTTTCTCCATAAAACCAATTTCCACTCATCTACGGTTGAATTTCATCATGATTGAAAACATATCGACCGAGCACCGCGGTTGAATTTAGTAATCAAAAGCTTATTGGCGGCAGCATGACTATGCAAACTAAGGAAGTGGGCTTTCTTGCGGATGTTATTCATTGAAACAATTGTCCCGGATGAATTTTAGAACTTATAGAGTAGGTGAGCAACCTGTTGAGAGCAGTTTTCCCGAATTTATTTGGACTTTGCAGGTCTATGTTTCTTAGTTTTGTGATTCTGCCGGGTGGCAGCGCATTTCGACAATCACTACACTTTCAGCTTCTTAATCAAAAAATTTATTGATTTTGGAATGTATAACCTTTTAGATATATCCTTTAAAAATTGGTCATTTCTATGTTATCCGTCAATTGCCCTTTCTCGAAATCAAACAGGTGTGAATTTCATAGCATTTTCCATACACCTTATGTACTTAAATATTTTGTACAAAATATTTAAATACATAAGGCGTGAACTTTGATATCCTCGTTTCAATGGGAATCCAAATACTCATAAAATAATTTTTGATTTTCAATAGATTTCTTTATTAAAATCATAAAATAATTATTAAAATGTGTCATTATAAATCATGATATAAATAATTACTTCCATCAGCATTCATTTCATTATGTTCATCAATTAAGAGGTGAGTATATTGAAATCCTATATTTTAAAATAAACAATAGCCAAATTTGAAGATACTTAGTTTATAAATTTGGTATTATTATTAGTAAGAATTTGAATTGATTCCTTTCTACGAGCTTCAATAGGGGAAGCTAAAAGTAAGGATTCACATTTTGTTAGCTGTTTGCATATTATGTGGTTGTTCGTAGCTTTTGCCCTTTAGTTTGTACATAAGCATGTGTTATTTAAATTTCTTATTTTATTTTTCTAACTATGACATAAGTTTTTAAGTGCTTAGTCTTGGTCGTTGTGCATAACATGCATACCAAAATATAATTGAAAAGTACCTTTTATTAAATATTTTATTGCCTTTTTAAGAAAACTATGAGATATGTTTATTGAATTATACTGCTTAAAAGCTATTTTCTTATAACTTTACTCAATTGATAACAATTTAAAAATATTTTTTACTTGAAAATGCTTAAACCTATTTTAAAACTGTAAACTGTTCTTCATTTCATTCCATCTTTGAAGACGTGAAACAACCTTTACGGAGTGGAAAGCGTGACCACACGACACAAAATGCATTTGGTTAGTATTGTGTTTTAAGGTAAAATGTAGAGAGTACTAAATGATTTTCCTATTTCAACATTTTGTATGCAAAATCAGATGTACTACACAATTGAAGACATACAGGCAAAGCTTTTCAAGAGTCAAACTCAAATTATATTTCAAAACTCTTAAAAATGCTTACCTGTTTTTTGAGATAATGCTTGTTGTTGTAACACATGTATTATCCTATTTAGCAAATTAATGTGGTTATAAAATAAATATTTTTCTACTTATGAAAATGCGAGTATTGAGAGTAAAATGCATAGTAAAATTGTCATAAATAAGTTTATCAAATTGGATTTTTCTATATTAATTTATTTGCTTTCATAACTGAATCGAAACAGTTTTGAAACATTAAAAGTGTATGATTTTGAGTTGGCTTTCAGCATAGGAAATCCTATTTTTTGAAAAGAATTTCCTGTGTTAGAAAAACCTAATGATTTTCAGCAAGAGATAATTTATTATATATATTACAATATACATTATATATATATATACATATATATATATATATATTTATATATATATATATATATATATATATATATATATATATATATATATATATATATATATATATATAGCATATATATATATATACATATATATATATATATACATATATATATATACATATATATATATATATATCATATATATATATATATATATATATACATATATATATATATATATATATATATATATATATATATATACATATATACATATATATATATATATATATATATATATATATATATATATATATATATATATATATATATATATATATATATATATATATATATATATATATATATATATATATATATATATATATATATACAGGGTGTCCAGAAAAGGACTCCCTGATTTCAAAATTAAATATCTCGAAAACGAAGATCGATAGAGGAATGCAGTAAACGGTATGTTTATAGTAAAAACTGTTAGAATATAATACATCAATTTGAAATAATAGTTACAAAAATTGCAAACAGATGGCGCTGTAATCGCCATACGTAATGTTTAGTGTAAATAGTGATCCGAAGCCCAACTATTGAAGCGTGAAAGGAGGTTAGCGTTGAAAACATTGTGATGTGATTTTTTGCAAAAGAATGTTTTCAAACGATTATTTAATTTATGCATGCTGATTTGAGCTGTACATTGTACAGCGCCATCTGTTAGCAGCTTTTGTAACTATTATTTCAAATTGCTGTATAAAATTCTTACAGCTTTCACAATAAACATACCTTTTACTGCATTCCTCTATCTATCTTTGTTTTCGAGATATTTAATTTTGAAATCAGGGAGTCCTTTTCTGGATACCCTGTATATATATATATATATATATATATATATATATATATATATATATATATATATATATATATATATATATATATATATATATATATATATATATATATATAAATGTGCCCTTTTTGTGTATAAACAAGATTTTAATTTTTCTGATAGTTGATGTTAAAAAAGAATTTTCAGTTTCGGTATCAGACAGCGTAACGGAAAGATAAAAGCTTGAGCTCATTCAATTCTCCTATAAATTGAACTGCGGATCCGTGACGTGCATATTAATACATCCAGTTAAAATGGTAGTTAATTTTAATTGATGTGGAAAATCAATTCTCTAAACTTATAACAAAATACGTATCTCCTCAGTGATTAAAATTTCAAATACCTTTATATAAGAGATTAGATTATTATTATTATTAGGTTAGATTAGAATAGAATATTATTTTATTGATATATCAGTTGTCCTCGTCAAAAATGTTGAAAAATTGGTATCTTATTAAAAATTTTAATAAAGAGAATTATAAAAATTATGGAGAAAAGTGCAGTCTTTTATAAAATATATCTTGTTTTTTTTTTTTTTTTGATAAATATTCGGTAATTTCCATGTAAATTTTATGCAAATATATTTTTCATTCTTCTAGAATTTTATGAAAGAAAAATTGCATTACATTTTCTTCTTTAATTGTTTTTAGAAGAAGCTTCGTAAAATGGAATAATCACTGCATCTTTTCAATAAATTTTAGGTTAAATGTACCAAACACAAATAATGTTCTATCATAGTTATTTTAGTCTAATTTGTTAACTTCTGATTTGCTGCCTTCCACGACTTTCTAAAAGAGAGTGGTGGAAGGTATAAAAGAGAGCGTTGTGTCTGGTTGAGTGAAATGTCATTCGCTAAGGCGGAAAGTAATGACCTCGTATCAACTCAGTAGAAGATTCTTCATATTTGCTAATATCAACTGAAGTACGTAAAATAAGTCTTAGCAGCAATGTCTTCCAAGGGAAGTGATATATTTTGGGGTGACAGGCCATATCTAGTTGTCTTCTGCTTTATACCTACTTCTAAAAGACACGGACCCACCCACTTTTGGCATTACGATGGTACAGTTTCTTGGTACTCTTCTATCCAAAATGCCATTATTTTTGCCCTTTGTGCTAAACTACAGAATCCAATAGCATCACAACTGAATGACTGAGCATTTCTAATAAATACAAATTTTACTGTATCTGGTAAACTGCAAAACATTTTAGAATATCACAAACGTGGAAAAGCGATTAGACCAATTAAATAGAATAACTATAAAAATTACCTTAAACGTCCATGTGATAGTCTGATTTTTTCAACCAAATTCCCCTTTTATAGTAAAAATTAATTCATTCCCTCATTCTTAAGCAAATACAATTAATATAACTTAACTGAAATAATTCTCTATCACAAAATGTTTTAACTTCAAGTCAAAATTTACAATAGAAGAAAAATACTCCATATTAAATATGAAAAGTTCTTAAAAAATTTCTTTTTAAGTTTTATTTCTATGTGTTTTTCACCTATCAAGAGAAACAATATATTTCTGTATATGAATAAAATTGTACTAAATATTTCGACTGAGAACCATATGAAAAATTCCAATATTTATTTTTTGCAAAGTTCATCAGTTATACTTATTTTTATTTTTTCAATCCACATTTTAAATTTGAAAAGCCATTCAAAAAAAGAATCGTCATAATTTTACAAAAAATAGTCAGTAATAAATATTATGTTCTAAGAGTGATTTTACGAGCGAGTAAACTTTCAACAATCTTAAATATACCATAAATCCAAAAATATTTTGTGATACCATCGTAAGTGGTATCGAAATTGTTGCAACTATCTATTAAATATTCAATATTTTATCATTTTGAAATTGCTAAGAATATTTTAATTTAAAAGCATTTTGCATTAGTTATGTTTATTTATGCAAAGAAATATTTGTCATGAAAAGTGCAAATTAATTTTATATTCATAGTACAAGGTTATTTTCACTACTTGATCTTTATTTACTCATAAAATAAAGAAGATTAAAACAAACATATAAAATTTATTCATGTATTAACACATATATATGCTTACAATATGGAAGTTTACATAGACGATTTCCTTTTCCCGTTGAAATAGCTATCCTTTTACAAACATCATCTTCCCGTGCTATTAATTATAAATAATTTCCGTTTTCAGCTTGCATATCTTAACCGTCTGCTTAGATCATTTCCTATGAAAAAAGCCCAGATCAATCAATATAACCGCTGGGTTTTTTTTCCTTTGGGAATTTGTAAAGGACAGGAGGAAAATATAGAGCATGGATAGCCAAAAAGCTAGGGTTGCTAGAGCGGACATATTTGGCCATTGTCATGCAATTGAGTACCGTCTTGATATCTATAAAGAGATAAAGCTCATAAATAAAAACCAAACTTTTTGAACGTAGTTCACAATTAATGTTATAAATCAATCTTATATTTTTTTTTTGGAATTATTATAGAAACAGTACATTATGTTAGATGTTTTATAAACCTGAGTATATACCTCAGTCATTCTACTGATTTTATATCTATATTTTATATCTTTTGTAGTTAACTTCTAATTAACAATAGAGTCATACTAAACCAATTACTTTTGATGAAAACAATGATTCCATATCTCATACGTCTTTTAAAATGCAAGGTAACTTGGAATTATTATTATGTTACAATTCATATGCAGCTGCACGAGCAACATCACGAAAAGATAATTTATTGTTGTAAAAGAGAAATACCTCTTATTTAGGTGTAATTTGAACTTCAATAATATTTTAGTGTTCCGCATAGCTTTAAATAAACATCTTTCAAGTACATTAACATATTCATAAGTTCAATTAGATACATTGCCATACTCATTATCCATACAAACTTAAGAACACTTCGCAATGTTTCAAATTTACAACAAAATGCTAACGAATCTATTAATAAATAGCTGTTTTCGTATAACTCTCTTTATTTCAGTCACTCTCACCGTCTTAAGTCTGCTTGCCGATTTCCTCGAAATTCCTTAATTATCCCCTCATTGTCTGTAAAATCAAAACTAATTAGACCTTTAGAAACGGATTTAGAGTTGTCTGCTGTACACATTTCCTTTAGATAATGATTTATTCATTCAATTTTGTCCATTATGTTTTAAAAATTGTCTTGATTTCTCTTTGCTGATATGAATGTTCTTTCATGAAACAATAAATATCCAAAAAAAAAACATTTAATATAAATATTTTAGTGTTTCTTAACTGAAAAATCTCCTTTTAGTTTTTCAAATAAAATAATTATATAATTAAGTATAAATTTGGTCTCCTAAAATATAAATTATTCTTTCTATAAAGATATTTTACTCAATTTACAAGCAATATAAATATTCCTCAGAAGTACGGAATTTTGGTCGTGAGCAAGACACTAAGAAACGAAGTGAATTTTATTGTATTTTAACAAATAATCTAAGATTTTACTTACGACTTTGAAAGAATTTCAAGTTAAATATTTGACATAGTATATAGTTTTTATTTATAACTAATCTCTCTCACTTCATTGGTACATCAGCAAATCCATAAATTTTAAATCGTTTTCACTCCAAGCCAAGGCTATATTTGATTGTGAAAAGTATCGACTTACAACCAAATATAACTTTAGGTTTAAAAAAACTGTGTTAGGTTTAAATTTTGATAATCATCTTCAAAAGAGATAAATTGTATTTTTATGATACTCTTTCGATAAACTAACTATATTAGCACGCTAACATAAAAATCAATTTTAAATAATAAAGAAAATAATATTTAACTTTTATAAGAGATTAATATTTGTTCTTAAAAAATTAGAATTATAGTTTCATTCTCCAACATGAATGAAATGGTAGAAATAATTTTTTATCCATTGGCGGGCACACAAGGGTGACTGAACTTTATGCCACAACAAGACCAGAAACTGCTACTCATTTATCGTTACCCAGCGAGCACCTGTGAACCAAGTCACGGAGGCGAGTAGCGTTACCCGCGCCATACCACCACAGACCCGTTTATAGGGCGGGCCACATTCATACAACAACACAGAAGAAAGGACAGAGAGAACAGAAACATCCATGCCCGATCCGGGATTTGAACCCGCGACCAACAGCTCAGGAGTCAGGAGCGCTCACCACACAGCCAATCGGTTGGCATGGTAGAAATAATAGATGAGATGATTAAAAAAAGATTTATTTGTAAAAAGAATGCCAAAAAGGACTGTCAAATTGGACACGAGTGAAAAATACTCGGTGTCATCAGTATATATTTAATTTTTTAGCTAAGATTTTTCCAAATCAAGTAACATATGCATGCAAATGTTGAAGAATTAGTTACACATTTTTTTACGAACATTGTAGGCATTTAAATTTATAAAACTAACTTTAATAGATTGTTACTTGGTAAAACTTCAAACCAAATTACTGTTTTAATCTTTCGCTTTCTACAATTATATTGAAATCTAAGAAATATATATATATATATATATATATATATATATATATATATATATATATATATATATATATATATATATATATATATATATATATATATATATATATATATATATATATATATATATATATATATATATATATATATATATATATATACATAATATTTTGCTTTATTTCAGGTCTTAATTCAATAAATTTTCAAAGCTTGACGGGACAGGGAATAAGTCCAAGCATTAATTTATCCAATGCCGGGAACAATGCTTCAGGTGAACGGAAATTTTCACCTTTTCTTTAAACATAGTTAAGGATTGATTAATTGAAAATGCCTTATTGGTATTTTGTACTACGGAATATAATAAAAGTATTTTTTCTTATAGACTTGACAACGGCCAATTTACAAAGCATTGCTGCTTTAGCAAGCTTAACGAATTCTCCAGGTTAGCGTATTTATTAGTTTATTCTTTTTTATATTTATTATAGAAATGAAGACTCTTTTTAAGAACTTAACGACATGTATGCATTAAGGAAATTGTAAAATCCCCTCTTTAAGAACATTTCTTGTTTGCAGCTTTAACTCCAGTTGTTATGCAAAATTTAGCTGCATTGGCTGCTGCAGGAAACGCAACTAACTCTTCTGGGCTCACTTTATCTACTCCTGGTAAAATTGTTAAATATTTTATATTTAATATTGTGACTAAGTATTGTAAAAATAATTTTCCATTATCATATTGCTCTTCAATTTTTATAATGTTTAAAATAGTAACAAAGATCATCGTTACAGAGAGAAAGTAGGAATTAAAAATTTATTTAAAATGTAAAATTTTTAAATTACGTTTTTTTTTGTCTCACTGCAACTTTATTTCAAAAATGACAACAAAAGAAATGAAAAAACTTTAGTTAGTTCATTTCTTTAGTTTTCGTCATTCTGCTTTTGATTAATTAATAATATAAAATTCTGAAATGAAATTACTCGCTCAGATTACTTATTTCTTTTATGTAATGAATAAGCATGAAATAAAAATTAAATTATTGAAGCAGTAAAAGTACTGTTAATTTATTTTTTATATTTACTCATCAAGTTACATGTTTAAGAATATGAAAGTAAAACCTACTGAGAGTAACTTATTTGAAATTACGCGATTGAAGTCAAATTTTAAGAATAATTTGGAAGGAAAATTAATTAGCCATTACTTAATCAAATGTAATTATTTGATTAACCTTTTTTAAGATAGCATTCATCTGTATTAAAAAGACATATTTCATTGCATTGTATTTTTTACATAGTAAATAATACGTTTTCATATTAATTCATAGGCTAAAAAGGTGAAACAAATACTTTTTCAAAAAAAGAAATAATATATCACATTTATAATATGTTTGAATTTACTTAGAAATACATAAAATCTGTTAATTGATTTACTTAAAGAAATTCTTGCAATCATTTTTACTCACAGAAATAATGCCTAATGAAATTTAATAAGTTAATCAAGAGAAATGAATAATGAATAAAGAAAATGTTGCTGTAACTCAAAATATAAAAAATTTAAAAACATACCTCCCACGCATTTACATAAAAAGTAAAAAATAATCAAGAAAGTTTAGACATGCAAATTTAATTTAAGATTACTTTAGTTTACTTTATATAACTTTAACACTTTTGCATTTCCCATCGTTTTTAATTGCAATAGAAAAGTATTTGTATGTTAATAATAAATGGTATTATATAAAAATTAAATATATAAAAGAAATATAATAAAATATAAAAAATCTGGATCCATTAAAGATATTCATTATGGATATAATTAAAAATAATATGATTCAAAAAATGAAGTTCGTTATAGAAATAATTCTCTCTAATGCTCTTCCAATACAGATGACAATTATGTATCTTATTTTATTTAAAATACCATTATTTATAGTGTAAAGAGAAATGCAATAAACAAATACTTTACATAATTAATTAAAACTTACATTAAAATAAAATAAAAATATCTGCGTTTGGTTTTGTTATGCCAGGTAAATATTTTACAGGACTAATATTGTTTTTTTTGGAGTTTCGACATTGATTTTGTTAAAAAGTCTAATCACAAACTTTTTGTTGTGGAAAAACATAAATATTGTATGTTTTTTTCAGAGAATTTTTTGTAAATTGATCGATATCAAATAATTTTAAATGATATATTTCTTAATATTATAATATTAGTTTCTATGAATTAAATCTAATCTTATACATGAACTATTATTTTAAAAGCATCTATATTTTATTGTACGATCAAACTATTATCCAAATATAATTTAGCTTGTGACAGGTGACTTTATTTGTCAGTTCTCATTTGATACAATAAATTTTTTCACTTTGAAGTATATCATAAAAAAATTGTTTTTTCTATAACAAATTAGAATAACAGAAAGTTATATTTCAGGTAAAATGTTGTTTGTATGCAACTATATTAATAGAAATCGGGTTGTGATTATGTATATATATATTTATAAAAAAATGTTTTTTAATTGATATACCAATAGCGTTGTGACAAATCATCACATACTTTTACAACATTTAAATCCAAAACAATTTACAATACAATTTATAGACACGTTCCTCTTTTAGTTGGTTATCCATAAAATAACTCGATGATTTCCTCAGGAAAAACAGTAATTTTATATGTGCGTGTAAAATACACTACAATTCAAATTATTCTCAGTGGAATAAATTACAAACATTACCTGGATCGTTCTTTTTTGATACTCTTTTTTATTTGTGTGAACTACAATTCATTTTCTCAACAATAGACTAGACAGGGAAATGTGATCAATAAAAGTAATGGAACCATTACTTCACTAATCTTTAAAAAACGTGAAAAATAAATAAAGCTATATAATTATTTGCTCACATTCATATATATAATTAATTTTAGATTCCTACCCATAAATTTTGCCTTTCTCTTTACCACTGAAATTTATTTTCTTAGAGCTATACATTCAGTTGCCCGGTAAGTGGTAATTTTGCGTTGATGGTTCCGTATGGTTTAATGTTGCTAAAGGCTTTTATCTTCATTAAATGATGCAGATTGCTAATGAATGATTCCAAAAAAAATGCCTAAATTTTTTCTGTGTTTTAAAATATGTTGCTTTATTTTAATGCTCATTATTTAAATAGTTTAACTATATGTTTTTTTTTTTTTTTTGGAATAACAAGTTCTTAAAAATATCATTTGAGCAATATAAATCACAAATAAGTCATAAAAAATCAAATATTTTATTTAAAAATAATTTCAAAACTCAATTTTAACTAATTTATGCTTATTAAAATGTTGCATCCTTGTTGCACATAAAAAAAGAGAAATAATTATTTTTAAAAATCTTAAAAAGATGTACATATTTCAAGCCTTAAACTCGCAATTAAAATATTGAATTTTGCATTTGCTATAAAAATATAATTTCGAATTAAAATTACACATTATTTTTCATTAAATTATTATTTCATATTATTATTACATATATTAAAATTACACATTACATATAGTTGAAAATATTTTTCCGTGTGGTAGTATGCATTTACAACAAACATAGAGAAAATAGTAATTTCTAACTTTTTTGACAATTGATAAATATAGGTGAATTTTAAAAATAACTTTATTGTAAAATGCAACTTAAAATTCTTTTCCATAGAAAATTATTCATAATTTTAAACATTTTTAACGGTGAATAGTATCACAAAAATTTCACAATTTAGCTCTCTAATGTATGCTGGTTGGATTTCTCACTTTAAATCCCATATTTGCTTACTTTTCTTTGGTACTAAATACAATACCTTGTAAAGTTTCATAGATAAACATGCAATATAAAACTCTATATACACAAATCATACAGTTAGTTTTCGATGATGTTGTCCTAGTTAAACTTGATTTTAAACTTCAAAAATTCTTATTTCATTCTGGTTGTTTTATATTATATGCTCATTTAAGTTATTAAACAACATCACACCCAAGAAGTGATTTACATATTTTTTGTTTTAGGTAATAACTCCAATACAAGTTCTTCTCTAAGTGGTATAAACTCAATAAGTCCAGTGACGAGTATGGCACTAGGGATTTCCAATTCATCATTAAGTAGCTTATCTGGAGTTAATGGGTAAGCTGTCTGAAAATCACCTATTTTTACTCTGTCGATATATTTTAAGTATTTTTAAGCGAAAAAGTACTCATATTCGCAATATCTTTACATTCATAACGTATTCTATGGTATATTTAAAATGTACAATGAGTGAACATCAACGTCCTTTCTACATTCTTTATTTTCGTTTACTTTTATAACAGAATTCAAAATATATTAAAATTTTAAGTCAAGGTTTATGCTCGGTTGATTTTTATAGCAAATTTTTATTGAAATTTTAACTATTAATTCAGTGTATAATTTAAAAACTTAAATTATAACTGCAGCACTTAATAAATATATTTATCATTTTCTTTCGAATTGAAGAAATGTGTATTTCAATTTCTTAATCTTACATTTTAAGAAAGCAGTTTCTTTAATACCTCACTTTTATTTTCAACCCAATGCTAATGATATCTTATAACATTTTAGTAGAAACTACAGGTTGCTTAAAATGTTTTGATATGTTGTAATATTTATAATAATTTAATTTTTTTTAAACATGTGTCACTGATTTTTCAGTGAAGCAAAATTAAACGTTTCTTTTAATGTAAGACTAAGAATAAATTTTGTAAATATCCAACACGTAGTTTTCTTTTTCATAATTGTGGAAACATTTGTAAGCTTTTCTATTTCGTTGTACTTTCTTAAACTTTCCTGAGTTTCTAAAATCAGTATTTTTTAATAAGTTAGATTTTCCAAATCAAACCAGGTGATTTTTTTATCATATTCAGTTGTTAAATGAATTTTATGAGACCTTGGCAAAATTGTGCTGAAAGGACAAAAATCTTTGTAAAAATAGTTGAAAATTCAGCGTTAATCAATGTTTTCGAAATGCAATTTGAAGATAAAAACTGTGAGAAGTTACACATCTTTCTAAGACATCCCAAGCATTCTCCATTTAATATCCGATTATCGAGATAGCCACTTCAAAAGCTGAAATGCTTGCAACTGAAGATAATCGTCTACCATGTGATTCCTTCGCTATTTGACACTTTGTCTGTAAATCTAGATATTACCAACTACATTCGCATAAAAACCGATTAGAATTATGAAATACATAGCTTACTCAAGATGAAAGAAGTTTGGGTTCTATGTGAGAATATTAAGTATATACTTTGCTGCAAGTGAAGTAGAGAATGGAAAAACCACAATTTTAAGAAACATTTAAGTCATGGCAATTCGTGCTCTAGATAAACATTAAAATTAATCAATTTTGACTAGATCAAGCACGGTGTTTGTGATTAGTAATTTTTTTCAATAAGTAATTATGAATCTAAGTTCATATTACAAGCTAAAACTCAGTGCAGATTAGTCAATTGTTTAAGAAATGTATCTAAATACTTTCTTAAATTTTTATCTTAGATCCCTGCCAAGAATTTAGCGACAAAAATACTAATGTGTCAATTAACTTTATATAAATCACTATCCTGCGATGATAGAGTATATTGAAACTAGTACCAGTATATATATATATATATATATATATATATATATGTTAGCTTTGTGTGCTATATAGGAAAACAAAAGCATAGCAAATTAAGATAAAATTTAAAAATTTACATAATGTAACAAATAATGCAAATTTTATATGTATTTGATATGATTTTTGATTTCCTATCCTTTGATTAAATTATGTTACGTATCATTTATGACAAACATAAGCAAAAACATTTCTGTCAATTTTGATGTGTTTACTACTTCTGATTCTATTTTCTTAATACTCATTTCAAATAACACAAAACATTTTAACAAAATCTTCACGATGGCTTATATAGAATATACTATATGTATATAAATTTTATGATACTTAAAATTATTTTGTAACTTTACAACAATTGTTAATTGTTTTTCTATTGTAGAAAATTATAGTTTGATATTTTAATATATGTTACGAAACATATAATTTTAAAATGTTATATATATCTTGAAATCAGTTTCGTCATGTTAAGATCGGATTACATTGAAAAAAGCAGTAATTTATAATTAAAATAATTTTGAGTCGTCAATAAGGTTAATAAGATCTAAGGAAGATTAAATTAGATAACCTTTCACAAAGATTGTTGTTTTACTTGTGGTGAATGAAAACTAATATACACATTGAAAAGATTGACTACATAATATACAGTTGTGTCCATAAATTAAGGATAGTGCAAGTTGAGGCAAAAAAAGAGACAGAAGCAAAACAAATATGGCTTATTTGTAAAGTCTTTTTATTAAACAAAAGGTAAAGAGCTGAAAAGATGCTATATATTTCCCATCATTAATGAAAATTGCGATTTTTATTCACTTGAGCAAATTTCAATAAAGAACCTATTTACAAAAACCAATGTAACATGATTGGTATAATTGTTAATACATAGTATGCCCCCCAGACGAGGCAGTACAGGCCTTACAACGCCTAGGCATGCTGAGTATCAAATTATAGATCTGATCTTATGGAATATTACACCACTCATCAAGCAAAGCTCTCCGAAGTTTCGGTAGACTTGTGGGAGGGGAATGACGGACGGCAATTTGCCGGTCAAGCATGTCCCACTCATGCTCTATTAGATTCAAGTCCGGTGAGTATGCTGGTCAGTCCATACGTGTGATATCCTCTAATTGAAGGCATTCGTCTACGATGTTTGCACAGTGGAAAGGGGCGTTGTCATCTATAAACAAATATTCTGCACCCATGGGGCCCCCAAAAAATGTACATGTTGTTCCAGAATGACATCCCGATAGATAAGGCCTGTCATGATTAGATTATGAACATCCAGGTTAGTTCTGGAACCTAGAATAATTCCTCCCCAAACGAACAATCCTGAACAACCGCAACGGTGTCATTCAATGGTGTTCTCTTGGTGGTAACAGGTACTTGGCCTTATCCATATGAAAGTCTGGCGAGACTCAAATTGAAAGGTAAACCTGGATTCATCGGAAAACATCACACAAGATTACTGTTGCGGTGTCCACAAAGCATGCTCTATACTCCAGACAAAGCACAGGCGACAGTGAGTTGCGGTAAGTGGAACACATCTGACAGGCCCTACGAGCATATAGACCAATGTGCCCTAAGCCTCTGTACACGGTCTGCCTTGAAACTGTCGGTAGTTGAACAGAGCTGACGAAACAGATCTGATGCTGTGCTCTGTCTTTTTTTATTTGCAGTCGCTGCCAAATACTGGTCTTCATTCGGCGTTGTAACTCGGGGCGACCTGTGCTGTAACGTTTACTCACATTACCATCATCTTGGCACCGTTGCCAAAACCTGGAGATTACACTCTGGGCGATACGAAATTCCTCGGATACTTCCAGCTGGGTACGTCCACATTCCAAATGGTCTTTAATTCTATCACGTAAAACACCATCCAAATGCTTCCTTTGTGCCATAACAATGCGGTTATTGCACTGAAATGCTTTTAAAGCGCTTGTGACCTATTTAACTGCATTGCAACCATTCCTTATATACCCCTCTCTTACACTGTCGTCATTGTGACGTACTCTCTGCGCCATCTGGTGGTTTCTTCTAATTTGCATATAATTCTTCAAGATCTGCGTGATAATTCTAAATGTGAAATTTTTATTTTAGAGTTCAATTTCTGTGTGATTCTGAATTAGCCTTAATTTTAGGACATGAGTGTATTTACTTTACTTCGTCAGATTTTAAATTCAGTGAAGCATAAATACTATCCTATTTGAGAAAATGTAGCACATATACTTTGAGAAAATGTAGCACATATACTTAAAATATTATATGGACTTTTTTATATACTTCATATAAGAAGCATTTATATATTTTCTTGGTTAAATATTTACACAAATATGCACTACACAAATTCCTTGTCTTGTAGGTAGATAGGTAGATACATATTTTTGATATGTAAACAATATAATTTGAGCATAATTGAGAAACAATTTTCTTGGTTAAATATTTACACATTTCTTTTTTACAAGACAAAATTGGAAACATGCAAATTACATGACAAGTACTCCCAAATAATTGTGATCTGCATAGGTTTATCATTTGATAATAGTGAAAATAGGGAATTATATAAGGTATTGAATTAAATTAATAAAATTTCAGGATTTATTTTATTTGAGTTACAAAATAAGAAGCCAGGAATTCTAAATTTTGCAGTATTGAGTTCTGCCATCTATCGGCGAATGAGTGAACTAACTCATCAAGACAAACATTGTTTGCTTAAAAACAATGTTTACAATTTCAGTTTTTGGCACCCACTATGGGCAGCTCATGAGGTTAAAAATATAATTTTATGAGTCAGTAGAGGGCAACAATCTTAGGACAGCTCTGGCTCTTTTGTTACTTTTATGATCATAGATGCTGTAGCTGGGTAAACTTTTAATTTCGGAGTTATTTATGGAATCTAATTTTTTGTAAAAGTCATTTGATAAGTGCTTAATAAAAGAAGTTACGGATAGGATACCTAAGTTTTTCCTAATAAATTCGTTTCTGAATTACCATTCAGTTTTGGTGATTAATCTTAAAATTATGTTTTGCCTGATTTCAAGGACTTTTAAGGTAGACATGCAGGCGAATCCCCATATCTGAGAGGCCTAAGTGAAAAACGGCCTTAGGTAGGCTTTATAAATTAACAATTTTTTGTCAATAGATAACTGCGAATTTCTGGCACGTAGAGGGTAGAGCTTGTTCAGAGTTGCTACACTTTTTGCTTTAATTTTATTTACATGTGGCTTCCACGTTAGCCTTTTATCTTGTGTTACCCCAGTTATTCAATCTGAGTGCTCCATTGTATTTCTAGATTATATAAAAATATTTTTTTACAAGGAGATCTTTTTCTGATGAAAAATACCGCCACTGACTTATCAGTGTTTATTTTAACTTTCCATGTTGCAAACCAATTTTATATTTTTTTAATGTGCTTCATTAATTTTGTGGGAATAATATTGTGATCATTGCTGGTTACCAGGATTGCAGTATCGTCCGTGAAAAGACGCAACATGTTGCCTTTGTATTGTGGGAAATCATTAATATAAATATTGAAGAAAAAGGGTTCCAGGAGAGAACCCTGTGGCACCCCAGCTTCAATTTGTTTGACTGTCGATAATTTGTTATTGACTTTTACTTCAAAAGTCCTACCGCTCAAGTAGTTTTTAAAAAGTTTAATTAAATTTGGAGGAAATAAATTTTGGTAAAGTTTGAAGAGCAAGTCATAGAGCCACACCCTGTCAAAAGCTTTCTCAATGTCAACAAACAAAGCGCCTGTCGACTGTTTGTTTATGAATGACACTGAAATTTTTTCAACCACTCTCAGTAGTCGATGAGAGGTTGAGAGAGCTTTTCTAAAGCCAAATTGATGCGGAATTAGTATCTTACAATTTTCTTCATGTTCTTGTAATTTTTTGCAGGATAACTTTCTCAGTGATTTTTGCTAGTGAGGACAGAAGGAATATCGGCCTGTAACTTCTAGGTAGCGTTGGCTTTCCCCTGGTTTTTGTATAGGTACGACAATGGCTTTTTTCAATTGTTGTGGAAAATAACCAATTTTTAAAATGTCGTTAACAAGGGAAGTGATGAAACATATAGCAGCGACCGGGATTTGCTTAAGTATGTTGTTATTAATTTGGTCATGCCCGGGACTCTTTTTCTTTTTCAAATATACGATTAACTCTTCAATGTCAGAGGGATTGATCGGGGCTAATTTCACAATAATTAAATTGATCTTCATTGGAAAAGTAGTTGTTTACCTGCGTAATTGTATTTGTATCTTGTATGGGCGATCCTATGTAATTTATTTTAAATTAATCAACACATGTTTTGTCGCTATAATCTCAGCCTTATCTTGATCACTTATCGCAACAGTTGCAACAGTTTCGCCCTCGTTAGCACAGGAAGGAGTTTCTTCGTTGATTTAATAGCGTTGACCGCTTTCCAGTATGACCCGTCTTGTACGTTTAAATTTTGTATATAATTACTCCAATCTTTGTTATTATTTAAATAAGTTACTCTTTTAATTTTGTTTCTAAACGAGCTAATTTTTCTTTTGGTTTCGGGGATTTTGTATCTATTGTACTCCTTTCTGAGCTTGCTTCTTTGTTTGAATAGTTTAATAATGTCGTCAAGGAGGTATTTACAGTTTTCGGGAGGAATTTCCTGACTGCTATAATTTATTGCCGATTTGATAATATCCGTAATAAAATTAACCTCTTTTCATCTATTTGGACTCGGGTGCTTGCTACATTAAGTTTGTCTGGGGTAATGCTATTACTAATGAAATATCTGAATTTATTCCAATCCGTTCGAGCTTTATTTGTTCGTTACTTGGGGCATTAATTTTGCCAAAGTATGTGATTACTGGGTAGTGATCTGAATCAAGTTCTTCGACTGTGATTGTTTTTGCCGGGTAGGGAACTGCTCTAATAAGCATGAGATCTATAAAATTTCCATATTTAAAGCCATAAAGCATGGGTTTGTCAGAAGCAACGAGGACGACATCCGTGTTGTCCACTAGTGCTTTAATTTGCCTGCCATTTGGTTTCTGATACTGACATCCCCAGTCCATATGCTTCCCATTCAAGCAACCTCCCATTATAATTTTGCTGTACATTGCCAGTAGATTTTTAAGGTCCATTGGGAGTAAATGACTACCCGACGGAGGAATGTAGAGAGAGACAACAATCACCTCACTATTTTTGTTTAAATTTACATTGATAGCCGTGCCTCTACGAAGTACAGTCGAGGTGTTGGTACTTTGGCATGTGAAATAGATTTTTTATTTAAGATGGCAGTACCGCCATGAGTGCTCAATTTATCATTTCTATAAAATTCGTAATTGGGGATGCTAAATTTATGCTTTTTATCTAATTTAGTTTCCTGAATTAATACAATGTCTGGGTGCTTATCAGTTATAAAGATTTTTAGTTCAGTTGTTTTATTAGCTAAACTGTTAGCATTCCAATAAATAATTTTAGGTTATTAATAGTTTTATTTGTCATTATTGTTTTCTGTTATGCTTAGAGCTTTAAGTAGTAGGTTTACTTAATCTGTCGGGTGGGCAGTTTTTTCCATTATGGGGAGGCAAGTCAGTAAGTTTGGGAAGTATTGAAAAATAAGATTTATTTCTTTAATTAGCTTCATAACATTGCCGAGATCGGTTAAATTTTCAGGGTTCATTGTGTGTACGATAATCCACTTTGTTGATTTCCATCAGAGCACAAGATCCACTAGAAGGTTTGTTTCCATTATCACTATTCACAGTTAATTGCTGGCCCTTAGAAGGTCCTTTTGGCCCGGAGCAGTCCGCACCACGATCAATTAATCTACTAGAAATTTCGTTAACTTTTCCGTAGCGCATGGCGCTTGCATTGGACTCCCTGGAGGTTTCCACTGATTCACTAGTTACAAGAGGGGTTTTAGGCTTAGCACTTCCTTTATCTGCATGGAGGTCAGAACAATCCATAATATCATCACGTCCAGCATCAGTAACTTGGCAAAAATCCACATTGGTAGCAGAAACCGTTAATCCAGAATCAGTCGTATCCATGGTAAAATCCAAATTCTTCTCGCTAGTACCTAGCGAGGGGGAATGGTCATAGTAATCGGGTGTTGGCCGTTGTCACCGCCACCTTTCGCGGCCATCGACTAGGGGGAGATCAATAGAAACCGGTTTATCACAGCTAGCCCAAGACACGTCCGTTCGCTTCGAGAGGCCTGAGAATGTGAATAAAACAGATTTCATCTGAACCAAAATGGTGGAGTGGTTACCCTTTCTGACTTCGAAACAGTTGCTCATATTCCTTTCTCTCTCTCTCTATTTGGTCATGTCACTTTTGAAGTGAATAAAAATGTATTTTATTCAATTTCTGCATTGAATTCATTTCAGAATTGGAAGTAAATCAGCTGCTCTAACTGCAAATGGAACATCTCTGGATGCTTTGACTCAAGCATATTCTGGAATTACACAATATTCTGGTAAATACATAATTATTCAATGAAAAGTATTAGTTACAGGTAGATTATTTATATTAGTCAGAAGCTTTTTCCCTGTATTAATTTTATGTTTATTTAGAATTTTATGTTTATTTTGTACTCCTTTTTTGTGCATTAACCATTTTTTACTAAATGATTAAAAATATCTTTAAGCAAACTTTTATAAAAGTTTATAACGGAATTTTTTAAGAAAAATTTCTTTGGTCATTCAGTGATTAAAATGCATCACTTTTAGATGAAACTTGTATTTACTATTATGAATGGAGAGATTTGCCATTTGTTCTGCCATTTGAATATGCATGTTTGCGCAATTTTTGTAACTATACTGAATAAATTAACTGATTCATCGTCTATGACAGTTATGAATAATAGTCCTTGAATACCTGTTATAGATTTACAAAAGCTTTCAAAGGATAGTTCTGCCAGAGAATCTTGCAAAATTATGCATACTCTAGAATGCGGTATGAAAATATGAATAAAAAATTTGGTAGTGTAAAATGTTTTTATTACTCATTAAAAAAATTTTATACTAATTTTAACTAAAAATTTAACAAAATAAAAAAATGTTTGAGGAAATATTTTAAATTCTCTTTTGAATTTATAAAATAATAAATTTTATAACCTATTAAAAGAAAATTCCATTCCGATAAAAAATCTCCCAGTGAGATAATATTTTCTATATTTTTTTCAGCATGAAATTTTCTTGATTACTAAACCAGTGTGTTTTGTGAGTTTTGTATTAATGGGCTTTTCTTTCCATTTTAAATATTTAGTTTCAATCAATAAAGAATTTCCACTTCTATATAAAAATTGTTAAATTTAAACTATACGTTATACATAATTTCCTCTATTTACATATTATTGAGTTATTCCAGAAAAAGGTACTTTCAAACTTAAAAATTTCTTTTTCATAAGAATTACTTTTTATTTTTTCAGTAAAAATATCTTTCCATTAAAATAGTTAGACAACTGCTATGATATCAGATTTTTTTATTTTTAGCTGTTTTTCACACAGTATTCCATATTCTAGTAGTCCTGAGAATATAACCGAAATCTGACTTACTCAATTCAAAAAAAAAAAAAAAAATCAACTTATCACTTTTTTTCTAGTAACCAACTATTTCAAATATATTTAACTTCTCGTGAAATTTTTTAACAGTTTCATGTGTGTGTGATGCTAATATTTTCATGAAACTTTTATGCTGATTTTGAAAGTGTATTAATCTCCATATTGAGATGTGTCCAGATTTTTATGATTTGCATTTAATTGCCATTCTTTATGACAATTGTTTAATGAATGTATGTAATTTATCTAGGTAATAAATGCATTTCTTTAATTCAAAAATTATATGACTTCATTATTTCACCTTAATCAGAAATGAATTTTAAAATATAAAGCATAAATAAGGTAATATTTTATTGCAGTTTCCTTACTTTACTAAAAATATTATTGGGCTATTTAAAATACATCTGAAACATTTTCTATAATAAATATAAGGAAGTGTAACTTAAATTAGGTATACATACATTAAATAAAACGTAACTGAAAACTTTTTCTTATTTTCATTCTGTAATTCATTGTTTTCATTCATTTTATAATAAAATTTTATTAATTACAGCGTTACCATTTGCTCAGATTGGTTTGCAATCACCTAGTCCAGCTGGAAAACAAATTGAAGGTAATTTAGAGATAACGTTTGGTCCATTTTCTTTTCTTTTGTTCCAAAGGAGAAATATTTATTATAAAAACCCGCTTAGCTTCACACAATTTTAATAGATTATATTTTCTGTAATCTTATTCGGAATTTCAGCACATTTTTCTTTCCAGTGGCTGAAAACTTTCCACTGAATTGATGCTTTTTTATAACAATATCACTTTAATATCAATTATTATAAAGTATTTTACTCCAAATTCACACACATCACATATAAATCAAAAATGTAATAATAATTATATTGAATTTATATATAGTGTCTGTTCTGTAGAAGAAAAGCACAACTCGAACAAATACAAACATTTATTTAAAAATTAAAATTAATAATTAATAGTATTGCATATTATTATAATTAATCGAAATTTGATTATGGCCCTACATGGCCAACAGAACAAACAACCAAGGAGAGCCAGCTAAACCTCCTCGTTCGCTGGTCAAAGACAATCTCTCCCCGCTGGAGCAGACTCCCTCCTTCCCTCTCTCTCAATGACTACAGCGCCATCATGTGAAGAGAATGAGGAGTATCCTAACACTACACCCTTCCCGCAAGTTTTGGGCTTATGTTCCACATAAACACATAACTGAATTAAATATTTTACGATACAAAAGAATAACACAGATTTAATTATATTTTTGAAAACAATTAAAGAAATATTAAACATGAAATAAATATGAACTTGGAATTAGGAAATAATTATAGGTATATAAAAAAATTATTTGCAAATGAATTACTTTAAATTCACAAGTATGCATAGAATAATCAATATTAATAATATACATATAAGAAGATATAATTCAATAATAAAATAAATCTATCCACTAAATATATAAATTGAAATTAATGTAACCAAACAATATACCAGTAAAATTAATGTAAACAGACAATATACCAATACAATGGGTGTAAGCAAAAAATATTCCAAATACAAAGATACAAATAAAATAAAATATTTTCACTGAAGTATATTTACATATAGAGAGTTTTTACACTAAGCACTAAAGTCAGTTTTATCTGGAAAAAGTCTAGATAAAGCATCTGCATGAGGCATCTTAGCTACTGCACAATGTTTGATGGTTAGATTATATCTCTGAAGAGCAAACACCCACCTCTGAAGACGAGGTGTTTGAGGTACACATTTGGTTAAGTATGGTAAGGGATTGTGGTCAGTATAAAACTCAATTTCTGAACCAAATATTATTGATTCAAACCTTTTTAACGACCACACTATTGCATAAGCCTCACGTTCAATTGAAGACCAGGATTGTTGAGTTTTATTCAATTTTTGACTAACATATGAAGCTGGATAAATGTTATCATTGGCAAGCTGAGACAGGCAAACACCAACTCCTACCTGAGAAGCATCAGAGTAAATTATGAAAGGCTTACCTAGTGATGGAGTATGAAGTGAAGGTGCCTTAACTAGGGCTTGTTTTAGAGACATAAACACTGTGTCGTGCACTTCAGTCCAGGGAATATTGTCAGGCACACGTTTCTTAGTAAGCTCAATTAATGGATATACTAATTCAGAATATTTAGGAATGTACTCACGTTAGAAGTTACACAACACGAACACACTTCTAAGATCCTTTTTGGTTGTTGGTCTTTTAAGTTGCTGTATAACTTGCACTTTTTCCGGATCAGGTTGATGTTCTCCAGAGCCAATAATATGTCCTAAGAACCTGATACGAAGCTTGGCAAAATCACACTTGTTTATATTGACAGTAAAGTTGAGCTCCTTTAATTTTCCTACAATAATATCTAGATGCAATAAATGTTCTCCTAAATTATTCGAAAATATAGCTATATCGTCAATGTAAGCACGTGAAAATTCCTTAAAGGAAGATAGCGCTTTATTCATCACCCTTTGAAATGTAGCGGCGGCATTCTTCAATCCAAACGGCATGACTTTGAAACGATATTGAGATCTATGAGTTTTGAATGAGGTGAAATCACGACTAGCTTCTTCTACTAGAATAGCCCAGTAACCCTTCAGTAGATCCAATGTGGAAATAATATTAGCCTTTCCAATACAATGAATTAATTGCATTGAATCTTCCATAGGAAAATCATCCGTTTTTGTCGCAGCATTAAGAGATCTGTAGTCGAAACACATTCTAATTCCTCCATCCTTTTTGTTTACACATACCACTGGATGTGCAATTTCAGCCGAGCTCTCCTCTATGAGATCTAATTCCAATAGTTCATCAATCTGATCATCTATTTGGAATTTAAAAGCCTCTGGAATTCTGTAAACATAAGGTTTTTTACGTTCTTTTCCTTCTTCTAATATGATCTTATGTTCAACAACTTTGGCTACTTTTACATTTCCAGCAAACAAAGTCTTATAATTACGTAATAAACTCAAAATCTTTTCCCTGTCATCTCTAGATAAATGTTGCATGTGTACATTTTGCAAAGGATCTTTGGTATGTAATTTATTAGTAAGTATTGGAGAAGCATTAATTTCACCAAATTCTTCATCATCTTCAAAGATAATTCCTCCAGCATTGACTCTTGGATAATATTTTCTGATCTTGTTTGCATGGCAATGTCTAATATTTCCATCTGTGAGTTTAACTTTATAGGATTTAGGTAGGCAGTGCTCAATTACTTCACCAAGACCTGTCCATCTGGCATACAATTTGTTAGAAGAGTCCGGATTCAATAAATAAACCTGATCACCCACCTTAAATTCCTTAGGAACAGTCCGGCGATTGATGTAGTCGGTGTAGGCTTGTTGTTTTCCAGCAGCTATCAATGAGGCTTGTTCGACGGCTCTTTCAAATTTTGCCTTCTGATCTTGTAAATAATCAACAACAGATTTACTCATACTTAATGGAATAGGGATTTCACCAGTACAGCTTGATTTCAAAACACTTAAAGGTCCTCTTGCTTCTCTACCGTACAAAAGCTTGAAGGGAGAAACGCCAGTAGTTGCAATTTGGCACTTCTCTATAAGCGAAGAGTAAATAAGGGATATATTTATCCCAATTGCTGTGGTCTGATCGTGTGACGTGATGAAGAGAGTTCTTCAGAACTTTATTATATCTTTTAATTAATCCATTGCTGGCAGCATACGCAGGCACTGAAAATCTGGGGGAACATCCTAAGCGATTAATAAATTCTTGTGTTAATTTAGAAGTAAAATTAGTCTCTTGATCACTGGCAATAACACTTGGAATACCAGTTCTCATAAAAATCTCCAATGGCACATCACAATTTGCCTTTGCTGGTAGAGAACGTAAAGGAATAGCCTCTGGCCATATCGAATGCTGATTCATCAGCACTAAAACATATTTGTGTTTACGTGCCGACGAAGGCTGTAACTATACTGGAGTGATAATATCCACGTCCACAGCTTTAAATGGTAGGTCTGGTCTAAGCGCTGGAGAAATAGGAATTTTATCGGAAGACTTCTCAGGAGACCGTAATTGGCATTCTTTACATGATTTGCAGAAATTTTAAATATCATTTGCATATTCGGCCAGTAAAAACTATATCTAATTCTCTCTTTTATTTTCTTTAATCCCATATGACTTCCAAAAACAGATGTATGAGCCAAATCCATAACTTTCTGACGGCGACATTTCGATAAAATTAACTGATTTACAATTTCACCACAAACTTTCTCTTTGTGGAATAAAATGACATCTAAATCAAAATATTTTCCCTTGCCACGTGATAAAGAAGACCTCACTTCATCAAAAAAGGCGCATTCTTGTTGTTCTTTTTTAAATTGTAAAGATTGGCTCAATTTACAATTTGTTTCGGCTTCCAGCACTTCAACATCATCAGAAACACCCGGATCCGTGGCGTCATTTGAACAGAGAACCTCACACATATTTTCGGCGTGTGATGATTCAGCAGTCTCATTATGATATTCAACTTCTTGCGACGCCAAAACAAAGCAGGCGGCAGACTTCTTGTTTCCTTCTAGCACTACATTTTCCAATAAATAAAAAACTTTCGTTGATATTATACATTGCCCTTGGATTTTATTTGTAACAGCTGCAATTATTTCGATGGGTTTCGAGAACATTTTATTATTATTTTCCGTTTTTAACGCTACTTGAAAGCTCATTTTAATTCAGCTTCTATTTTCTCTCCAAAAGCACTGATTAAAATAACTTTTCCTTTTTCTGTTTTTGATTTTGGAATAAAGTCATTATTTATGACTGGAAGTTGGCATCCAGAGTCTACGATAGCTTTTACTGGAGTATTATCCACGTAAATATCCACATATTGAAGAAGATTTATTTCAATTTCCGTTCTTTTTTCTTTTAATAGTTGGGAGCGAATTTCTGCTGTTAGAACATCGCTTTTCTTATTATTTGCTTTAAATCTTTTTGGACATTCTCTCGCAAAATGTGAATCTCCACAAAAATAACATTCCTTCATAAATCTTTTTTCAAAATTTTCTTCTTTCCGAAAATTTTTAAATTTTTGTTGTCTTACATACGGAGGAATATGTTTTGACTCTGCGGAATATTTTTTTTCTTCTTGTTCGTTATAATTATATCACTTGAAATATTTTTTTGGTTTGACACTAGTATTCATTCTGACATTTTCATAATCATCCAATTTACTTGTTATTTCTTCTGGAGTTTTAAAATTTGACCAAACATCAATAAAATGTTCTTTAATTTCTAAGGGAACTTTGCGTTTTATTTGATCGGTTATTATTAGATCACATAGCTCTTCAAATGTTCGTATTCCAAGTCCATTGATCCATTCGAACAAATAATTTTTCAATTCATAAGCAAAATCTCGCCAGTTTATTTCTGGTTTCTTATGGTGCTTCGTGAAGAACTGTCTAAATTTTTCTGGGGTCATTTTATACCTTTTGAGAAGTAAACTTTTTACTTTGTTATAATCCTCGGTGACTTCTTCCTCTTCTCTTGCTATAATTTGTACAACATCATACGGCAATAATCCGATTAAATACGCAACCCAAAGTTTTTTTTTAATTTCAATTCTTTTAGCTTGTCTTTCAAAGAGGACAAGATATAAACTTATATCATTTGTTTTGGGATCAAACTTCTGTAAAATATTATTTAAATCTAATTTCGCCTTAAAATGAAAATCATTACCATTATTTTGTAAGTTATCTTCTCCTGTTCATTCCTTTCCCATTAAACTTAGTTTTTAAAGCTCGAGCTCCATTTCTTGTTTTCGTTTTTCCATTTCCATATTCCATTTTCGTTTTTCAATTTCTTGCAATCGTTTCCGCTCTTCAATTTCTTCATTTCTTTTTCATTCTTCAATCAACGAATTTAAGAATTCTTTAATGAAATCTTCGTCGTAGTTTTCGCTTTCTGTTATCAATTTTTTTAGTTCGTTAAGTCTTAGATTCGCAGCATTCTCAATGCCTAATTCCACCGCAATAGTTCGTAAATCTTCTTTCTTTCCTTTTGCAAGAAAAGCCATTTCAATTACTTGTAAGACACAAACAGTCAAATAAACAAATTCACAGTTCCGTTTCAGATTCTGTCAGAAACGTCAGCTCGTAATCCTGTCGGGTGCGACAATGTAGTGTCTGTTCTGTAGAAGAAAGCACAACTCGAACAAATACAAACATTTATTTGAAATTTAAAATTAATAATTAATAGTATTGTATATTATTATAATTAATAGAAATTTGATTATGGCCCTACATGGCCAACAGAACAAACAACCAAGGAGAGCCAACTAAACCTCCTCGTTCGCTGGTCAAAGGCAATCTCTCCCCGCTGGAATGGATTCCCTCCTCTCCTCTCTCTCAATGACTACAGCGCCATCATGTGAAAAGAATGAGGAGTGTCCTAACACTACACTATATAACTACATAATTTCATTTAACTTAGATTATATATAGATCATTAAAACATTCTGTATTACAGTGGTTTTCAATTTTACATTTTTATATAATTTTTTTCTAATTCTTTTCAAGAATGATACGAGTAATTGTCTTAAGACTGTTCTGTGTTAAAAAGAATTTTCTAATTTCGTAATGCTTATTACATTAAAACAAGGAATTAATCTCTGTAATAAGCATTACGTAATGCTTATTTCGTAATGCTTATTACAGAGATTAATTCCTTGTTTTAATGTAACTGCGCATTTTCCCCCATGTTCTTTTACATGTATATGTGAGTATCCCATTAATTTAGAACGTTTTATTAAATTTAATTTCATTTTTAATTAACATTAATATTTTTTGCTAATCAGGTAATAATATGAAGTAATAAAATTGTCTAATAATATGATGTTTACATTAATTTAGTATTTACACTAAAGAAAACTGGAATTGCATTTTTTGTTGCGAATATTATACATTCATACATGTATCTTACACTTAACACAACCACAGGTTTAAAATTAACTTTCTTTTTAAAGAACTTGATGAATTTTTCTTTTCTTTATTTTAACAAGGAAATTTCTTAAGAACTTTTTGCCTGTTTTCAGGTTGTACAAATCTCCAAGTAATAGTAATGTGTCCAAAAGCAAAGAATTGTAATAAATATCTACCAAAAATACTTAAAGTAAAAATGCCAAAACACCCTGTCAAAGAAATATTAGCTTTAATGAATTAAAAAATTAACTAAAGAATTATTTAACTAATCAAACAAATAAGATTAGTCAATTAACTAGGTATAAGTTTCCCATTTAATCGAAATATCTTCTCTCACAGTTTTTGTTCCACTTGGCGAAACAGGAACTGATGTAACGAAGCGAAACAAAACGGACCCTGTTACAAGATATGAAATAAAAAATAAATATCATATAAACACAATAAAAATAAATGCCAGACAAGTGAAATAGTTAAAAGAAGTTTTCAATTTGACTTTTATATCAGTATTACCCGTACCAATCCACATATATCTTTGTTGACACAATGACGAAGAGATTCCTTATGTTCTTTTCTTGAACATGAGGATGATTCTTTCTTATTAATTATTGTAATTTGATTAGAGTTGAACGCATTTTCAGACTTTTTATTCCTTTAATAAGAAAATACCGAATATAATATTAAATAAAATCTTCAATTATTCTTTTTCAATTTTTACTTTCTGCCCATCAAGCTATTTAACTTTGGCTGTAAATATTGACCTTGAGAGAGCCCCGCTGATGAACATCCCTTTATTAGATGCCGTTCTAAATGGGAATCTTATGTCATTCTGTCAACTGTACAAATTCAAAGTTTCCTACAGCTAAAAGAGTAAGATTTATCAAGCTAAATGCGCATATTGATGTTTTTAACGCTGCATATGTGTAAATATAAATGCTGTTTTTTCTAAAGATTGATTAGGTTGTGTTAATAAACTATTTTGAGAGTAAATATTTGTAAATATAAATATTAATTCTCAAAGTTTCCTTTTTCTTGATCTCATATTTACAATAATTATCTTCATAGGTCCAGAAGGAGCTAATTTGTTTATATATCATTTGCCACAAGAGTTTAATGATACTGATTTAGCCCAAACTTTCATGCCATTTGGTAATGTTATATCCGCCAAAGTTTTCATTGATAAGCAGACTAATCTTAGCAAATGTTTTGGTATGTTATAAATATATTTTATATAAACACATTAAACTAAACCTGAATTCCACATATGGGATTTAAACAACTTTCAAATTTTAGGATTCGTCAGTTATGATAGTCCAAGCAGTGCACAGACCGCGATTCAAGCAATGAATGGGTTTCAAATTGGAATGAAACGTCTTAAGGTCCAACTTAAACGATCAAAAGAAGCAAACAAGCCATACTAATCTGGAATTGTCTATTTTTGCCTGTACATCTGATGGTCAGTATTATGCAATTTAATTTCTTTTTGCTTAACATTTATATATTAAAGGTTAGATTAAAACATTTAAAATATTAAATAAAGTTTCTAATTTATGGTAAGTGGTAAAAACAAATTTGACATTTTTCCTAATTAACTAATTTATAATAAATATTAAATTTTCCTAAACTCTAGAAATTCTTATGATACTTCTATTAGTAAATTTTTCTATTGATGCCAAGGAATTAGGTAACTAAAATGTATTTTTTTAAATATTTACTTTTACTGACATTAAAGGACAATATGTTATTGAACATGACAAGTAATATGGTAAGTATTCGCTTAGCTGTATCACTTTATGATTCTTGTTTCGAAGAATCCATTAATTTTTAACTGCAATGTTTTACAACTTCTTGTTTTAATACATAATTTTCCTTTTAACTAGAGGATTTTTTATAATTTTTTATGTTTTTAATTAAACAAACCTGTGAAATACACTTTCTGTTTAATAAATCAAAAAAATTTCCTGAGATGAAAGTTACTAAAATTTCTAAAAAAATCATTAACTTTATTAATTGCCGAAATATTTGCTCAGTATAGTTAAACATGTTTATATGCTTCAATTTGTATACACACACACACACACACACACACACATATACATATATATATATATATATATATATATATATATATATATATATATATATATATATATATATATATGTATATATATATATATATATTTTACCCATATAGGGAATATCTTAATTATAAGATTCCGTTATCTTTTGAGACATAAATAATGAAATGGTGTCGATTTTGTTAGTATTTAATTATTTGACAATTGAAATATGATTTTTCCATTTAAAAACCCAAAGATATGTACGTGAACCCAAAAAAGCTGTTATTAAATTTTCTTTCATTCTTTAAAATGTTTATATAGTCACAATCTGTAAAATAATGTAATTAAATGGGAGTAAATGTTATGATATAACCTTAAATTTGTCACATTTTTAGATTCTGACAAAATATTACAAACGTTTATATTTTAAATTTTTGTAATATAAGGTCAGAATCTAAAAGACATAAAGATTATAATATATAACAAATCAAATTTTATTTTTAGTGTATTTTTGCTGCATTCTAAAATAGCTGAAAGTATATTGGTGTATAGACTTATTTTTTAATAACGTAGTCAGGCATATTAAACACTGCTTCAAAATATGCATTATTACGCTATAGAGCAATAAGTTTGCTTTCTTATAAGGATTCAAGAACTTTTTCTTTTAAAACAGCTGTGAGAAGAATTTAAAAAATTCTCTAATAACTGAGTTTCTTTTCGCACTCGTTTAATACAAAATATTCATTAAAATTTTAAACAAACAAAATATAATTACTATAATTAATATAAGAAAACAGAAATATATTTACTGAAGCATACTTTAAAGCCTATCAATTACACTTTACAGATTTCTTTAAATTTCATGTTTTAAAATATTTTGTAAGCATTCCTAACTTATTTTATACACATTATAACTTTAGCGGCAAAAATATAAGGCAAACTGCATTAAGCCTTTATATACATGTCAAAAATTTATAAGAAATATTTTTAAATTGCAAAACACATATTTCATGTTTCAGGTTTAGATAAAAAGATATCAATATAAATTTTAAAATGGAAAATAAATTCTTTGTGTTAGAGGTTTAACTTCAAAGAGCAAAACTTCACTCTTCCAAGACTACAAATTCTAAAACAAGTTTATATCTTCGATTTCAAATTTTTATTCGTTTGAAATTTTTCCTAAGTAAATAAAAATAAAATATTTTTAACTTCATGGTGATACCTCATACATTAATAATAGCTTTTAAAAACTACAAATATATCAAAAATTATTTATCCAAAGTTTGAATTGCAAGTAGAAACATTTTTCAAAAGTATTTTGAGTTCATCTCATTAAATTTTATCAAAACTAGAAACAACAACCATGGTGAGAAGTAAATGGAATTTTCTCGACATAAAAAGCACTTAGATGTTGGATTTGCTCCAGAGAGAAGAATTAATAGTTACTCTGAGACAATTGAGATAAATACTCTTAAGCGATTAACAGAAACTATTGTAAAGGTCTAGATTAAGTGTTCGAGTGTGCTTTTGTGCCACTGATTTTGTCGGAAATGTTTTCAAAATGTTATAGATTATATCACTGGTATAAATATTACTAGTAACATAATTTATAACTAATTAAGAATAAAAAATAGAAACTGAATTTTTTGCTTCCAGAAAACAAATTTTCTGAATTTTCTTTATTGTAAAAGGTTAGTGTGTAGGCAATTCTTAATAGAAAACTCTGTTATATAGTATTTGTATTATTATTTGTGTGAGTATTTGTATTGTTATTTGTATTTGTGTGAGGATTTTTCTTAAGTTCTACAGTAGTAACGTGCTTTCACATTAGCCAAAAAAGTGCATTACGAAATGAGTTTATCATTCATTATCACGTAAATTTCAGGGGGATTCAGTGCTGATCCTAGATTTTAAAACAGTATTTATAAAAACTAGATCATTAAGTCAAAAGTACATCAAAAATGATTCTTTTTGATCTTACCAATTGCTATCACATTTTAATGCAATATATTTGAGTACGTTCTTCTCCGAAATCTACATTTCATCTTCACAATTGATTTCCATTCGTAAATAGAAAATTCCTCATCTTTAGTTTTCGGTCTGGTTGCTCATCTTATTCAAATATGAGCTCTCTTTCTTGAATTTTCTGCGTGGAGAGTACAGTGGGTAATTGATTAACTAACAATTCAAACTATGACCAAGTTGAACAACGAACACTTTCACAAAGTTTTTTTGTGTTCGGATAACGAACTAAAAGGAATTATAACGAACACTTCTCGGCTCTCGGGAGCATGAGGTGCCGAGTTTCCAAACCAAATGGACCAAAAATCGTTTTTCGTCCCTTTTTAATTATGTTGCTTCATTATTAAGCTTCAGATTTCTATCCTGGAAAATGTGTTTCCAAAAGTATATTTATAGCCAAAGTCGAACATCAGTTGCGGTTTTGATTTCCTTCAAAACCGAAACCAAAATTGATTTCATTTTTAGTACCCTCCTGCTTCGTTCATTCATTGAAGAAGTGGGAGGATGTCAGAGCAATAGTCACAAAATGGCACCCAAACTATGCTGATATCAGTAATCTGAGAAATCTTTATGATAACAATGCTATTAATTACTTCCGGAGAGTTTTAAAAAATTGAAAAAAGCAATCGCCATTCAACATGTTCTTTAATGCCCCATTTTCAAAAAATGAAAAGGATTTATTAATATGTAAGACTATATGTATGAATTATTTTTTAATATTCTTACTAAGAAATTATGCATTCTTTTACTGAATTATTTTTTAGGGGATTTCCAGAACGAATTAATTGATTTTACAAAAAACTATGATAAATTGATGATCGGTTAACGAACAATTTGGATAGCGAACAAAGCCTTGTAATGGATAATGTTCGTTTACCGATAGCCCACTGTACCTTATTACTAAACCTACCAATAAAATTAACTACTAATTTGTACATCTATACATTTATACTTTTGCTTTCAAACCTAATATTGAAATTTATGTAAGCGCATTCAACCCAAATGTCTAACTAGCCAATTTACTTGGTCGCATTTGAAAATTAAATCCTGTAGGGATTTCTTGCCAAAGAATGTTCTTATTCGCAGTCCCTAATGGACACACATAATTGATCATAAAATTGACCACTCATAATAACGAACATTTGATAGATGAATGGACAAAATAAATGTGTGCATACTTAATAATATAATCATAATATAGATTCCATGTCTAATAAGTTTTAAAACTTAATAAATCGTTTTAATCTTGGAAAAAGTATTAAATTTAACACAAATCCTGATATTGCAAAATATTTAATTTAAGTGGTGCCCCACTATAACAACATGAAATTCAAAATGGATAACAAGCTATAAGCGAATAATCATTGTTTAAAATCAGCTGATTCAAAAGTTTCTTTTATGAATAGGAATTAATTTTGTATTATACAGGAATATAATAGACAAAATATGTTTAATAAGAAGCTGCAAATAATACCATGCATATCATCAATCTTCTTATAAAGTTTGCTTTTTACGGTTTATATATATATATATATATATATATATATATATATATATATATATATATATATATATATATATATATAATATATATATAAAGTATTTATATATATATATATATATATATATATATATATATATATATATATATATATATATATATATAAAGGAGAATTTATTGTCAAAAACCATCACTTATTTATTCGTTCGTTTTCTTTGTTATCGGTGTGGTTTGGTCTTTTTTTAAATAAAATATTAGCAATTTTGGTCTATTAAACTTTGAATTATTATCGTATCATTGCTCGAAAAACTTGAAAGACTTACATGAAAGTTTAATATACTCATCCATATACATTTTGTTTCTTATTTTCTGATGTGTTCACTTAAGCTAAGATACCTTTCTTATCTCTTGTGGAGAGTTCTGGTAATGTGAAGCAAAGAGAGCGGATGAGAACATTAGAAATTGGAAGAGCAATAAACTTTTCAGTGATGTCTGAGCGTCCTTAAAGGGAGGTGGTCCCCTATTTTTTTTCACAAAAAGTTAGATCCCAAGTTAACTCCAACACATATTTTTTTTGGAAAATAGAATTAAAATTTTCCTTATTGTAAACTGGTCCTAGAAACATGTGGAGCAAAAGGAAAATCTCGTGCTTTATTTTCTTCATACTATAAAGGAGATTTTTTTTACCTATTTCGAAAATTTTTCATTCGCAAAATATAAAAATTAATTTAAAACTTTAAAAATCCAAGCTTTCAAAAGCAGTTTTTGCAAAACAACGCTCTATTCTATGAACGTGAATTTCAACAATATTTTAATTACCCCATACAGTAGCATCATTGATCAGAAAAAAATTGTGGCTGTCATTTCCTGAATATGTCTAATATTCACATGTCCTTATAATGATAATCTTTAGAAATTGCAGTTGAACTTAAAAGGAAAATTACTCTAATATATACACGTGGCATGTTACAGTGATTCAATTCATGGTATAAGATTTTAAAGTTGTAATATAAAGATACTGGTTTTAGTAACTAACTCTGAAATTAAGGAATACTTTTTTGCATTTTTAAGAACAAAACAATATAACCTCAGTTTCTAAAGCAAAAATGTTAAAGGTGCATAATGTAAAAAATAACTAATAATTTTGTAATAGAGATTACTGTGGGTTAGAAAAATGTATTTATTCTTTTGCCCAATAAAAAGTTCTTCGAATGATGACAAGTTTTACATTATAACCTCTTCTTTATATTTCAAGTACAAAAGCGTAAATGACTATTGACATCGAAAAAGTTCAACTTAGGAAAGAAAATTTCAGTCATTGCTAGAGATCAATTTTTACTTTGTGTCAAATGTGTGATGAGAAAGAATGATCATATTTGTTTTGATTTACATACCAAAGACTGACCTTAAAATCGATTTATTAATTAACTTAATTAACTGAATAAATATTTCTTTATTTAAATTGATGGAATTTTCTCTAACTGCATGAAATTAACTTAAAAGAATGTTTCTAATTTGTGTTTCTTTTGAAGCAAGAAAGTTAAGTATGATAAATTATGAATGTAAAATGTATATACGAAAAAATTGAATTAATGCTTAATATGAAGCAAATGTTTTAAATCTTGTTTCATTTTGGAAGTACTTTCCTAAATCTATCCTTCTTTGATGGAATATTTTTATTGTTCTATTTTAGTACATTTTTTATTGTTAAATTAAGAGATTGCAATTTTAAGCATCTAATTCTATAACTTAGCTTAAAGTAGTTTAAACTGATAGAACATTACAAGAATTCATAAATTTATCATATCTGTACATAAGGTTCAAGTACATATTTTATTTTATAATTTTAAATTATCTGAATTATTTTAAGGCTTGGAGAAAGGATAATGCATAAAATTTCTTTTTTAATCAAATCTTATTAACTTGTATGAAAATGTAGCTTTAAATTGCAAGAGAATGGTTTCAAAGTTTTGTTAACCAGAAAGGTTATTTACTATCAATAAAATTTTCAAAAGTTTTTAATAAAAGACTCTTTAAAAATAACAAATTATTTAACCTATTAGAATAATTAACCTGCATAATCAACTATGTTATTTGGCCTTCAATGTGTTATAATCAATATGTGAAGTATTATTTGTTCAGATAAAAAACATTTAGCTATCCAATGCAAGAAATATTCGATGTCAAATTAAATGAATTGCATAATCGAATAAAAAAGTTAATAATAAATAGTTTATTATCCTTATTCGTTTGTATTAAATACGAATAAAAGAAGTACAATAACGCTAAAATAGTTGTAGGAAGTAATTGAAGTATAAATTGCAGATGAGTTATTCAACGAACATCTTGCAGTGCACTGTCAATCAATGACAAGTCTAAAAGGACTTAAGAGTCTCGAGTTTAATTATTTAAATTTCGCAGCTTCCTTTCTTCAGCCTCTGGCTGGTTTTATCATTTTAAATACGCGAGAAGTTTGTTCAAAGTAGTAACTTTTGCTACGCTATAGGCATTTTCTGTAGACTCTCTCAAAAGCGATTAAATAGTTGTACTGAAAAATAAAAGCATAAAAAAAATAAATCTAGAATAATGCATGAAATTTCATTTTCACTTTGCTATGATTTAGTCTACACAATAATTTGTTTGTTATAAAAGAGGTAGCACAGCATGACTATTCTTACCTTCTCATGCTTAAGTCACTTTCTTCTGCTTAAGTGATTCTACAATACTGAAGGCAAAAAGTAAAATAAAACTACACTTTCGTTTTAATGTGTTGATGTGTTGATGTATTGAAAGGAAATGTACTTTTTTATACTTTGACCAAAGTCACTAGATATGATATTAGAAGACTTACTTTTTTATTTATATATTTAATTTTTTACTTTAGAAATTATTTCATCTTCATTTCCAGTATAATCAAAATAGCAAGTACATTTTAAACTACATATGAGTCTTCTTAGGGAAATCTCTAATATTCCCTAATTATTCTACTGATTACATCTGCTTTTAATTTATCAGTTATTGCTTTCACCTATTTGTGAAGGAACACAAAATTAAAATCCTGTTATAGGAAAACAAGAAATCTGATCATGAAATTACTGGCTCAATTTCAAAATATATGAGAACGTATATTAAAATGTAACTTATTGAGAAAGAAGACTCATTCAGGATTTGTACTGGTTAGGGATAACTGGAAAAAATAAATATTGCCTACTTGAAAGGAAACATTAAAACATCTTAGGATCATATTTAGTCCACATTTTAATGACATTCTGTTGTTCATATAGTAAGGAATATAAATAAAAAGGACTTGTGACAAATCGTTTTCATGCCTGACAAGGATCTGGTACATTTATTGAAACAGATGGTAGCCACCTGTTTCACTAAATTTAAGACAGATGAAATTAGTGAGTACTTATTTGAAAAGTATTGTCAAGTAATAAACTGAACAAGAGGATTGAAGAACTAATGCAATCAACCGTTGTAAAATGGAATAAAAATATACAGATATTTTTAAGATTTTGACACTTCTTAAAAAAGTTTTTGTCATTACCACAAATAATGGAATCTTTACTGATTGCTGAGTATTCTATTCATAACATTTTACACAACACTGCTATATTCATTACTTTTTATAGTTTAATTATGTTAAATGTTATTTTTATCAATAAAATTTGTTATTAGTTTGAAATTGCTGATTTTTTTATTTATTTTACATGGCATCAATTGATTTATCAGAAATTATTGAGTAAGAGTTTATATCTATCATTTTGAGAAATAGATATAGACTTCAAAATTTCATTAACTTATGAATATTTTACATTAATATTATGTTTTGAATATTGAGAAAAATGTATAATGCATTAAAAAACTTTTGCACCATAAATTTGATTTAAATTAAAACCATGGAAGCTTATTCTGGAACAATAAAATTAAAGATATTTTAGACCATTGTCAAAAGTGTTTCGAAATGTTTCAAAACATTTGAAAACATTTTCAAATGTAGTTTATATTCTATATTTAATATTATTAATTGGTCTTTATGTTTAATTGTTTAATATTTATCCTTATTGGGTTTTAAATTTGTTTTTTGTTTTGTTTTTAGTGTCATTTTGAGTTTACCTTTTAATTTTTTGTTAATTAATATTTCTTTATATGTACTTTTCAATGTTTTTAGTGTCTTCATATCTATAAATTTATTAATGTTGTAAAATTATTAATTTCATCTATTAATATTTCATGTTTATGTAACTGTGGCTGCTCTTTGTCTTTCGTAATTTTTTATTAAAATATTTGTTACTGCATGAAATATTGTGCTTTTGATCTATCTAAATGTTAAAATTTTAAGTGAAACTAAAATTACATTACTAATTAAGAGTTCTTTTGAGAAACAAAAGAACAAATACTTTAATTAAATTTTTAATTAGATATTTTAATTCCAGTTTTTATGACTTCAATTTCTGCTTCTAAATATTTTTCTTTACATTAAAAATGTTATCCTTATCTACTAACTTAAATTTTCTAAATTTGCTTATTAATTAAAGAAACTTTATTATTTTTTATTTGTTTCTTTATGTAAAAAAAGTGTGAATACATTTATATTTCTGTGTTTTACTTGTATACTTTTATACGTTTGCACTAATGAATTAGGCAATTCTAAATTTATAAGACAAGGGATAATAATCATAAGAAAATTTCCTATAATGAAAAAGGGATTAATTCTCTTAGGAAAAATTTGAATTTTGAAGATAAATTTATCATAAATTGTTGTCTTATATAAAAAAACAGAAATCTTTCATAAAAAAATTTACTTCAATGCTGTTTCATTTGATACAATATACGATTAACAGTTAATACCAATATTATAGGAAATTATTTTAGTACTATATGTTTTGTAAGAGAAATTATTATTATTATATTATAGGAACTCTGCATGCTATCTGTATTTGTGTAGTATTTAAAGTTTTTCATCTTATTCTTTATTGCATAGAATACTATAAAAAAATAGCTATATGTTTATAATATTTTGACATATAAACCTAAATTAAAATTAAAATTAAAGCAATTTAGTTAACCTGATATATATATAAACTTTCATTTTTTATTTCTTTCCACGGCATTGTGCAAAGAAATACAAAGAGCAGCTTCAAGGTTTGCACATATGTAACATATATTAACATTCCTCTTTTTTTCTTTACTTTATTAGACTGCCTCTTTGATGAGTAATGCCATGTGTTCTCCCACTACTGTGGTGTACATCCATCTCCCTGTCCTGTTATGTCACTTTTTGACCCTCGTGGTCTTATGGCTCACCAACGACAAATTTTGTTTTATCAGAAAAAAATAGACAAACTGCTTTATAATTGCAGATGTGCTTTGTAAACAGTGCTATGTAAAAATTATAAGAATGAAGACCAGGGCTTAAAATATTTTGCAGAGCATCATTGTTCATAACCGTCCCTTGTACAGAGCTTGGCATGTCAGATTGGTGTGTTTAGTATATCGAAGTTATGTTTCTGTTTACAATTTTTCACTATGTTAGTAGGACTTGAAATTTTTTGTGTGTAATTGTGTTCTTATTCCATTTTTTGCTTTGCTACTGTATTAATTATAAATTACGATATTTCATTAGGAAAGACTTTATGGTGTAACTCTTCTTAATGCTACTTGTAATGTTGTGCTTTGTCATTTCTGTATTTAAATATTCTACTTGTAATTCTGGGGTGCTTTCAAACAAAATAATCTGTTTGTTGCAATTTAAGAAAGTTGTACATCAAATTCCATACATTCAGCTGTTGATTGAGGTAAAAGAAATTTTATAAATGCGCTGTGATTTAAAATTTTAATGCAAAATTATTTCCCCTACATCGATGACACTCAACTTCATATTAAACTTGTGAACAGAATTCCTGCAAAACAAAATATATTTATTATTAAGCATACATATTTGCATGTATTTGAAATACATAACCTGTAAAAAAATTGAAAAAACACTACTAATTGCCTTACATATTCATCATGAAAAGAGTAAATCCTAATTTTTAACAGTCAGAAGATGTATATGTAATTTTTGTCATCTTCACACATTTTCGTGTCTTAATAGATTTTTAGCGTCACAATGTATGTATATTACAAGTACGGTTGGTCAAAGTGGCCGGCATTCATGTATTTTGATGCCTTTTTATGGCAGACCTTTTTGCAACTTCTAACCATTCAATGCACAAATGTTGTATAATTACACCAAGAAAACATGCATCTTAATATATTTGTCATACTTGGTATGAGATGCTCAAGTCTTGTATATTCAGAGAAAATAAATATTTTATTTATATTCCTCGTAAGTATTCATGTGCACAATTCACTTTGTCTGTGCCAAATTACAAGAATGTTTAGAAATTAGATAATTCGGAAGTTGGCTGCTTTGACCCTAAATTAACTTGCTGTTGCAGTGTTATGTTAACAATTTGATGTTTTCTGTGTATAAAGACCTTTTTTATCATATTTAAAAATTTTGAGCTTGAAATTTTTAATATTTTCTGGAAATTTTATCAATGATATGCCAAGAGCTAATCCTTGAATATATGTCTATTCCTTTTCTCTTAAATGTGATATTTGCCATTTATTAGGGAAGGGGGAGTGAATTATTATTGCCTTTAAAGGTTTCATTTAAAAAAAAAAAACAATTTGGAACACTCACAATATATAATTTAGCATTGCTTCTTTTTCTTTTAGAGTGATGAATTTTTCACCCATTAATTTTTTTTTTCATTTCCTAAAGTTACCAGTTGCTTCATGTAAGTGAAAAAAAGGATTTTATTTTAATTTTTTACTTGCATATATTATCGATTTGCAATGTATTCTTTTTCTGTCTTTCTCACAGGAATACATTTAACATTAGTTATGAACTTTTAATTTTTCACTTAATTAAATTAACATTTTGAAATCTAAAATAAGTTTTTGTTTGACTTCTAACTACATCTGAAAAATTAGTTAAGTTATACAAAACTTTATACTTTTGTATTTAAGCATATTTTTTATTATTTTTCAATTCATAACGAGTAGAATTTTACTTTGTATAAGCTGAAAATGTATTGTAATTAATACTTAAAATATTTTATTTCTCATTTAATAAAAGATTTTTCAGCTGAAGTACTTTTAAAATTTGTATTAAAGGTATTTGTTCAATGATTTTGCACTGGGAATTTTCTTAGTTAGATCCAAACGAATAAAAATGGAAAAAAAAAGAACCCTAACAATGTTTAAACAGTCTGCTAAGCAGTTTAAGCAGTCTCAGATAAAAGTTTAAACAGTCTGCATAGTTTTCTTTACTAAAAGTTATTTATACAGTTTTGATAAAAATGTTAAAAGTGATTACACTTGACTAAACTTTTAATTTTCTAACCTGTAGTGAAATGTAAATTTTGTAATATGAAATGTTATGAATGTCAAAATTCATTCCTTAATCTACAAAATACTTTCTTTTGTAAATAATTGAATTCATTTTGTTCAAATTGAGATTCCCCTCCAAAGGGAACATTCTTATAGGGTGCACTTAAAATATTCACTGATAAGAAATATTTTTGCACTTTTTTTATGAACAAATAATAATGTAAATTATATTAGCATCCCTTAATCTGTAAATTAGTAGGACATTTATTTATTAACAACCATGTAGTGTGTATTCTCAGTGTTTCTTACTGTCTACAAAAATTTTATGCTGTACTATTGGAAGAATTTCTCATGATCTTAGGCGTTTGTATTTTTGTTTTTTGTCCTCCATTCTGATGGAAACAAACAAAATAAGGGCATTTCTGTGCTGCAATGCCTTACTAACTTCTCGCAGTCCCGGCAACGATAAGATCATCGTTTGGGACACTGCATCTGTACAGAAGATGGAAACAAGAAAAATTAGTGAAAAACTAGATCATTTTTCGGGGTATACTGTTCACATTAAAAGGACAGAGACATATATATTATTAAAAGATAAAACATTTTATGTGCTCTGTGTTTTATTTTGTCAAATTCATCACTTTTTGAAACACAATATCAATTATTGTATTTTAATGAAATTTTGGATTTTCAATGAGAGAGTGGATCAAAATTCACTATGAATCTGAACTGCATGTGTCTTTTGTCATTAATAATATCCCTTAAGCATTTTAAACTAGGAATGTAAAAAAATATCCAGAACTTTGCATTTTCATTCACCTCAATTTTAAAAGAAAGAAATATTAATAACTATTCAATGTTAGCTTAAACAAAATAACTCTATGATATATTTTTGTATAATTATAAGGAAAATCCCTTTATGTTAATGTGTCATTTGATTCAAATCTTCTAATTAATTGAAGGCTTAAGTATTCTCAAATAAATTATCAAACTTTTATTCTTGACTTGTTAAAAGAATAAGTTTAAAAAATAATTGCTTTTGCTAAATCTCGAGACAGGCTCCGAGTACCTCATCAAAATCACTATATTCATTAATTTAAGCCTATTTAATTTTAAAGAATCTCTAGAAAAAATAATATCGTGCTGAAAAATATATAAAAGAAAGCTGTAAGTGGTGGCAGTATAACACCTATGCAAACAATTTTCATTCAAAAATGTTTTCTGAGGTCTAAAAAGAAATGCAAGTGAACCAGGATGTTTCGAAATGACCACTTTGCAAACATTAAAACGGCATTCCTACTAAGATTTACTGGAAAAAATTTACATCGAGCATAATCTGAGATAAAAGAATTGAAAAACCTATCGCAGAGAAGAAATTTTTAAACAAATTTTGGCAGCGAATAAAAGGTACCGATATCTATCTAGTAAAATTATTTTAACATGCAACCTTTATAAAAGTTGTACATATGAGATAATAGTAATACAAGTGGTTAACTAAATAATGGAAATATCTGTGAACAAAAGTGCTATTTTAATGCTCTTCATAGACATTGAAATATAATAACATCAACCAGTTTCTTTAATTAGACATGCATATATTCTGCTAGTATGTGCTGCTTTATTAAAGATTCGTTAGTCTTGGACTTTTCACAAAAGCCTAAAATGTTGGGTCTCTCAGATATTTAAAGATACTAAATTGTTGGAGCTAGTCTAGCTGGAGCAAATGTGACCGAAATATCCTCAAATGTTGGCGATACTAAAATTACGGTGTCATCACAGCATACACACAGCTTTGTAAAATATTCTCGGAAAAGTTAAATAGCGGATTTTCTTCTTTTTCTTCTTCTTCTTCTTAGAGTTGGGTTTGTATGTCATTGAGCACCTCTGCTTTTATCAGCATTTTGTACCACTAACTCCAAACCCAATGTTTCCTAGTTACAGTTGCTCGGTTCACCCACTTTATTAATAAAGTCCAATAACGCTTTAATGGAGTCTAGGTGTAACTCTCTAGTATGATGATGCCTAAAGAAGTTAATCTAGGGAGGGCAAGAGCCTCGCATTCGTAAATGATATGTTTGGCCGTTTCCTCTTGCGTATGACATTTCCTGCAGATAGGGTCTCGCTGAAACAGTCCCATTTTATGGAGGTATTTTCTGAAATAGTAATGCCCAGTTATGAAGCCTACGATTAAGCGTATCTTCTGCCTAGAGCATCTGAGAATTTCAGAGGCAATCCTCGCTGATGATCCACAGATCATACTTTTAGCGTGGTTTGACCAGGAGTGTTGAGCCAAGCTTCATACATCTTCCGATTTTCCCATCTAAGAACATTGGTTTTTGCGGTCTTCAAATTGATATCACAAAAAAGTTCTGCTCTGATGGGAGCAAAAGATGATCCTTGTTTAGCAAATTAATCAGCACTTTCATTACCTTCGATACCTTTGTGCCCTGGCACCCATACCAGGATCACCTTGTTTCTAGTTGCCAGTTCTGTAAGAAGATTTCTACAATCCAAAATCATTTTAGATTTCATTTCGAAAGAATTGAGCGCTTTTAAAGCGGCTTGACTGTCACTAAAAATAAGAATCCACTTACCGTGGTAGCCCTTCCTCGTATTTAGTCACAGACAGTGGATAATGGCCAAAACTTCTGCCTGGAAGACCGTAGCGTATCGCCCAAGGCTTACAGATAGGTTCTTGGTGACACGCCACATACTCCCAGTCCTGAGAGGCTGTTTTTCAGTGATCCATCTGTGTACCAGATTAAATCTCCTGTTTTAGTTTCAAACATGTTATTGTTCCATTCGTCTCTAGTTAGAAAAACTATTTCAAATGTCCTTTTAAACATGCATGACTTTTCCATGATATCCGAGGGCATCAGGAAAGTATGATCTTGAATTTTCCCGGTAATACACCTGTGCCCTTTGGCAACAGGTTGGTCATACCATTGGTTTTGTAGCTTCATTCTGTATGCAGTCATTCTGGTAGTGCTGCAGATGAAGATGTCTAAGGGTGTCAGATCCAACATAACTTCCAATGCTCTGGTTGGCGCGGTGGACATTGCTCCTCTGATGCAGAGACAGGCCAGTCTTTGTAGACTTCCTAGTCTGTCAGTCACAGTCTTCTGTTCCACCTTACGCCACCAGATCACACAGGCATATGTGAGAATGGGCCTGACAGTAGCTGTGTACATCCACAACATCAGTTTTGGATGTAGACCCCAGTTTTTACCAAGCATTCGCCTGCAAACCATCATGCTTTTCTTTGCTCGGTTAATTTTATCATCAATGTGATTAATCCAGGCGAGTTTCTGGTCTAAATAAATGCCCAGATACTTCACCTCTGAAGCCACATTGATTTCAACATCAAAAAGTCTTGGTATGAAAAAACCTTTCCGTTTCTTTTTGCGTGTAAAAGGTACAAGGTAGGTTTTCTGAGTATTAACCATCAGGTTCCTATTCATGCACCATTGACCTACATAACTTAGAGCATCCTGCATGAGATGACAAGTTATGTCGAAATCTTTACCAAGGATAAGGATGACAATGTCATCAGCATATCCTTGCGTATAATAGCTCCTATGATTTAGCTATTTTATAAGGCTATTTACAACTAGGTTCCAAAGTAATGGTGAGAGAACACCTCCTTGAGGACACCCTCTAGTAGTCTTTTTTTCAAATGATTCACCGAAGATGTTCATTTGTATTCATCTATCCGAAATCAAGGCCTCAATCCAAGTACACAGGGTCTGATTAATCCCTGCCCCTATAAGTGCATTGAGGATGAATAGATGGGGATTGTTATCAAAGGCACCTTGGATGTCGAGGAAAGTTGCCAAGGCAATTTTTTTTTTGATCCAGAGTGTTTTCAATCTTGGAAACTAGCTGATGTAAAGCGATTTCAGTAGATTTGCCGGGTTGATAGGCTAATTGAAGAGCATGCAATGGACTATTACTACCCAAGTAATCTCTAATATGCCTAACAATGATTTTTCTCCATAATTTTAAGAAAGAATGAAGAAAGACTGATTGGTCTGTAAGACTTGGCCTGGTCATAGGTGTCCTTGCCAGGTTTAGGAATGAAAACAATCCTTGTATTTTGCCATATTTTTTGGTATGTAACCCAGTGCTAAGCTAGCTCTGTAAATTCTGGTTAGCACTGGTTTGATAACCTCCTCTGCCTTCTGAATCATGATGGGCAAAATTCCATCAGGCCCTGGGCTTTTTAGAGGTTTATAGGCAAAGATTGCTGATTTAACAATGTTGTAGCTTACGATATTTTTAGCGATGGTCCATTGATCACTATTGACTCTTTGCAAAGAGACAATGCAGTGCTCACCTTCGTTGTTATAAATATCTCTAGCTCCTGGAAAGTGGGTTTTGGTCATAATTTACATAACCTCTTTCCCGGAAGCAGCAAAATTACCCTCCTCATCATTTAAGGTGCCAACCAAAATAGGTTCATCCCTTTTAAGGAGTTTTTGGAGTCTAGCTCCTTCAGAAATAGAATCTATCTCTTCACAGAACTTTCTCCAGGAGTTAATTTTGCTTTTCCTAACAAGTTTGTTATAATTAGTGAGGACCGTTTTATAGTTCTCCCATTCACCATTTTTCTTGGCTTTATTAAAAAGTTTCATATTATTTGCCCTTTCGGCTGCTAGAGAGTCATTCCACCAAGGACATTGGAGTTTAGCTCTCCTAGTGCGAATAGGGCAATTGTTATGATAAGAATCTAGAATACTACTCTGCAGAAGGTCTGCTGTAACTTCTAGATCGTAGTTGTCTCTAATAGGTCTGTACCCGAGCTCACCCAACCCAGTCAATTAATCCTGGAGTTTCTTCCAGTCCATCCTAACTGGGTCTCTGAATATGCGATCCAGACACACATTAGAGTGAATTTCAAAATGGATGTTTTGATGGTCTGAGCCAGAAGGTCTGCCATCTACTTTCCAATTTTTGATATTTTTACTAATTAGCGTTGTCGCTATAGTAATGTCATTTACTTCAGATCGATTGGAAGTAATGAAATTTGGTTCGTTGCCCTCATTTAGAATATCTAATCCGTAGTTTAGAATGAATTCTAAAAGGCACTCACCTCTTTTATTTGTGTCCGTACTTCCCCAGACAACATGGTGAGCATTACAGTCTAGTCCTAGGACTACCTGTAAGTTGTTGTCTCTGCAAAAGTTCATGAGCTTGTGCAGAGAATGGTCAGGTGGAGCCTTCTCTTCATAGGGCAGGTACACAGAGCCAAAAACAATTTCTCTGTCCCCTCCATCTATGTTGAGTCTGACTTTCACAGCTGTCAGGTCCCTAAGGATAAATTCAAAGAGGGGTAAAACCTCAATGTTTTTATGTAAGAGTATACAAGTTCTAGCGTTGTATTGGTACAATAGATAAGCTTACTTTTAGCTCCTTTGAGATCACTGATTCTCCCCCTAACCAGCCAGGGTTCCTGAATCAGGGCCAGGTGTATATCCCCAGCAAGAAACTTCTTACTGAGGTTAGTGATACCACTTCTACTGTGGTGGAGGTTGGCTTTAACTACCTTCACCCCCGGGTTTGTCAAGTACTGTAGCCTGCACTAGGTGAAATCCGATATGAAACTCATATCCCCTTACATCAAGTGTGGCAGCATCTAGTTCAGGCCCACTAAGAACGATGGTCCGCCCAGAAGGGTCGTTCTTGATGTTAAGAATGTTCCACTCAATTGGAGTGACCGCACCGTTCTGTGCCTCGATTTTTCTCAGGACCTCTTTAGGCTCCAGTTTATTGCAGATTTTCGGCAGTTTTGCAATTATCTTGGTGGTTATGACAAGTTTCCTTGCCTTACCCACCAAGATTTTTTGTTCCTGGCAGGGGCTTATGTCACTGACAGTCTGTTTCAGCCACTTTGAGCTCTCCAGATCTGCACAGTTGAGAATAAGTGCCCCATTCTCAACTTTATAGGATACGAAGGTTGGGGCAAAACCCTCCTCATTCCTTCCTATTTTCTCGGTTAACAAGAGTTCCAGGTCGAAGGCCTGTTCCTCTGTTAGCCATTTTTCCGGATGACCCTCTATGAGCACAGCCAACTTGATCGCCGTGAGAGCTACCCTGTAGGTAAATACCCCAAGTCCTTCTCTCTTTGTAGCCTTTCCGGCCTTGCCCTGGATCGTCCAGTTGGCGGGACGCTTCTCGCCTTTGGTTGCCTTGGATTTTTTAACCCAAGTCCTCTTGGCAATTTTGCATTCCTTTACCAGCTTCTTTTTCTGGGCACCAGAAAGTCTCTTTTCAAGCTTGATTCTGGTCAGAGAGTCAGTCATGCTAGCGATAGCTTCCTGACTCTCACCAGAAGAAGATGGTTTGGCGGTCATTTCTACCTCCTGTGAAGTATTCATTGCTGCCCCTTCACTAGATTGCCTCTGGGTTCCCTTGTCTTTTTCAGCAAGGTCTACTTCAGAGGTTTCACCTGCAAATGCAGAATGGTTTGTTATTTCTTTTGTCTTTTCAGCCATAAGATAACAAATAATAAGCTCAGGTAGTATAACAGTCCACCCAGCATTCCCTGAGTTACTGGGCAAGGCAAAATACTCGAGAAGTTCACCAGGCAAATAGAGGCTCCGTAAAGATACCATTACTGCGGTGCCAAATAACCCTAAACACGGGTCGCATAACACCAGGGTTTACGGAAACTGGTTCGCGGCCTCTGATTCTATATTCAAGGCAATTCTGTCATTCCTACAGGACAATCGGTGATCCACCACCTGCTGACGCGCCTGGTAGCTGCTCAGGCCCCAGGTAAATAGTGGATAGTAAGAGAAGCTGAGAGAAAGATCAACGGCTGTTGAAGCAGATTATAATGTCTAAAATGCAAACAACTGCAACAAAATTGACCACAGAGTTAAATCAGCAACTGGATTCTCCAGTATCAATGATTTAAGTTAGATCTTTTCATTAACAGAATATTTAGGACAACAGTAGCAATTCGCAAGCTACAAATCACAAGTGTTAGTGACAAACGTTATCTATAGTTCACATTTACAAAATTTGGTCCATTGTTAAAGCGAAGAAAGTAGTATGATCTGACAAATCATCTTTCATAATTTTTCCTACAACAAGATGGGTGCACGTTTAGCGACTACACAAAAGTATGATTATAATTGCCTCCTTTCATCTATAAATTGTGGTGGCGGATCTGCCATGATATGAGCATGTCGTGGTTTTCTACTTGCTCGATCGTAACCCTAGAAGAAAAGGTCACTGCAGTGAAAAATAAAGAAATTTTATCTGACCAGGAACATGATGCAAACTTTATTTCTGCATCAGATGGATGTTTTGGGGAAGATGATGCACCCATCCATGCAGCAAGACTTGCTCAATCACGGTTTGATGAATTGAGAAAGAAGTTAATCATCTATCTTGTCCAACACAGTCACCCGACCTCAATATAAGTTAACAGTTATAACTCTATTATAGAGCGTTGAATACAGAATCCTTCACAGACATCTCTCACAGAACTTTCACCATATCTCCTTAAAGAATAGAATAACATTCCTCCAAACTCTATTCAGCACTTTTAAGATTCGATTATATGGCGAATTCAATTTTACACCATACTAATAAATTTTTTTATATATATATAAATCTATGATGTTTCCATTATCTTGATAATTACCTACATGTTGCAGACTGTACCAATTTATATTTCATTTTAAACACTATTTATAAAAATTGTTTGCAGTAGTGTGTAGTAACTTCTCTTAAAAGTTTTCTCATCCTTTCTTGAAATACTTTATGCAAAGGGCAAAATCTAATTTAAACTTCCATTCCTCATGCCGCTGATATCATGCATATACAGTAGCGTTAAAATATACACCAACAATAAATATTTTCTAATACTCATCTGAAATACATATTTTTGTACTTAACATATAAAATATCACAGCTGAATGCAATTTTAAACATTAAGTATATAATAATACGAATTATAAAAGAACACCTTGTATTAAAATCAAAATAAGTTCATTCAATACAAGTATTAAAATATAAGAAAACCACATTAGACTTCCATCTACTGTAATAAGTCTGAATTTATCACACACAAGCACAAATAATGGAACATTAAAGATACATTACATTACTTTTGGTGATAAAAATGCAACATCAAAGATTTGGATATGAATACAAAATGAAACTTAATTTTCATTCAGGGCATTAATAAATTAAGTGAGATGTTCAGAATCCTCAAGTAAATAAAGTTCTTGATTAAATATAATAAACTTAAATGTTTTGTGTGTGAGTTAAGGCATCGGATTTCAATTTCAAAAAAAAAATGCCTCCAAATGTCGTTACAAGATAATATTTTAGATACTATAAAGTTACAGACATAGTAGAGTAGGTAAGGAAAAAGAATAAATGCCACATGAAACACAGAGAGAGATTGCTAATTAACTTTGTTTACTCAATACAACGTTTATTTTTAATTGTAAAAGAAGTTTAATGACCACACAAAATGTTTTTGAAAGTGGCAAAATATTTTTTGAAATCGAAATCTCATGTTCCGCTGCGCACACATACTAAATAATTTTATCAGTCTTATGTGACCACTAGAAAAATCTGAACACCTTAAATTAATTTATGTCCAACCCAGTATACATATGCATGTATGTGTGCATACCTGTATATACAGTTTTGCATAGTTATAAAAATACCCAAAATATCAATCGTTTTTAACGTAAATTGAATAAAAAGAATAGTTTTAAAAGACTGAAGCAAAAATGAAATAAGTTGTATGTTCTCGAATAAATTGTTAAACAAACAAATATAGAAAAAGTTTATCAAAGAATTTTTTTTGAAATACTGGTATTACATAAATATGCATAAGACTACATATTTTTTTAATAAAAATCGTTTAAGTTTCCAAAATCAACCTATTTTTCTTTCAAAGTCATATGTAAATTGTAAAGTTTGCATCACAAAAAAATGCAAGAGAATAATAGATGGAAATTAGAATATATTTAGTTGCTAGTTTCTATAGAGAAATTTACAATACCTCATGTAAAAGTATTATCTAAAGGAGATATTCAAAAAATTTGTGGATTTTTTTCAATGTTCTGAAAAATTGTAATTGAAAAATTGAAACAAGTGAGAGTCTTACACTAAAAAAGTGCTATGGAAAATATAAACAAGTATGAGAGGAAAATCTATCAGTTCTTGATAGTCGACAATTCTTCAATCTTGAATTTAGATAGGCTTTATCGTTAAAAATAAGACAACATATCAATAAAACTACCTTACATACAACTGTCTAGTGTGCTTTAAGCTTAATTTCAAAAGTTGTTTTTCAGAAATTAAAACGAAAAGTAACAGTGATAAAAAAGGATGAAGAGAGTTTGAATTGCACAATTTAGTCATACCCTGTATTGCCACTGGAAATGTGAAATATTATTTTTGACATGTAATAAATTCATTTTGAACAGTAGCATCATTTATTAACAGGTTTTTCTCCAATAGGCAGATGAGTAGTGACTCTGTGATATAATGAGGATTTTTTGCATATGATGAGAAATACGATCTGCAGTGAGTTCTGAAAAAAATTAACTCCAGTTGTTATCAACGTTTCACCTAACATCTGTTGATCCTCTTTTAAAAGAATCAAACTGGAAATTTCAGCAAAACACTATTTCTTTGTATGCATTTCACATCTACTTAAAAAAATTAACATCAAAAAGTAAAAATTGAAGTTTTATACCAGCGAAGATAGTCTAGATTCGAACTCCGAAAAAACTTGTATGGTAATTTGGTTCGTCAAGTGTATGAAAACGGCCTTTAATATGAGTCCGTTCATGAATCAGAAATAGCTGTCATTGATGAGTGGAACAAAATTTCTAAACTTTTAACCAAAAAACTGATTAAAATTTAAAGAAAAATTGAAGGTACCCAGAAAAATGGTGAATTAACGTCTTTTTAGTTTAATAAAAAAATAGTTTTAGCTGATGACCTTTTAATTTTGTGACAGATATTTGAAAAGAAAAATTTAAAAGTAATGATAATATATTTATTACAAATATCACTTAAGAAATATACTGTGTGTGCACATTTTATATTTCATTTATTCATACCAACTAAATTTAGGTTACAAAACATTTTCGCCCACCCACTTTATTTGATTAAAATAGGATTTATTTTTATGGGATTAAATTCAGTTACTTTTGTAAAACTGAAAAGTTACATTAAATATGCAAAATGTTTTATCTAAACTGTATAGCGTTCAAAGTGTACACCTTTCCCTTCTTAAACATTTCAAATACAAACATTCTGTTATTGAGTGATTGATGAATTCACGCTTATCACGTTACTCATAGATATTTTCTGAAACTTAAACTGAATTCTAGTTAACCATGTCTCTTATATAATAAAAGTATTCTATATTTACATCTATGGAAAAGATCGTAAGATTTGTTTAGAATTTCCAGTTCTGTTTTTATAAAAACTTACTGAATAGAGAGAGAGAGAGAGTTCCTAGTAAACCCCTTCATCCAATTTCTAGTTTGTATACCATAGTATATAATAGTTCAAGAAAAAAATTTTAAAGTACAGAATTCCGATTGTATGCTTTTCAAATAATTAAAGTGCCATGACATTAACTGCGGGTAAAACACAAATTGAAAAAAAAAGGATAAAGTAAATAGTAATAATAAGTAATACACAGCATGAAATAAATACTAATATAGAATAGATATTCTATATTTCTTTTTACAGAATTTTTGACTTAAAGAAGTCTATTAATTTATTTTGTTTTTAAGTTTTGTAACTAAATCAAAATAACCTACAAAAGTAAAAGTTTTTTTTCTTCGAATCACACAGTTTGAGACAAATGCTTTTACCATAGTTGAAGACTCCCATCCCATGCGGTATTCTATGTCTTTCATCAACATTTTATTTTATTTCAGGCAAAACTAAGATGAAGATAATCATTTACGATCCTAATCCCAAACGAATAGCTAGAACTACTTAAGAAGAGATTATTTATTTCTAATATAAGTAGATTATCGGTTTTAGTAAGTGAAATTGCCGTATAAGGGTAGTTATAAAAATAATGGCATCTATAGTTTGAGGTTTCCATCAAAATTTGAGAGCTCATAGAACTTATGGGTGGGCTCGTATTTTTAGATAATTCTGAATACTGCAACTGTTAGCAGAATAGAAAGGAACAGCAGAAATGCAATAAGACTGATATTTTCAAGTATATAATTTCTATTGTTAATAATTTCCACTTTAATTATAATGTGTACTCAACACAATAATTTAATGTGGGAAAGAATTATTTACAAAAATAAATTAGTTTTTAACAAATGCTTACATAATTTACAATATTAATTAAAAGAATTCTTCAATGTAAAGGCAATCATCTTTAATTGAAATAACTAAACAATGCTTTATGAAATCTCTCAGCCTTTTATCTCCTCTAATCCTTTATCTTCTTCAGCTTTTTCTCTTCTAAGATTCTAATAATTATTCCAATATTATTAGAATCTTAGAAGAGAAAAATCTTGGAAACCAAATATCTTGGAAACCAAATGATTTGACGAGAGAGATTGATTTTTCGATTTCAAATATCTTCGTTTATGTTTCTTTGAAGCAAGAAAAGCTTTGTGTTGAAAAAAGCCATTAAAAATTATTTAGTTGTCCTCGCCGTGGTCTGTGTCGCAAAGTATATCTGTTGCTGCCAATCAAAAACAGGTATTTTCTATTGAAGTATATAATACAGAGAATTAGAAAACTCTTTTTGACTATATCATCCAAAATAAATCTAAAGTATTCCTGAAAGTAAGTATAAGTAAAAGAATCAATTCTCTCTCTCTGAGGAATAATGAGTCACATCAATATAAGATCAAAAGTAGTGAATTTAGAATTCTGTAATTAAGCTATAAAGTCTCTTAGTGAGAGAGAAAGTCTACAAAAATCTCTAACCCTAACTAAACAAATCAATAGTGTCCTTACGAGACTGACGAATAATTACTTTCTGTAAGCAAAGCTTTAAGCCAAGAATTAATCAAATACAGCTAGACTCGACATATTAAAAGCAACAAAAACTCGACACATTTAAAATATTCGATTTAATTGAAAACACTATGATCATTCGAAACAAAATCTTAAATGCCAAGAGAATTTGAAGAATATGCAAGTGTTGAAAATTTGATGTCTAATGAAAGAAGAGTGAAAACTCCATGACATAAGAGTTAAACTTTCAGTAGCTCTATTTAAGTGCAAAGCAATCTGGTTATCAAAGTTTCAGTTGCATTTTGACTACGAATATCTTTCGTTGACACAACAATCCCCATCAAAAGTTTCATGCTCATTAAGAGCATATGCAAGAGTTGAAAAAGGTAATGTTATTTCATTGAAAAAGGTTTGTGAAGTGAATTACTTTCACCAAACGTTAAATCACACTAGTGCGATTATATCTTGAAAAGATTACAACAATGCAAAGATTAGACCATACTACCAAGAGTGGATCAACAACTATAAATGTCAGGATCAGGAAGACAGACGTTCACTTTGACCCACAATAGAACGGTGGTTGAAAAATAATCACAGGACTTCTTTTACCATTGCCAAGATGTAGTCCTTACACATGTCCAAAAATATCCTTTGCAAATGACTACTAAGTGAGCAGAATTCATGGTCACAACAACCATTATGTCGCTTACCTCGCATTCCTGTATAATGTCAAGATCGATCATTGTAGTGACGGTTCTGCTCGTTTTAAACGGCACTAACTGAAAATGTTGAATATTCTGCGAAAAGTTGTTTTCTGTTGTCTTAACAGTAACCTCAGCCTCATCATGAGACAACAAGTGAAGTGAAGATATCTTGCCCTTATTATCACATTTAGCACATACCCTTAATACATTGTCATCTCTTTTGATAAATGGACCTCTTTGAGCCATTTCAAATACACTTACAGCACAGCGATATGTGGATGACATTCTACTATTGATTTCGTCGCCGCAGCGGAGATCAACAGCCTTACACTCGCGTAGAGATTGTAAGGCCGTTGATATCCGCTGCGTAAGAAAGCCTATCTCAGGAAGATCACAGAATATCTTGCAGATCCGGGAAAACACAACCGTTTCAACAGCCACTTTCCAGACAAAATGAGTTGTTGAACTGCAAGGCCGATGATATGGCCAAATCTTCCTAAAAGACTGTCGGTTCGATACCGGAACAAGCCTGACGAACCACCCCACTAACCCAACGTGTATGCTGCACTCCCCGAATTTCTTTATTTAGTCACATGACGAAGCCCGGACGTGTAGTGAAACTCTCGCAGACAGCGTCACTATTACATCACGTGCCCCTTAGGGGGACTTTGTGGGAAAGTGGGCCGCATTTAAGTGAAGCTAGAGGGAAACATAGAAAGCCTTTATTTCCCACCCTGAGCTCACAAACAACTCTACTGCTCTTACTGAGTGGGCCACAGTTCACCCAGTGACATTCAGCTTTAGCTTTTGTTGATGCTGGATCCACCATTGGATCCACTACTTGGACAATTAAGGATAGTTGTTGCATCAGCTTCACTCTGTACTTGAATATGGTGGTCTTCGTGGTTTAATGGTACTTTTACCACGCAGTAACAAATCTCGTACTAAAACGGCAGATGGCACATACTCATGGACCTTGTAGGTACCTAGCGAATGGCTATAACCCTTTCCATTTCTACTATTGATTTCGAAACTTCTCCTTTCGCGGTACTTTGTATTTATTTTTAAAAATAATAATTTCCAACGTTACTCAGCACGTGTTGCTATTAGTTGCCTTCAACATTGTCCAAGAGTCTCTTAATCAATTATCTTTCCAGACCATTCTTCTATAGAGCATGCTTGTGTAGTTATGGGAAAGAAATCGGATTCATCTAGGAATTTTGAAAATTTAGTTGTAAAGATATGCAAAATTTAATAAAAAAATTTCCACATTTTACATCATGCGCTAACTTTATTAGTCTATGCTTGCATATGGGATTTAGAACTAGAAGTCCAAAGCCTTATTGACTTCTTCCCGTTTTTAAGGTCGCGCGCGCGCGGACTTCGAAATACACACTTCATTTAAATTTGTATCACTTGAATTTTTATTGCAATCTTTCGATCTTTTTATATATAAAGTATAAAGTATCCCAAATATGTATTATTCTAAATAAATCCTATATCATTGTTTTATTACCTTAACAAATCTTTCACTTCTGACATTCATTTATTATTATTTGTTTCGAATATTTACTAATAAAGACTCATTTCCAACCTATGAAGTCAAGTTTAAAGATAAATGACACAAAAGAGTGTTACATTTTTGTGTCATTTACACAAAAAAGTAAGTAAGTGAATGTTTTATTCAAAAGAGTGTAAAATGGGCAATAAATGGGTTTAATTTTGTTAGATGCTTATGAGACGCTGCATTTCGAATTAAATAAATATAATCAGTTTAAATAAATTGATTTATTTTTTACTATGCTTCATGTGTTAAAATAAAACATTTTGGTGAAAGTTTAGATTTTCAAATAAACTGCAAAAAAAATTTTTATTTGAGGGGGCATGATTTCTACATTTAAAACGACCTATAAGCGTTATTTTGGAAGCAAGATGAATTCCATAGGTAATTATATAAACGGAAGAGAAATAATGCAAGAAAGGAAACATTTTTATTGTGCATTTACACTGCTGTATTAGGGATATTCTATTGAGAAGCAAACACCTGTCAAAAGTTGGTAACGTTGTTGGACATCGATATTGCCAATGATTAGGTTAGAAAAATCCTAGCTAGATACAAGTACTTCTCCATTAGTCTAGAAATAACCTTCACTAAAAGTATGGAAAGCATTCAAAATGGAGGCCAGCAAAGAAGAGAAAGATTTGTGCTGGCTGAGCATCCGGAGTCAGAGCGTCCTCAAGGCAAAATCATTTAAAGGATTTATTTTTTCTACACATATAGTGTATTCAAAATATATGTATAGTGTTGAAAGTTTTTAACTTTTTTCAAGATTTTTTCATGATCGCTAGAACCTGACCACTCTTGAAACAAAAACTCTTTGTTTTGTTATACTAAAATACATTCACATTAAACATATCAGGCATGTTCTAGGGGTATGATTAATGTTTATAAAAATAAGAAATATCTAGATAATTCAAATAAAACATAAAAGGAAAACTATATTCATGACCATTTAGATATTAAATTCATTAATGTCTTGTCAATTATCCAATGCATCAGATTTGTGCAAAATATATATGATTAGAAAATATAGCCACACACTCACACACTCAAAATAACAACATTAATTTTTGAAGTATGCTATTTTAACTATTCTTCCTAAAATCATCTCATCAAATTTTTTCATTATATCTTATGATTCAACTCAAGCTTTTGAAAACAACACTCGTAAAATATTTCTCTACCGACGATGATTAATCCTACTATATTTATCATACAAAATAATGCAATTTTTTCGATGAAAATTTCATCAAATCGTCAGTTACGCAATTCATTCATAACTACTTTCATGTTTCGGAGAATTTTCTTTTTGTAAGCAAAGAATGAACAGTAGTCTTTCAAATGTAGATATATCACCCATAAGATTATTTTAATTCAATAAATGTCGATAATTTTTTTAAAAAGTACAGTAATGGTATTTTAATGAATTATTAATCATAATCAGAATATTTTAAAAAACAACAAAGTAGGGGTTTAGTTGAACAAATAATCCATTCTAGCAAGTTTTTTTATATTAAAGAACAATTTACATAATTTAAAAAAATATCATTAAAATTCTCTAATAGAGAAGCCTTAGTTCAAAAAAATTTTCACATGAAGAAATTTATGAATTATGTTCACTTCTAGTAGTTTTGAGTTACATTCCAAATAAATTATTGAAAGAAAAGCATAATTTATTAGTTTATAACGCAGGAATTGAAAATATTATCAACTGTGTGATACAAAAATAGAAAAACTATAAAGATCACCGAAGTGGATGAAATTAAGATGGACTATTATTGGATATAACAGTTAATTGTGTCCAATTGTCCTCTTAAAAATGGTTGTAGTATAAAATACAAAGTTTTAACCTAATAAGAATAACATAAATATCAAAATTAATGCCACTATATAATTCCAATATATCTGTAATATTATACATTTCTATGTCTCAGGAAAAATATGAATGTTTTACCTAAAAATTTGATATGTTTTAATGAATACTAATTGTTAAAACTTATTTCAGTGCCACTGCTCAATTTATGACAAAGTTTTGTAAGGGTAGAAAGAAATGAATTATAAATTCTAATTGATATAAATGAAAATTACGAGAGCTGAACAATAGTGAAATGTTTTTCTCTTTATGATAAAAATTAACATATTTTTTATAATTTTGTAGCTTTATACTTTTGTAAGAATAACTGAAGTACATAAATAGACTTGTTCAAGTCGCAGAAAAAAATGGTACATTGACCAAATACGTGAAGGCATTTGTCAAATGCCCCAATTAGCACACAGATAAATTTCAATACGATATTTTATCGACGTGTATAATTACTAAGAGAACCTTGGAGACTATTCACATATTAATAATAAGAGTAAATCCCGCAATGCAATTCACATCATAATTCCTCCAAGGCAATTCGTAAATCCATAAGTATATAAGATGGGTGAAATCTTTTCTAAGCGGTACGTTCCAAGACATATTAGATAATCTCAAAATATTTATTGTTTTGTAATTTAGATGTCCCCTGGAAATATCTAAAATCAGATGAGTTACCTTGGAAATATTTGAAAACAAAATTTAACGCGTGGATATCAAATTGCTCTGTTGGAATTGTTCGAGTTTGTGTCAGAATATATATAGGACATGTGAATGTTATTATGTGATCCGACAAGATATTTACTTGTGTCACTTGTCAGATTCATTTCTAAGATATATCAGGAGTTATATATCAAGTTAACTGCAAATGCTTTATACTATTACAGAGGTTTAAACAGTGACCTGCTGATATATAGGACTTGTATACTTATTTTTACATACCCTCAAGTATCCATATGCCAAGTATAATTGCGAACGAGGTACTTTAGATGACACAAAATGTTTTCTGCCATCGACATTAAATGGCAGTGTTGGTGGGTCCAGGGTTCCGAAAAATTCTATCAACTTGGGTATGATGAATAGATCACACGATGTCACTTGCTGCGCCAGCACTGAAATCTTCAGTAACAGAAGGAAGTATTCTATGAAAATCTTTTAAGAATTCTGGTCAGTTGTCACTGACCTAGTTATATCTCATAATAAATACACATACCATTTAATTGTGCTTCAAAACAAATCAATATTTCATTACCTCTAACTAAATATTTCCTTATCTAGTTAACTAGAGTAAAATTATATACAAAATTCGAAAAAAAGACATACTTTTTTGTGATACAGATTTTCTGACATTAAAAAATTTAGTTATGATTAAAATAGGAAAAACTACAATAAAATTTGAATGTTATTTCCCATTATTATGTTACACGTTCCAAAGAAATTCTCCCTTTTTGCTGCAGAAAATCATTATTTTTTCTCATGATACAAATTGATTAATCCTGTCCAATATCCGCAAATAAGTTTAAACATACACAGATATTTTAATTACATATATTGCGTTATTTTTATAATTATTCATTTAATTATTTTTGATGAGGAACTAGTTCACATACTTGTTAGTAGATGACACCACTAGCGAATTAGTTTCGTGCGAAATTTTAGTTGAAAATTGATAAGAAGACTTTAAATTTGTATGCATCATTTCTTCTAATATAAAAGAATAATATTTTATATAAAATTATACATAGTTATTCCTGTAATAAATTTGACCATCCAAATATTTCACTCCATCTTTAGTTTCATTGTTCAAAATATTTTAATCCGATTTTAATTTTATTGTTTAAACTGAATTAAAATTATATTAAATATTCATATGTCACTTACACGTGTTTCAAATTTTAAAAAATTCATAAATTATTAAAGAAGAATCTAAATTAACAAAAATAAATTATCAATGGGAAAAACTCCTAAAAGTATTTCTTAAAAATAATTTTCTTATAACAGGTAAAAACTGTTAATCGTTTTAATTAAATATAGAAATATTTAAAAATTATATGAACAAAATTTCAGCATATTCTAAGAAACTTATAGGTATAAAATTAAATACTTATGTAATAATTGTTAAAAAAATTATATTTTATATAATTTATTAACAAATATTTTTAAAACATTTTTCTCTATACATAAGAATACATAAAGCTATGTTCTTTTATATAGTGAGTGGGAGAGATAAATAGAGTATTCTACAGAAAAAACTTAAAAAGAAAGAAAAAAACTGCGTGAGTTTTTTTTTCAATTTATAAATTTCAAATTTTTACCACTCTCCATAAAAAATTTACTAAACAATTTTAATTTTTGCAGATACGAGTAAAAATTTTAATAAAATTTATTTCCAAAAATTCTTTTGTTGAAATAAATCAATTTTATATGGTTTCAATTTTCATAAATATATATATATATATATATATATATATATATATATATATATATATATATATATATATATATATATATATAATATATATATATATATATATATATATATATATATATATATATATATATATATATATATATAGTTGATTTTAAAGACTGAATGATTTCTTTACAATGCACACAAAATTCTATTCACAATTGTTATTATATTTGGTTTAAAATTCTTTTTTGACATCGCAATATAAAGCAATGAATTGTAATACAGAACAATCAATGAAGAACATTTGCTTGATGACTTTACTCATCTAGGAATTTCAAACAAAAAAAGCCTACCGCTGCCCGAAATTTCTTTTCAGGTCTTTTTGAATGTGTATTCAAATGTAACTAATAGCTAATAAGCATCGGATTATTAAATAACTGACAACACAAAGAATGAGAATGAAAAGGGAACTTTAAAACATCAAGATAAGTAGATGAAGGGCTCACAAGATTGAGGTACTCTTTTGAGAAAGACGATGAAAAACTTTTTGTTACATTGAAAAAATGGAAAAATTATGCTTTAAAAAAGTAATTTTGAAAGAGAAAGAATGGGATTTCATTGTCTGCATTTTGATTAAGAAAATGTAGGTAAGAATTGTTTGTAATTTACACTGCTGCCCACAGTAAATCCAACACCCTAAAGGAAGCATGCATATAAGATGAAATTTACATCATGCATTAGCGGAGACGTGATTTGCAAATGATTAGAATTTCAGCCCAGATGCACATCACACGCGCCTGTGGCGCCACATCAAAGCACAATTTAAGACTTCGATGATTTCAAGTTCGGCAATTGTGTTTTTCTTGTGTTTTTTTAAACGATTAATTATGCATCGTAGAAAAGAGCGATCATTTTTGTGATCAAGTGTCCGAGTTCTACAGAGAAAGGATAGTGGTCTACCGGGATTGTGGATTATCTTTCAGGGAAATCGGTAATCGTGTTGGACGAAAATAAATAACTGTAATGCGGATATGTGATCGTTAGATGCAGGAGGATACAACGGACCGACATGTTCTATCGCATCCACCTAAGTCCACCTCTTCACTTGATGACAGGCAAATTGTGCACATGGCAGTGACGGATCGCTCAGCCACATCACGAACCACAGCACAGCACATTCTACTGTAACGCTTCATTCGGTGTCTGTGCGCTCATTTGACAACGTTTACAGCAGCTGAGTAGTCCGTCCGCAAAAAGTTCATTGCTTCATCTATCCTTGACGCAGAATCACAAACGTCTCCACCGCTAATAATGCGATGAAAGAAGGATGTAGAAGGCAGAATGGAATGAAGTTGTCTTTACTAACGAGTCATGCTTCTGTCTGCAAAACCACGATTGTCGCTTTCTAGTTTGAAGACACCGTTGAAAAAGGATGCTGTACAGCTGCCACACTGGTCCTGCACCGAGTATTATGGCATGGGACGGTATTGAATATCACTTGCACTCCTCTAGTACGCATTGCATGTGCTTTAAAAAGCCAGTGAACCAACCAGTCTCCGAGGTGTTGGAGCCAGTTGTTCTTCCTTACCTTCAGGGCTTGCTCATAGCCATATTTCAACAGGATAAAGCGTGACAACATGTGACACCCATTATTCAAGGGTTCTTCGTCAATCACCAAATTGAATTGCTCCCTGTCCGGCTCGCTCTCCAGATCTTTCACCGATAGAAAACATGTGGTCCATGGTTTCTCAATGATTGACCCATATTGCATCCTCAGCAGCCACACCAGATCAACTTTGGCAACGTGTGGAAGCTGCTTGGTGCTGTAACCCAAGAACACATCCAAAGTCTCTTTGAATCATTGCCGAGGCGTGTGGTAACTGTGATCTCCAACAATGGCGCCTACTCTGGCTACTGATTTTGGCAGGAACCACACTTCACAGATATCTATGAATTTAATCATTTGATACTTGGTCAATATGTTATCAACAAAATAAATTTTGCTGTGATACCTCTTGTCTTTCTTGGTGTTGCAATTTGGGTGGCCAACAGTGTATTTTCTGTTTCTTATTTAGTATATACTATGTAATTATTTAACTGCATTTTATTTTTATAAGAAAAGAGCAGTTTTTTAAAAACTATTTTTATGATCTAACACTTATCTATTGAACTTTCGATTTTAAGGACTATTTTACAGTGTTTACAGTAAATTTTTGCAGCCGACGATTTTTTACTGACCAACTGAGTGGAATAAATTTTAAAGTAAAGAATAAATTTTAGACATAAGATAAAACGGTGATGTCGAGAGAATATTATTTTGCAATGATTGTAAAAATTAAATCCAAAAGAATGCAATTCAAAGCCTATAATTTGCTTGTAGAAATGAATGCTTATCTATTGCTATTGTAATAGATGACTTACAAAATTTTACAATTATCACGATATTTAACAGGATGAAGAACACACAGGAAAGCTTCTTCAGATGCAGTTCCCGAGAATTTGCTTGCCATACGGATACTGTTAATAATCGCTGCACCTATCAAACGATACCGAAGGAAATTGCTTCAACTTTAGTTGATAAGATCATTTTTGAAGAATTGCATAGAAAATAGTTTGCCTCTGTGTACTTCGCAATTTAACTGAACTCTGAAAAGTTGACCGTGACCAAATTAGGAGCGAAACTTCTAAATTAATTGTAGAAAGAGGCCACTACATTATATCTAAACTCGTTACATGTGATGAAGAGTAAATACTGTTTTTGGACGTTCCAACATGTTTGGAAAGTAAAGTATGGGTCTTTAAAATTCCAATTCCAAAATACTGAAAAAACAACGTGCTATTAAGACGCCAATATATAATATATTTCAGGACTCGTCAAATCTATCCAAATGGCAGAACAAAAGGCACTCAAAGCGAATTGCAATACTACTAAATGTCTTCCAGAAATTCTTAAGTGACTGTTATGAGACTATTGTTCCATCATATCTTTTTATTCAGCAAGATTGTGTGTGGTTTTTGATTTTCTTGCAGAAAATCACATTACAATGAGGGAAATTCACTCTATTCATGTGGCCCAGCTACCTGTGATTTGGCCTTTTTTTAACCTAAAAATGAACTTAAGTGGACATTGTTTTCATTCCGAAGATGTGAAAATAAATTTACTTTTTTTTATTGAAACTAAAAAGGAATAGCTTCAGACATTTCATCTTTGGAGAATCCCATGAAGTGCTAAAGGAGAATATTCTGAACTTATCTAAAATTTCATAAATATAGCTTCAATACCCAAGTGCATCAGAAAATTTCTGAATTCCCTTTGCGTAAATGTAGAAAGAGATCGACATTAGATTGTGCACTAAAATGATTTTTATAAAAAAATTAAAGTTTTGTTCTCATTTTTTTTGCGTTTTTATAAATTCTAAACTGTTGGGCTATTCGGTATAGAAAGATCTTTTTTAATTATATAAATGAGACCACTATTATCCCAAATAAACCTGTATTTCCTTGTTTTTCTATGTTTAATTTAAATTCTATAACCTGTTCTCTAAATCTGTTCTAGATATATATCTTCCTATTTCTCATCCTTTAATGGTGATCAAATAAGATAGTGAAATTTTCTGTTCATGTCATAAATTCAATCAGTATCAGGGATGAGTGACAGAAATTGTTAGTTTTCAATTTGTCTTTAATAAATTAAATCCGATTTTTGTCAAAAGTTTACTAAAAACCTTTTTAGTAAATTACTTTATAAAGAGATAAAATAAATGTAAGTATGGAAATTACTATTATTTGCATTAAAATTGCAATTTCTCTTCACATTTGCGTTGAAGCAAGGAGCAAACTTTTTTCATTTTTTATTCTAATTGAGACCGACTTATAAGTTTTTCTGTGCTACAAATATAAACTTCATTTATTAAGGACAAAAAACATGCTAAAATAAGGACATGCTAAAATAAAAATTCTTAAAATTAAACAGTTATGAGTTTGAAAAGCTTAATGATTTAATGTATTTATTAAAACTATATGTAATTTTGATATAATTGAAATTATTTGCCACGTTAAATTTTTTTTCCATTTATAACAATAATATAAGATACAAAAAAACTTAGACATTTTGTAAAATATAGAAAATTTTAGGTTTTTTACTACAGGTAAAAAAAAATATTTCAATATCATCAAAATCAAGTATCAAAGTTTATTTCATTGTTATCTTTTAAAAATTGATACCTAAATCCAAAAGCATTGTATAAAGACTTAAATAAAATTTTCTCAGTTTGAAAATTACCAGAGAAAAACGAGGTACCAGCTTTCAACCAACATTTTTAATACACATTTATTTGTACACTATTTTCTTCTTATAATGTACTTAAAAGTAACAAATATAATTTTAAAAATTTGCGTATATGTCTTTATCTGTGACCAGAGAGCCAAATGTTTATTTTCTTTGCCCAGTTAAATATTTTTCAGCACTTTTATTCTGATAAAATATTAATTAGTACATGCACTATAATCATAAAATGTTTCATTTATGTATAATAAAAGTTAAAGTATAAAAACATATTTTTTAAATAACATTAACCATTTTCAATAATGATATTTTAAAAATATATATATATAAAGCGTAATGTCGTATTTTTAACTATATATGACGATGCTTATTTATTTATCAGAAGCAAATAGTATAAAATTAAAAATTTTATTTCCTAAATATTAAAAGTAAGCGAATAAATAATAAGACATTGAAAAAAACACTGTCAAGACACATTTGTATTATTTTTTAAGTAAGTTAAATGTATTGCATTGAAATCCACAGTAGGAGTGGCACTTCGATATTTGCACCTGATAAAACACTTTAATGTTAATATACCCAATTTTATTTTATCATTATAGAATAAATTTTCTTTTATTCAATTCATAATGATCTAAGAGTTCAGTAAAACATTAAAAAAATTAAAAAATTAAAAGAAATGCTATTCTGTCCTGCCCCTTTAAGAACTTATTGTAGAATTGGTACAAAATTTTACCAACAGATCGCAGCACCAACGAAACCTTAAATATTTTTTTTAAAAATCCAAGAATGAAATTTATATTTATAAATATTTCTACACATATTATTGTTTCACCATCATACATGAAGTCACTTTTCATATGTATGCATTTTAAAAATTTTCCTGTTTGCAATTTAATTGAAACTAAAAGGAATTCTACAGAGATAAGATTTTTAGCTAAAATATTATTCGCACGAAGTTATTTTTGTCACATGTGTAATTCGTCATGTTTACTACTTCAGTGTTTATGTGTCATAGTAATGAAAAATTTATTGTTTATTGTAAGTTAAATAAGGGTAAAATGTTAAAAGTTAAACTTTACATTTCGTAAAGTATTCGTGAAAAAGATAAGCTAAAAGTTAAAAAAAAAACTTATGAAACAACAATGAAAACTTTTATCAACTTAAATCATGAACTTTAAAATTTCAAAATATACTAAATCTTTTTAACGTATTTCAGCATTTTCATTGCTATAAGCAAGTTTATGAAACTGATTCAGCTTTTTTTTAATTAAAAGAAATTTACTCGCTTTTTAAAAGTTAAAGTCTAAAGAAAAAAATGTTGAAGTTAAAGTCTAAAGAAAAAAATGAGTCACAATAAGAGAAAACATTCTATTATAACCGTAATTAAACTATGTTTGGAAAATTGATGTTCTCTTCCACTTTAAACATCTTGACGATTTCTAGAGTATTAGAAAACAACCAGGAAAATATTTGATTTTCTAAAAATAAATTAGTTTTTAATGATTGAAGAGCTTTCATTCCATTCATTTTTTAAATGGTGGATGATAGCAGTGCCTTAAAAATTGTCCAATAATCAGATATACTTATCAATAGGACATTACGCTTTACGAAAGATCTTGAAATGGAGTTGGCCCCTCCTGACTGGGGTTTTTACTAGAAGCTTTATTCCTGCGATGTGTTGCTCAGGTGAACAGAAGGCCATTCCAATCTTCAGAATTCCATCAATACTTAAAACTGCAGGATATAAAAAAGGGAGAAACATTTGAAAGGCTCTCATTGTCTTTCCAATCCAGTAAAATTATTGTGAGGTGAAAGATCATAGTAATATGCAAAATTGAGCCCTTCTAAAGCGAAGAAACATTTCCTTCAGATGCAGTACCCTGAAGTATTATAGGTCTAATATTTCAGGTTCCTGTATCGAAACGCTATGAATCAAAAATATTATGAATTTATTTTCTATAGCCTCTCATTCCAACAGTGAAACAGATTACAAGAGTGGACAGCATAAATTTTATGCCGCATAGTGTCTATTCGCAAATATAATAGCCGTAAAGTAGCTGCTTACTCTCCAATTTACACAAATGACACATTGACTCTTCTTAATTTTTCAACAAATTAACCACTATTATTACCTCACTTAAATACAGGTGACCCGTCTGAGTGGTTACCTAAAGAATCTTGTCTACAGGTGTCCAACTCCTTACTTATATCTAATTTCAAAGCAGCTGTTACGAAATAAATTCACACCATTACAACAAACTGTAATGTTTTATGGAGCATGGTGTTTTCGCTTTCAGCTCATGGGAGTGTGAATTGTGACCAAAAATTAATAAACTTTTTCCTTAAAAATCATATCATCTTATTAATAATTTACTTCTCTTAATGGTCTAATTACTTTTAACTGAATGAGAATTCAAACTTGATCATAGTCAGTTTTTGTGAGGGGTCCGTGTGTAGTGATTATTAAAAACTGACTTTTATGTGCCCTTAATAAAATTTTCGGCATAGGAGCCTCTAAAAACCTGTATGAATGTATAATGCTTTCACTGTAGCAGATTTACAGAGCCATCTGTCGGTCAAGTAAGGAACTGTTTTCCAGTTTTTCTTATCAAACATATATATCTGTAAGAAGATTAATTTAATCATTCATACTCTTTGGATCAGTCCATGTTGTATCAATCATTAAGGTTGACCTCTTGCAAAATGCGACAATTTTTCGTGCAGGTTTTATAGCAAAATACAATTGGTAGACAAGTTTTTTGAATTTTAAATTCATCAAACATCATAATTTTCTTTTCTTATCCATATTTATGAATCGAGTTCTCATCCGAATGGTTAATGCTCTGTTCAGTAATTCAGTAGTGCATGGGTTCGAATCCCATCTTCATAATGAGTGCTATAGTCGTTTGTAATCCACTTTAAAGTGTTGATCCTGATCTAATTAGCCTTCGTGTGCAAAAATGACCATTAAGCAATAAACAAACTTACCCGATTATATTTACGTATATAAAATCTACCTTTACTAAGAGTCAGATCTCACTCAATGATTTCATACTAATGAGCATAATAAAGTGAATACTTACCTCCACCACAAATTCAAGATAAGTAAAATATAAAATGTGAAAAATGTTTTGAACTAAATGATTAACCTTTCTGAATTGTGTTTTAAATTATAGAGCCATTCAGTTTGGTTTAATCTTTTGGTTAAAATTATCTTACTAAAATTATTGATAATAATTTTTACATACTATAATAAAAATATACATTAAAATTATCATCTTTATTTCTAATGAACAAATTCTTGAAATTTATCTTCAAAATACCTGAGGTAGTCTAAAATATTTCCCCACAAAATTCACAATAAATATTAAATAACGATAACAAACTTTTTTGATTAGTGAACTAAATATTTTCATTATTTTTTTAACTCAAATTCTTGGGTTCCTAAGTTAGTGTCGCCACTTGGAAAGGAGTGAAGAAAAGCGGAGGAAAATTATTTTGAACTAATGAAACTATTTAAGAAAAAAACTTAATGGTTGACTTATAATTTACTCTCACTTTCAAAATCCTCTAGAAATCATTACTTTTCATTTACAATTTTGCAATTAAAGAGCAAAAAGTAAGTGATGATACCTGTCATTCGGATGCTACATTGAGTTATCGTACCGAGCTCTTCAGAGTCACAACTGCGCTGACCACTTAAATGAGTAAGCAATGAAGAAACTCAGATATGCATTATTAAATATGCTACTTCAATAGATGAGATGATACATTTACATGTAATGAAATTGATAAAATTATTTTTAATGAGAAATCTTAGATATTTCTGGATAGTTTCTTACTATTGGGCTCTTTTATTCCTTATATTCATTCGTTTTTATTAATTATTTCGCAGTCAATACATTTCTTCTCTTATATTTTAAAATTTTGAAGAAAATACTTTTTAACACGAATATGCAAACAAAAACACCCATAAAAAAGTACTAGCAAGTTTCTAAATTGATTAAAATAAAATTCTTTGGTAAAGAATCACATGCATTTAATGTTTTCTACTTTTAAGGTGGTATTAATATCTGGTGTATTTTTTCATGTTCAGAAATTAAGTAAAAATTATTTTTACATACTATGCCACACACACACGTTAAAATTCAATTAATTCCATTTCTAAATCGTGGTTAATTGAATATATAAATTGGTAAAACCTCTTGTTGGAAATTGCTGGTGTGAATAAAATAAAGTGAAATGTATTTTCCAAGCTCTTAAATGGATTAAATCTATCGAAAAAATTTATTTGCAATCTAAATGAGTAAAAAAAATTAAATGCATTTTTTCTTCAAAATCAAGTATAATTTCACTTTTGAAATTGTTTTTGTAATGTTACCGAAACTTCACAGACAAACCTTTTGCGAAGTTCCCACATTCAGTCATAAGCATTTTGATGTTTCTACCTATCATTTAGGTTCTTCGTTCCTTTTCCAATAGCTTTTTATTGAAGTGATTGCAATATGAAGGGGCGTCACGGAAGAGCATTCAATCATTTGAAAATGTTGGTTAGTTATTTTTTTCGCTCAAAAAATGGTTTCATTTCTAATGGACTGATTAAGAACTTGATCGCAACTGAGCTGTCTAACATTGTTATAAGTGAAATTCAAGAATATTTGCACTCAATTTTTCCAATTAGTCGCATTTTCATTTACAGGAAATTTTTTATTAATTATTATTATTATATTACATATTTATTAATAATAACTCTCATAGAGTAGTTTCAATCATTAAATTCACACCATTTTTTCAAACTATTCTGTCTAATATTGTCCGGAACTACTATTAATTTTAATGACTACAAAGTAAGAGACTTTAAAAAATTGAATTTAAAATATATTTAAAAGAAATTTTTAGTCTAATTGATATACAAATAAATATAATTGAAAAACATAGCAAATGAGTAATACTGTTGAATTAGTTAATCGTGATTTGAAGTCAGAATTGTTATCTTAAATTATTCTTGGTTGAAAGAAAACTACACATCTATGAGGTTTTATTTTTAATCGTATCTGTTTCAAATTTATTATTTTTAAACGTCACATTTTTTTAAACCAAAGTTACAAGTTTTTTTTCTCTATCTAATTGTAAAAATTCAAAGTAATTTGTCTTTAATGAAAAGAACTAACTATATTTCTTTAAATATAATTTTAAAATCAAATTTTTAAATTAGTCCATACAAATAAGAACAGTTTGACAAAAATTTAGATTGGCTTAGCGTATCATTATTTTCTTTGCGCTGAGGAGGAATAATATGAAGGATTCGGGTGACATCTTTTTTAAAAATCAACAAATGTAAAAACTATAATTAAAAAGCAATATTAGTCATCTATTTAAACATATGTTTATTATTTAAGATTTTTAAAAATATTTTATTATTTACGAAGTTAAAAAATTCCCAGATTGTAAAATTTATTTTAGAAGCACTATCATAAACATTTACTTTTAGCATTTATTATGAAAATATTTATCATAAGGAAGTCTGGTTTTGATCAGAAATAAAAATAAAAATAACTCTAAAATTATATACAGGCTTCTTTTAGAAATAAAATTTTAATTCACATTGTTAATATGGGTATATTAGCAATGAAATTCATAAAAAAAAAATTGAAATTCAAGTTACAAATACGTAAGCAATATTGAGTGATATACACATGATGAAAAATCAATTAGTCAATGTCCATTTGCAATTTTACTTATGCATTTGTTGCTAAGTATTTATATTTGAATTTTTGATACTTTCCATCATCATTTTATTTTTTACTGTAAGTATTACAAGAACTGACGTGTAGTTCATTTGGAAATATTTTCTAGATCTGACACGTGGATCATACGCTCACCACCAACGATATAGTTATTAATCTTAATATTAATATAAATCTAGAAATATAACAATAAATTAAAATTTTATTCCTTTTTAGATTAAATATATTTTTTTAGATTTTTTGGTATATGGTATTTGTTTATCTTCTCTTCACATCACTAATAAATGCTAACTGAAGTTAACAGAAGTGTTTGAAAGAGCTAGAAAAATAACTAGTCTTAACTACGTACTTCTAAATTCGTTGAAACGTTTTCTTGGCTTTTCTATTTCACCTCTTCATTAGACTTTTTTATTTCTACTTCCTTCCTTTTTAAATATATTTTTAACAATTTTGGAAAAGTTATCTTATTATCCTTTTAAGAATAATATCTAAATTTTGGCTGTAAATATTCAAAAATAATCAGCAAGGAGCGAAACGAAAAAAAGAACATTTTAAACATTTCGTATCGTATCTTAAAGAATTCAGGACTCCCTCTGAGGACATTAAAAACGACATGGAACAAAATTAGCAGAAATATGGCAACCGCAAACAATGGAACAATAAACATTCAAAGTATAACTTAGTATTGGTGATGATACAATCCTAACAATGAGTATGTTAACAATAAACAAGCACCGCAATTTTTTTTAATCAGATATAGTCAACAGCAGCCAAGGATTTCATACAATTTATAATTTTGGCACTTCTTAATGAAATAAGTCATTAAAAATTAAATTTATTTTATTTTTAAAACTATGCAAATCCTTATGGTATTGTCGAAAATTAAATATCAATTTAATAATTGTAAATGTCTGGATAAGATTGTAGTAAATATTATTCAGAATGTTTACAACGAATCAGACATGTTATGTAACTAATACAATATGTAAGTTTATCTTACCCAATGAGTATTATAAAAACTACATGAACCAGCAATTTGCCTTAATAAACATGAAAAGGATTTTAGCCAAGTGACATTTCGATTCATGATCTACTGACATCAAAATGTAACGAACTTTTCATGTTAAGTCAATACTTCAATCGCAAGTTGTTGCTTTCCTGAATTAGTTTTTTCATTATAAGTAAAGATTGATGTCATGGATAACCATACATCGGTTGAAAAACAAAAAAAAGTGCTAAGTAGTACACACTTCGAATTTGCGGACGAAGTATAACTAGTAGCCGCCAAGCAATTTTGATCCTGACCTCGTGGCTCTTGTTTATTGTTAATAGGAACGAATTCTAAAGCTGTAGGGGAGGAGAAGGAACCCACTTTCGCATTGAGAGTATTTACATTCTCATTAGGCGCCGATAAGCTTTCTTGTTTTTGCTCTGACTGAAAGTGAAGTGTGGCATGATGACGCCGCTTACAGATATTGCACGAATGTTTTGATTTACAAGTCGTTATCCTATGGTTATTCCCCAAGCAATTAAAAAATAGAAGTGATTTGATTTTACAAACTCAATACGCTCCTTTACTAACATATTTTTATAATTAGGGCATTTACAGTGACTGTAAAAAGTATTCGTACACTACAATAATTAATTTAAAAGAGATCCGTTCATAGAAATTATAAACATAAATTCCATTTTAATTAATTACAAATACACTACTGGCCATTAAAATTGCTACACCAAGAAGGAATGCAAATAACAGAACGATATTTATTGGACACATACATTATAGTAGAAAGAAGAAGTGATTAGATTTACAGGAAATTAGGATGTACAGATCTTGAGAAATCAGTACCCAGAGCAGCCATCTCTGGCTGCAATAACAGCATTTATCCGCCTAGGCATGGAGTCAAACAGAGATTGTATGGCATGTACGGGGATCTCCGTCCATGCAGCTTCAACACTATGCCACAGTTTATCGACAGTAGTGCATGGTGAGTGATGGCGTGCCAATCGCTCGGCAACCATTGACCACACGTTCTCAATTGGTGACAGATCAGGAGAACGTGCTGGCTAGGATAACAGTCGAACCTGTTCTGTATCAAGGAAATTCAGAACAGTACGGGCAACATGCGGTCGAGCATTAGCCTGTTGAAACAAAGCATTAGGGAAGCCTCGAAGATAGGCAGAACCACGGGCCTTAACACATCGGAAATGTAACGGTTGCTGTTCAAAGTGCCGGTAATGCGAACAAGAGCTCATCGAGACGTGTATGGCATCCCATACCATCACTCCAGCAGATGGGCAGGTATGGCGATGTCCAATGCAAGCTGGCAATGCGCGTTCTCCACGATGCCTCCAAACACGGATGCGGCCATCATGGTCCTGTATACAGAACCGAGATTCATCTGTAAAGATGACGTGATGCCATTCCCGCGTCCAGGTTCGTCGCTGATCACACCATTGAAGGCGCTCCTGTCTGTGACGCAGTGTCAATGGTAGCCGAAGCCATGGTCGCCGTGCAGACAATCCATGCTGCTGCAAACGTCGTCGAACTGTTCGAGCAGAAACTTGTTGTAATGCAAATGACTCCATTTCTCGACTCAGGTTACGTGACGTGGCTGTACGATCCCTTGTGACCATGCGGATAAGATGTCTGTCTTCTCTGCTGTTAGTGATAAGGGGTCGCTGAGATCCTGCATGACGTTCCGTATGATTGTCTTGAACCCATCGATTTCATATTCTGCTAACAGTCATAGGGTCTCGACATACGCGAGCAGCAATATTGCGGTACGGTAAACCGCAATCCCGGTAGACTATAATCCTTCCTCGATCAAAGTCAGACATGTACTGATAGGCATTTCTTCTTCTAACACGAGGCATTACAACAACTTTCTTTGCTGAAAACAACGTTGAAACGGAAATTGAGTATGAAAAAACTGCTGTCAAATCTCTGGTTTTACACACATTCTTGATGTCGCTACTGTCGCCTGCTTTGTATGAATGCGCTGAAAATCTAATCATTTGCTATCACAGCAAGTTCTACCTGTCATGCAAATTTCACGTGTGTGGTGTGCCGCTTTCCTGGTGTAGCAATTTTAATGGCCAGTAGTGTATATAGTAGAACATATTTTCACTAGTTGCATGTGAAATTTACACGAAAATAATTATTATACATGAATAAATATTTACAAAACTGAAACAATCCAACATTTTGTGGTGTAAAAAGTATTCGTACATCATGCATATATACATTGGCCAATACAATCATAATATTTCAACTATTACCTTGTACGATATGCTTTAGCTCGAATGACTATCTTGAGTCTCTTTGGCATCTATGCAACCAATTTTGCTGTTATTGAGCTAGATATGGCGTCCCATTCTTGATTAAGAGCTGATTCCCAATCATTTTTTATTAGAAATATGTCTGTATCCAATATTTTTATCAAAAATGTCCCATAAATTCTCGATGGGGTTGAGTTCCGGCGATTGAGGAGGAAGTTTCATGAACTTTGGGGTATTATTAAGTATCCAGAGCCTTGTGTTTTGGACTGTGTGCTTGGGGTCGTTATCATGCATGAAAACGTAATCACCATTCACGCCCATTTTTGCTGCACTAGATCCTAAATTATTGTTTAAAATGTCAATATAAAGTTGATGATTCATAATACCTTTAATAAAGACTAATTTGCCGACCCCAAAAGAACTCATACACCCCCAAACAAGCTGACTTCCATTCCCGTGTTTCACTGTTGACATTAAATTCATAGGATGCATTTCTGTATTGCGTTTTCTTCATAACATTCGTCTATCGTCCGATCCAAATATCTTGTATTTACTTTCGACTGTAAAGATAATCTTTTTCCAGAAATCTTGACTTTTATTAACGTATTGCTTGGCGAAAGACAATCGCAGCTTCCTATTCTTCACACAAACAAAGAATTTTCGTCTAACAACACGGCCATGAAACCTTCATTTCTGCATGCATTTCGAACAGTACTTACGGAGACTGCTGTTCCCATGTTCTTCAGTTCTGATGTTAATGTAGGAGCACTTATTTTGGGATGCTTCTTTAATGAACGTACCAGAAACCGTCTGTTAGATGATGTCAATAGACATGATCACCCAGTATGAGAACTGTTTTGAACCTTTCCAGTGGCAGCAAACTTTTTTATGATTGACTGCACAGTTGAACGGGGTCTACCAACCAGATCAGAAATTTTGTTGTATGATTTACCATTTTACGAAGCTTTAAAATCAGTTCTCTTTCGGAAACACTTGTCTCTTTACTTTTACGACTCATTACAGAATTTCTAGTTTCTCACTATACATTAAAATTTCCACTGAACCTTTTAAGTAACTTACAAGATGATGTCAATTAACTACATCTTAATGGCTAAGCCAATCACAAAATATACAGTGGTGGCAAAAAGTATTGGCACAATATGTTTTTTAACGTCAACTCATAAGAAAATCATACAATTTTGATAATTTTTTCACAACCAAAAAATAAATTTACATTGTTATAAATGTGTTTTAAAAAAATTTGTTTAACTAGAAATTTTATTTTAAAAGATAAATTGTTTAAAACTTACAAGGCAGAAGAACAACATGTAAAAGTTGTTTCTGTAACCATTGAAAATCATTTAGCAATGCTAGCAAAGAATTTTAAAAAGTACTTTCTTGCTGACGACAAACTGATATCAAGTTACAAGTGGGTGAGGGATCCATTTCAAAATACTCCAGAAGGACTCTCAATTGAAGAGGAAGAAACCTTTATAGACTTCACGGCAAGTGGCGAAACCAAAAGACAATTGAGTAATAAATCACTCTTTGAATTTTGGGCAGGAGTGGATGATGAGTTTTCTGCACTAAAAACAAGGGCATTTCGCATTCTACTACCATTTTCAACATCTTACCTTTGTGAAACTGGATTTTCTTCGATGGCTTCTTTGAAGACAAAATATAGATCTCAGCTAAATATAGAAAAAGAACTGAGAGTGACTATTTCTAATATTAAAACTTCCTTTGAAAAACTTTGCTCTGAAAGACAGGTCCAAGGAAGTCACTAATAATTACTAAATTTGTTGTTAATTTAGTAAGTTGTTTTAATTTAATAAGTTAACTATTTAATATGTCGAAATGTATTTTGTTTTGTATGTGTTCTTTCCTTTCAGTCACTTAATCAATTTTTGTAAATAACGTTTTCTCATGGATATGCTCGCGTCCCCCCCCCATTAGTGTCCTCACGCCCCCTAGGGGGGCGCACCCCACAGGTTGAGAATCACTGAACTAAACTAACGTGAAAAAGTATAAGAAAAGAAAAACTTTTTATTTACACATTCTCAAATCGAAATCCTTCTGAAAAGGAATATGAATATGTAAATATCACATTGCGTAGTAAGTTTTTCCCCCACTCAAGTGTAAACATTGAAGCTTTAATTACGGACGAAATATGCGCTTCTCAACTGTATTCAAAAGTTGATCCCCAATTAATAGAGGTACGTTTACAGAGCTGTATAGGATTGGCACGATTTCAAATTTTAGCGCCAAGCACTCTACAGCTCTGTCGCCAACCTAAATTACGTCACTACGCGCGACAGCCGTCTACCAATAACGATCGCGTTCGAACTTCAGTTTTGAAATCGAGCGTTTTTCCGAGTTCCAAATATTAAGAATTTGAATATTTCATTATAATTAAATACTGTAGAAGTTTTAAAATTCTAATAAGTAGAAACGAAATTTTTAAAACTCGATTTTTAATTTACCAAGCAATGGCGCCCACCTTAAAAAATATATATATATATCAGTGTAGCAGTACCTACTACAGTGCCAACCGGGCAATAAAGCTAAATTTCGAACGTTAACAAATTTCATTTTTTTATTTAAACTCTATTCTTAATATACCGAGCAATGGCGCCCACCTTAAAAAAACATCAGTGTAGCGCTACCTACTACAGTGCCAACCGGGCAATAAAGCTAAATTTCTAACATTAACGAATTTCACTTTTTGTTTAAACTCGAATTTTAATATAACGAGCAGTTACGCCCACATTAAAGAAATTTAAGTACGCGGCACATTCTAACACTAACATGAAAAACGCAATACACACAACTTAAACATTCATTTACTTATGAAAACATTCATTTTTATAAAAACTTTAATTTCTAAATAAGAATAAAATTGTAATGAAAAACAAAATAACTAACCTAATTTTCATTGCTCTCCGCCGAATCATGATTTTTCAGCGATTATATCGTTTTAATCGCATCAAAAAAATCTTCGATTGTGTTTTCCCGGTGATCTCTTCTCCATATGTACTCCGCGAGGTACGAATCAAATTGACCTGGCACGTGATTTGTACCCCACAGGGATCTTTTAATTGCAGACCATGTTCCTTCTAAGCAATTTGTGTGCGCTCCTGTATCCAGGTCTTTGAACGTCAAACTATGATTTACTGTTAAGTGTACGAAGGCCTCATCTGAGAGACAATCGTACACTCTCCAGCAGTCTGATATTACAGTTGTACTCTGAAGAACACATTCACGCAAAATTCCAAGCAAAACATCCTTACTCCTATTTTCAACAACACGAAAAAAACATTCATTCGATCCTCTTTCAATTCCTCCTAACACCCACCTTCCAGTCACACGCTTACCTTTATTATACTTTCTTCTACCAAACTCGCTTTCATCGATCTCATCTTCAACACCCACTCCACCAATCATTTCACTTTCACGATCACAAATTTCCGAGCACACTTCTCTACAAAAACTCATACAATCAGTCAATGTCTTCTTAGCCAATTGCAAATCTTTCACAATAAAATCACACGTACATTCTTCCTCACACATTACAGTCATCAATAAACACAAACACTCAAATGCAACCTACTCTTAGAAAACAAAGAGCCCTTTCGTACAGATGTTTTAATATAATGAGCATTCTCACCTTCCTTTCGACGCATCTAAATACACCCATCAGTCACATCATTAGTATCACGCAAAATTATATTTTCACCACACTTGATGCACATATACTTATCAGCAATCAAACCTACTTTCATGAACCATTCAACAGCTTTCTTACTACCATCACGCTCTAAATTTAAAAAAAACGTAAATTCAATATATTCTCATCCATACTTAATTTTCGCTAGCAACACACAAACTCCAAAATTCGAATATCGAAACTCAATGCTTCAAGATTATGTTTTAATCGTTTCAAGGGTTACATACAAAACGCGCATGTCACGCAATCACGTTACCTCATAAAACGAAAACACGTCATACATACGTAATCCGAACCGGTAAGCCAGTCTGGCGCACTTTATCGCATGCTTGGCGCATTTTACCCTCTGTACAGTTCTCTACTCTTTAGCGATTGTTAGGAGCAAACTTTTTATTTTCTACTTTAAAAGGAGAATTAATAAAAATAGGCAAGCTTTTATTCCTTCAGCCAACGATATTTGGAGATTCTTGAGTGGGACAGATGCCAGATGATCGTTTCAAGGGTGCGACTTCTGTTTGAATGTTTTTGCTCTTCGGTTGCAAAAGATTTGACATGTTTATGGAATATTGAGTCTTTTTTAAGTACTCATGAGAGAGAGAATAAGGTGAACTCGGATCATCTTACTGATTTTGGAAATACGTTGCAGTTTGACAAAGGAAGATATGAGGCTCCGCTCTTATGGAAGTCTGATACTTATCGTGAAAAATTTGTGATAATCTTGAGGTCGCAGAAAAAAGATTCTGTTTACTGGAAAGAAAATTTAACGCTAATGAATCTTTATTTGAAGGATATAATGCTGTCATGAAGGAGCAGTTAACTGAAGGAATTATTGAAATGTGTGATTCTAATTGTTTTGTCGGTTATACAATGTCGCATTGAGATGTTTTTAAAGCAACTTCTTCCAGTACGAAAACTAGAATTGTTTACGAGGCTTGTAGTAAACTGGGAAATACTTTAAGTTTAAATGAATGTCTCTTTTCGGGAGATAAAGTTTAAGTTCTAATCTTGTAGATGTTATTTTAAAATTTATAGAGTTCATAAAATAGGATTTAATGGGGACATAGCTTGCATTTTTACAAATACAAGTTTCGGAATATGATAGGAATTATTTATATTTTATACATTATAAAAATTGCAATAGAACTCAACCCTCTACAGTGTTTCATTTTAATAGACAATTTTTTTGAGTCACCTGTTCTCCTTTTGCCTTAGCAGCAACTATCAAAACGCATATTAAGAATTTTAAAAGTACTTATCCTCTTGCATATGAAATGTTGAATAATAACTTATACCTAGACGATCTGTTTTTTGGAAGTTCTACGGTAGAATAGGCTTTCAAATTATCTACTGGTGCTGTTCCTATTTTAAAAGATGCAAATATGACTATGAGAAAATTTGACACAAATTCGAAAGAACTTAAAATGTTATGGAAAAATTCTAATTCATCGATTGAAATTAATTAAAATCCTGATTCACATTTGAAGGTCTTCGGACTTAAATGGAATAATGAAGACGATGTTCTCGAATTTGATGCAACATCTTTGTTGTCAAATTTAAATGCTAGTAAATGCACTAAAAGAGGAATGTTCTCTGTACTGCCACGAAAATATTTGATTTTTCGGGATTTGTTTCTCCAATTTTGATTCGAGTAAAGTGTATTTTACAAGAACTATGGCAATTAGGTATTGACTGGGACGATGAGTTTTATGGTGCATTAAAGGAAAATTGGTTAATGTGGTACAATGAAATTAACTTCAGAATTTAAATATTCTTCGATATTACTTTAACGATTTAACATTTGTGAAAGAAGAAAGTGTACAAATGCACGTATTTTCTGATGCTTCGCTTAAATCTTTTGGAGCTGTAGCATACTGCAGGTACAAAACTTCAGAAAGTACTTTTAACACGAGTTTTGTTATTTCTAAAGCACGAGTAGCACCCCTTAAGAAGTTAACACTAACTCGACTGGAGTTAATGGGATTTGTCATAGCTGCAAGATTAGTCAAACATCTTAGAGAACTGCTTAAAAATCTCGATAAAATATATTTGTATAGTGATTCTACGATTGTACTCCATTGGATAAAGGGATCTACGACAAGGTGGAAGCAGTTCGTGGCCAATAGGGTTACAGAAATTCAAGAAATTACAGATCCAAAAGTTTGGAGACATTGTGTTGGGAAAAACAATCCAGTGGACCTATTGACTAGAGGAATTACTTGTAAAGACTTGATATCTTCAAGGAAATGGTGGCATGGCCCTGAATGGTTAATCAAATCGGAAGATACTTGGCCATGTGCACAAAAGCCTGAAATCAACATTGATGATGAAGAGGGGGAATACGACTGACAAAAACTTGTTACCTCAATAATTGCTTGTGCCAAAATTATGGATCTGGATAGATATAGCAGCTTGAGGAAATTAAGAGCAACTGCTTGGATACTACGTTTCGTGAACATGTTGAAAACCAGACTTCCACAAAAAGGCCTCATTACATCTGACGAACTCGACAAAGTGGAAGAGTTTTGGATGAAATCTGTTCAAAGAAAAGTTTTCTATGAAGAAATAAACTGTTTAATTGCAGGGAAACCTCTTCTGAAAGACTCAAAACTTCTCTGCTTAAATCCTTTCCTTGATTAATATGGTGTTTTGCGTATCACAGGTCACTTAGGCAGAACTGGTTTAACAACTGATGAAAAACATCCAGTTATAATACCTGCTAAGTCTAAATTAACTGAATTGTTAATTTGGGAGTCCCATAAAAGAGTATTCCTTTCAAGTGTGTCTCACACGTTAATGCAACTTAGAGGAAAATACTGAATTTTAAAGGCTAGACAAACAATAAAATCGCTACTTCGGAAATGTGTTATCTGCAGAAGATTCAACTCCTCTCCTGGTTTAGCTCCATCAAGTTTAGCTCCAAGTTTCAATCAAGAGGTCAAGTTTAGCTCCATTGCCAACTGAACGAGTAGAGCAGTCGCATCCATTTGCAATCATCGGAGTTGAATTTGCTGGAACTGATGTAGATGAACCAAGTACCGTAACACCAGCTCATTTTTTTAAGGAAAAGAGTAACATCTTTGCCTTCTGTAAAATTTCAAATTGATTCAAACCTCTCTTTCAGAAAGAATTTAATTAAGGCTTTCAATTATAGAGAAAAATTAAGACATTTTTGGTCGCGTTGGAAAAATGAATATTTACTAAATTTACGATCAGTTAATTACAATTTAGTTAAAGGTAACATCACCCAGTCTAAGGTTAACGATATTGTTTGGATTAAAGATGATCATTTGCCTAGAAATGCTTGGAAACTTGGCAAAATAATATAATTATTTCCTGGAAGAGATAGCAAGGTGAGAGTTTGTAAAGTGAAAACTGAATCATCAGTGATTAAACGCTCTGTACAATTATTGCATGATTTGGAAATTCAGAACAAAATATTTATTTGAACTACATAATTTGAAATTTTAATTTTTTAGAATAGTTGAATTTAAGAATGTATTTCGATCTTAAACTTGAATGTTGTAAAATTCTTATATATTCAAATATTTGTGTTTTATATTAACTAGAATTAAGATTACTAATATTTTTATCATTTGAAATTTAATGATTGTAATAAATATTTTGAATCAAACTGTATTTAATTATATCTATTAGTATTTTAATTGAAATTTTGATGAACCCTTCCATGGTTCATTGGGGAGCTGGATGTTAAGAACTATTTTCTTGAAGGTGGAGCCACACTGCTGCCGCCGTTTGAATCTGTAAATAGTCTCACTCGTTTTTGTATTTTACCCTCTCGAAGGAGCAAATCTCGATTTCTCCTGTAATTTTCAGTCAAATTTTGTTTGTATGTGTTGTGTTGTTTTATAATAAATATCAGAAAACGTATTTCTAGATTATTTGAGTTTTGAACCAGGGTACCAGATAATAGATTGCTAAAATTTAGTTCGAAAGAATTCTCATTATTGGTTATATGATTTGTTTCTAGTTCATATTGAAATCAAATTATTTCCTCATCCAACATAAATGTAAATAATTTGACTAAATTAAAAGTGGTTTAAAAAACTGAATTTCTTGATTTATTTCGTATAGGGAAGCAATAAAATTAAACATTCAGTCTCAATTTTATAACTAAACATATAAAAAAATTGCATTTCGAAAAAGCGATGTATATTAGCCATTTATTCCAATAACATACCAAAACAGCATTTATCATTTACGAATTCGTTAAGACATATTTCAATTCATTAAAGAAATTTCTTATTTTTTGTAGATGGAAAGTTTATTTTAGAAGCACAATGTAATAAACTTTTGTTATTAGGAATTATTACAGTTCGTTAATATATACAATAATAAAATCAGATTTTAAACAGAACCAAAAATAAAAATGCTAAAGCAATTCGCAAGATCCTTTTGGGTTTGTAAAATTTCAATTTCCCAAATTTTGTGTTATAAACAAACGCATTTTAAGAATGAGATTTATAAAACAGTTAAAACCGAATTTTAAATATGTAATATACGATAAGAGATATCAGTTGGCAGGCATTAGTGTAAATGCTTTTTTAATTCGGACTCAAATGTGTACTTTTTAATGTTTTTCGAATGCTTTTCATTGTTATAAAAATGAAGTTCATCCCAAGCTACGTACGGGTTATGATAAGAAACTTGTGGGAATCGCCTGCGAGTCCTCAGTTCACTGGTCGAAAGGGCTGAGTCCACATAAACGAGTCTTTTGCAATTTAAATCAAATTTGTAATTTTGTAAAAGTAAAATAAATAGAAAAAAGACTATTGATATTTCTTTAAAAGAAATCTAAACAGTTTTACATTAAATGCAAAAATGATGTCCAAATGCGGATTTTAATGTTGAAGAAACAAACAGTGTTAATGTAATAATTTATTTCATATTTATGTCTTTACTTCAAATAAAACTTCTAATATAATGTACTTTACTAATTTTCCAATATTTAAAATCCTTTTCATTTTGTAGCATTTATATAGACTTTTGTTAACAATTGCTCTATAAATCAAAATGACTCGAATATTTAATGCAGCAACTTATAACTAGATGGCAGCACTAAACTTCTTCATTTTACTGTACGGTTTTTTAGATGTTTTCTTTTTAATAAGAAAAAATATCTACTATCAAATCTGTGAGAGTAATAACAATAAATGCTTTTACACCTTTTCAAGCTTTAGCAAATGCGATGAAAATTTATGAAAATGGTGCAATTATATTGAATAATAATAAAATAGTTGCATGATATTGGGATGATAGATTGATTTTTGCTAACAACTGTGTGTGCATGCAAACGTGAATACAAGTCTCTTGGCGTTAATAATGTGAAATTTTTTATCGCGCGTTTTTTATAAGTGTTTTCACACACCACAACTCAGTGTTTGAAAATATATTTCCCCTCAGAAACTACATATTTTTCAATCAATAATCTCTCATCATCGAGAAAATATGTATATAAAGTAAATAAAAATTAATCCGTCGCAATATTCATTGTATAATTTTATACAAATGTTAAAATTGAATGTTTGTTTTTGAACAGTTACTTCGAATGTTAAGCAAGTCAGCAATAATAGGTATTATCATCACTAAGTAGACTAACCTATTGTGTATTTATGAATGTATATATATATATATATATATATATATATATATATATATATATATATATATATATATATATATATATATATATATATATATATATATATATATTCATATAGGTGTATAGTTTACGATTTACTAATTATATATCACAGTTGCCAAATGTGCAATACACAATTCCTTTTACAATGTATGTGTATGAGTGTTCGTATGTACGTTTTAAAGATTTATTTTTGTTTTGAAGCAGTTGTTTCTTATATTGATATAATACAATATTTTATCACCAGTAAGAGAGTAAAGGAATAAAACAGAACAGTTCTTTCACACACACAAGTAAACAAAAACTATTAATTAAATTTAATTTTATTCAAATTTTCTAGAAGAAAAATAATAAATATAATTTAAAAATGTTATCTCATAAAATGTGAAAATTAACAAACAGACAAAATGTAATTGATGCCATTTTGGATTATAATTAAGCTAAAATGAAGGAATCCAAGCTTATTAACGTAATGAATTAATAGAAAGAAATTTCTGAAAATATGAGCAATTTATATGCAAGTATTAAGAAATACGTTGAACAATTTATATGGAAATATTAAACAGCGATTGTTCATTGTCCAAGCTATAACCTATCAAATTTAACTTTTTTATTTTAATAATCTTGTGTAGCAGCCTTTAACTTAATGTTCAGGTTTCCCCTCAGATTTAAATATATAAAATTTCAAAAATGAGTAGGCTATAACCATATCAAATAACGTTTAGCATAATTTATACATTTTTTAATAATCACATATAAATGATTATTAAAAGACATCATTAGAGAGTATTACTACCAGTACGTGAAGTAATGAATAGATAAGCCACTGATTACTATTGTAAGGCATTTGAATATCCATCACATAATGTCTTCTAGAAGAAATTTTAATAGACCGCGTTCCACAGCTTGTTCCCATGACCCAAAGAAGGAAATACAGAAAACTTTCAGCTTCTTCTTTCGACTAATGTACAGATGGAAAGCATACATTCCTCCAAGAACTCCGCTTGGCTTAATGATTAGACTTTTCATCGGTGTAAATGATTTCCGGTTCAATCCCAGCTGTTATTGAATGACAGAAGATGGACGTAGCACTTCTTTCTGCTGGCATATTTGTGGGTGTGAGCTACCTCTCCGGGTCCTTCAGGTACTTGAAGGTTATCTTGTTTGTATTATTGTAATAATTATTTTGTTCATATGTGATGTGAGTAAGCATTCTTTCAATTGTATATTTCCAAGTGAGTTGCCAAGAACTGAAAGATAATTATTAACAACTATTCCCTTTTTAAACGTTTCTTCCCCTCTAATGAAAAATGACACAGATGTGGAATAACCATTACATTGAAGAACCGCCAATTAGAATGGATGAAAAGCGGCACGATTGATGGAGAAGTGAAAGAATGCATTTGAGATACTATCAACACAAAAAATCTTCAACGTATTAGCTACTGCTTAGTAATATTTGTCAGTGTGTGTGTGTGTGTGTGGTTTAGTTAGTTATTGTTAGTTAGTTAAAATAACATATTTTAGAATTTGGACCAAAATATTTCGAGGATCCTATAATACAAAAACTGACAGTTATTCATTTATTTTCTTGTTTAAATATTTCATGAAATCATTGATGTGGGTGTGTATTAATTTTTTAGTTATATTTTATTAGTCCTAATTAATAATAATATCTATTATATTTGATGTTTTCTGTTAGATAATGATGAAGGTTAATAGCTCTTTGTATTCTATATCATTATCTGTTCTAGTACTTTTGTTTTAAATATTTTCCTTCATATCATAGCTTAGCACATAACTAATACAAATATTTTAAATAGTTTGAAATAGTATTTATTAAGAGGTACATGGTGCTTTAAATTAATATTAAATGTAAATAATTAATTCCAATATAAATAATTATTTCTATCACCAAATTTGTATTGCATTAGTTGGTTTCATTTTTAATTTCTAAGAACTTACTTTTCTTAGGAGCTTATATTTTACTAGTACAAAATGCGTGATCATAAGTTGATTTAAATATTTCTTTCATGGATTAATTTTTACGCACTTTTCTGTACTTTTTAGATTTTTATACTTTCAGCTTAAAGACTATTTTCGTATACTTTTATAAGTTGATTACTTGAATGTACCAATTACAGCCAGTATTTTTCTAATCCTGCAACATTTTCACTAGTAAGTCATTTTTAGCAAATTATATTTTTATTTTCTTCAAGAATATAAATCCCATTCACACTTTATGTATTTTACCTGCTCACTTTTTTTAGTTTCTTTTAAGTTTTGTAATTTTGTTCAATGTAAAATATTGTTACAAATTTATAAACATTATTTTTATTTGTTATAAAATATCACAGACAGAACGGAAATATAAAAAGATTTTTGGTAAAAATTGGGAATTTTAGGTGTATTCTACGTTAAAAATGGGATTTCTAATGAGTTGGTGTCTTAGTGGCCTTTTGGCGAGATTCTTGGCGACTTGATGGCCTTTGCTAGAGATTTTTGGTGATTTAGCATGTAACAGATACTTTTGGAAAATCCATCATCGATCTCTAAGACCATTATTAAGCGAGATAGCCTAGAACCCTCCAGAAACTTGATGAAACTCTTAGATTTCCACGCCAAGTCGGGTATAAATACCGCCTCCGGTCATTGAAGAAATAGTGATTCAGAGCACAGGTGCCGACCAGGAGAGATGTACCTGAAATTTTTTCGCCTACTTATTTTCTATTCCTCTATGTGTTTTTCTATAAAACTATGTCAACTTTTTCACCTTCTCCTCCGAGAGAGGTAAAATGCAAAATCCCAATTGAGGAGACAGTTGACCCAGCTGGTGTGTCCTGTACAGAGTAAGTTTTAGAACCGGAGAACTCGGCTGCTTTACCTAGCTGCACAAATCCTTCAATGAATATCAAAGAAACGAAATCTCTACCATATTCATGTCATTCGCCCAACAGTTCAAAGTTCCACAAACACCAAAATCGACAGGAAAATCAAGCAAATAAACAAAGGAAATTAAAAATAAAAATCCTTTATCCTCAAAAAATAACGGCTTTTCACTACCCAAAAACCCGATAGACGGCACCAGCCAAAAGAGTAAAAATTCATTTGAATTATTTCAATATAAAGTTTTTCTGGACAATACAGAAGAAAAAAAGAACTACAGCTGATGGAAAATGCTCAATATAAACCGCACATAATGAAAACACAGAAAACAGCAAAGCAGATATGCCAAATAAAGTCAAAATTTTGGAAATTATGCAAATAAAAATACACAAGAATCAGAAGTCATAAGCCGCAACCACTATCTTCCGAACGCTGAAGCCACTATAATATATTGAAAACGCCTCCAATCAAAGATACATACCATACTAAAGAAACACCCAGCTCAATGGAAACACCCAATATTAATTGGAATCAAGCATTTTACAAATTGTTAATGAAATATGCGAAAAATATCAAAATATTACAAACAAAAATGCAAAAACTGAAGAGACTGATTCACAAAACCAAGAAAATGAAAAGGAATCAAATATATCACTGAAAATTCCCAAATCTCTAAACTAAAAGCACCTAAAATTCCCCTAATGATAATAAAAGATACAAACAAGCAAATGGAAGCAACTTAAGCAATTGCTGGTCAGTATAAAAATAACAGGATATTCAGGAAAAATATCTGAAGATTCTATCAATTTAAGAGTATCAGATTCCAATGAACTTTAAGCAGTTACTACCAAATTTGAAGAACTGAAAATTAATTTCCATACTTACATCCTCTCAACTGATAAAAACATAAAAGTAGTAATTAGAAGTCTCCCAGAAGAAACAGAAATTTTTGATATAATCGAAGATTTATTAAGTGATGGATGCACAGTTCTAAATGTTACCCAATTTACAAGAAAATCAGAAGAAAACCTAATAAAATTAACATTGTTTCTTATTACTCTGCCACCCACAAAGCAAACGAAAACAATATACAACAAAAATTATGTAATGAACATGCGAGTTAAAATCGAATCCTATAGAGGAAAACGTGAAGTGACAATATGTTACAGATGTCAAACTTTTCATCACGTACAATCATCTTGTCATCATACTCTTAAATGTCTGAAATGTGCTGATGAACATTTGAGTTACCAATGCACTAAATCCAAAGGTATACCGGAAAACTTTGAAGGAGACTATCCCTCAAATCACAGAGGTTATCCAAAATATCCCAAGCCTGAAACTAGATCCCCATCTTTGATAAAACCAATTCAAACAATAAACTGTATCTCAACAGAATTTTCATTATGGGCCGTGGGTTCAACACTCTTATCTTGCATGTTTGCTCCCGCAACTTAGGGGCAATGTATTTTTTTTTTTAATAATTTCATTTGCATTTTATTATTCAGTGTCAAATATTGCTATTTACATAAAGTTCTGCGTTCGTAAAGTGCACATTGTTTTGAAAATTTAAAAAAATCGTGGAGCTACTTCCATACAATAGTCTTGTTCATCCACAAATTAAGCCAATCAAATTTCTTCTACCATGTTCCTCACTCTAGAGCTGTCCAATGAGAAACGCAGTTATAAAAATAACGCGCTTTACACCTGCTTCTGATTGTAAACAAACAAGTTAGTATGTTTTGTTGACAATTAACACTCAACTTAATATTTGAATTTTAACGATGACTTCAATTTTGAATTGTTGTTTGCATTGTGAGAAGGAAAATCTTGGAATTGTCTCTCCTTTTTCTAAAAAAGTTGGAGCAAAGTAAAAGATTGCGTTCACAAATGGATATTACTTGATTGTTATGAGCGTACAATTTCTGAGAACTTAATGCTTCGAGAAGAAGACGAATGTTTCGGTTTACCTACTGATAAAACGCTTGTATATCATAAAAAATATTACCAACTGCTTACTGATAAGGCTAGAATTTATGCTGCTAAAAAACGATGTAAGAATTCATCAGAACATAATAAAAAGAATACTTTAGAAAACACACCTAACCGTTTAACACGAAGCAAAAGTAATCATGCTTTTCAAAGTCAATCTCATATATTTCCAGAAATATGTATTATATGCCAAGGAGAAAATTTATGAAAGAGAAACATTCCGGGAAAAGGAAAGGAGAAAAACTAAGTAAATGTGAAAAAAATGCAAATAACTTAAACCTGCAAATACCTGCAGAAAAAATATAAAAAATGCAAATACCTGCAGCAATTGAAAAAAATGACGAAAACTTATTGCATCACTTAAGAAATCAGCATATTGTGGCCATAGAAATTAGATACCATCGTTCATGTTACAAACATTATGCAAAGTTTTGAACTGTAAAACCATGTGAATCTGAAACTTCTGAAATTCACCAATAAAAGTCTTAAAATTTTTTGCAAGGAAATTATAGAAGATAAAATTATAAATCAGCATGTAATTTATGAAATGACTAAACTTACAGATTTATTTGTAAAAATTGTTCTTAGGGAGGCAGAAGATATAAAAGGATATAGAAATAATAGATTGAAATATAGAATACAAAAAATGTATCCACAAATTGAATTTGCCAAAAGATCAGCCAAATACCTGTCTGAATTTGTTGTTTGTTCTTCTACATCAAATAATGTTATTGAATTAAATACTCATAGCTCTACTGACAGTGAAGACAATGAATTTTCTTTATTTGAAAATCACGCATCTTCATTGAATATTTTGCATGATTTGTTTACAGCAGCAAGTGTTATGAAAATCATTGTTAATGATGCACAAAATGTGTCCTGTGAATGGCCACCAAAAGGAAAAGATTTGACAGTTGAAGCTTCGTGTAATAGTGTTCCAATACAACTATTTAACTTCTTAGCTTAGTGCATTGATGCTTCAAATGATGTCACTCTTGATTATTTTGCAGAAGTAACTCAAGACACAAAGCTTATAATTTTGTCTATTTCTCAAGATATTCTATATTTAGCATCCAATGGTAGGAGACAAACACCAAAACATTTAGTTTTAGCCATGACCATTCGTCATTTAACTGGTTCTGCCAAACTAGTGGGATTATTAAATGAGTTTGGCCATAGTATATCTCACAGTTGTGTTTTAGAATATGATACTGCTTTAGCATATCAACAGCAAAAAAGCAACACTCTTTTGCCAGACGGTTTCCAAAAAGGCATTTTTACTACTTTAGTGTGGGATAATAATGATTTTGGAGAGGAAACTTTAACAGGTTCAGATACAACCCATAATACTAATGGTATTACTATTTTACAATAAGAGGATATGCCGAAGAAAAGAGTTACACTGCCTGAACATATCCGACTTTCGGAAAAAATTTAAGAAAAGTACCTTAAACCCACCTGCAGCAAAATTAGAATATTTTACTGGTAAAAAAAATATTGTCCATCTATGTATAAAACATTATCTTTAGTTGCAGAAGAAGAAAATAGAACTCAACAGAATCCTCGAAACTTAAATTCCCAATTGTTTTTTGCCTCAGCAACAACATCTGAATTGAAATTTTTAAATATAAATTTAATTAGTGAAAATTTAGTAACTAATGTTTCCAGTGCTTTGATAGCTTTACATGTATTTACCGGTTGTGATTCTGTAAGTTCATTTTTGGAAAAAGTAAAGTAAAAGCAATGAAAAACATGATGAAATCAAAAGACTATACATTAGCTTTTAAAAACTTTTTTAAGTCACGGAATCTAAAAACTGATATTATAAAAAGATTGGAAGAATTTACATGTGAACTTTATGGGCAAGCTAACTGCAGCGACATTGATAAATGCAGATATGATTGATTGCGGATAGGGTATGTAACAGATAGCATGCTACCACCAAATAAGGATTCTCTAATAATGCATGCTTTACATGCAAAATATCAAACTGCTATATTTCGCAGAAGTCTTTTTGAAAAAATCGGCAAGCCATCAGTAGTATACCAAGGTTTATAGTAGGCGGAAGTGCCACGCCCCCAAAGGGGGCGTGGCAGGAGTCACGTGATTTTAAAGATCATGTGACTTCCGGTTTGCTCGTGTAAGAACACGAGGTTATTTTTCGAGTTGAGTTTAGTTGTTGGGTTCCTTCTGCTTTAAAAAATTATTTCTGGTCAGCGAAACGGCGGGAGTATTTTTTCTAGCTGGTGTTGTGACGTCATACGTTACCTTGTGTAAGAGCAGGAGCACAGACTAATATGAGTAAGACGTACATCTTGCCAAAAATAACGGCACGCCAAAATTTTAATTGCCGCTAGGCGGCGTGACCGATGCGAGATACCACTATCGAGTGGGAAATGCATTGATGTCTATGGGAAAAAATATCTTTAAAAATAATTAAATGAAACTGAAAATAATGTGAAATAGTTGAATTTATATGATAAATATATTGAATATTAATCTGTCATTGATTATAGTAAAACAAATGATAATGGAAATACAAAATCTGACATTTTATTGTTAGGTGTTATGCAGAATAGAACCAATTTTACTTTCATTTTTGTGGATAGAGTAACATATATTTTAAAAAATTCATTGTATCTATATATATTATCAATATTATATTATCAATATTATATGAATTTGAGGCCTACAGACCTAATTCGTTTCTGCATCCAAGCGGATGAGTTATCATCTCCTATTTCAACGGCACTCATGCCTGTGAACATTTTGACTGTGGAAACGATTTTATCGAAAATAATGAAAGTTCTTCAATCAAAAGATAAAATCCCATTAGACTGTGGATTCACAATCGATGTAATAGTCATTGAAAGACCGATAGGAGCGGGGAAAACAAACAGGAAAGTCACGAATATTCAAATCGATCGTCTGAAAAAAAATCTGTTGTATGTGTTCCATACGACGATGAAGGATTGTGTTGTGCTAAAGCAATTGTATATGCTGTAGCACACATGCAAAAAGATCATAAAGCTATTAATGCTTTGAAAGATCTTCGCAGACCAGCTCTCATAGCAAGAGCAAGAGAACTACATACAGCAGCAAAAGTTGATATTGGTCCTTGCTCGTATAAAGAAATAGCTCAATTTGAAGAACATCTAAGTATCCAGATTGCAGTGTTCTCATCTGCTAACTTGAATCAAGTAAGTTTGTTTCTTTGCTAAAAAATTTTTTTATTTTTTTTAAGTAAACAAATATTATGAGTAATTACGCACTTCAAGAAAAAAATATTTGTATATAATTTTTTTACTCTTTGTAAATAATAATTTAAAACCGTGGTATATTATATGTGGTATAATTTTAAGAATGTTGATAATTTAATATTATTTAAATTTAACTATATGAAAATAATTAGGTTTCTAAAAAAATTTTCAATGACAAAAAAAATAAAAATAACATATTTATATTTTTACTTTGTTACGACTTGTATTTTATTGATCATTTTCAGTTAAATAGATATCTTTTTTTCTAATTTTAGGTTACCTATAAGGGCAAAACGCGTTCCTCAGGCAGAGTAAATTTATGGTTCCACGATAATCATTATGACGTGATTAAATCACTGAAAGGATTTTTCGGAGTCAACCATTATTGTGATACTTGTGATAAGGGATTTACCCGGATTGAAGATCACAGGTGTCAAAATTTATGTCCCGTTTGTCTGAAATCAGATTGTGTTGCCAATGTGTCAAAGAGATGTAATGATTGTGATCGACTATGCCGATCAGAAATTTGCTTTGCAGCTCACAAAGTCAAACCGGGAAACACTGAATTATCAATATGCGATCGAGTAAGATTCTTGTATATTATGAGACCTTGTTTTGTAAATATTAATGAATAACATATTTTAATAAATGTACTGTTCACGAGTATTTTTTTATAGATTTGATTTTTTTAGATGTATCAATGCAGAAAATGCTGTAAAGTAATCATGCGTAGACATTGCCTGAAAGAATTGCATCAATGTGGAACAATTAAATGCCCATCATGTAAGCAATTTGTAAGTACTGAGGAACATTTATGTTACCTGCGTCCAATAACTCCAAAAGCACCTTCCGATAAGCTAATATTCTTCGATTTTGAGACGGACCAAACATCTGGTGAACATATTGTGAATTTTGCTGTGGCTCAGTATGCGAATGGTTCGGAAAAAACATTCGATGGCTATTCAGCATGCAAGGAATTCTGCGAATGGCTATTTTCCCCAAAACACAAAGGATTCACGGCCATAGCACATAATATGAAAGGGTTAGTTTGATTTTTTAATTAATATTTTAAATAAATACTAATTGTATATTATTTCCTTATGATATTTTTACTCTTTTTAAGGTTCGATGGACAGTTTATCATGGCCTGGCTATTACAACAAGGTAATGCTCCAGAAGTAATCCCTAATGGATCCATGTTGATGTCAATAAAGTTGCCAGCATTAGACATCAGAATCATTGATTCTCTTAATTTTTTTCCAATGGCTTTAGCAAAATTACCATCATGTTTTGGTTTCGGAGAATTAAAGAAAGGTTTCTTTCCCCACTTATTCAACACCCGCGAAAACCAAAACTATGTTGGAGCAATGCCAGATCCATGCTTCTATTCTCCAGAGCAAATGATGTCATCCACTAGACAAGCTTTCTTGTCTTGGTATGAAGATCACAAAAATGATATCTTCAATTTTAAAAAAGAAATGCATGCTTATTGCAGGTCCGTAGCTTTTTTCTAAATTATTTTCATTTCTTCTATTCATTTAAAATTTCTTTTGACTTAAGAGAAAAAAAACATGTAAATATTTTTTTATTTTTAGTTCGGATGTTGATATACTGCGACGTTGTTGCCTAGAATTTCGAAGTCAGCTGTTAGAAGTAGCAAATGTTGACCCATTTAGGTAAATTATATTTTTAATCAATTTTTATTTTTCGAAAAAAATTATATTGATATTTTAGATTATTGATTTTGTTTCTTATAGATATGTGACTATCGCGTCTTGTTGCATGGCTGTGTTCAGAAGTAATCATATACAGAATGAAACTATTGCCATGGTCCCAGTTCACGGTTATGTTAACAAGACCAATTATAGTTCTGATTGTATTCGCTGGTTGGACTACATTTCCCACTCCCAAGATTTAGTTATTCAACATGCACTAAATGGATTAGGGGAACGGAAAATCGCAGGAACCTCAGTAGATGGATTTTGTGAAGAGAACAACACAGTGTACCAGTTCCACGTACGCACGTAGAAAATGTTTTTAATTTTCTTTGTTTCCTTATGAATAACATGACTAATTCTTCCTTTATCCTTAGGGATGCTTCTTTCATGGATGTACAGCATGTTTCGATAGTGATATTGTACATCCGATGAAAAATATATCAATGTCAAAAATAAAAGAAAAGACCGAGGAAACAACCTCTCACTTACGTTCTCTAGGTTTTGAAGTAGTTGAGATGTGGGAGCATGATTTCCTTCGCATGAAGAAAGAAAATGCTCAATTGGAAGAATTTCTTTTAAATCATCATTTGAAAGATAGGTTAAATCCTAGAGATTCTTTTTTTGGGGGAGAACGAATGCGATAAAACTACTTCATGAAGGAAAAAGCAAATATGTTGATTTCACCTCCTTATATCCATGGGTAAGACTTAATCTACAACTTAATTAAATATTTAATTTCTCTCTTAACTATATTTTCTTATGAAACTTGCTCTTTTCTATATTATAATTTTGTATTATAGGTGAATAAATACTGTGTGTACCCTGTTGGTCACCCACAAATAATTACTAAGGATTTTCAACCAATTCAAAATTACTTTGGCATTATACAGTGTAGAGTCATACCTCCTCGTGGTCTTTATTTACCGGTTTTGCCTTATCGTTCCAACAAAAAATTGATGTTTCCATTATGCAGGACATGTGTGGAAACTCAAGAGCAAAATAGTTGCATTCATTCCGATGACGAAAGAGCTCTCATAGGTACGTGGGTCACAGAAGAAATTAAGTTGGCCGAGAAAAAAGGATACATCATCACAGATGTAAGAACGTTTCTTATATATTTTAGGAAAATATGTTTGTGATATGTATTTGTATTATATGTTCTTCTTTTTTTGTTTTCCAGATATATGAAGTCTATCATTTTAGTGAGACATCGAACAACCTTTTTAAAACTTACATTGATTTGTTCTTAAAGATAAAACAACAAAGCAGTGGATGGCCCAGTGAATGCGTAAACGAAGAATCTAAAATGAAATATCTAAATTTATACAAGGAACGAGAAGACATTGAGTTAGATCCAGCTAACATTAAGAAAAATCCAGGACTGCGGCAATTAGCTAAATTAGCATTGAATAGTTTTTGGGGAAGGTAACTATAATTTTTCATAATCATAAGCATTTTTTTTGCAAGAATAATTTAAATTAATTAGTGATTTTTTCTAGATGGGGGATGAACATTAACAAAAATCAATTGACATATGTTCATGAGGTATCTGAGTTCAACCGAATTTTAGCAGACACAACAAAAAATGTAAGTTGTATATATATATATATATATTAACATTTTAACTGAGTCATTTAGAAAAACATGATTTGTGTGTTTCACTTTCATACAGTAAAGATGTATTAAATTATTCCATTTTTTCCTCACTTTCTTTTAAGATAAAAGACGTTTATCTTCCCTCACCTGAAGTGGCTGCGATCCAGTGGGATTGCAAAAAGAATTTCATCTCGCAAGATTCAACAACAAACATATTCTTGGCTTCATTTACCACTGCATGGGCTCGACTAAAGCTCTATGAGGAAATGGACAAACTTGGAAAAAATGTACTGTATCACGATACAGATTCCATCATATACGCCAGTGACGGATTAAATGACCCACCATTGGGTAACTTTTTAGGTGATTTCACTGATGAACTTGATGGGGACATAATTACAACATTTGTTTCTGGTGAGTAGCAATTTTATTTATGCATAACTGTCAAACAACTTTTAATGTTTTTATTTTATTTTTAAAATATTATTTTTGAAATTAAAACAACATATTAAAATATTAAAAAAATTTTTATTAAGATTATTACAATAATAAAAAAATATATTTCTACTGTGAGTTACTGTTTATTCATACTGATTATACATTTTTTTCAGGTGGTCCTAAAAATTATGGCTATCAAACAGCATCAGGAAAATCATGTTGCAAAGTTCGTGGCTTTTGTCTCAACTTTACTAATTCTCGATTACTAGGCTATCAATCATTGGAAAAACTGGTGAGAAATATGGATAAAAACCCCATCATTATAAAAAACCCATCTAAGATCTCCAGGGATGTCAAAAAGAGAAAGGTAATCAACAAGGAAGAGAGTAAGCTCTATCGCATTGTTTATGACAAAAGGGTAATTCAACCAGATTTTACAACTCTTCCCTATGGCTTTTGAAGTATATGTTTATACAAGTATTTATATAATTTAAGGTTTTTTTTTGTATGTGTGTTACGTCTATGATGAGAAAAAACTTCATTCAGTAAATGGATGAAATGAATAACTACTCTGAGATGTTACATTAAAAAAAATGCATTTTTTTGTATTTAATCAATAAGTATTAATAAAAAACGTACACAAATAAATTCAAATTTCAAAGTTTAATCCAAGGATTTTTTCGAGCATACATAACTGATTTTACATGTTTATGATAATTTTTGTACAATTTTTTATTTACATCTAAATGTTGTGGAAAACTTGCTTCTTTTAAAATATTTAAAAATACACTTCTTCCAGCAGGCGCCTTCTTTTTGTTTCTTAAAAAGTCATTAATGAGAGTAACAATGTTACTCCCTGGAATGATACTATTGTTATATATGATTTTTCCTTCAGGAGTCCATTTTAAGGAATTTTGCTGTTTGAGAAATTGAAAAACTTCTTTTACAATTTTCTTATACCGAATCGGAGCTGCGGTAATCGCTTTTTCTTCTAAATCATTTAATTCTTCTTTTACTGGAAACTGCAATGTTGTCACAGGTGAATCTTCTACTGAAGACTCTTCTGGGATTACATGATTACCTTCTGATGGTAAAGATTTTTCGACTGAAATACTTGTATATTTTTGTAAAATTTGTAAATATAATATTGCTTTCTCACTATCGGATAAATTTTTTTGTTGCAGAATAGCTTTCATTTGTTCATCAAGATCAGACATGTAGTCCAATTCTTGATAGCGTTCTTCTGGAACTAACACAAATTTTTTACTGTGTTCCATGAATGAGACTACTAATAACCGATATAGCAGCAGGTAATAATATTGAGAGAAATCCGTCACCACGTTGAACTAATAACTGTCTTTTTTTATAAAGAGGAGTTTTTCTGTCCGAAAGTTTCCGCAAACTTTGTCTGTAAGAAGATAAGCGATTTTTTTTATTCTTTGTCAATGGTATGTTACCCTGTAACACGTTAATGGCGCACTCACACAATGTTTTAATAACTTTGTTTGAACACTTTTTCAAAATAGGCTTTGGGTTTTTACTTTTAGAAATTAATCTCAAGAGCTCTAGCGTTTGCTCTGTACATACTGACATCTTGAGAAATTATGAAAAGAATCAACACATGTTTTCTATTTATAGATCTGTGAAAGATAAAAAGATTAGCGGGGCTGATAAATCCAGTATTTATCCCCGGGAAACATTCCAGCACGCATTCGCATAGAGTCGTCAGTATCAGTTTTCAAATCAACAAGTAAATAGCTGAAAGGTTTTGATGTAGCATCCTCGTAGCTTTCCTGAAAAAATTTCGTTTTTGACGGATACAGCTGTCTCCCCAAGTGAGATACTTGGGACCGGTCTCTAGGGTTTTTAAATAATATGAGATAATGTGAATTTAAAGAAATTTCTCTCATTTCTTTCCCTTTATGAAAAATATTTTGCACAAGAAAAACGACACTTACATTTCGGTGATGAGAACCCTTTGTGAATAATTTTGTCAGTTTGGAATCATTTCCCAATTCACTCATCAGATCGTCGATGACAATCAAAGTGTTGGAATACTGATTTAAATTAGGAGCTATTCCTTCATAAAATTGTATGCCTGGCATTTCTTCGTAAAGTTTTTGATATGCACCGTAACACCATAGTAAAGTTTTTGGAAAAGGATGAATCATTCTATGTTCGATTAATTTCTTTACAAAATGTGTTTTTCCACAGCCTGTAGGTCCAGCCACTATCATAGTAAAAGGATGTTTCATCTTTAAAATCTCCATAGTGAATGACAGAATTATCTTCATGGGGGCTTTATTATTTATTCAGTTGTGCAAATGTTATTGATGCCAACTATAAAATATTTATTTAACATTGAAATTTATTATTTTACCTGTTTTTTTATTTCAAACTAATTATTAATTTTTTATTAGTAATAGAATTATTTTTGGTTACTTATTAATTTTTCAAATTTGTAAAAGCAAAAAAAAATTAAAAATATTTGCAAGTTATTTTTTCAAAAATATATTTAAGGCTTGAATATATTAAAAATGAACACACAAACACATTTTTTCATTTAAAAAAGTTCTTTATATTTTATTTTTTGAAAATCATTTTTATAGCATACTTTTTCTTGACAAATTGAAACATTTGAAAATCATTGCTTTTATTAACAGATAATTTGTGAACGATGGAATGCATAGAAATTCCTTGACAACGTTTGAATATAAAGTAAATACAATATGCTCCACATACATTAGAAGTAATACTTTGGAATGTAACAGAATTCCATGAAACATTTAAGTATTGAGAAACATAATTAGTAAAATATTTTCCATAAAAATGTGGTGACTGTCCGTATGAATCAAAAAATTCCAAGTTCTTATCTTCATCCACAAACAGAGCTATCCAATGAGATCCTGGTTGAGACGAGTCATCTTGATTTACGATAGCAGCTGATCTTTCAGAAAGGTATGGAATGAAATCCGATGGAAATACTCCTTGAAATATCGGTGCTGTAATCTTATCATGGGATAGGGCATTAAATATTTGATGATTATTCATTTTTTAATTTCCAAAGTCAAACGAAATATTTCTGGATTTATTAATTTCAATCAAATTTTCAAATTCAGCAAAAACAATAATACTTATAGTTTGCTGTAATGCCTTGCTAAATTTAACTTCCAAACGTAAATTACTATGTTTGATAAGATTTAGATGTTCTCCGTCACACAAATCGGGAGATAAATCAAATGCGTATAAAGTGTTACCCACTTTATATTCATCTCTTGATATAAATAAACCTCGGTCTTGTCCTAGTTTTTCTGTACCTAAGAAGAGACTTTGATAGGCTCGTATAAAGTTATTTTTTTCAAAATCTGGTTGTAGAGGATTATGAGGCATAGGTTGGCCATCTACGTATATTCCAATGAAATTCAGATTAAAATGTTGAAAATCGTACGGAGATTTCTTCAAAGACCCATGAAAGGCTTCATTATCAATGCATCCTATGATAACTCTTTTAGGCATCTGTCCTGTAAATACATTATCTTGAACAAAAGACATGTTTCCTTTTGGAACAGAGTATACTTTATTTAATACTCGATTGATGGGGTATTTTGCCATTTTCGATTGTAAAGCTTTAGCATGTCCTAATATGACGCCAGGACTTACACGAACTTTTCGTATAAATAGAGAAATATGTTCCAAAACTACTTTAAATCCTTCACTGCCTATCAAATAAAATTCTGGGTTGCTTCGAATAAGTTTTATTTTTAGATCCACTAAATTCAATAAAAGTCTTTCTTGATGAAATATATCACTGTGAATACCACCAATCATATCCACAGTAGCACTATCTTTAAAAAAAGCTGCTCTTTTGTTGAATCCATCATCCGAGTCCTTGTAATACAATTCAGCAGTAAGCTGGGACGTTTTACTATCATATCCGTGATTTAGTAATGTTTCAATATAGGCTCGATAAGGGTATGTGTTATTAGAATCAGATACAATGCGATCATTTAATGCAACATCTACTTGTGAAAACAGAGAATGCAGAAACAAGTTCACGGGTCCTATGTTATCCTCTTTTCCAATGGGTAAGTTATTTTTTTAATTATTTTTCCTTCAACTCTGACAATCCGCAAAAGTGGCGCTTGTACATCACCAACGATTTGTGGTGTTACAATATCTGTATAAACATAAAAGAATGGAAATGCAGCGTGAGGATCTGCCACAAAAGGGCTATGTACAGTTCCCGTGATTTTTTCACTACCAAATCCTAGAAGTTGCTTCAAACCATCATTGAAAGTGATGGAGAATCCATCTTTCACAGTTATTTTTACTCTCTTTGTTGACTTATTAAACCCTAAATATACTTTGTCATGTAATAAAATATCATTCATTGCTTTCAGTATATCGGTAATATTCTCGTAACTTCCAGGTGGTATTGTTTTCTGTACATTTCGAGTAATATTTCCAGCTGGTATACCAAATATAAACGAATTTCTGTTATCATTTACATTGAACCATGAATGAGGGTAAATAATTTCTGATAAGCCTACTTCCCACTCTCCATTTAGATTTATAGGAGTTGGCAACTGTGTTATAAAATTAGATATTTTATTATTAGGAAAATATTTCAAGGAGCTATCAGAGGGTAGTGTCACATAAAATGACATGATTTAAAATGACTGTTTAGAATATAGTACTGTCTATTTATACCATTCTAATATGTTTCACCCAAGCATTGAATTTTTCAGGATAACCTAAAAATTTTACAAAGTATTCGGTTGAACCTTGCCTTTTTCTTTTCTTTATCACTTTTTCTACGGGATAAAAACCCGAATCGGTTACTTTTTGTAGCTCCTGGGAATAAAATGTGCCTTCAATAATTTCACCTGATAAATCTTTTAATTTATAAACTAAAGGATTTCTTGCTATGATTTTATGAACTGTGAAAATTTCTCGTGTCCAATTTTGCTCGTATCCCTTTTCAAAGCGCAATTTTTCTTTATTTATGCGAACTGTATCTCCAACTTTTAAAACAGTTCGTGTATTATATTCTTTCTGATTACTATACAATGTTTGCCATACTTGGGTTTCATTATCATGATTCACTGCAATAGGTTCCATTTTTATACTGCGATGCCATGTATTATTATAACTTTGTATTAATTTATCTATTACGTCAATGTATCTTTTTGTATTCATTTCTGTGAAATATTTCCACATTTTGGTTTTTAGTGTTCGATTAAACCTTTCTACTACGCTCGCTTTTGTTTGGTTATGAGTCGAAAAAAAATTTATGTTTCTGTCTTTTAAGTATTTCTGAACCACTTTGTTTCTGAACTCAGCTCCATCATCAAATTGCAAAGTTTCAGGAGTTCTTTCACTAAATATCACTTCCAAGGCTCTTTTCACACTTCGGCCTGTTTTATCTTTTAAAGGAATGGCCCACGCATACTTGGATAAAATATCTATGCAAGTGAGTAAATACTTATAACCATCATTAAAATTTGCGAGAGATTGCAAATCAGCTAAATCCACTTGAAACTGTTCGTTTAAACCTCCAACAATAACTTTATTCCTCTGAAATTTATGTCTCAAAGGCTTATGTAGAGTATAGGAATCCTTTGCTTGTAACCATTCTTTGATATGTTTTCTTTTTACTCTTCCCTTTAAAGCTCTATGTAAACTATTAATTCCTCCAAAACTCCCTGGAACTTCAGGATTTCTATATAACTGAGCCAAAGCAGCGTCCATTGCATTTCTGTTAACAATGAAGAATGAATTTTAAATGTTGAATGTACTTGCTTTTATACTTATATTTAAAACATTCTGTTTACATGAGACATTTATTTTCAAAATGTTCTTTTTATAATTACATAATTTAATACACTTTCATATTATCTAAAGAAAAAACAATAAACACACACACACATAAAATTTTAAGTAATGATATTTTATTTAGCATATATTTTTTAAAAGTAAATTTATATACAAAAATATACAACAATATTACATATTTTTATCAAATTATTCATTATTTTCGAAATGCTCAAATGCATCTTCAGGACATAAGGCCTTTCTTACATTTCGAATAATGCTGTCTAGACGTAAATTTCTCAGGAAATCAACTGTCACATACATAGCAGGTTTCAGAGCTAAAAAAGGTTCATTTTCTCTGAGACTGTGATAAAAAGAATCAGCAATTTCTAAAATTTCTAAAGAAAATGCATGCGAATTAAAAGTTTCTACACGGTTAGCCCATAGTTCTTCAGCCAAAAGACATGGTTCTTTTAAACCTTTCTCCTTAAAAATGTCACGCACGGCATTTTCAAGGGTTTCTAACAAATGTTGGGTTCCGAGGCTAACATCAAAGGAACTTGGCAAAGTTTCTTCAATAACACTGTCAAAAACACAACGATAAGCATCTAAAAAATTCACTGTGCGGAACATGTGATCTAGAACAGCATTCGCAATACTGTTATAATTTCGCAGCATATTATTATATTGCTCTGCAGAAATTGTAAAGGATTTTGAGTTCCATCCTTGTTTCACACGAGTGAATGTAAACACTTTAAAGTCCTTACTTGAAATCTGAATTTCTGATTCAGGAAGGAAAACACTGCTTCGTAGATGATTCTCATTTTGAGGCACAGTTTCTCTATCCATAATTTGTTCAATCCACCATGGTCGAAGAGTAATTCCTTCTGATGTTGGATAATATTTCATTCCATATTTCTGATACTTTCTAATGTGTACTGAAACAACTCCATGGAAAGTACAGGGTAACACAAAAACGGAATCTCCTATAGGAAATACATCATCTGGAATCTCATTTTCGTAAAAAATTCCTGATGCCTGGAAAAGTAAAAAAAATATATATAAATTACTCATCTGTATAAACCACATCTCACAATAACATTGAACACTGAATAACTATAAATTATTAATCTCGTTCGTTTAAAATAAATAGAAAACTTACTTTAGATTCTTCTTCTCTCTTGACTTTTTTGTTGCTTTTGTCTACATCTAAGTCAGAAACATTGATAGTCATCTACAAAATAAAATGAAGTTTTGAGTTCTAATTACATTTCATATTACGATTTACAAACAAATTTCAATATAAATGCATGCAAATTAAAACTAATACTTACCACATCGTCTGATTCTTTTAAAGCACGTTTGTTGTTTGATGAAGACATGATGTCTGTAAACATTCAAAGGAGTGCAACTTGAAATCCTTCAGAATAAGTCTCACCTTTCGGAAGCTTGTAGAACAGCGGAAATGAAACACTTAGACAGAAACTAGAATTATTTTCCAAATCAACAGCAATAAAGCAATGTGATTGGTTCAGACATTGTATTCATCCGCGCAGCGTAAGCATATCGCAGTTAGCAGGTTTTTTCCTTGATTGAACATGGTTCATCACATTGAAACATGTTTACTCTCATCTTATGACGTCATAACACCAGCTAGAAAAACTACTCCCGCCGTTTCGCTGACCAGAAATAATTTTTTAAAGCAGAAGGAACCCAACAACTAAACTCAACTCCCAAAAATAACCTCCTGCTCTTACACGAGGTAACGTATGACGTCACAACACCAAGCTAGAAAAAATACTCCCGCCGTTTCGCTGACCAGAAATAATTTTTTAAAGCAGAAGGAACCCAACAACTAAACTCAACTCGAAAAATAACCTCGTGTTCTTACACGAGCAAACCGGAAGTCACGTGATCTTTAAAATCACGTGACCCCTGCCACGCCCCCCAAAGGGGGCGTGGCACTTCCGCCTACTATAAACCTTGGTATACTACTGCCATCTCCAACTGGTCATGGGTGGAATATACGAGATAATGTATTATACATTGATTGGATGTCGTTAGAAGCTGTTCCTTCCAGTATAATAGAGCACATATTGTGTAAATGTAAAAAGACTGCTTGTGTTGTAGCATTATGTTCATGATACCGTTCTAAAGTGAAATGCACTGAAATTTGTGCTTGTTATGGATGTAAAAATTGTCAACTATATACATATATATATATATATATATATATATATATATATATATATATATATATATATATATATATATATATATATATATATATATATATATATATATATATATATATATATATATATATATATATATAAGCTGATATGGATTATGAGGGAGATGAATCTTGATCGAAATTATGTTTTGCCACTGATATTTTTTTCTTTTTATTCAAGAAATTATAAGAATTTTTTCTGTAAGTACATAAAATTTCAGTATTTTAATCACTGATTTTCAAATGCTGTATATTTATTTGTTTAATAGTAAATAACTTTTTAGAGTAAAAATGCATGTTGAAGTAATTTATAATTTAAAATAATGTGTTATTCATATAAATGTAATTGTGTTTGTCAAAATTATCATTATTTTGGAAAGTTGAATATTATATTGAAGTAAACTTGCATGAATTTGGGATAAATATTGTGTCTGCATTTCAATACTGTATATTTTTTCCTTCACTTTAAAAAAATATTTTTAAAATTATTTATCTAATGTTTAATCAGTTATTAAATTATAGATTACTTATTCATTCTATTGTACAGTGTCAATCATGTTGATATATAAATTAAGTAAAAAAATGTATTTCTTGATTTGGATTATTAAATCCATGATATTCTTTATTTTGCTAAACTGCATTGATTCAATTTTATTATTTTAGAGATTAACATTGAAATGTGTAAGACTTTTTTCTGGCATCTTCTGTATTATTATAAAGATTATTTGTATGAATTTGTCCTATCTTATTTTAACATGTAGCTATTAGAATAGAAGACATTAACAATGAAGTTTGGTCATTATGCATTATTTATTGAAACTTCAATTCCAATGTAATTTATCAATTTATATTTTATAGAAAAAATTATCATTGTGAATATTAGTTAAAGTAATGATTAGATAAATAAATTCTATTTTTCTCATAAATATTTAATTTAAAAGTATGATTCTAAAGGTACAATTTATTTTTTTATATATCATTTTATCTACTTATGAATATTTGATTACTTATTTATTGCAGTGTAAAATCAAAAAATAAATAAATAAATAAAAATTCAAAATAACAGTGTTGGATTTTATTGCATTTATTGTACTAAAATGTTAAATTGCATGTAATCAACATCCATGTTTTTAAATAAAATGTGTTAATTGGTTTTTGTTTTTAGTTTTGTTTTGGGCTAAAATATACATTTTATTTATCCAGTATTTAATTCTATGTTTATATTTTTTACTATGATTTGTAGTGAAATAATATAGTTCTAATATTTATGATTATGGAAAAATTTATTATTATTGTATTACATATAGTGTTACGGTGTATATTCTTATTCCACCGAGAAGTAAATAAACAAGAGTGAAATACTCGCATGTGATTGGCTGAATGAATATGTAATAATGCGCGTGTGTTCAAAGGCACAATGAAAAAGTTGCATTGAATTTTTGCTATTTATAAAAAAAAAGCAACTATTTCTTCCAGAACTTTTTGCATTTATGTTTTCCACATATAAATCGAGCATCATTTTATGTTTTTAAATTGCCCCCAAAGAAGTGGTACAAAACTCAATTTTTAAGCTCCTTACTGGTTTCAGCCCACGATCTATTAGCAAAAGCTACGCAGATGCCGCAAGAAAAGAAAAAAATGAAGAAATAAATGAAGAAACCAAAACAACCATCAATGAAGCTCAACAAATATTTTTAACTGAATTCAAAAATCTTATTAACTTCATCAGATCATCAGGAATAATAGAAATAACCAAAACAATCATAACTAAAGCTGCCAGTCAAAACCAACAAACAGATAATGCCTCATTCCAATATCAGTTTTTCTCCATTCATCATTGCAGCTTGGAACGCCAATGGCTTTGCTACAAATCAACTGCAGTAAAAAACTTAATAACAGAAAATAATATAAACATATTCCTTATTACAGAAACCCACTTTAATGGAAAAAACTCATTCAAATTAGCAAACTACAACACTGTAATATTGAAAACTTTAGAGAAGAAGTAGCAATTGTGTTGCTAAAAGATCACTATTAGCCACTCAATATAGCAAAACAAGTAATCAAGGTCTTGAAGAAGTCTCAATAGTCATTCAAACGCAAACATATCCACTCATCAAATTACAACGCATTATAATCCCCCTCAAAATAAAATAACTTACAATTACATTAAAAGTCTTTTTCCTGATAATATTCCAGTAATAGTTGGTGGAGACTTCAATAGTAAAAACATCAGCTGGGGATGCAGAAACCATAATAACAACGAAATTGAACGGATTAAAATCATCAACCAACTCCATTTAAAAGTCACTGCTCCAATGCACCCTACATATTATTCAAGTATTACAGATCATCAGCCAGATATGCTGGACTTTTTCATCTCTAACACTAATATTCGAATAGCAGCAGATGTAATCAATGATCTTTCCTCGTATCACTTACCAGTAATTGCAAGAATATGGAATACTCCCACCATAAACAAAAATAAAATTTCAAAAATAGACTGGAACCTTTATTATAATCTTCTTCTCAGAAATAACTACAATAGTACCATTCTAAGAAATTGTAATGAAATTGATAACCATAACCACCATAAATGAGGAATTATATATATACAGCCATCAACAGAGCAACAACATTTGAAGATCTTATCCATAATTATCACATACTTCCAAACGAAATCAAAACATAAATCAAATAAAGAAACTGGATTCCCAAAAGATGGCAAAAACTCAAGATCCAAGCTTCAAGAAAAAGATGAACTTACTCAATAGAAAAATACACCAACTTTGCAAAAATCATCAAAATGAAACTTGGAATAACAAAATTGAAAAAATTTGTACTGAAGATAATTCCATCTGGCAACTTAACAAAATTCTCAATTGAGATATCCACATCAAGAGACCTCAACGTAGAAAGAAAGGTTTGGTTTATAATACAGAAGATAAAACTGGATTATATATATTTGTTGATTCTCTTGAAGAAAAGTTCACCTCCAACGAAGAAGATACTGATGAAAACTCAGATTATCTCCTCAGAAGAATAGTCGAAGAATAGCCCCTAGACCTGACTATCCCAAAAGAAATTGACCAAATAATTAAAATAACTTAAAAGTAGAAAAGCGCCAGGTTTAGATAATATTAGCAACAAAATGTTTAAAAATATTTCAGATGATTACCTACAACTTCTAAAAAACATCTACAATAGCTGTCTCAGCAACAACTACTTCCCAAGCCAATGGAAGAAAGAAAGCAATTATCATTCTCTTTCCAAAACCACTCAAAAGATCCAGTCATGCCATAAAATTACAGTCCGATCAGTCTCCTAGGCATAATCAATAAAATTTTTGAAACAATCATCCTCAACAGGCTGCAACATCATAGATTTCTGTTGTTATTTTGTAATATTTTATTATTTTAAGGTCGAGGCATGTGTTGCAGCAGCACACTTTCCCTTATGTAGCCCGGAGTTGGGCTGCTGATTGTCAATGGAAGCTGCTGATTGTGAAAATCTTCTTAATTTAGAAACAGGCACCACGCTTTATTCCTTCTTCTAAATCGCAGTGGCGAGGAATATAAATATTACTATATTCAAGTGAAATATTCAGAAGATCCTCAATACTTGACTTCCCAGTCCCACAGATATTATTTAACTTAAGGGACATTGAGACCATGCATATTTAACTTACTCTCAGCAGCCTTTAGTGAACTTAGCGGATCTTCTGTTAAATCGATTTACATTCAATATTTTATAATTAAGTGAAAAAAAATATACGAAAATTTTAAATTTAGTTTATTCAATCTATTTTAGATTTTTTAATCTTCTATATTAACTACACTTTATATGTCTATAAATAATTTTAAGAATTACTTGCTTTCAAATATTCTTTGTGGAGATCTCTTATGATTGCATCAAATTTTCCGATATTATTCGTCCCAAAGCTTGACGTGAAATTATGGCTGTAAACTTCAAATCTTCATATGTTCTGTCTTTTCCTAAACGGTGCAAAGGTGTACTTAATAATTCATGAGGACTTTAATGATAAAAATATGAATGTATTTTTTTTATAATTAAAGGTGCTACCTTTTATCCAACAAAATTGCATACAATTCGTTATTCATCATGTAATTCAAGAAATCTTTTATCTTCCGAGTAAATTTATGTAATCAGATTAAGATGTGAAAGAGCTGTACGCAAGAATAACCAATTTTTTTTCAGCATCATCAGAATACAGAGCATCAGTCTATAATATTTCTGTGCTTAGTACTCATTTTAAAGCTATGACAATATTTTTTTAAAAAGTGATATTTCACAGATATATAAGAATAATGTAAAATTCTTATATATCAGAAATATCTCTATGGTGCAGTCGAGACTTGGGCTTCAGAGATGAGGTTGATCTCTATTCCAGGTCTGAATTTGTCTATGTAGTCGAGTCTTGGGTCCCTACGATGTAGTTGAAATTTGGATTTGAAGTCGAAGTTCTCGTTCTCATACAAAAGTAAGTATTTTATATTACCAAATTTATATAGTAATTTTATTTGAATGAAATCTCCCACATGGTGTAATATTTCATTGATAGTGATATATTCCTACGATGATGCAGTTATTTAAATTTTCTATATATATATATATATATATATATATATATATATATATATATATATATATATATATATATATATATATATATATATATATATATATATACACACATTAAATACACACTTTTCTACATTTTAGTTTCATTCTGAGAACTTAAATGTATTACGGCAGATATTTTAACCCAAAACTGCGCTATATCTTGGTGAACCACTACCTAAAGTGGAAACGACACCTTTTGTGATACCTCTAGGGTAGTGAAGTAAAACTGCAAGAAACTTGGTTTAGCAGAAAGAAATTTTGGTTTCTTAGCTCTTTCGATAGTGGTAAAAACCAAAATTGCTTTATTGTCCACTCAATATTAACAATGACTTTTCTTTTGTAATATTAAACTTAATATTTTTAGTATAAAAATTGCTTAAAAAGACATTTAAATTTACCAATTGTTTGTTTGTTTGTTTCTTACCAATTGTTTGTAAAAGACAATTGTTTGTTTGTTTATTTGTTTTGCAGTAAATTTAAAAATAAAGACATTGGATTACACTTTTCCTTTTTAGCAAAATGCACATTAGCATATGGCACAAGACACTTCCTGAGGTTATATATGGTATGATGCTACAAAATATTTCCCGGGAGAAAGTTAGATGTTTTAAATTTAACTTGATTTCAATTTTATTTATTTTAATGTTTTCATTACATTATATTAATCAGTAACACAAGGTGCATTAATGTTCTTTTACTTTTGCAATTATTTAAATCTAGAACCTTAAAATTTGTTCTCAAGTATTTATTTCGTATAAGTAATCTAATTTAATGTCGTACATGTGTGAAACCCTTCATTTTCATAACAGAAACCTATCCAACATACCATTATTAAATAAATATTTCATCAATAGTTTGTAATTAATGTATAACTTCTTATTGAAATGCTATTTAATTTAAGAGAGATTAACACTTTGTATTTTTTATGATTTAATTAAACATTTTAAACGGTGGTTTATATTTTTGGAAAATAAATTGTAGAAATAATGAATTGGGAATTTTGGAACTTTTCTTTTCTAATCAGAAAAGATTTGGCAAAATGTTTTATGAAATACCCATAAATTTAAGGAAATAAAAGAAAAATAAATTGTAATACTGAAAATAAATTGAAATACTGATCAATATTGAAAAATAAATTGTAATACTGATCAATATCATAATCTTTGGACTTATAGTAAATTGATAAAAATTACTCTTTTATGATTTCCTTTATTACCCTTGACCGTAAGCAAATAATTTTCACTTACCTATCGATGAATATATTTTTATTTTCTACGATAAGCACTAATTCTTTCATAGAGCTGATTCAACTATTGTGAACTATTGTGTAAGCGATTTATTATAATATTTTAAATTCAGTGAAGATAGTTCCTCTAATTCAAATAAAAGGAAATTACTTATTCAAAATATATTTTTGCTTATAGGTATGTGCAATAAATTGTTACTCTTTCATTAATATTTTCAAAATTAAGTGTTAGAAATTGATAATTCAAAATTTTAAAAGTAAAAATTTTATAAACCAATTTACAAAGCAACATATTAAATTGTAATGTTTAATTTTTAATTAAAATATGTTTGGATATCATGTATTTTTAAATACGTTTTTGAATTCGAAAGAAACAATGTAGGTACATTGTTTCTTTCAAATTCAAAAATTAACACAATATTTTAAATTGCACAGGAAAAACATTTTAAATTTGAATTAGTGCAGAGATTTAATAGCATTTGAAATTACCACTGTTATACCTCATAAAACAATTGTATTCAAAATGAAAACTTGTTTTAATTATTAATTAACTTGTCTGTAATTAATCTGTAATAAAGTTTAATTAACTTGTCTGTAATTTTGTAGCATACAGTTCTTTTTTGATAAAATTATGCTCTTAAATACAAGTTACATTTGCATAAGAAATTAAATAGGAATAAAAGTATAGTGGTTAATTTTTATATTTGAACTCCATACATTAATCTCGAGGAAAATTTTTTATTCAAATGTATACGTATTTAATAATAAATTAATAATATTAATTTATGTAATTTAATGTTAATATTAAAGGTAATATTTTAAACACCGACACTGTTCACTTCGGCTCAATTTTTTGAAAGAATGCTTTACTCTTTTAAACATGGTACTTTCCCATAAAAAGTTTTAAAAAAATACTTACGAATCATTTTTTCAAAGTTAAATTAAAATAATGTAATAGAAAAATGAGTTAAATACAAATAATGGTCGTTTAATGCAAGACGATATTTTTACAAATAGATTTAATGTAATGAAGTAAGACTTTTTAGATACGTACAGGTAACCCTCCTATAACACGGTTTCGCTATAACACGATTCGTAAATTGCGGGAAAATTCCTACAACACGTCATCCTATAACACGGTTTTGTTCCAATGTTAGAGCTTGTTATCGGTCGGCGGAAACATGTTCACTCCTTACTTCTTTTATACCTTTAAAACGTATTATATAAGAAGATCCTTACAGTGGATTTTAGACGCAACCGATTCGGAATCAATTAGAGTAATGGAAGCTTGGAAGAAATTTTCAATCAAGCACTGTATCGAAATCATATCTTTGTCGCTGAAAGAAATAAAAACATCAACCTTAAATGCGTGTTGGAAGAAGATATGTCCCTCTTCAGTTGAAACAGAAAACATGCGTGAAACATCAGAAAACGAAATGGGTGCCATATTAAAAGTCGCTAAATCTATCGGAGGAAAAGGTTTTGTGGATATGGCTATTGAAGACATTCAAGAATTATTAGTGGAAGAAGAAGTTGACGAAGCGGATTTGATGGAAATGGCATCCCTGGATGCAAATCAAATAGATTTTGAGGATGCTAGCTCTGATGAAGATTGTGCAATTAAGAATTTAACATTAAAAGAATTACAAGAAGGCCTATGCTTAGCGGAAAATCTCCAGTTATTTTTCTTGAAAACAGACCCTTTCACGGAAAGAATTCGAAAATTCAAAAGGGAGCTGCAAAACTACTTAACTCCATACCGCGAAATTTACAATGACCCAATGACCTAGTAAGAACTAGTAAGCAAAGTTTGATTACAGATTTTTTTAAGAGGGGAAAACATACAAAAACTTTAAATAGAGAAAAAGTTCTGAAAGTGAAGACGATATCGTTCCACCCAAAAAACGTTCTCGGTTGATTGTACTGAGCAGTAACGACGAATAAATTCATTAAATTAGGGTTGCGTTAGATTAAAATATTTTTTTCTTACTTTTTGTTGGCTATACATTTATTATTTAATACAAATTAAGTTTATGTCGAATTAAAAAAAATATTTGTTTTTAATAAGTTTTTGGAATGTAACCCCCTTTTTGTACTAGTTCTGGTTCTCATACAACACGATTTCACACAACACGGAATTTTCTAGGAACCTAACTATCGTGTTATAGGAGGGTTACCTGTATTTTAAAATAATACTGCCTTTTATACATAAAGGAATCATGAAAGTTAATTTGTTTGTATTTGAAACATCAATTTTCCAAGTACTTCACGCGTTACTCTTCCATATTTCAATATCTTAGAAATTACAATTCTCATTTCTGTTAAAATTTTACGTCATTCCTTATGTAAGAAATTTATGACTAATTTACTATAATGACTAACTGAATAACTAAATTATTTTAAAGGTTGAAGTAACTGCTTAATAGGTAGCATCTTCATAAATCCTTGTAGTATTTTATTTCACTTCAAAATTAACATAATTACCTTTTATAAAAGATAGAGAAATACTCACAATTATGCGGAAATTCTCCAAAATATCCCAAGTAGCGTTGATTGAGACAGGGCTTTCTTCTCATTGAATCCTCTTTATTATCCCACTCTTAATAAAACGCTATAGATTCTGTTCTCATAAAGTTTTCTGGCATTTAAATTCGACTTTTAAAAAACAAAAGTTAAATAATGAGGAATTTAATAAACTTACCACGTTTCACATTTTTATCAAAAGAATTCATTAACTTTATATATTACTAAATGAATATCCACTTTATAATAAGAATAAATATGTTGTAAAACAAAAGTTATTAAAAATGTGGATGTATAATATCTTGGTAAATGAGCCTATACTAAATACTATATTTCTTTTATAAATCCGTAATTTTTTAAAACTGACGTACATTAAAAGTATGCAAAATTTTCTAAAATTAATTTTAAACAAAATAAGCTAACATAAAAAGAATTATTTCTTTATGGAATAATTCTCATGTAATGTATCCACTACATTGGTTACATTTAAAGACTTATTTATCTTAGTACAGAAAAATAAAATTTCCTTTGAACTCTCAAAAATACAAAATTATTTAGGGTTGAATTGTTCAACCGCTTGAATTTTTCGATATGAAATGAAACTATAATTTGAAGCTAAATTATGTTTGAATGCGTAATTCACTAAACTGCTTCATCAATTCTCATGCAATCAACGAAGTACTTAAAAAAGGAAAAGGTAAGAAAGCCAAAATGAAAAGAAAGAACTCAAAATCATAACTGAGAAAAATCCAGTGAACATGATTATCCAATACTGAACCAATCAAAAGTTTACCAATTGTTAAAAAGACAAAAATTAGGAACAGTTTAGAAGGAAAGATTTATAGAATTCACAAAAGAAGAAACAAAATAATTTGTTTTTTTAAGTATTTCCTTCTCTCTGTTTCTGGTGACTGAAACGTCTCTAGAAACAATCCTCTAGTAATTTTAAACAACGATCAGATGACGAGAAGATCATAGAAGATCACTCTTCAAGCTACACAAATTGTTAAGACAGTGTGACAATGACCCGTCTAATGTATAATCTAGACCCCATATATGAAGACGATTATTCTGCAGCTGGGTCAGGTAAAGAACCCATCACTTCCCAGTCATGAAAAAGCGCCATGTGTTTTTCCCTAATCAAGCTTTCAATGCTTCAAAATAGGCTGGTATAAGAAAAGAAATTAGTAGCAAAAAACTGAATAAATAAACATGAAATAATTTTGAACTGGATAACCAGTTAGATAGCCTAGTATACTAGATCAGATAGCCTAGTATAAAGGCGTCGTTCTTGTACTAAACTGGCCTACAAAAGTTAAGGAACAACACCTTTTTTCAAGCTCATCTTAAAAGCATCACAGTAATAATAAAATTTATATAGCTTATGTAAATCATAAAAAAAAAATTATGTAAATTTATTCAAAAGAGGTAGCTACCACTTTTTTTATAGAAAAAACAAGCATATATGAGTTACAGAAAAATGTGCAAACACCAATTGTTGTTTTTATTGACTTAACTTTTGTTAACAGATTCGTTGACCATCGTCAGTTGAGTCCCGCAATGTCTGAGGGAAGCAGTTTGCCCAATTCGCAGGTCAAATGCTTGGATGGAACTGAGGATATCAGGCTGATGCTACTAGGCGCTCTAATGTGTCTCGTGGTGTGGTCCACCAGGAATCCCTATCAAAACTAAGCATCCAAGTCTAGGCCAACCACGAACTACAATACCTGCAGAAGACAATTTTACAATTCTTTCGAGCAGAAAGAGAAGAAGCATTTCTGTGCAGCAACTTGTTGCAGACCACTGTGTAGCATTATGGAGAAGAATATCAAAAAGTAAGGTTAGAATTCGTTTTAATTATGCAGGTCTTTAACCAAGGTTACCAGTTGTATGTGTCCCTCTCACCGGATGACAGAGAAGACCCCGCTTATCTTGAGAAAATAATCACGTAACCAAACAGTTAAAGGCTTCTGAACTTTTTAAAGACGAGTCCAGATTCCCACGGGAGAGTGATTCAGAACGTGTGTTGATCTGGAGGGAAAAAACACAAGATATCATCAATTCAACAGTGTGAAAAAGACACATTTACCGCGGTGGTGGAATAATGGTTTGCGGAGAAATCTCACTCGGTGTTCACACTAATATGTGTTCCAGGGAGGAACTGTGACTGCTGTGCGATATCGGGATGAGGTCCTTGATCCATATATCTACTCATATGCCGGTTTAATTGGCAATGATTTCATTCTGATGGTTGATAACACACACCTCATTAAGCTTTAGTTATTGAGGTTATCCTGAATGTCTTGGTTTTGAGCGAACGGAATAGCCAGCTCAATCTCCAGATTTGAATCTCATAAAGCATTTGAGGGATTACCTTGATAGACAGGTTGCTACTTTAAGCACTTCTCCTAGATCTGTAACAGAAATGGAAAGCAGCTTACTCCAAGTCTAGTTTTCGCTTCCCATTTCGGTAACCAGCAACTTAATTGATAGCATGGAGAATTGATGTTGCCGATGCATTCAAGCTAGAGTAGACTAGAGGGAATCCCATATTAAATTTACTTTTGTTATGTTTCTATGACATTTTACCTCATAAAACTGCGATTATTCCTTTTTATAATAATATATTTTCCAGGGAGATTGCTTTTTTGTAAGAAATCATTTATGCGTTTCTCTTATGAAAACTTCTATGTTGTAATCAATACATACTTCTTATGTGCTCTTGTCATCCAAACTTGGTGCTTCTATATTAATCCCATTGCAAATTAAGCACAAGAAAATGGTTCTTTAACTTTTAGAGGACAAAGCATTATAAACTGAAATGAACTAAATACATGGCTAAAATAGATGCTGCGTTAGTTAAATAAAGTAGAGAACGGTTCTTGTCATCGATTCTGAAGATAACGTAACATTTAGTTCAATTTATATAATGAAAGCATGTTTTAAGTTAAAAGAGATCATTCTACAATCATATAATGAAAGCAAACATTGTTATTATGCATTGTGTAAAAATTAAAAAATTAGAAACATTTTTGAATGTTATAAATTTATTGAATAAAAAAGAAAAATATACTTTTGAGTAAAACAATACATTCAAAATATAATTCAGAATAAAAATAAATTCTTATTTGAATATGAATAAGCACTTTTAATATATATATATATATATATATATATATATATATATATATATATATATATATATATATATATATATATATATATATATATATATATACTTCAAAATTATAAGAAATAATCTTACTAAACATTGAAATTAGAAATTTTTCATTGGTAGAATAACTGATGGAGAAAAATTCTAAAATTAAAATAACGATATATCAATATTAAAATTTCCTTTTTTCATCTGAGTATATGTAGTCTATGGTTTGGTTTGTTTGTTGCTCAATAGTCATTTTTGACACATGTCGGCTAATTAGACCAAGACTTACAGTTTAAAGTCTAATTCCTGGTGAAAATTTGAATCAATGAAAAACTTGAACAAATGATATTCATTGTACCAGTTTTGGAAAAACTAATAATATAAATTTACACTGCTTGGTTGAGAATATTTTTGACTTTATTTTAAAAAATATGTATAAAAGTAGGTAAATTTTTTATTTAAAGGAAGTTAAAACTTAAACTTTATCGAAGCTTTTAACCTTCATTGTCTTGTATGATGATGTTACTCCAAATATGAGACCTTACTATTTCAAATCAATTACTAGTTGTGAATGTTCATTCAGTAAGTTAAAATTAATTTTCTGACATATTTACAATTAGCCATGGGATTAGGTTAGGTTTGTTTGTCCCTCAAAGGTCATTTTTTGCACACGGGGGCTAATTAGACCGGGACCTACGGTTTAAAGTGGATTCCGAACCACTACAAACATCCATTCCCAAAGTGGGATTCGAACCCACGAACTGTTGAACCGAAGGCAAGAGCGCTAACCATTCGGCTGCCAGCTCGTCCAATTAGCCATGGGACAGATCACCTAAGTTTATATTCTTAAGTGTAGAATGAGAAAAATTTGGAGTTATATTGACACTGATTAAGTAATTGATCAATTTGTTTCAGCAAAGGCAAGGAAAATATATACTTTATAATTAATATATCAGATTATATATATAATATTTTTGTTAATAAGTGTATATCAACTTATAAATCTATAATATATTTTTACATATATGTTTCCGTTGCTCAAAATTATGTTCTTTAAATCAATTACATTAATATGTAAAATAAATAATATTTTTTTAAATAATTCTTAGTTACCCTAAGTTAAATTATTCCACTGACATTTCCTAATCCAATTCTATTTATCATTTTTTAAACTGGAGATTTTTTTATCTCAATTTTAAAAGTATAGCTTAAGTTTTAAAATTAACTGTATTTTATTTTATTTTAAAACAGGTATATTCTTCTATTATTTGCATTGTGTTCTTATTACAAGTTTTTTCTGTACATTATATTCTTATTTCTTGGGGTGGGGCGCCAAAAAGCTACCGGGCGGCAGACGCCACCGAAGCTAAGGGATTGATAGAGTGAAATTAAAAATATTCCTAAGTTCTGTTCCCCAGCCAGAGATAAACTAGTTGCAATTAACAAATGATGTTCAGAATCCCCTTTATCGGGATTCCCATATTCATTAAAACTAAGTTCAATGTCATAAGATAAGATTTTTCCCGGTCAGTTTTGAAATCTTTTCAGCTTATGCCACTTTGGCGTTGCTTTACATTTGCATGCGCAATGAATTGTAATAAATGGGATATAAGGATATTTGAATATATATATACGAGTATATACAATAAGATATATACATATGTATATAATTTTTTCACTTTTTACTTGTTATTTCATTATTTGTTCTCAATAAAAATCTAACTCACAATTTAAACCGCTCTTTATTTTCTTATATTTACCTGTGTTTATTTTAATTTCGCATAAATTGAGGAGCTCTATTTATAACTTGAAAAAAAGCAGACATTTAATTTTACTTATTAATCCTTAATTATTTATTCTTATACAATTTTTTTTTCATTTACTTTCTTATAATTCATTTCTATATATTTGTTTTGAAGCATTTTTTTATATATCCTTTCTAAGTATATTGCTTACTAAGGTAATAATTTATATTTCAATTTTGTAATCTTGTTACCCGTTTACATAATTTCCTTTTTTAATTTCTTTAATACCAATTGTTTTAGTGGAAGATATTAGGAATAGAATACTTTTGTTTTAGGATTTGGGTCTTTGAACAAATAATTTTGAAACTTATTTTCAATTTTTTCTTCTTTTCAGTTTACGAAAGGAGAAAGGACAAAGTTCTATTCATCTCTTTTCACATAGCTTTCCTATTTTTCCAATTTATCGTTAAAATTTTAGAATTTTTTTCTTAGCTTTATTTATTTTTAGCAATTTTGTTGATGATAAAATATTCTTTCAAATTTTTTGTTAACGAACACAATTAGTGCATTTTTTTTTATTTTTTATCGAAAATTTCTTTTGACCAAAACTTAAATTTTTCATTCAATTATATATAAATACATTGAGAGGGAGAGATAAACAGAATAACATTTCAATATTATCTAGAAAATTCCTTTAAGGAAATGAAATGTACTTTGAAAAATAATTTTTCCAAATAACTTTTAATATAAAAGCGAAATGATGCACGAATGGAATGTTGTATAAAGAACATTATGTACAATAAGTGGATATTTTATTTTTCCCATTATGAAATTAAATTTAATATTTAAAAAATTGTAATATTTATAAATAATAATAAGAAAAATATGATAGCTGCTTTCATTAAAAAAAGTGGTGGGAGGTATACACGATTCCTTTTAAATCGTACCTTACAGATCAACGCAACTCTATTCGTAATTAGATGGAGGAATTTGAAAGCTTCTTTTCCTTTTTGAAACTGCTTGCAATTTTCGATTCTTTCTTTTCACAGTCGGTTAAGTACTGTCGCTTTCTCCAGTTAAATCTCTTGTCTCCGGGGTAGCTTCCCACGGCGTGAATAAAAGGAAGGAGATCAGAAAGGAATCCGGCGTGGAGAACTCGATACTGCGCTCGAATCCTCGACTGGTGAGGTCAGCAGCTCCGTCATCCATCACTGTCAGGCGGAGGCCAGCTGCCAGAACCTATCGAAGCCCACAATTATTCTCTCCAAATCCCTTTAGCAGATGAACTACATGGCACTCTTTTTAAACTTTCCACCAGAACTCCGAGATGATGACTCCATCAATAATGCTATCACAGGGGGAGCCTTCGATGGAAGCCAGTCCCGGAAGCTGGCTAAAAATCTGCTGCTATCTCACTGCTCTCGAAGTGCGCAAGTAATTCGTAGACAAATTGCAATGAATCCCAGCGCTACTTCTGATAGTCTCAGGTAGGACAAGAAACCGCAATTAATATTATCATTATGAAAACATATGAGCATTATCGTGAGATAATAGGATCCTGTGTTAAACCAGCGACATGAAATAACATTATCAGGAATAAAAAGTAGGAGGAATACTTGACAAAGTCATTTTTTCGAAACATGAAGGCAACATTATTATACAGGAAAAATCTCTATTTTTTATTACTTGCAATTTTCTTTAATATGAAATAACTGATCATAATCGTTGAAAACAGTATGAAAAGTTGGTATCTATACATATCTATACTTATAAATTTACTTAAACTTATAATAATGTTACACAAACTTATATGTATGTATATTGAAGGATGACGCTGAAACTATGGTAAACAGAAAAATAAAACTGAGTATGAATTTTAGGTTTTGTAGCGTAACTTTTCATTTATTAAAATTTATGTAAATCTATGAAATTCATAAATCTTTCTCTTGATAAAAGTTTATATCACATTTTAATATATAATCAACTGTTTAAATAATCGCATTTAATAGATTATTATAAATATTTCAAAAACATTAGATATTATTTGTAATAGTTTGCGTATTGGAAATTTCTAGGAAAACAGAAATTAAAAACAATGAAAATATATTAAACGTATAACGCTTAATTAATGATGCTAATTTAACTTTTTCAACCTATACTAATCTAGTTTGAGAAAGAAAAATAATTTTACTTAAGGTAATATACATTTTTAGAAAGTTAATGGGATGCAAAAGTTCAATTTCACAAGCACTTATTGCATCTTTAATTACCTTAGATCCATCATTTCTTTTGCCCTTGTAAAGTAAGTTAGTCTCTTTTTCAGCTGTTTATATAAGTTCCTTTACCTTAACTAATAAGTTCCTTATTAGTTTTTCAGCTTATATATTTTCAAAAATAAATTAAATACCAGCCTATTTTTTGAATTTTTAAATACTCAATTTACAAAAATAATCTGTATTTTAATAATTACTTTTATGAACCAAATTAATGTTAAGTTGTTACATTTCATTCTACAAATATATAATATTAGTATACTCTGAATATTAAAATACAATGAATGCATACCCAACTGTGATACATACAGTAAAATCATATGGAATTCAATAAAACCATAAAGTTTATTATCAAGAATGACTGACCAAAATGAATGAAAAATTTATTCATATAATGCAGGATACATTTTAAATATTCGCAAAACTAAATTCCGTTCAATAACATTGCTTGATTCAAAACAAGGAACTACAGATATCTTTTCCAATTATAAATGAGCATAGAGGTTATCTATATATTTTCCAGAAACTCTCTCTCTCTACCTTTTCCTATAACCAGATTTCAATTCCTCTGAAACTTTGAAGGTAAACATGAAAAAAAGACAAATGACGGAGAACTGAAATAGAATGAAATAATAAAATAACAATGGAATAATGAAATAATATAGAAACACTGAAATAATATAAAAACAAATAACAATTTGACAAATAATAATAAAATAGAATGATTTTTCCTTTATGGTTCAAAATCATAAATTTTTTACCTCAAAAAGAAAATAAGTATTTCTACAAATTATAATTACTTACAGTTGTTAGGTGGTATTATTATCAATATCTTTATTGCATTTGAAAGTTTTTTTTCTGTAATTTAGTGTGTCTGAGGTTTTATTTTGTAATTTGCGTGTTAATATTGATCACATTTCTGTTCATCTTTGTTATGAATATTCAGATTTTTCTACAATTACTCATTGAGAATTTTAAAAGCTCAAATTTATTGGAATTTAAACTCAAAAGTTTGCATGCTGGTTTATATAATAAAATCTTAAACTTTACAAATATTCATGTGTTTTAATATAATGGACACATTTAAAAAATATATTTTATTGATTTCTAAAACATGAGCATTGGGTATACTTTATAATTAAATGGAGGATTAAAGCACAGTTTTAATGCTAATTTGAACAGAGTTTAACTTCATCGAATAAAAATTCAATTAATAATTTTCAAAAATGAAACAAACTAATCAATAACAGAAAATTAGGTGACACATTTTAACAAAACATATTATAATCATTAACAAAATAGTGTAAACACATTTTCTTTTGCTGTACATAGATATAAGCCTCCCCATCCTTTCTAGGCCGAGCTGGCAGCCGAATGGTTAGCGCTCTTGCCTTCGGTTCAACAGTTCGTGGGTTCGAATCCCACCTTGGGCATGGATGTTTGTAGTGGTTCGGAATCCACTTTAAGCCGTAAGTCCCGGTCTAATTAGCCCTCGTGTGCAAAAAATGACCGTTGAGCGACAAACAAACCAACAAACCAAACCCCATCCTTTCTAAGCAAAAACTACTTCATATAAATTTAAAGCTCTCAAAATTGTCAGCCGCCCTTTGGAACTGAACACATTAAAATATTTGTAAAATGCGGTTATTTATGATAAATTTATGTAAAAGTACAAAATTATAGTTTTTATTTGTTAAAAAATAAATATTATAAAGTGAACTTAATAACATAGAAAAATTACTGCTAATTATTTTCTATTTAAAAAGTGTACTAAAAATGTTGCATGCATAATCATCGGTCAAAATGTGCTTAGAGATTGTAGGTAGAAAAGTTTTCACTCGATAAATTGAGTACACAAAGAAAAGAAATTGTTTTTTATTTCAATTTAAGAATAAAAAGGTTTCCTCTCTTTTAAAATTAGCATATTTCTAACTAAATGGCCATGACCAAGAAACGTGAGTTATATATTTTCTCTATTGATAGTATTAGATTATAAAATACATATTTATTTTTCTCTAATATATTATTAAAGAAAAAATATTTTATCTGCTTGTTATATAAAATTTTGAAATTAATGTATGTTTTGAGTTAGTCTTAAATATGAATTCTAATTTAATTTTCAAACCAATGGATAATGTTACTTTCTTATTAGGAATTCATTGTGCAATACTTTTAATAAAAATTTCCTTTTAAATATTTTTAGAAGCATAAAAGTTACTCGACCTTCCCTCGGCAGCGTCATAAAGGAAGGAACGCATTCTTCCTTTCCCCCAAATAAATGCCTCGCACAGAATTTTTGTCGATAAAATAGTCGCGCCCTTTCGCTTACGATAAATACTTTTTTTATAGACAATATTTGAAGAAGGAATAACATATCAGTTTTGAAATAACTTGCTATAAGGAAAGCGCGTTTATTTAATCTAAAACTGAAGCTATTTCTTTTACTCCCTGCAATACTAATTTGCCTATCCTATTATTTAAAGAAAGATGTTGAAATTACTAAATGCACACTTAAACCATGAAGTGTTTTCTAATGCAAAGATGTACTTTTAATTCTAAGTCTTTTAAGTAAGAATGTTGTTTCTTTTTTTTCCCGAGTTATAGTGGTCTTGAATCCCTTATAGGAGAGTCATCCAGAAAGTAAAGACCGTTTTGTTATGAATGTGTAACATTTGTTTAGAAAATCGTTTGTGTTAACTATATGAAGCTTCCTTTGCTCCGCCACTTTATTACTTTCTACATTTGTCACATCTGGTCATGCACTTCCCAATTTCCATGGTATATTTTTCTTAGTCAAGTGGTCACAGCTTTCTCATTGCTCTTTATCACTTGCACAACTTTTAATGCCTAGAAACTCTCAGCTTAGTTAAGAGATGCAAATTGTTAAAAACATGGATCCTAATTTTCCAAAACTTTCCTTCCAAATCAATTCAGCAATTCATGAGCTGGAGCTCCTATGCGAAGGCTTAATAGAAATTTCTTCATTCCTCGCCTCTTGTTTTCGATGAATTCAAAGATTGTTTCACACGATACTTTTTTTTTAAATACCTCCAAAGGCTTACTTTGATTCTAGTGCCTTTTTGGGAGGAAATGTGATTATAACGCTTAACGAATTGGTAGCAAAAGAGTATAGCATGGGAGTACAAAAAAGAATATAGTTCCTCGTGACTAAGTACTACAAAAGTGTAAATATAAGAAACATTTTCAGAAATACATGAAATTTTAAATGCAGGAATATAAAAATATTTAAACTTAAGAAATATTTTAGCGTTATAAATGATCATGAATGGAAGTGAAGGAAACAATGTCTCTAGACATAAATAGAAAATATGAATGAAGCTTAATATATGTAACGGAATGGTTTTCTTTCCAATAAATAATGTGTTTCTTATTTTATATACAAAATGGTTTGTACTTTTATCGACAGCCCTTGTAGTAATGGTTGTAAGCGAAGCTCCTCACAAATATTCAAACACATGAGGCAACGCATTTTGTCAAATGAAAACAAAAAGGAAGTATTAATTACGGAATGTTAGGTTAAGAATATCTATTATATTAAATAATGATTTATTATTACAGACAGTTACGTTATACTGATTTCCTGAATTATAATATTTGATGGCAATGATCGTAAAGAAGATAAATGATTTAGAAAATTCATAAAAGTCAGAGACAGAGAAATTATTTAAGATTATGTCCAAATCAACTTTATAAATGGATTTGTATATATGCTTATAAAATTGCAAAGTAAATGCGCATCTCAAATTGTATCAAACAATACAATTCAATATTCTGCATAATTTTCAAGCACTTTTGAAAATGTGAAAATATGAAAGCTATGAGAAGTAAATAGAGAAAAGATAGTTATGTCTTTTTTAGATGTAACGGGGTGAAGAAAGTGTCAGCTCAGTCGTCGACTTTGTCAGTTAACCGTGGGTTAAAATAATGAGATTCTTGATTCTGTTTAACAGCTTTAGCTTGAAAAATTAACAGCCGGTGAATGGGTATCATACCAAACCAAAAAAAAAAAAAAAATGGAAATTTGAAAATCTTCAAGATTATAAAAAACTATATATACATAGTATTAAAAGAATTAAATAGCAATAAAAGTAGTTAAAAAACAAAATACAAACTAGAATAAAGTAAAATAATTAAAATTAAGGAAAATAGGTAAAATAAAGGAAAGTGAGAACACTCTACATACATTATAGAAAACAAATTTCTGCTCATAATTCTTTTTATGGTATTTTTACAACAACATTTCAAATTTAATTTACAATTTATGTTTCAGAAACTTATAAAAAATTTGTTTAAATATTTTTATAATAACAAACTCTAGTATCCACAGAGAATATTTTGAAACATTTATTTTAAAATAAGAGGAAATTATAAAATTAGAATATAAAATCACAAGTGAAAACTTTGAAAAATCCGTAATTTCATGAGTACAAAATCTAAACAGCAAAAGGATTGTTAGAAGCAGGCAATAAAGAGAAGCAGAATATGTCAAGACATGTCATAAGAATCCATAGAGTCTTTGTTAAGAAAATAACTGTGACCGAATAATCAATAATCTAAGATCACCCGATTTATAGCTACCCACCTTCTCCTTCTGTTTGGCACAAAGAGACAAAATATTTAGTTCTTATATTGTTTTATCATTAGCCGTAAATAAGTATTTGTAAATGTCCCGGACTAGGGAGGCAACCTGCATCGTTTGAAATATTGAAAATAAAATGATGAAGCAGCCACACACAAAAAATTGTACCTTGTGTGTGTGCTTCGATAATTCAACAGAAAAACTCCTCATTAACATTCAAACCCTTATTGCTTCTAATTTAAGGATTATGTCCTAAATTCCTACACTGTGCAATGTATCAAGACCTTATAAGTGGAATCAAAACCTTATGAGGAACTAACTTGAAGGTTTCTTGAAATTCCATACAAATAAAACTCTATTTTTGAAATTTTTTCTCCAATTGTTATCTTAGATTACTATAAAAACCAAAGCCTTAATGAGTGAAGCAATATTTTTCCATATAAGTCTTTATCTTAAATAGAAAAAAAATTTTAGAATTAACAAAACTATTTAACTCTTTGAATTTTTTTAGTGTCTTACACATACCAAAAGGCAATCTAGCTTATAACAAATTGATCATTTTCGTTTTTCTGTAAAAAAAATAAATTACTAGATTATAAAAATAAGATAATATAAAAGTATACTGTATAAATATTTTTCATTATTAGTTTAAACTCTTACTTTAGTTATTAAATACATATATTATAAATGTATGTAGGTGGGGGTTTTGAGAGTACATGTGCACACGAATTTCAGTCTATAACTTTTGAAATAAAAATATGACGAAAAAAACCCATCAGAAAAAATGCTTTAATGTTTCAGTGATAAAATATGTATCTACAAAATGTAGAGAGTTTTTTTATAAAAAAAATAATCTTTATCCTTCCAAAAATTTTATTAAAGTAATTGAAAGCAATGCATGCCCATTCTTTTCTTACGAAAATGTAATTTATAACGGAAAAGCGAAGTAAAAATCTTCAAAAAATCAAAATTAATTTTATTTTGGCCAAAATGTGTTTCAATGATTCTTTCTACATTTATTCGATACAATTATATTACATGTATTATGACGTTTAGGACTGCTTTTATTATTTTGAACATGAAGGGAATTATAGTTTTATGCAACAGATTCGCACATACTTTTATTGCGATGCGAAATGAATCATTTATTTGTTTTTGTGCCTCATTTTCCAACTTTTACCCTTTCTACCCCTAGAGTTGAATCAAATGTCTTTGAATGGGGGAAGAAAACTTTTCGAGTGATTTGATGAAGTCAATTTACTGTCACCAATGCACGCGCTGGATCCCAAGGAAACGACTGAAGGAATTGCCTCCAGTGTTCTCAGCTCTCTACCTGCAATCCATTGAGAGAGAATGAAAATGGTTGATACTAGCTGAATATATTCAGGGTTTTTGACAATATAAGTTGTAGGCGCTGTTTATAGGATGGATTCTTATTTGTTGGCCCTAGTTTATTCAAAACCTCATTTTTTATGCCTATATTTATGACAATGAAATAAGATATGATTCATATAATCTTGGATTTTATATGAGCTGCGTAAGGATGAGTTAATCAAGTTAAATCAATATAATGCATTAAATGTAATTAGTATATTCAGGTTTAATTTCAAAACTTTTCAGTTCAAAGTAGTTTCTCTTGATTTTTTAACAATCGGTGACTACATTAAATTTGCTACTTACCTTCAAATATTGTAAAATACTACATTAGTCTTTACTGTCACTATTCGTGTCACTGTGACTGCATTAAACGTGAGTAGCATACTGTCACTTTGTATAAAAGTACTCAATGTGTTATAATCTCACTTCTTAAATTATTTCAATTAAAATCTTCTTAGCACTCCAGTATTTTCCAGTGCATGCTATAGCATAAAACAATTTTATAGTTAGATTTCTTGCTGATATCATTATATTGAAAATAAAATAAAATGTTCTTGATGTTGGAAATTAAAAATGGATATCTTGCCATGTTGAAAAAATACATAGAGAAATCAACAGCGCGCTCACATGATAATTTTCAAAACTTCAGTTTCACAAATTTTTTGATTGCTGAAAAGGAGATCAAATAATAACTAAAGATATTATGTATTGGAAAACAATTTTGAAAAGTCGGAAGTGGAAATTTTTAGTTTTTGTGATTGATATTAACTGAAATATTAAAGCTGCATTTTGTAATGGACATTATCTAGATTTCTTTTTTCACAATATATATTTTGATAATTGCCAATAGAATGCAAAATTCATGCTGTGAGGAAGTCTTTTAATTTATCTTTCAAGAATTTTTTTTTCCTTTAAGCTAAAATTCTTTCATAATGAAGTCACAAAATATATTTGTGTAATGTGATTATATTTTTGTAAAAAAAATACGTAAGCTGCTATTTGAAAGAATTTTTTTTTTTAATATTTTAACATTATGATTTGAAATACTTATTTGAAATAAATAATTTTGAAATTATATAACTTGATGTTCTTTTGATATATTTAAATAAAAACTTGGAAATGTACACTTTTAATATTTATGACTTTTCAATACATTCTACTTAATAGAAGTTATATCTTCAGATGACTAAATTTATTTGTTCATTCATTTTTTTCTATCCAGGAAATGTAATTTTTAATGAATATTTTTTCTCCTTTGTCTTCTATTTTATAGAATATGATAATGCTTTGCAAAAGAATTTATAATACTATTATATGCAAATTGCAATTTGAGTTTTAAACGATGAAATAATTGTTACATTTATTTTTTAAAAGACAGGTTTTTTATTGAACGTTTACTTTATGAAATGAACTTCTAATACAGTACTGTACACAAAAAAGGTAATTTCTTACACTATTTTTTCAAAATTTTAGGCATATATTTTTTAAAATTTTTATGACAGTAATTATTTAAATATTAAAATTTGTTTTATTCTTTAATATATATATATATAATTGTTTAATATATATAGTGGGTTTTTGTGATTTGACATTTCAAATCTAAATCATTTAACTACATTAGAAAATAAATTATTTTATTAAAATTCCAAACTTAGAGAAACAATTCTCAACGGAATGAATGCTCATATGTATAATCTCTGTTTCCAGACTCCTTCTCCATTGTTTTTATTTTAATACAAAAATGAAATTTCGTATTAAATTTTTATCATTTTCAAAACATATTTTGATACTTAAAATACGTAAATTTTCTATAATTAAAAAATCATTTACATTTTTGTATTCTTTTTAAGAATTAAAAGTTTAATTTTTCAGATAGACAAAAAGAAATCATCAATAAGCCATTGGATATGAAGAAATTTTACTAACTTTAATATTTTTTGTGACGAGTAAAAAATTTTAACTCTTATCTTATTAATCTGTAAAATCATTTCCGAGATTTTATCTCGAAATATGTGGGGAAATAAATGTTCATGAATCTCTGACATCTTATGGCATTTTATTCTCAGGAGAAGGATCTATTTAACTATTATTTCTGTTTTTATAAATTTCACCTAATTTTAATTTTAGAAAAACAATAGATCTTTTTGTATTTTTAAATGATTGTTTGTGTGTGTCTGTGTGTGTGTGTGAATTGTTTTTTTTTCTTATGTTATTATACTTTAATGTGGAGATTCTTTAGTAGTAAATTTTTCAAATAGTTTTTTATTTTTTTATTTTAATGAATTTCAATTTAAGATTTAAATGTTATGAAGTTTTAAAAATATTATGCTTTATTTACCTTTTATAATATTACATTATAATATTACATTATTACATGCTTGCAATTATTTACTCTTTTAAGTACTCGCATTCTAGTAAGATGGAGCGATAGGATACCATGCAGTTGTTTTGGTTTCATGTATTGAAAATACGGCCGCTCATCAATGAAATTTTTGTGCACACGTTAGCAATGGCTTTTCAAGCTCACTCCTTTTTTAAATACCAGGAAATAAATCACATTATCTTAGGCTGTACCAAAAATAACCTTTCTAGTTTGTACACAAAAGATAAAAGCAGCGGTTTTCTTGATAATTTGTGAAATCAAATTTCAATTAAAACTTGCAAACTTTGTGAAATGGTGGAAGATGCCATGGAAGTTATGAAAGAGGCTGTAGTACATTGAATAGTAAACAATGATACTATTGAAGCAGTTTAGACTTGTCGTATAATCATCTGATCTTGGTTCACATTTGAGCACCTTGGCCATCCACAGAGCCTTCCTTTCGTCAATAAGTTCCTCGGAGTAACTATTGCTGTCAACATCTGTGCACAGATATGTCTCTACGTTCAAGATAACGAACCAGTGCTCGGAATGACCAGCCAGCTTTCGATATTCTAACAATGCGAAGTCATTTAGTTGCCTACAAGGTCTTTGAAAGCGTCGTAGTTGTATCAGTCGTTATTAGTCTAGGTAATCCATATCGGGAAGAAAGAAAAAATTTCCACCCTATCGCCGGTTTTATGCTTTGCGAGTTGCTTCAATTTATGTTCATTGACCTTGAAGATTTTATTGTTTGCATGTTCAATGTAGATGTCTTTACCTTCGAAATTTTATTACATTTCGATAAATCCTTCCTGGTAGTTCAATTTTCTTGCAAAGGAGTGCAAATTAAAGTGTTTAAATCTTCCACCATTGGATCAGATAAAAGAAAGTATAGATATAAAATAATATATACAGATAAAGGAATAGAAACAATATAGATAAAAGAATAGTATATATAGATAACACACAAAATTTTAGAAACTTAAAATTTCTATTTGAGAAAATTTTTAACATTGGGCTGAATGAATCTCATAAATATAAAAAAACCAATTAATAATATTGCGAAATACGTTGCAATATGAAAGGAAATCCAATTTAAAGGAATTATGTTAATGATATGAATAGAATAGACATTTGTTATACATGAAATTTCTGAAAGATGTAATTACCTTATTAAAAATCATTAATCATTTTAAACTCATCTAAATCCCATAATCGATTTATTACAATTATATATTATTTTCCACTTAAGAAACAATCTCATTACTTTTTCAATGGTGACACTTATATGTAATACAGGCAGGGGGAAAAATAACGATTAATATAAAATTCTGAGAAAATAAGGACCATAGAAATCTGTTCTTAAGCAAAATTGTGAAAAAAGAACCTTAGATTAAGATGCAATGGATACGAAGAATATAGAAAATTAAATCATTCAATTCAATGTAACTCTAAGGAACTCCGGTAAGGTACGATAAATTTAAGAAAAAGAGCCTATTCTTTGAGCCTATATTTGTAAGAAGGAAAATTATAGCAAATAATTAACAAAATTCTTTGAATTTTTGTAGCAATGTTATCTAAGCAATGTAGAGAGGTCATCCTATGAGATTTTGCCAAAATAGTACGAAGAATATGGAATTTATAAGTTAGAGCTTAATGTACTTAAGATCGAGGAAACAAAAACGAATCATGAAATTTTCCGGGAAAAATTAAAACATCGAAATAGCTTTTTTTTAATATTTATAGTCATTGTTTAATATAGTTTTAATGTATGCAATATCATATACTATTAAACGTATATGAAATTATTTCTTATTATTAATATTATTTAATAATAAATTTCGTTTGAGATAAGAATAAATCTAACTAAATGACTATTTACGAAATAAAGTACTTTTTCTTGAAAAGTAATAGCTTAAATCCCTCTTAACTGCAGCCTACACACATGTAACTAAATTGAGGATAGTGCCGAAACTTCAGAAAAAGAACAAAAGTGATCTATTCATAAAGCCCATGAGATGGTGTATGTATGATACCAGGAATATAAACTACGATTATAGCTCCCTGGAACACTTCACCATGTATCCCACGTACAACAACTCAACAGTGCGTTTTTGCTCTGAGGGTTTATACATCGTATGTTTCCCACACGAGGAAACATAGAGCGTACAACCCCGAGGTATGTTGAGGATCACATCATCAACCTTCACTTGGGGCAGGAACTCCATTCGGCAAGCAATGCTATCCGAAATCCCGGCACAAATTTAAAAGGTATTTGACAGACTACAATTCATCGGTCAAGCATGTCCCACGCATGCTCTTTTGGGTTCAGAACCGGTGAGAATGCTGGCCAATCCATACGGGTGATATCCTCTGACTGAAGCCAGTCGTTGACGATGCTCAAAATGTGAGGGTGAGTGATAATATACACAAACACAAATGCAGTGCCCATGGCATCCTTAAAAAACGTGCATACTATTTCAACATGATGTTGCTATAAATTTAGCCTGTCATGGTTTTGATTTGAACATGTAGATCTGTTCTGTAGCCCAGCCAAACGAGCACTCCAACACCATTGTAACATTGGAGTTCAATGATGTTGTCATGATGGTACTGGGTACCCATTGCTCCCCAAATGAACGTCCAGCATGAATCGGACTACAAGTTAACCTCGATATTTTGCAAAACATAAACACACTGTGACGGTGTCTGCATTCTGTATTCTTTACTCTAGGCTAACCCCTGGCGACAATAAGTAGCAATAAGCAGAACAAAATCTAACAAACCTGCGAGCAGGTACAGCATGCTGTCCCAAACATCTGTACACAGTTTGCCTTGAAACAGTCGTGCCTGTTACAGAAAATAGCTAACGCGATTGATCCACAGCAGCGTTCCGTCTGTCTAGAGATGTCAGTGTAGGTGGTTCCTCGGCCATCTGCGTACGTACGCATTCCAGGCGGCTGATAATCCTACCACCTAAAACATCATCCATATGTTTTACCTATGAATCTGTGGCTCTGAACTGCATACTGACCAGTTGTGGACTCGTTTCCGCCTTTGCCACTGGTCTTTATGTAACCCTCTCTTACGCTTTCGTCATTGCTCAGCAGGTGCCTTCCAACAATTTTCATATAATGCTTGATTATGTGTGTATGATTTTTCTGTATCTACCATTTTTTCTTTCGCATTCGATTTCCGTGTGCTTCTGGACTATCCTAAATTTATGGACATGTATGTATAAATAGCAAATATTTCTGTTCTCATAAGACTTTCTTTATAAGATATAAGAGTATGTATAGTTAACTTACTGCAAAGAATAAGAGCTTTATTATTGTAACATAAGTTTCAGAACTAATGTTACAATATAATGGACCTATTATTATTAAATATTATATTTTTCATTATATTAATTTTTCTCCGCAAAATTTTATAAAAACGGACACCCATATGATTTTTCTTTGTAAGTATTAGCCATGAATAACCATTAATTTTTTAATATAGACAATCAAGATTACATAAATTAAGAAATATATAAAATTAATATAGAGACATATACCACTATAAAATATCTGAAGTTTGAATATGATTTCAGAAAAACCAATTGTAATGCATTTAACATAGAATGCGCTAAAGAAGATTATTGTTTTTGTGAACACTATAACTGTATTCTAGTTAATCTTTAGATGATATTCTAGATGACTATACAAGGACTGGGAATAATATTTTTGATATATCAGATGTTTATTGCTATTTGTATATGATTTGAAAAATATTTTCTATAGAAATTTTGACCTCCACTTTCAGTTAGAACTGAACAAACAATATAGTATTGTATTATTTTGAGAAATGCTATATGATAAAATAAAATTACTTGATTCTGAGGAATGGACCCCATATACTTTCAACTGCTTCAGAAATTAAAATAATGACTGGTAAGATGGTATGTCCAGAAGTTGATGACCATGTAGAATATATATATGCATGATATAATCGTCATCTTTTCAAAATATCACTTTATAAAAATATACCATACTATTATCTAAAAATAGATGTATATTGGAACACACAGCACGAAATATTCGTACGAAATAATCATGGATAATTCTAATTTAATTTTGTCTCTAAATTTATTCCTTAGTATTTTTGTTTATAATAGAATTACATGAAGAAATATAAAAATAAATACAATTTATGCTACAAAACTCAAACGTATATATAGTGATACCTAACTCTAATTCATATCCCTTAATTTTCGATATAATTGGAATGCTTTCTGTCTAACTAATTGCTTTTTGAATGCGCTTTTATAAAGTTTCATTAAATAAAGACCTCCTAACCAGAAACACTCAGATTTTGAGTAAAGTATGAGTTTGTAGTCAATTGAATATTTTCAGCAAACTCATTTTAATAAAATTAAACTAAGGCTTAGTTCCAGTTTTAGGAGTTAACTAATTGGCACTTAATTTTTTAATAAAAATTAACTACAATTCTTCGCATATTTCCTACTTTACTTTAAACTGTTTTAGGTAATTTAGTGCCTGCGAAATACTTAAAAACTTATTTAAATGAGAGATATATATAATTAGTGAAACCCGTGATGAAAAGAATACCTCAAGATTATCCACATAAAGAAAATTAATTGTTCTAAAATGTGGTCTCTATTGAGATTTGTAAATATGTGCTTCATTTAATTAAAACAAATGATTTCATTAGCTATTAATGCTGACCATTTCAGAAATAGTAATAGATTTTCTACAATCTGAATAAGGACATTCTTTTTCCATTTGGACTTTAAATAAAATATCAATTTAAAACAAGGAAACACGCGCAAACGTTAAAACACTACGTGTGGCAATACTAGTATAACTTGACCGGTTTATTCTATTTAGCAAATTGAAATTACATGGGTTGACTAGTAAAATAAATATAAAAGATTATTCAAAAAACCCTCCTTATTATTTTGATAATATTTGTTTTTTGAAAAACTGAGTAAAATTATTAACAAATTTGCATTGTTCTAGCTGTGAAGCGAAATTTACTTTTCATAAAACATGTTTTTATAATACAATTATTTTATGAATTAGTTTTTCATATACTCTCTAGTGGACGGGCAGTCAATCAAAGATTAGAATTCGATATAATAAGAGAAATGAATTAGAATACTAGAATGGAATTTTATAGAATAAATTATGAAAAGATAAACACAAAAAGTAAACATACCATTTACGAATTTTGATAATTCATAAATATTATTTATCAAGTAACAAAATGTAAATTTAAGTAAATAATTTTAGAATGCCAAAGATATAGTTGTGTATGTTCAAGTATACATACCTATATATATATATATATATATATATATATATATATATTATTCGTCAAATTTTTAATTGAGAAAATTTTTAATTTTAAGAAATATATTATATTATAATGTATATGTATAAATTTTCTATATATGGGGCATTCAAGCTTTATTTATATTTCGTGAAATTTTCTTCATGTGAAAAGATACTATCAAAAATACTTGAATTAACAGAATAGGCAAAGAGGATAACGACATTAAACTTCGTGTCTCAAACCACGTTTGTACACTATTTAATAAGTGATTTTCATTCTTTATTACAGCTCTGAATTACCTAAAGAATTGGACAATAAACTTCTGACATTTCACTTATATCTTTTTATTTATAAACTGAATTATCATTTATCAACTATTAATTTATTTATTTATGTACTATTTATCGGTGACAAGTTTAATGAACAAATTGTAGATAAAGTATTATGAACAGCTGGAGAAATGTCTGACCTTTTTTTAACTGTTTCTTCCTAGTTTTAACGTTTCAATATTCTTCTCGAAAATTTTATTAAAATTTCTTTTTGCCTTATAACAACTCTCTCTCCCTCTTTTTTTTTTGTATTACAACGGCGGGCCGTATAACAACTCGAAAGTAGTTGTTTTAAATAGCTTCTTTCCATATCTGTTTCAGTGAAATTTCAAATAATTTAATCTCCTTAATTAAGAATAAAATAACAAGTTTAAAGAATTTGAGTAACACGAATAATAAATTTTCAAAATACTTAATTTCCATTTTTTTTATTTATTTTTATTTTTATTTATTTTATTTATATATTTATTTATTTATTTATTTTTTTTGAAACCAATAAGAAATGTAAAATGTGTTGGGTAAACGTTTGCAAAACAGATTGTTGTGAAAAGTCGACGATAGATGGCAATACCACCGTAAAATAAAACAAACTCGAAGATGGATGCTTTGCAAAATATTAAAGTGCACTTAAAGCATCTTAATTGCAGTTAGAAAAAAAATTATGTCATTTATATCACAAGCAACATATTTCGAAACATATTTGCCTCTTTTAAATTTTAAGCATTTGCGAAAGAAAGTCATTTATATTATTCAACTATTTGTTTCCTGCATTATTCATATCAGATAACAAAATTTATTCGAAATTCATACATATTTATTTATCTTTTTAGATAAGTATATATGAAATAAATATAATTAAATATAAATATGAAATAAATATATTTATTTTCCTATAGTATAGAAGCAATATAAATAATAAAAAAACAATGAAACTTATTTCATAAGTCACACGATATCGTGGCCTACAAAAAATCAATTTCCTACGGCGAACGAAATAAGTTTGGATTACATTTTAAAAAATGATTCTTTTTTATTACTTTTATATAAATTAAGTTCAATTCGAGCAATTTTTAAGGCAAAATATCATGAATTAGTAAGCTAGAAAATATCAGTTAAGAGAAAAGTATTGTTAATTTTATAAATTTCTTGCCTTTCTCTCAGTTTTAACCACCATTTGTCAAACATTCAGTTTCAGTTTACCAGAATAAAATTTTAAAATACTCCAATAAAAAATTCGTCAACAATATTCTGATACCTTTCTCTGAAAGCGAAAATATGAATATCTCATTTTTATGGACAACGCTTGGATCCAGCGCGTGCATTGGTGACAGTAAATTGACTTCATCAAATCACTCGAAAAGTTTTCTTCCCCATTCAAAGACATTTGATTCAACTCTAGGGGTAGAAAGGGTAAAAGTTGGAAAATGAGGCACAAAAACAAATAAATGATTCATTTCGCATCGCAATAAAAGTGTGTGGGAATCTGTTGCATAAAAGTATAATTCCCTTCATGTTCAAAATAATAAAAGCAGTCCTAAACGTCATAATACATGTAATATATGGATTTCTCGTTTTTATGGATATCAGAATGACTAATATTGCTAGAAACGTGTTCTAGATCTCGAGATATTTCTGCTTGTCATTTTACAACGGCTTGGATTCACTTTAAGGTATCTCTTGATCTGTAGTTTATCCCAATTGATTAGAAAAAAGGATAGGATTTCCCTCAGAAAATACCATTTAATTCTAGCAGTTCTTTAATCATAATTGGAATTTCCTTCACACGAAAAACAATAGTATTTTCCTACATTAGTTAGCCCTGTTTAAAGTTTTACAGTTACTATTTTTTAGCACGTAACGTTGAATTGCCGTTTTTCATCACAATTCTTTCATCTTTTCTAATGTTTTAAAATTGATCACACACACTGTACTAATGACGACTTTAAATTCAGAAAATAAACTAACAAAATTGTGTCATAAATCTCAGTAGCCAGAGTTAACAAATAAGCTCATTCAAAATTAGTTTTAAATTGAAATATTATTCTTTTAAAAGGTCTGTTTATAAATTTTTTGCAAGGATTATCTTGGAAAAATTTTGTAAATATCGTTAAAATAACTGTTTGAAATATTTTCCGTTTCTTTACGTTTCACAAATACAAAGAATATTCTTCAGTTTAATGAAGATTTTATATGAGAATTACGCTCTCTTTTGGGATGTTATAGCTAAACCAAATATTTATCAGATTAGTAGGACAAACTTTCAATACTCTTTTTGATACTTGGAAATTGGCCTTATCGGCGAGTATTAATTTCGCTGATTTCAAAGGCTTCAATCGTTCTCCAAGAAGAATTATTTAAATAAATATCATATTTAATTGAATGAAAATATTTCGCTAGTCATAATTTACAAAAATGAACGAAATTATATGCATATACTTTCACAAACTCTCTCTCTAGAATAGAACAGAAATAACTTCATTATTTCATTCAATCTGAATAGCAATATCAATTTTGTTAGATAGAAAGGTATGAAAATTACGACAAAGTATTTAGTCAACAATCATAAAGTTCTTAATTGGAAAAATACTAAAAAGTTATCAAATAGGGAAATAGAAAGGTAATTTCAAAATTCAAACTTAACATTTCTTAGAAAGATATAAAAAATTAAGCGCTTTCACATATTTGATTAAAGTATCATTTATTTCATTAAACAGATCGTTTATTTTGTATGAAAAACATTTTTATTACTACCAAAATTTTATGCTTGAATTATTTTATCTTCAACCAGAATAATCAAAGCAATTCAGAATAAGATTTTCTACGAAAATAAAAATGATTCGATAAGATTTTCTACGAAACAAATTAAAAGCAATTTTCATCGCAAAGTGTTATTCAAATCAAGGTCTTAAATAACTTGAGATGATAATGTAATTGTTATATTAACTTTTAGCTTTGTATGACTGATTAATGTAAATTAAAATATAAACCTACAATATGGAGAGCAGCGTAAGCTGAGAAAATTTTTGTTTCCATTTTTAAACTTCAATTTTGGATTCTGAACATTTTTGATTTTGTCAATGTCAGCGCAACTTTTCTTTTTTTATTTTTGAAAAAAAATATGTTAAGTGACTTTACATTTCTTAAATTATGATTTTAAAACAAGGTAATATCGAAATTTTTGAATTTTAAAACATAAGATTTTAAAGATAAGATAGAATGTATTTTAAGTATTTTATTAAATTTGTGACTTACAAAAAAGTTGTAATGTAATCTAATATATATTTCTTAAATCTCTGAAGTCGGTAATAAAAAATAACCTTTGTTTTTGGAATAATGTTAGTGTTTCAATATTATTCTCCTACAAAAGCTATGGTTTCATGCTCTGATTTATAGTTGATGCAAGAATGTTCGAAGAAAGAGACACATTTAAAGAGGAGTTCGTTCAATTGAAATGAAGTTTCGTTCGGAAATATATCTTGAAATACGATTAAAAATCGGTGCTTCATAAATGTTTTCTCTTATCTGCTTTAAATTTACTAAGCACCAAATAAATGCATCAGACAAATCAACGCAAGTAACGCATAGAAAATACGTATTTAGAATACGTATGATGGATTATTTCTGATGATCAAAGTTTGTTATTTCATTTCTACTGAATATGCCTTACATGGAGTGCAACACCTAAAAGAATTTGTATTTCTTTCCAGCATTCGTCGGAAATAAAAAATAAAAAGAATTCGTTTTTTGTCGGACTAAAAACCGCTGGTTAGATGAACAGTTTAATTCCTCAATATGTGGGGTGTGTTAATAATATGCTGATTGGGCGATTCTGCAAAAGTACATAATAGTATATAGGACTGATTTCAGTGTAAGAATGGCAAAGCTCGACCTAAAGCTACATCAGAGCGCAGAAGCAAGATTATTCTTAGAGCAGTTATGATAACATTTGTTGTTATCTATTATGAATGTGAAGCCATAGCAGACAAATAAAAAAGAGAAATTTTCGCTCATGTCAACTGTTTTATGATCTACTTTTCATACCTACACATCATTAACTTTAAATGCACATCTTCTAAGGCTCATCATGGTCTCGTGATTGAACAGCCCTCTTCAGAACATAAAGTTTCGGGTTCAATCCTAACCACTGTTGAACAACGGGAGATGGATGTTGCGCTTCTGCCATCTACATGCACATTCGATGGGGTGGATAACTGAGTGTTTTCCACATTTCATCCCTTCCGACTTGTGAAAACGACCTATGATCTATGAAAGTCCTCCCGGAACGTAATTTCGGCGGTGGATATTGAAATGTCTTACATCGAACTTCAGCTTTTGGATTACGTAGTTTCAAAATGCAGAGTCTTTGATGTAAATAACATAGTCCTTGGTAAATAACATAGAATCTTTGATGTAAATAACAATTCTGCTTATAACAGTAACCTGACAATATCAGGTATACTAATTTCAAGCGAGTTTGGCGACACCCTGATCAAAGTGAGGATTCTGCCCTTAAAATTGCATACCATACATGTCATTAGCAAGGTGATCAGCAATATAACTCTGCATACTTACAACACAGACGTTGCCAACAATTTATGTCATGGTTCTTTTTGTGGCAACCTGCACTTACTTTTCAGAAAGATAATGCCCGTCAGCACTTACATCGTGTTGCTATGAATTGCCTTCCCCTTAGCCAACACTTCCGTGACTAACTAGATTTCTGACGTCTCCACCATACGGCACATTTTGACACCGTGCTGTAGACAACCTAACGACCAAAGGCTGTTGTAAGCTTTTTTAACAGACAAAGCGTAATTGTTTCCGGGAGGACTTTTCATAGAAAGTGGGCCGTATTCCTCCGTCGCGAGGAAGGAAACTTGGAAAACACCGAAGCTGCCACCCCGACAGACCAGCATGAAAAAAACACCCATCTCCCGTTGTTCTTCAATGACTGCGATCGAACAAGGAAACTTTGTCTCTGAAGTATGATCTTCTATGTGAATCAATGATTATTGACCTGTGTGTGATTGTTTCAGATAATTTAAGATATTCATCACGTTGGTAGGAAATTTATAAATAGTATATATATGTGTGTGTGTGTCTAATTTTAATCAAATTTATGGATAAATTCATTAAAAATATTTTCTCCCATTATACTCACATATAAATACTTTTCAGTTGCATTATGTTTCATTACAAATTATGGACTGCTCATTGTTGTTACCCAAGGTTTGTTTGTGGGGAAAGTATAAATTGCTATATTTCACAATTAAATTTACAAAATTACTTTTAACTTTATATATATATATATATATATATATATATATATATATATATATATATATATATATATATATATATATATATATATATATATATATATATATATATACTTACGCCTATTTATTTTAATAAACCTCTAAATTCATTGGATTAGAAACGATACTATGTTTGTATTTAGGTAAAATTTGTTTACTTAGCTGCGTTGGTAAAAATCAGAATCTTTTCCATCAAAGAAAACGAATGATTATATACAATAGAAAAAACAAAAATCTTTAACATAATTATGAATATCCATTAATTGTTTTAACCAAATGAACGTTTTAAGAAGATTTCAAAAAACAAACATCTAATGAATAAGTAAATATTTAATTTATGTAGTCCATAAAAGCAACCCTGTACTTAACAAAAAAGTCAGAAAATCAAACTATACACCAGATCTTACCGCCATTTGGGTAGTAGGATTAAAAGTATAGTTTGGGCAAAATAATTCTATAAATAAATCACAGCTTGTAGTATTCATGATTTTTAGAGACATTTATAAGAAATCAAATTTATATATATATATATATATATATATATATATATATATATATATATATATATATATATATATATATATATATATATATATATATACACATATATATATATATACACACATATATATATATATATATATATATATATACATATATATATATACATATACATATATATATATACATATATATATATATATATATATATATATATATATATATATATATATATATATATATATATATATATATATACACATATATAACACTATGAATTAATATTTATTTAATCTACCACTTATAAATACGCAAAAACGTTATGAGATGTCAATCGACTGCAAATCAATCACTAAAAGACAAATTGCCACCATTAAATCTGTATTAGTTTTGCAGTGATTTTGGGCCGCCTTCTGATGAGTAACTCTGTTAACATCATTATAATTACTTACGAATAAACAAAATCCTTACACTTCTAATTTTATTCAGGTTCTACCTTTCAAAAGTCTATTCAAGGCAATTGACCATCTTTTATGATATTTTTACTATCATTTATTTTGGAATCTAAATTCAATGTCTCTGTTAAAGCAATAATCATATACCCAAAACAGTTATTATAATAACAATTTATTGAGCTAAACTGTCTACATTCAACATGTCATTATGAAAACTATTTGTCAGTTAGTTGCCTCTTCTAAGCGTGTACTATAAAAATTTTTGAATTCATTAAGCTCAATTGACTATTTTCAGCAATTAAGCTTCTTATGTGTCATTTACTCATTCAAAATTTTCTTCTTTAATTTTACTTTGTGATGCTTTATTTTCTACATCATGTGGCAGTTCAATATTTTGTTATGTTTAAGGATTTTAACAATTTAGCATCACTTTGTTTGAAGTTATTGCAACTTTCCGGTAAGATTTTAATGTGTTTCACACATATCTCATGATGTTAATCTGTACGATATCATTTAACTAAATGTTTCTTACAGTGATACGCTCTTGTAATCCTCCATTGCAACGGATCCTTTCAGTGACAGTGATTGGATAACATGCTAATAACTCATGAGTATAAATAACTCAGAAATTTTTCGCACTGCCGAGCGATCTAATGGAACAGGTCAAAGAATTGGATGAAAAAATGATTGCCTGAATTGGGAAAACCATCATAAATATCAATGATATTATTTTGAGTATTATCGTTGAATACAAACCAAAGGTTACGTTCATCACAACATACAGATAGATTCTTATTAATAATTTATTATCAACCATTGATTTTTTAATTGACATTTCATTTTTTCTACTTATAAATTTTTGCTGTATGTAAGTGAAAATGAGCACATTTCCGAAAAATGAATATGTTTTTCAATTTGTGGAGCTAACTAACTTTCCGGAAATCCCAAATTTTGAAACTAAATATTGCTATCAGTTTTTATATTTTTCAATAGTTTAACTTTAAGAAACAATTATTAAGATAAGTGCATCTCACTGAACATAATTATAGAGATTAGAGAAATACCATGCCTGACACTGAAAATGGAACACCAAGAAGGAGTTACCAGAAAAGGATGAAACTCAGCAAACAGAGACAGCAACGAACAATAAATGATCTGTATTTCGAAATGATATACATGATACAGAGCGAGAACAGGGTCGGGGTAGTTAGTTGTAGGTCCACCGTGGACGGTGATACACGAAGCAACACGTCTAGCCACAGATTAAAAGAGAGTACGGATGGCGTTCAGAGGAACGGTTCTCCATTCTCTGTCAATCATTTATCAAAGTGCGTCTTCAAAATGTAGCAGTAGAAAGGTCGGCAAATGGCGTCAATTCATAATCCAAACGTGTTCGTTTGGTGAGAGATGTAGTGGGCTTGGTGCCCAAGGAAGCAGCTATACACCTTACAGGGCATGTTGGCTGATGCGAGCAATGTACGGTTGATTATAATATTGCTTATAATGGGAATTGATCATCCTTGAAGGTAGGTGAGTGTCACTGGCCACAGCACATCATTCACGTAACTTTGGGATTGCATCATGCCATGAATACGAACTAGAGGTGACGTGGAATCGAACGCAATGGTGCCCCAAACAATGATGTCACGTTGTCGCGTAGAGGGACGTTCCACTATATAGCAGCAGGATTGGACCTTTCTCCACGTCGACGCCACACTCGTACGCAGCAACGGGGTACGTCTTAACTGGGTGTGGTTGCAATGTCCTCCAAGTGAAATGATACCTCTGGGGTGGCAGACCAAGTATTGGGGGTCTTCTGCTTGGTCCTTTCTTCAAAATCATGAAGATTCTACCCGGCTGCTTCTATTTAACTGGTAAAACCCAATTCAGGGCTTGATACAGGAAATCATGCTGGTGCAACAACCTCCCGTCGGACGCGTCGATACATGCGTGCTGACGTCACTCTAGCTGCACCGGCACCCTACAAATGTTCAACAGTTAACTGTCCCAACCATCTTCGCCACAGCCGGTGCACTGTGGACGCGTCCAGGTGTCTGCCAGCTGTGATTTGCCGTCAGGACTGACGGGCCCGTCTCAGTCCGAACACTATGCCCTTCGTAAACTCGTTTGTCTGCTGGAACTGACTCTGTCGACGATGACCTGGCATTTTCTGTAATTTCAAGCGTCCTTTGCAACCAGAAAATAAAGACTTGCATTTTTTGGCAAAAACTAAATTAAAATGCGACCCAGACTGGATATCTCATTGAGAATTCAAATTACTGTTCTTGGAAATCCAGCAATAAGCGTCACAATCTCAAATCTTCAGAACAGGGAAAGAGCCTACTTCTATGTTACTATATATCATACTATAATATTCCTATCATATTATCTGAACTGATAGCAAAACTGACAAGAAAAATCTTTCAAAGATAACAGCGCGAATATTGCCCACTCTGCTGGTTCCTTATCTTATATCTTATGCTACGTGCGCTGGAGAGCTGTGGATTTCACACCATTTGCGTAACTCGGTAAGGTGCGTCTACCCTGAAATTTGCATAATTTTCTGGACACTCCTTCATGGTGTTCCATATTAAATGTCGGGCAGTGTATAAGAGGATTAAAACTTTGTACCTGCAAAATTGAATTGTTAAATTTAAAAATACCGTAAATATGCTTCTTCATCTCATATGAATCGCATAGTATATTGAATGCATACGTTTAACACCAACGGATATAAAAATAAAATACCGGATTTATACTCTGCGTGAACATACAAACAGATGATGAATCTAATATTATCTCTTCTCGGAGAAAAAAAAAAACATGGTATTTTTATCCGTGTCACTTCTATTTTTCATAAAAATAATTTAATCAATGTTCTTAAATTTTTAAAATAATCCGATTATTCATTATTCTATTCTTATTAAACTTTTGAGCACAAAAATGGAATTAAAGTTTCTACAAATTAATTTTTTAATAATTTTTTATGTCTGAAAAAAATTCTTTCTCGTTTTAAATTATCAGCATTTTACATTGCTTCGTTTAGTGATGTATTCCAAGAAATTTTTTATTGAACTCTAAAAAATAAAATTCTCATACCCTTGTGACTAGCACCTCTAAATACATAAAGTTACAGATTAATTTTTTCAATACATAGCTATATCTGAGTTTCATTCTATGTGTCCCAAGGGACTAATTAAAAAGTTTACAGTAACCAGTTTTTCAAAAATTATTCGGTTGTTTTCATTTACTAGCTCATTATATACTATTGTGTACTTAATGAAATTAATTTCTCTTATAACCCCAATTAATGTACTTTAATATTATTAAATCATACCTATATTAAATAAAAATAAAAGAACTATTATGGTACATTAAATCCCATGTATAAAATTTTAAAAAGATCGTTACAAAAACATCAGTTTTTGTAATAGCACTATATAAATTATTCTTAATTTTTACCCATCTATTTTACAGAGTTTATAATTTTATAAATTTTTCTGAAAGCTTGTTACGATCATCATTTTAAATTTTATTATTCAGTTGAAGTTATTCGAAATTGTACCACCTCTGTCATACTAAACTTTGCCAATTTATCTGACTTTTTGATGCAACATCATTTTTAGTAGCATATCATTTCTTTCTTCCGACTAAATATGCGTAAAATGTAAACAAACAATAAGTCCCTAAAGAAACAATTGAAATATTATGAGTATGAACATATTATCCAGCAAATTTAACACGTCATAGCCTAATATGAGAAAACCACTGTAAGGTGTTTGTAAATCGGCCATGTCTTACCTTCTGAGGGAAATTTTCTTCGGTATTCAAGTATAGCAAATGAAAAAAACAGAAAACTCCCAAGCACATACCCTGACCAACGTCCATGCAGGAACAAAAATTCCTTATCCTGCTCTCGTTGCTTAATAATTCGGAATATCGAACATGAATCGTCCAAGCACGACTAAGTGATTTGCAAAGGAGCTAAGCGCAAATCCTAAAGTTTTAAATTACTTAGTTACAGCGGTTTTTTAACATTACGTTTGCTCCAGTCTGCTGAGAAAAGGCGTTGTTCTCATGTATCGGTTCAATACCAGATCCTGCCGATGAGATTCGTGCTGAAAAAGCTTTTGCTCCTTAAATGTTCCTTAGCCACTATATGACATAGTAAGACGATTAGAGTGGACGATGTTCGCTCAAATGTCGACGTCATCTTCTGAACTTGTTTCAAAAATGCGAAGTGTTTGCTTATATTTAGCGACCTTTGTAGCAGAAACAGACAATCAAACATTTATCACGGACACCTGTCTTAGCAGTTGGAAAAAATATAATTTTTATTGGAGATTAATTTTATGTCTGCAATTTTCAGTGCAAATAAGCGTCAGACTCATTTATGAACTTACTCGTTTATGAACTTAAATTATTTTCTTCGTTATCTAACTGAGATTAAAAATTTTTTATTCAATTTATATTGGAGATTCAGTGCGATATTTTTAAGAATTAACTTTAATCTTCAAAAGTTGGTTGAGTTTTAGTTTTCGAAAAACAGTGGGAAATCACTCCGTTTGATTTGGATTCCGCTTGATATTTTTTAATCTCGATTTCGTTTATTTTTATATATGTATATAATAAGAAAATTGATTTAAATGAAATTATTTCAATTCAGGAGCAAAATGTCAAATTTTCTTATAGACTTCCTGATTGTTTCAAGATTATTCCTTTTTGATTTTCGTAACTGATTCTGGAATAAAAATGGTAGAAAACTCATAACAAATAACAGGAAAATTAGTCTCAAAAATCAAAAATAAAATACTTTTAATAATAATTAATTTGCATAAAAAATAAACATAAAATATTGAAAAATAAGCTCCTCAATTAAGCCGATTTAAGTCTCGGAAAATGAAGTTTCCTGTTCAGGATAATCTTGCAAATACAGATAGCAATGGATTTTTTTATATTGGTACTTTTCCATCAAAAGTATGCCATTTATTTTTGGCACTATATTGACATAATTATCTCTATAGATATACAATTTTTCATATATCTTAACTAATAAAAAACAAATATACGTATATAGTTATATTAAAAAATGTTTTTTCGATACAAAATGTTACTTACGCATAAATGCAGAGGGAAACTAATTTTACTTGACGTTTATAAACACAAACCAAACTTGCGATGGATGGTGTCAACACTATAAGCCAAATAAAAAAATTACCCAACTGGAATACCTTTAAGGTATCTTTTTATTGGATATCATTTTTTTCCAATGCCTGGCTGATCGTAAAATTTAATCTATTCACGGTACAAGGGTCGAAGGTGATGTATATAGTGGGGCACCCATGGGTTGGCCATCTTTGCCTCGAAAGTGAAAGGATAGAGAATCACACACACAGAGGAAGTAACAATCCATGCCCGAATCAGGACTCGAAGCCAGGACCTACTGCTTCAAAGTTAGGGACGCTAACCATTCCGCCATCGGTAGGCTTGGATATCATATAAGAGCTTGAACACCATACAGAAATAACATCTCGTATTTCTTGTAAAACTGTATTATCTGATTAGTTTTAAACTAATATTTGCATAATTCTTTCTCAAAAATACAAGTGCTTGCAATAAATGGCCATCTTCAAGCTAATACTTTTAAGTATTAACTTTCGTTAGACACTTATTAAATAATATTGTGTCAATGAGAAGTTTTCTTTTACCAAAGGAGAAATTTTTCCTTCAACAATAATTGAAAGCAATTTCCGTGAAGTTTACGAAGTAAAAAGGAAACAGGCAGTGATTTTTTCAAAAGAACATTCAAACCCTTCAAAAAAATGTAAGCAAAACAAGAATTTTCAATTTACAAATTTATGAAAGTAAAATTTTATGTATCTTAATTTTGAAAAAATTTACACAATGGAAAATCCTATTAACATTTTACAGAAACGTGAGAACCAATATTTTTATTTGTTAAATATTTTATCAGCGTTAATCAAAAATGCAGTCCCATTCATTACGAATTAAACTACTAGAAAAGGTTTTACTTATTGTTGAATGATTTCTTTTATTTGGCAAAAATTCTTTTCCTGGTGTCTTTTTTTTATTTGATGGATTAATTACATTTGAAATGCTCTTCAGAAAAAATTCCTTGTGAAATAATTCACTTTCACATTTCAAATGAGATAGTTGGAATTGAAGCATTCTTCACAAACAAATTTTAAAGTATTCATTACAACTATCTTAATATCATTATATAGATGAATTAAATTTTTCTTCCTTTTTCACAATTAAGTATTATTCTATTTCATTTGATTTCCTTAATTTTTTGAGAATTTCAAATTATCTTTGATTGAAAAGTGGAGTCTGCGACATACTCGAAATAGTCAATTTAATTTCTATGATAATGCAAGTATTCCCAAAGAAAAGGAAACGTTTTTATGACCTAATAGGAAGTAAACATCTGGATCAAATGCTACGCTTAATTCAAAGCATGATTAAATATTCAAATAGTTTATTCAAAATAATTTTAATCAATTGAAAGAGCAACATTTTTTATTTATAATAATTCTTATAATTCATAATAACATAAGCTTTTGAAAAAATAAAATTATTAAAAATAAATTCAATATTCAAAAACAATCATCAATAATAAAAAAATCTTTTTTACACACACACACACACACACACACACACACACACACACATATATATATATATATATATATATATATATATATATATATATATATATATATATATATATATATATATATATATATATAAGGCTAAAAAAATATAATTTATTATAACATGTGGTGTTAAAATTTTAGAAGCAAATAATTAAATTGTACATAGTTAAAAGCTTGATATTATTTTGTTTATTGTTAATGATTTATTTTACTAAATAGAAACTTTTATTGTTTCTTTTATTTTCCTGTAAAATAAAGTAAGTAAAATTACTTATTCATATTATATATTGATAATTTATTATCCAATCAAGAAATAAAATAAAAGTTTAAGTTTAAATTCTCGCAATATTTAGTTGTTAGTATCAAAATAAGCTATTTAAAATAATTTTTCTGTTGTTATGTGTCCAATTATATCATGGAATAAAAGGGAAAAAAGGCATAAATTTATTTTGTAGAGTCTCAGTAATCCGATATGCCAAAAACTCAGCTCTGTTGAAAGCAATTCCTAGCAAAGACTTTCAAGAACTTCAAGAATTTAAAAAAAGTCATTATATTGAGTTTATAGAAATATTAATTGAGAAGAGAAACATTTTTATTGATAATAATTCTTATAATTCATAATAGCATAAACAATTGAAAAAATAAAATTATGAAAAATAAATTTAATATTCAAACACAGTCATCAATAATAAAAAAAAACTTTTTTTGCAAGCACACCCACACCCACTCACACAGACACACACACACACACACACACACACACACACACACACACACACACACATATATATATATATATATATATATATATATATATATATTTATATATATATACATATATATATATATATATAGCTAAAAAATAAAATTTATAATAACATGTGGTGTTGATATTTTTAAGTAAAAGGTTTTAAGCTTTCGCTTTTAAAATTTCCTTAGTTATTTAAAACTTTGATAAAATTTGAAAGTTAATAATTTGGTGTCTGATAAAATTAACTTTAGAATCTAGATCAGAAACTCTCGTAAAAATGCTTACAAGCCTAACTCAAAATTTTAAAATTTTATGTATTTTTATTTTGTCCATGTGACTTTATTAAAAAAAATAAACAAATATTCTAACATTTTGTCCAACCATGTCAAAAATTAGGGTTTATTTCTCACTTTAAATCAACGTAACTTTTATAGGTAGCAATATTTTTGTTTCCCTCTAAAGATTTTTATGGCCTCTTCACAATTTTATACACGCCACAGAAATAATTTTCTTTTAAATAATATTTTATTTGTAATTACAGTAAAGAGAGAGAGAGAAATGCAGATATTCATAAACTTATTTTTTCTTTAATGAGGTTTCACTTCTAGTAAAACTTAAATAATGACTTAAAGATTCCATTTTTTTTTAATAAATTAACTTTTTTAAATTGATTTACGTATATTTTGATTTATATTATAAATTGAATTGATTTACGTATATTTGTTAAGATAACATAAAATATTAATATATTCAAGTAAAAATTATCAACAGATAAAAAATCGTTTTGAAATGCAGAACGAAATTTCTGTACAACTTCACTGAATGTATAATTGTAGTAGTTTAATCAACAAAATTAATTTGTGAATTTTTTTACTTATAATTATGTCTGTATACATATTGTCTGTATACAAATTATAAGCAATAAGGAAAGAAATTATAAATAATAATTTCAAAGAAAGAAATATCTCATAATTTTTTCTTATTTATTTATTTACCACCTACTTTTTGTGGAAAAGTCACTATATATCGTGACATTTTATGCTATTAATTCTGAAATGAAATTTACTGGTCATACAAGCAATTGAACTAAAAAATTCTCTTTGCATTAAAATAAAATAGTGATACCAAATAAAACTAATAAATACATATTCGGTTTTATAACTTCGTATTGTCTAAAAATTATCATAAAAAATTTAAGATCTTATGCATAAGAACAAATACTTGTTTTGAAGAAAGCCCGAAATTTGCGCCTGAAGAGCCTTTTAGCACATTAAAATGTTTCCAACATATTAAATTATGCAAATATGTCCCTGAAATACCAAAATTAATCAAATGATGATTGTTTCCGAGTTGCATCCTTTCGCGAATCCAAAATGTACCTCTTTGGGCGAAGTGTAAATCAACAACCGATGCGTGTAGAGAACGCTATAGTAAAAATTGTATCTTGGGTACATTATAGCGCTCTAGTCATGCATTATGGTAAGAGGCAGCATAACTTGCAAAGGAGTTGGACAAGCGATGACAGAAAAAGCTAAGGAAAAAGCTTTTAGAGTCATTTTCTTATAAGCATCATTCCAGTGTTCATTATTAACTACTCATTATAGTATTTGATTTTACGTCAAAAGCTGCAAAATCCACTTTGGAATTCAAACGTTGACCTCCTGTTAAATATTAATTTTTATTTTTACTTTATTGATAACCTTATTATACCTGATTGGGTATGCATGCGATACATTTAGCAAGAAACTCTGCCATTACATTATATGTAATGTGTGACTTGTGCAATGTAAAACTCATTATATCAGAAAATCATATTCATAATTAACGTATTTCAATGCTGAAATGTTACATCAGCAGTTAAAAAAGAAAGAGAATTACCAAAATACTTATTTTGCTATCCAACCAATATAAACTTTAATTTTATACATTTTTCACCTTTATTACATATTTCTTAATTCACATTTCTTCATGCTCTTTTAATTTCAAATAAAGGAAGTTGGAGTTTCAACTTCTCGTAGCATAGAAAACTCGTTTATTTAGAAAGATTATATCTAGAAATATAGTACAATCATGGAAAAATCAATGAAAATTTATACATTTTTATTATTAAGTATTGTTTTTTAAACACAAAAATATTAATACTTCAGCTTTGTGGGTTTCTTTTTTACTCCTATTTTATTAATGATTAAATTTTTATCTTCTATAATTTGTTTCTCCTCAATACTTTCTTTGTTCTAAAATTTTCAACAAATTATTTGTAACTTTGAAGTTCTTCCATTATTATGTTCTTGTCGTATCAAAGTGTGTGAATTTAGTAAATAAAACAGCATATATATCTGGATTATAAAGGTGGTCAAAATGGGTGTGTGTGTAACAAGTATTAAACAACTACTTTAAAAGATAAAAAAGCGATGTGCATATTATTTTTATTTGCTGTAAAAATAGTATATTATTTTAATAATAAATACTGAAATACTAATACTGTTTTAATTTCATTCTCACTTTATTATTTTATTGCGTCTTCAAAAATTAAAAAAATAAATAAATCAATAAAATAATAAAAAAGGAACAGAATTCTCATGCGTTTTATTTTTTTCATACCTTAATTGCAAGATATTTCAATTTAATCTTCTAATCAAACCATTTAACAAATAACACTTACTTTTAATAAGTTCTTAAAAATATTAATTGAAAGTTAATAACTTTAAAGACAACTTTTTCTGTATTTGATTTTAAAAACTTGTACAGGAATCTTTAACAATTTGCGAGGTTTCAGTGTGAAATAGCTTCGCTGTATTCCTTTCAATAGCTCTGAAATATTATTAAGTTACTTTATATTTGATATTGCATAGATTCCACAAAATTACCCTGTTTCCTCTGTTCAGCAAAATCACCTTCATTTTCTGAAGTAACGCTGCGGCCTTTCTTTCCAATGCAGCACGAGCATTTTCACTAAAATTCATTAAAATCATGGAAAAGAAGTAATCGAAGAAAATATCTATCGTTCTTTGTAACAGAGAGAGAATGCAACGATGCTGAAATGATATCTCCAGACAAAAATATTGTCTAGTAAGAAGACGTGTGGGACAGCCTTGCAGAAAGGGACTACTTACAGTTTCTAAATGTGACTTTGCGAATTGTTTTTAATAGGGAGAAGAAAAAGATTTTTGAATGTGTGATTCGTAGTTTGCTTTAATTTAAAAAAAATAAGAGTTATCTTATTTAATCCATTTTATGCATTGTTACAGTAATATTCTTCATACGTAATTCGAGAACTATGCATGTGAGCTCCTTTTGGCGAGTAAATCTAAGTACTTTCAAGAATGTTATTATTTCAATATTTCTCATCTGTACCTTATTTTGATAATTTTAATTTTCAGCATTTTTCTTGGTCATTCATTATAAGACATAGGTCAAGATTAGAGAGAGTGATGTTCAAGTTGTGTGTGATTATACTCGCAAATTATTTCAATACGGTGATTACGATGATGCACCCTTTCTTCCGGAACTATAATAATTTAAGTTTATTTAAGTATGAGATGCAGTTTCATTGACGCTTTTCATTTCATAGCTCTTTAGTCCCTTCTGTCTTACACAGTTCATATCTATTTGAGATTGGATTTTTCGCAGATTTCTAGTTGATTTGTTACAAAATTCTATAGATAAATTAAAAGAGTGCATCTGAGAGAAATTAATATAAAGGGAAAAATGAATTAAGAAGAATATGAACAAACATATTAGCGTTTAAACTTCTTCTGCATTATATTTCTAAGTAAATATTTTACATTGTTATGATAACTTTCAGATTATAGGATTTTTATTGCATTTTAGTTTTCCTTTTCTTTTCTGTTAAAAAGTATTTATATGTCTTTTCTTTAAACTCTAAATGATTTACAATCACTACACCAATGGCATAGCAGGCCTAATACATTTTTAGGCATTACCAGAAAAAACAATAAGTAAAATATAATGTATAGAATATACTTTTAACAAGATAATATAAATAATAATAGAATGCACAACATCTACTTTAAAATTATGACACATAAATTTCCTTAGGAACTCAGTTTAGGCATTAAATTTTAAACCAAAAATCTAGTTAGGAAAAGCATCATTAGGATTGGATTCAGAAATGTTCCCAGTCCAAATAAATCTTGTGATAATCAACAATCATTTAAAAAGATAGTATACATTTTAAATATCTATGTAATTGTTTAAAAAAACAATTTTAAACATTGAAAGGAAGTTTTTACCTATATTATAAAAGAGTAAATGCATTTATTACCTGTAATTATAATATTTTACCTGTAATTATAATATTTTAATACAATTAATTACTATATACAGTTTTTTTTTCCTTTGATAAAGCGAATTTATTAGGAATTACTGCAACAAAGCCAATTATTTCAAATTTTACTTTCCAAACTTAAAAATGTTAGGTTACTTGGCTAATCTCTGAATTAGTTTGTATTTTATAATGGTTAACATTTTAATCATTTCGTCAAAAGTTTCATATATCGGACTTGAATTCCCATTATTTGGATGAGCTCTGTTGGCTTTCAAAAATTTATTCTGAAAACCTGACCTTTCATTTGGAGTAAGATTTAAAAGATAATTTTGTATTTCTTCAATTTTCTTTATTCTGTTATTACTAATCTGTGGCTGGTTATTACTGATATGGTAACTATAGAAATTCCGAAAATTTTACCTCCGAATCTAGGTTTCTCTGCATTGTAAAGCTAATTAATTAAACATGATTAGCCTTCTCTCCCTTTAAAGGAAAACATTGAAATATGTTTAACTTTCGAGAATTAAATGTCCAAACCAAATAGGACACATTTGAAAATCTTGAGAGAGAAATTTATGTCAACAAAAAGTTTCAATTACAAATTGGAAAGCATTTTAGAACTTAACATATTTAAAATATGTAAAATTTTAATGCAATGTATTGTACTACTTATTGTTATAACAAATTTTTCTAAAATGAAACCATATGTTAGCAAATATTTAAAACATTCATACATTTTAAAAAACTTGTTTAAAAAATACATAAATTTTGTCAAATTTTGATATTTTTCATAAGTATGCTAAAAAACTAAATCGAAGCTTTTACAAAGTACAAACAATTTTACTCTTATTTTACATTTATTAATTGTATATCATTTATAAACTGATTGTTTTTATTTGTGATAACAAAATAATGATGAATTTTGGCTAAAAAGGACAGGTAATTATCATAAGAAACCCCTTTAAAATGTATTTTATTTATGTTAAATAAACTCTCTGTTACACAGATGCTTAATACAAAAAAAAAACCCCAAAATATAACCGTAATTAACAATAAATAATTTGTTAACTGAAATCTATATTCTGAAACACAAACAATCAAAGTGAAGTATTCGCCTGCTTGCATGAATCTTCGTATTTTTAATCTCCCAATGATGAACTATGTTTCTGTGTTCACTTTCATATAGTCTAATAACGAGGATTCACTCAAAATATATAGAAATCTTTCAAATGTATATTCCTCCTTAAAATGATTCAATTTCATCTAACCTTGAACCAACAGTGGTTCTTTCCAGTTTCCCATACATTGAATCAAGGCAGATTTTATTGAGTTCAATTTTTTTCCGTGAAAAGATGCCATATCATTTGTAGTTTTCTTACATCTTCCGTTTCAGAAACAGAATTTGAGCAGAAATAGTAACACGGGAATTCAGTATTGTTTTCATCCTGCCAAAATTTGTTCCTTTTTAGCAAAAGATTTCCAGTTTCTATTTATGAAACTTCTTAGTTATTCCTTTGACCACCATTGTTTGTTTCCCAGCAGTATGCAGAACAGGTTCGAGAATCAATGCGTTCTTTTAATAGTAAATACATTTAACAAAGATTAAAACATTAATTATTGAAAGGACAAAATGTTTAAAGGAAAGAAACTGCAAAAACAGCTGCTCTTGATAAGGAAATGTAAAAATAAGATTCTCATTTTCCTCGTCCTGATACTTCCCTCGCTTCATAGCATATCCCTGGGCATGAGGAACAAAATCAGGATTCATTGAAAATAGGATTTTTCGAATAAAATTGAAATTCCAATCAAAATGAAAATGAAGTTTTCTGGAGTTTAATGTTTGTCTTTGGAACTATTTGGTGACCGGACCATGATTGACCCCTTTGTTTTTTTCATCACCACGTTTCTGATTTACAACATTATTGATATCTATAAAAAATAAATAAAAAATCTTATAAAGATATATGAACATATTCAAATCCATTTATTTCATTCTTCTAAAGCACTTTTTGGTGTAAATAAGGAATAATTATTAGATTCTAATGTAGCTAAAGGATTTTACACTGCGAATAATTTATTTAATTCTATACTTAAAAATAAATTGATGAGGTATGACGCTAAGTTTTAATCCCCATTTCTTTTCAATATGATTTTTAGTGTCAATATGATAATTTCTCTCACAGAAATTGCAAATTGGCTCTATGTTCCCATTCGATATCATTCCTGACGAACTAAATTACTACTGCGGGCATGTTGTCAAGTGAGGGATTCACCCTCTTCTAAGAATGTATAGATCATACGAGGAGCCTGGAGTCTCTGCTTGGGCTGGGATGACTTAATAGGAAATGTTTAATGGCCAGAATTTTTACTTTCAACTCGCTAACCCAGAGAACATGCGAATAAATAAGTAAAGTATGCTCTCTATTTGGAGTCTTGCAAAATAAATGCAATCTGCGGAGTGGATCTGATGAATGGAAAGAAAATTCCTTTGGAGGTTGCACCTCTTTTTCGAGAGTTCCCCGTGGACAGACATTGTCTCGACACGGAGGCTGAATCCTTCTCCGTCGTGGAGGGTGGTAAGTGTGCAAGGGTCTTTTCTTTACAGTTATGATATGGAAATGTATTCGTCTGCGGTAGACACAGAATGATGGACTTCTGGGGAATGGGTGGAGCTCGAAAGTATGCTACGGCTCACTTTTTTTAGAATTAATGATGCGGAACATCATTTCCAGTTGGTTTGTGCTCGCGTGCCGGAGAATGGCTGACATTGAATGACTGGTCACATTGTTTCATTGTGTGAGGCGCTTCTCCAAATTCTCTTTCCTTTTCACCCCTAAAAAATCTTTTCCACACTCTTTTAGAAAGAGAAGAAAACAGCTTCATGTCCGCTATTTCAGGTTTGCTCGAAGAAAAGTGATAGTAAAATACTCGCCAAATGGTTATCTTTCCTACGCCAAGCTAGACAATAAATAAACTGTATTTATCCCGTGCACTCACCAATTTAAAAAAAAAAGAGGAAAATTAGCGACTTCACATCATTCATTATTGCAAAAATTTGTATGCATTAAGTAAATATCATGGTTTTAAAATAGGAAAAATGCCGACAATCTAGATTCACAACAAACCATTACGAAGGCAAAAATAACTGTCCAGACTAGAGAAAAACATTGAAAATAAAGAAAAAAATGTTTGCGATCTTTAAATATCAAACTGTACACAATTCATTTCGAAACAAATATTTGAAGAAAATAATTCGATGAAAATTTAAATGAATAGACATTTCTTGATATAAATAGGTAGTTTTCAGAAACATATTTGCAAAAACTTAAAAATTAGTTTTTTTCAATGGATTAGACTAAAAATTAAGAGGACTATTATTTTTATAAGCTATTGTATTTTCAAATAATCAATGTAAATTATAATTCGTTTCTTTATTCATACATGTAAAACAAGAAATAGATTTGAAAATAATACAGAAAAATTTCTTAGTTGTAATGCATAAGATAAAATTTGTTTTTAAAATTCAAGATATGTAATTCTAAAAAATAAAAGTAAACCACTTTTTTAATGTTTGGCCTAAACATTAAAAAAGAAAACACAGTTTATAAAAATCGACCGCGTAGTGTCCTGCTGTCTATATTTTAATAACTTCTTTATTAAAAAGTAATATAATGATATATTCAGATAATTATACCTCTTTTTTTCTTCGGTCACTCATCCATGCTTGGAGATAATGTTTAATTCAAGTTTCTTGAAAAATAAGATTAGTAAGCCCTACTATTTTGCCATTTCTCCTGCGTTAATAAAAAATATATTTACTCATCACACACTATGGATATGAAATAATTAACGTCCTATTTGCAAAGCTAGTCTTAATTTCGGAATTTGATAAAATTCTAATTGATTTTTAACGTTAGAACATGTTCTTTTACACTAATTTCAATTTTTAACTGTGCTTTTTTATTTGATTGCCTGCTGTAATTTAAGTAAATATTTCAATGGCATGTGACTAATAATCTTATATATTTTTAACATCATTAAATTGTATACATAAAATATGTTTTAATAAAATTTATAAATTTTGTTCTTCAAATCTTCCATAGAAAAGACGTACTAAAATTTGGAGAGCACTAAAAGTGAGCATATATAGTGTGTGTTTCAAAATTATAAGGCCATTAATGTATGATTCATTTAAATAAAATACATAAAATGAATGATTTTAAAAGACTAAGTCATTTGAGAGTTATATTTTTTCAAATAAATCCTTAAAGGATTGGGATTTTCTTTTTCATTTAATAAAAAATTTTTGAAATCTCCTTGTTAAATGCATTTAAATTTTGTATTCGACTATAAACTGTAATTTTCCACTATATAAAGAGTTCAAACAATAATATTATAAAGAAAATTTGAGTTATTTTGTTTTTATAAGAAATTTCCTTTTACGAGTGGAAAAATAATCGGAATTAGAAGTTGCAAATATTTGTTTTATACAGGGCGAAAATTGGTTTTTCCCAGGTGAAATAAGCAAGATCCTTAACGGTTGCGTAACTGTTTTTAATAATGCTATAAATAATAGAGATTTTTATTTAAAATGTAAGAGATGTGGAAGATAGATCAAATTTTCAGCTTGAAGTATTAGACCAATTTTCACTAAATGGAGCGTGCCTTTTCTTAAAATAATAACACAGACAATTAAGATTGCCTCTTTTAAAACAATCTGGCTCACATGAAATTAAAAACTAAATATTGCTCTTTGATAGTTAAAATATACCAAAACTGTTAAAACATCATAATAACGATTTCATAAAAGTCGCTAAGGATGTCTTGACTTAAAAAGTACATTTACATATTTTTCCAGTAAAAAAAAAATTGATTTTCGAATGGTGAACCTGAAAATTTTAGCAAGATAGTGTGTCATGCCATGTGTTAAAGTCGACATGAAAACTTACTTCATAAAAGAGGAACCAAAGTCTTAAGCTGGGCAGCTTCATTTGATCAAACTCCATGAAAAACTTGGGCGATCACTCGTCTCGTCTATCTTATGCAGATTGTCATCAATATGATTCTGTGTGCACAAATGAAAAGTAACTATCATGGATAAATGAGTAAAAATTTCCAAAATTTTACTAAAAAAAATTAATTTAATGAAAAGTTAGATATTTGAAAAAAAGTTATCAAGAAAAAAATTACATCAACACTTTTTTAATATTTTTTTAAATATTTCTTTTCAGGAGTGGTCTTATAATTTTATGACAGATATTTGAATGAAAAAAATTGAATTTATCGATAAAATATTTAATATAATTGAGTATCTCGTAAAAAAAGATGCATATACTTTACACTATATACATTTATACACAAATTGCAAATCAAAGCTTAGAAAATTAAAAAGCGTAGGAAGCCGTATTCATTAGGGTGGTCAACTGTGCAAAACAGAGAAACACTCTTCTGACGAGAGACCCAGGTTTAAAATTCTCCATGCCTTTTACCCGAAGAGTGTGTACAGGTGCATAAAAGAAAAATGCATAAGAGTATATCAAATATTATATGAAGACAACATCAAAGCAATAGTAAACAGCATATTAAAATCATTTACACAAATCGAAAGTAGAAAAATAATTAATTAATCTCTAATAATTACGTATTTTTCTATGAAAAAAATTACTCAAATTTTTTTGATAAAGAAACATTAAGCTTTAATACGCATACACTTTTAAATACTATAGCTAACATTTTTATGAAAAAAATTCTATTTCTATAAAACTTTAAGTATGAAAAAATATATAAATTATAATTTCCATATTTAATTGTAATTCCAAGTCCTTTAAACTTTTCATACATTACTTGGGGCATTAAGTCTTATATGAATAAACCTGACATTATTTTTCCTAAATATTTAAGTACTATTTTAATATATATAAAGTTTATTCATTAAGTTTTGGAATTCCTCTCTAATAATTGCATTTATAGCATCATTGGTTTCAAATATCTTTTCTCTAATATATCTATTCACACACGCTAATTAAATCTGTCCAATGTTTTTACTTTTAAGATTATAAACACTAATTAGATGATAAATTAGTATTTTGGAATAACCTAGGGATAGATTTAATATTTATAAAATTTACATCTATAACGGTGTGAATATTTACATCGATACTTGTTGTCCCCCTAGGATCTAATTTTTTCAGTTTACTCACTTATTTTAAAATTATTTTGAAGAACATTTCATTCATCAATATTCTTTCACCTTTCACTATATATTGAGGAGTTTAATAATTTAAATTTTAATGATGCCTTTCATTTAATTTATCTTCATGCACTTTCACTCAATGTAACTAATGTATTTAACTAGAGTAATATTTTTTTATATTTATTTATTAGTATTATAAATAGATTACTACTTATACTTATATTTTTGACAAAACAAATAACTTTAACTTCAAAGTTAACAAATTAGTTCATTGGAATTCAATTTATAATTGATAAGAATGTTAAAAATGACATTTATAGAAAAATATTTGTAATAATTATAAAATTCATCAGAAATCAAATTAAGCACTTATTTATAACCTTAAAAGCAGTGACATCTCTATCAATTTTATTTTAAATTATGTAAGAGGAATCACTTGTAAAGTTGAAGTAACGTGTGTCAGTTATGATCATTTGAAGTATTGATAACGTGTACTTTTTATAAGGACGTAAGGATCAGCCAAGCATTGAAATTCTTACGAAAATCTTAAAACTTTCATGTTAGACTTTTTCCAATTCTAGGCATAATTTATAACACACATTATTTTAATTTTTACTTTTGGCAGCTCTATGTTTTTCCTCCATTTTAAGTAATTAGAAAATTTGATGTAAATGTTTTGATAGTGTTCTTTTTCTATTTTGAATATGCGTATATAGCTTTGAAATAAAGTTTATTGTATTGCTTTGATATTGTCTGGATTTAATATTGTATGTTCTTATGCACTTTTCTTCTAGTTTACAGATATTCGGGAGAAATGCACGGTGCATGGCAGGAAACGTTTTTCATAGCTCTTTCAGGAGGGATGCCTGTGCTTCCGAATTTCATAATGCTTGATTAAAAAATGTAAACAGATACACTATTTACAGTTGTTATTTTCAAATTGTTTCTTATTTATATGCTTGGTACAGTTACTCTTTGCTGCTTTTGTACTGCTTAGAATACTAAATATATATATTTATAGTAAATTTTGTACATTATTTGTAAACTTTTGTATATTTCATCTCTCTTTGGTAATATAAGAATATAAAGGGACAGAAACACATTTAGTATACGGATTACATAAAGAAGCACTCAAAACATTAAAAAAAATTGTACTTTTAAAACAACAAAATGTACTTTAAAAGCGTTCATTGAGTGACATCGTTCAAAAAAAAAAAACAACAAAGTTTACTGACAAAGTGTCGAAAACAAAATATATAAACATTTTGATCATTTATTGTCTCTTTAACTACCCTGTGATCTCATAACAGTAAGCATTTAATGGAAGTTCAAAGGTATGCTACTTTAGGTATTGAAAAATAACATTTTCAAAAATAGATATAGATTAAAACCGATTTTTATAAGGGGAAAATTTTAGTCGTGGTGAATATTACTGCGAATGGTCACCGCCATTTACTTCTCAAATTCCAAGGCTTGTTTTGCATAGGAATATGAAAAGAGTTCTGCAAACTGATCCTCGATAAGCAAGGTTCTGTAAGTGTGCGGAGTAAAAAATAAATTGGAGTTTCATACTGAGAATGCGACAGTAAATTCCCAAAGGAAGGACTAATAACATTAAGATAAATTTATGGGCATTATATTAGTATCATTTGGTATCCACCGCTTTCATCATGGGGCCCGTGAGTCTAAATAAACGTCAGCCTTGAAAAAGACAGTATCAGTATTTTTGTTTTAATATTTTCAAAGAGAATTTTAAATTATCCACATATTATTTCTGTACCAGAAAATAAAAATTCTTGTTTACTTCAATATCCTATCCCGAGACTAGGTCTAACAGAGTGGGAAAACTCATCCCTCACGAAAATAAGGTACATAATTTTATGCGTCCTTGTCTAGTGGAATCAAGATGTCAAAAAATATAGCCTTTCTAAGTCACTATACAATAATTTTTTAGCAAAAATTATGAAGATAAAAATTTCCTACAAAATTTATTTGATTGACTCCCAAATATTCGTAATATAAAATTACACAACACCTTATCCTCAAATAATGATGAGATAAATATATTCAATCATATGAATGATGTTTTAGACGTCAAAACTCGTCCAAGAAGCAAAGAAGTCCAAGGGTGCTTGGCACAATGGCAAGAGCCTGCTTCATTGATGAAAGATTTTCCACGAAGATGATTGTCTAGGGAATGGAAGAGGGGGAAATCTGGTGGTGCAAGATCAGGTGAGTACGGAGAATGGCACAAATTCTTACAACCAAGCGGCTGTATGGTATTCCAAACCACTTGCGCGACATGCAACCTCACGTTATCGGCCAAAAACAGTAGACCCCTGTGATTAACTAGTGCTACTCCTTTTGTTGCAATGTCTGTTGCACCTTCATCACAGAGGGACAAGTCACCCGACTTGAATAAGTGAAACCAATGTATTGTCGTACGTTCATACACAGCATTATTCTCAAACTCTTGACATATTCGGCGATTTGATGCAGCAGCTGATAAGCCCTCTTTAAAGTCGTAAAGTAAACAACACCGAACGAGCTCCTTCGACACTTTCATTTGTCTTCACTACTCTACGAGTTACGATTGATAAATGTGCGCTGTGGATCTGCTTTTATAACGACTGATGTTCTTACTCTCGACTTATTGGTGTCTCAACTACGTCATATGTTAATTTATATACTTATTGTCACGTTATTCAATGGCAACCAGAAAACGGCTAGAACTTTCTTGTTTATTTCATATTTTTTTGCTTGCATACCTTAATCAATCAGTCTTATATACTTGTTGGTATACCTGTAAGTTTAGTTCCCAAAGACTATTTTTGTTTGACTTTTAAATTTTTAATTCTTCTTTGTTTCATACAAATTAAATACTGAGGACAGGAAATATACATTCCAGTCCTGTTTTCTAAAATGTAGATTCAGTTCTGTTTTGTTAACAAAATACACTTTGTAAACAAGAATAATAATATGCTTTATTTTAAACTCATTCAAGAGCTGGTAGAAAATGTTTTTGTTAAGTTTAATGCGTGGTGTTTGGCGAATTATCTCAATCACAGAATTTTTCAGGCAATGTTAATTTTCTTTTCATAAATATTTTAGCCCTTATAACTCGAATTTAAATATTTATTGAATATTTATGATTGAATTTAAATCGTTTTTATTGTCTTCTCACAATCCTAAATTAAAATTATTCAAACTATAATATGAGGAATTAAAATGTCGACTATATATGAACCAGGGAATTATTTCCTAAATTAACGGAGAATTCTATCTGCCTTTGAAGCTATAATGTGTGAATTATAGCTTAAAATATCCTCACAATATATCAATTATATAATATATTATGCATTATTTATATAATATAGACATCAATAATGAAATATGGGAAAACTGCTTCTTGAAACTATACTGTAAAATGGGCTAGTATGAAGTCAACAACGTGAGAGATGATGTAACTCTTAATATTTTCCTATTTTTCATAGAAACTTCTTGTGTCCAGCACATCACAGCAGGGTTTTTCCCATCATAGTCCACTGAGACACATGTGAGTTCAGTGAACTACAGATTACTTTATGGAGAAATATTACAATAATGTCTCGATTTATCCGCATAATTATAGCAATTCTGTAAACTAATGCTTTTCTTTTAATGATTTATTAATTTTAGCTTTTAATTTATTTTACTAAAGATGTAAAATGAATGACTTGTGTGTATGATTAGTTTTGCTTCTTAAGTAAGATAATATCAGGAAATCCGGTTACAGTTTAAATAAGTTTAATTTTTTAATTGTTCAAAAAATTTAACTTATTTAATCGAACTACTTCATATGTTTATAAAATGCTATGTATAGGTAAAGGTATGTTAGGATATTGTAAGGAGAATAAAGAGTAAATTAAAATACTCTTCCTCCACTAAACTACTACAACAAAGTGAGAGGAAGAACAAACTTGATCTCGTCGAGAGCCAGACAGAGCTTGTTTTGACATTTCCTTTTTTATTTATAAGCAACATTTTTTTAAATTGGATGTACTAAACTTTCGTAAGAGTTCAGGTGTTAAGACATCATTTCTTAGAATCCAAATCATATGCTGTCAACACATGCATAATAATGTGAAAGAACCATGGACACAATTTGTAACTGGTTATAATTCTACCATGATCAAATACTTCATGATTTTGAGCCACTAACATATAACGAGATCGGCAGCCGTCACGTTATAGCATAATCTTAGGACCAAAGAATATTTGACATACATAAGCCCTCAACATGTTGTTGTTGTAGTTACTTATCTCAGGTTGTCTAGTTAGGCTAGACAGCCCCTATAAAACTAAAAATATCTAAAATGTCTAAGAAATGTGATGGTTCCGTAAGGATATCGTCTTTTTTTTTAAATTTAGGTAGGTTAAGATATGGCCAGGGGAGGCCATATTGACGGAACTGTGGGAGGTTTCATGGTAAAGAGTAAGTGAGCATCTTGAAGGAGCCGAAGGTCTGGGGCACCGGAGGTTGAAGATGACCCCAAACGCCAGCCGCTCCTAACATGGAGACTGTAGAAGCCGCTCACTCTAACGCTGCATGCTAGTTTGGGTCTGCCCCGGGTATTTCATTTCCCCGGGATCAACTTGTGAAATTTTGATTGGGTTACGGATGATTAATCTCTTTAAGGGTCACTTCTTCTAATAGACTTCTAGGTAACTATTACAGCCATTATTTTGAAAAATGTATTCTCGGGCTGTCATTACCTGGTGTTCGTTGCTTCGGAATGTCAAGAATAATCAATTTTGTTGACTTTATTTGACTCAGCTGCAGAGATCCGCGAGCTGTGTATGGCAAACAATAGCACAGAACTAGCGGGACATTGTCTTTTAAAACGAATACCAGTTCTGCGTCGTACAGTATCATGATGAACGCACCTAAATGGGAAGGTGATAAAAAGAGAGAGAGAATGAAACATGGCCAGTCTGCACTCGTCAACATTGTACTGTATTAGCACATTTTAAGAAGATACTTGGTGTTATTTGGAACAAATCAAAGTTAATTTATTTTCGGGTGTCCAATGATGTGAACAGCAGCTAAATTTCAGACGAATTAAGCATAAGATTATGACTTATCTTCTAGGCATGCTCTACATCATCTTCCTACGAGATAATTCCCAAAGACCTTTTGCCAGTGCTGTTCTGACCTTACTGGATGCAGAGGCTGTTCAACTGTTGCTCTAAGATGCAAGAAGAACTGAAAAAGACATTATGTATTTCAAACCATTTTCAGACTTAATCATATCTTCCTTTCATATATTGCATAGGAAAAATATAATTTTGCTATTTGATTGCTCCATTTGTGTATCATTAAAAAAAATTAGAAATGCAAATAAAAGTTCCTTACTTGTGACTCTGAATCACAGAATGTCTAAATTAATATCTTGGTAATTTCCTTGATAACGAGATAAAGATATTACTTTATTTCTTTGATAAAATTCTATCATTAGTTCTCTATTAATTTTGATAATGTAAAACTGATTAAATTTTATTAATGAACAGCAAGTAAAGTTCGCTGAAAATCCACATAGTTTTTTTAATACAAATTATTCAAACACACTCATCATCTGCTATTAGCTCTTTGAATCTGAACTTATGATAGTTATGAAAATTGAGTTCTTTTTGATAGTTTGATCGAGTAAGAATGAAAATAAATTATAATGATTTAGTCAGATAAAAATCGCAATTTAACACATTTTTTTATTTTTAGCATTCTTAATAATTTATGTATCGAACTGTGACTCAAAGTCAGCTTAGGAAGCATTGCAATTCTACAGTTCCTTCAACTCTTTATCATTTGTAGCTTACTTCTTTAAGGTATAAAAATTTCTAAACATGACAGTAAAGGGTTCTTTTACTAAATTTAATTGGATCTAAACACGGCTTAATGACATTCCTTATAAATTTAAAACTTCTATTGTGGTGCTTAAGCTTGGATTTTAAGATACAGAAGTGTGCTCACATGTTAAATCTAAAATTCAGTCTTTATTCAATATATAATCCTTTTTTAAGATATATCACAGAATATTGGCTTCCGAAATATTATATAGCTAGAATGTAAATTATATATTTAAAAGAAATTATTCATTATTTAATCAATTTTATTATTTTTAAAAATATGATGAAGATTTTTTATAATATAACTTATTTCAGGAATAGAATTTCGTCTTCACAATTTCACAATCTTCACAATTTCAAAATGAATGTGTTAAAGTATTCAGAACTTTAGAGGACTGTATGAAATCTGGTCTCTTCAGAAACAAAACAGAATTTTTTCTGCTTCAAATTAAATTATTTGTTTTTTCAATTTTATGGAGAAAAAAATTAACTTTAAATAACTATTTAATTTCATGTACATTTCATAATTATGATCGTTATTAAAAACTGAAATAGCATAAATTATATCGCTCAATAGTCATATATATATATCATGACTAATATATATCATGACTATATAGCTATATAGTATATATATGATATCACTATATATATATATATATATATATATATATCGAATATATGATACTATATAAACCGATATATATATAGTACTAACCATTCGACTATCAGCTATATATATATATATACTATCATATATCATATCAGTATATATCATATATATAATATATATATAATATATATATATATATACTATATATATATCATATACATATCATATATATATATATATATATATATATATATATATATATATATATATATATATATATATATATATATAAACATATATATATGTATGTATAAAATGTAAGGTTAGATAAGAACTGAAAAGCTTAAGAATATATAAAAACATTTATGCTTAGCAATATTGTTTCCCACTTAGTATTTTCAATGTACTATTTACTATTTTTACTATTCTCCATTTGGCACTTTTCATTCTATTTCATAAAATATATTATTAACTATATATATATATATATATATACATATATATATATATATATATATATATATATATATATATATATATATATATATATATATATATATATATATATATATATATATATATATATATATATATATATATATATGCAATCATGTAAATGCTTGGTTATGGTTTCGTAACATACGCTTACAAATATAATTTTAAAGATTTCTGAAATAGAAGGATTTTTGCAAGAATGGAATAAAAGGAAATTCAGTCATTTTAAATTAAAATGACTGAACTGAAATTATTCTGTAATTTTATTATATTATCTAAATTTTCGAAATGGTATAATATAATTTCTATTTTTTCCTAAATATTTGTTTTAATTATTTTTACGAAAAATTTTTAGATTGGTGCGTGAATATTAAAAAAAAAGAGTCGTTAAAAACATATAACTTACTTTTTCTTGAAAGTTTCATCTAGTTTATGATGCAAAAATACATTTCCGGATTTCAATAATGACAATTAATCGCGTACTTCCGAGGTGAACATTATGAGGACCAATTGACTTGCAATTATCGAGAAACTGCAAAGCAATCCAAATCAATCAATGGGATCACTTTTATTCCTCCAGATCATTTCGTTTAGTGTCAGGAAATACTAGATTATAATTTCCGCAATGTGGAGTTTATCTTTTGTTATTTTTCAAAAAAAAAGCGTTGAAAAAAAGTTATTTGGAACGCAAATCTTAGAGGCTGAAGAAGTAAAGAGGCAACATGAGAAACATGCTTTAATGAAGCTCATAAAAGGCTTCTTTCCTCGGCTGTGAGGATCGTCCTTTTTTGATGATCTTTTTAGCTGCCTAAAAAATAATAGAGACATTTGTTCTTCTAAAGTAAAGAGAAGGGGGTCCACAGATAGAGAAGGGCATGTACTTAATGACATATTTTTTAAATCGCCTTATGTACGACGTCAGATTCTCATGTTAAATGCTCAAAACGGTATTAATTTTATGGTTTTTGCCAAGTCCTCTCCATAAAATGTGTTCTTTTCTTGTTAGGAACCCCCACCATTTAATGATTCCGTTGGTGCAGTGCTAATGTAATTTAATGACTTATTTCCAATTAAATTAGGCAGTGTAGTGGAAAACAGATGCGCACTGTGAAAATTTTTAATTTACGTCTCCCGCAATTCCTCTGTTGTGTCTTCAGTCATTATGAAGCGTAATTATCCTGGAGTAGCTTTCAATAAGAAGAGCTCACATTTTGCTGTGCGGGCTCTTTTTGTTGCACTTTGTTGCTCGCTATATTGTTATCACCAAAGGAGGATTCCGAAATCGGAATTTCTTACCATTTATTTATTATTTTTTATATTTTCCTTTTTTGAGTACTACTTTTCTTAACAATCGGAAAGAAACGCAACTTTCAGATGCACATTTTCTTTTAGGAGGAAATTCTTTTTCTTTTTTTTAATTTTATTTACTTCTTCTGTTGCCGCTATTATTCTTTCATTCATTCGCCGCTCATCAAATTTTTTCGTTTCGTTTTTTGGATGTTTTCACGAAAAAGAGAGGCTTTCTTTTTATTTTCCTTTTTTGTTTCAATCCTGTTGTAGTTTTAATTGTTAATTTGATATTTTTCTTTCCTTTTCAAACCTTCCTTGTGAAAAAAAGCAAGTGGGATCGTTATATTGCTTTCAGGCAACAATCCGCAATTTGGATTTTTTTCTGTCTTCTGTCCATTAGCTGAAGAAAACAAAGAAATAGAGAGACAATATTAGGCAAATTTTTCAATTTGGATGTTCAAACCAATTTTAATGCACCACTTTTTCTGCTATCTTTTAATTTATTCACCCTAGTTGTGTGGACGAATAAGTTAATGTTTTGTCAATAAAATTCAAAGTTCCACAAGGCAAGAATGGCATTTTAATCACTCCAAATTTACTTTCATTGCCCTTGAAAGATATTATATTTTGTATTCAGAAAAACTTATGTATGAAGGTATATAAAAATACAAATATGAATTGCCAAAAATAAAAAAGTATATCATTAAAAAAATAGGAGGAAATAAAAAAATTCTTATAACTTATATTTTTAGCTAGAAACATCTTGTGATCAAAAATTATGTCTTCAATAATTAAGAGGGAATCCTAAGCAGTCGAGCCAATTCCTCCATAGTTTATGAGCTTAATGAGCAATTGGAAGAATACAATGAAAGCATAAAGTACAGTTGAATTGCTTAAATTAAACCTGCAACCTGGGAAAAAAATTGAAGTCATTACTATGATATCAATGTTTTTTTTTCTTTTGTACGGCTGAGATAATTCATTATTTAATTTGAAAATGAAAACAAAAAATAAAGCTCATGTACAAGCATAACTAAAGGGATAATTTTTCGTGCAGATGAAATCTTCTCTTTCGTAGGAAGATATAGACTCAATCAAAGAGTTCATTATTTACTCAGTCAGATTTTCTCAAAGCACAAAAGGTCTAAAATTTCTCTCAATTCAACTAAAAATTTCCTTTCCCTTAAGGAATTATAGTAGTTCTACTGGTCATAGATTTTTGCAAACACATTGTATATGACAAATTTGACTTAAATTTGTCTAATGCTAGAATTTTAAAACTCAGCACGCTGTGTCTTGAAATCTAGTGTTATACAAATACCATAGTGTACGGGTAACATAGTAGCCCCATGTGGGGAAGACATCCTTCATATTCATGAGTCTAAAAGAAAGCAACTTCGAGTCCTGATTCAGCTACAAAAAACCGTACTGAGAGGGCCAAGCATCCAAAATACATTTACTAATATGGTGAATTGTGGCAGGAAAAGTATTACCTTAGATGTCGATATTGTCGCTTTACCGTGGTCACCTCTTCTGCCGGCTGAAATATACAGTCTATAGTCTTTTGCATTCAATAGAAAAAGGACAATGTCGTACGAGTATACTCTCTGTAAGGACCACTTCAAATAGAGCCAAGATTAAATTTAAACTTCTCCATTTAAGTAGTAAGTTATTACTGATTTCAGGAATATTTTTATTTATCTTAATTAACGATAATACTCTAGCATGCAATGGCAGAACTCTTGCATGATTACTGGCTCTTGGCAAGCTCTAATTTTTACCATCAATGGGAAGCTACCCCATTTGAAAGTTAAATAATGCATCGTAAAAACTATTCTAGTTTTACATACTTTAATCATGTTTACACTTTTACAAATAAAGCAAAAATGAAAAGTACTGTACATGTACTTCTTTTCGACACGTGAAGATAATAAATTATCCACGAAATATTTTCCAAGGAGGTAATGTCTGTGGATATTCAAAGATGCTGACAACAGCCTTGAATTGCAAACCTAACCATAGTACAGTAACTAAATTATGCTTGCAATTTGGATTAATGAAAAGACCTTGTTCCTCAAATGAAACAGTTGCATCCAGAGATTAGCATTTATACAAAGAGAGAGCAAGAGATATTCATATTTTGTGAAATTGTGTTACGTGTTTGAGAGTTCTCTTAGTTTCTACAATTGAAACACTCGAATGCACTTCTCCAAATATCGTGCGTAAAGCGTAAACATTATCCTTATCACAGTTCTTCGTTTTGGATCGGATGATCCAAAATCATATTACGATACCATTATTTTATATAAGAAACAGGAATAAATTTCTTTTCAAAAAAAGTTTTCGAAACATTTTTATTCATTATGAGTGTTTATTTTTGGTGTAAAATATAAGTCTTAATTATATGATATATGTTGTTGCTTTATTATTTTGATTACTTGTAAATTCATTATTAAAAAATTACAAAAAAAAGTGTTTGTAAATCATTTTTGAACGTAAAAACAAAATACTTTGTTAGATTAATTACTATTCCTATTTACCCATCATATTCAAATATCAATTTATTCAGTTAAAAAATCTAAAAACATACTATTTTCATATAGTAAACGTATTTTACTGAGAATGCATTGCTGCTTACAATATATTCTGAGAAAAATACTATTCATTAGAAATGAAAAACTGAAATAGTTTCTTAATCATTTAAAATTTACAATCTATCAGGTTTATGGGAGGTTTAAAAATAAAAGTTTAAATCAATCCTCATTTCATGCATAATTTATTTAATAAAAATACCGATGAAAATTATTCGATAAGTAATAAATTTAAAATTTTCATAAAAGTTTATACATTCTTAAGCGGAAGTGTAATTAGGCATCTCACATCTGCTAATTTCAAAAATTATTACTTATTTTGAAATAACGCTTCAAATATATTTTATGCAATTAGAATAAATAAGAAAATACTTTATGTGCGTAAATTTTTTTGACAGATACGTCAAATTTTGATCATTGTAAAAAATAAGCAATTTTTTATTTATAATAATCTGTGTACAGTATTAACGGTTATGGGGTACTGTTATCTCAAATACTAAATGGCTGTGCAAAAAATCTTAGACAAAAATTTCAATCATCCTCTGTCAGAATTTTTTTTTATACTTTGGATTAATTTACAAATTACTTTGTTCAAAAGTGTCTTCCTAATTTATCTCACTATTAAAAGATTTTAATTGATGATGATATTATTAATGCAAGATGCAATTTAATAACAATTTTAAGATTTCATTCCATATGAAAACATAAAAAGGAGGAACATTTTATAACATGCAAGAAATAACCTCTCTGAAAAGTAATTCAATAATTACTTTATTATTATGAGCTCTATTACTTAAGAAAAAAAACTTAAAATTTTTAGAGTGTCTTCTCATATTTTTCCAATTTCTCCCGTATGTGCAGACATATTGATAAAAAATATTTAAGAGAGGGGAGGTATGGAGGAAAAGAACTTTTTGCGTCGTCTCCTCCCCTCCGCCCCGTCAATTGAAGAGTGACAACTTCAATCACTTGTGATTAATAACGGCGTTGGGATAAAAAATGGCGTGACGTATTTAGAGCGATCACACGGCGCAGTAAACAAGAGCTGGAAAATGAGGCCCGTTTTATTCCTTTTTTATGCGACCAGAGACAAGCATCCAAGTGCAATTCACATATCATCAAATAAGGTTAAGCATGCAGCTTGTGACTGAAGATAAGGTGTCTTTAGATGCGACCGGAAAAGGAGAGAGGTCTTGGGGTAATCACCATGTCGAGGGGAAGGTAATGAAGGGGGTAAGGAACAGAAAAATGCGAGGGGCTGGGTAAGGCCCCGAACAAGCAAGTCCTGCTCGTCATTAGGCTACCTGTAATGACATTTTGATTACCCCGAAGCCATTAAGGAAGGAGGGTGAAATCTCGGAAAAGGTAGGGAATCATCTTTGCAAGCAACCGAAATCTGTCTAATGTCTCTCGAATAAGATCAGCACCAGTAATCTGCGAGTTTCGATCTTTCCGTACCTCCCCCATCTCTCGCCAACAAGGTGATAAGCTCCCGTTTTCGGGAGAAGCCCAAAGGTAACTGAAAATTACAGGGAACAAGAACAGAATGGTGACCATTAAGTTCTGTGTCTATCATTCAACATGAACAATCTGCCACTTTACAAAGGATCCAGCATTTAATGGCTCTCCTCTGCCTCATGCAAAATACGTTGTCTTTAATACCACTTAAAGCTACATGCCGCTGTAATGGATGGCAGTGAGAGGGATATTGCATTTTAATGTGACCTTTTCGGCGCAGCACAAGCAAAAATGAGCTTTCATTTGTCATGGCAACTTTCTTACCCCTTACCATTTATTAAAAACTGGAATTTATCTCAACTACTGCTTACCTTGGACAATGAAGACGAGACAAAAAATTTTATATTTGTAGAAAACAAATTACAGCGCGTGCGAGAGAGTTTCTTTTTCAGTCAGGTCTTGACTGCATAGATGTACAACTTCACTTTCCTCTCGGATGCCTTCAGTGAAAAACGGAATCACTTTTTTGAAACAAGACTATACAAGCATATGATTTGCATCAAGTTTTTTGTTTTGCCATATCACCGCAATTTTCCTAACGACATGACTCCGCATCATAATGGATATATTTTGCTTAACATAAACAAGTAAACGAGTACTTCTGAATTATAAAATGGATTCCCATTTAGAAACATACAGGAAGACAATCGTTATTACTTCTTAGATATTTTACATCGACTCTAACTTGTAAAAATTAGGTACACAAACAAGAAACAATAATGACTTTTGGGAAAATTTTATGTTAACATAAATTTTGATCAAATATTTTTCCCCTGCATGACAAATTCAGTTACAACTTCGGATATACCAGGAAAGGATTTTCGAAACTCTATTTAAATCCAGGAGAATATGGAACATAATCCCTTTCAATATTATACCAGAAGTAAGTATTTCATTTAAAATGTTTACAAAAGAAACCAAAACAAACTGTGATTTAAAGGATTTTTTCTATTCATATTATATTTTCATTATTATTATAACTTAATTTTTTCTAATGATATTCATCGAGAGAATGTACGCTTAAACATTAGTATTCGCCTCTAATCAGCAGTTTCATGTGCTTAGTTATTGAATCAATCGTATCCAGCTTCAATCAGAGAAGAAAGATGCAATAAATACCAGGGAGAGAAATTCTAGAAATTTTTTTTTATGGAAATTAAGTTGATTGCAAAAAAAAATTGCAAAGAATATAACTTTTCACTATAATTACATTTTTTACGCTTCCAAAAGTTGTAGCATAAAAAGCTAAATAATAAGAGTATGAAATTTATCAAAAAGTAAAAATTCTGTCTTGGTTTAAACGTACTTGTAGTAAATTTTATAAAGAAATGAAAATGATTTTATGTATTTCGAAGTCTATTTTGCCTTTTTAAATCCAAATGGCTACATTTTGAAAAGAAAGTACATTTATTTCTTATTACTTAAGGATATTTCTATATAACATTATGTTCAAAACTACCAACCAAGTTAAATACAAGCTGGTAATTGAGTGAAATCCCTAGAAAACTAGCTCACTGGCTTTTAGTTTATGAGGTCGTGGATTCCATTGCCACACAGAGCATTATTGAATGAGATATCTAGGAGCTAACTTCAATGAATCGAAATGTCTTTTGAATAAATTGATGGTAAGAAGACAAGGAAAGAAATGAAAGTAGAAGAAACGAATGCTTATATTTATATTATTTTTGCTTACTTCTAGATTATTCTATAAAGTAATAAACTTTGTATTTTAAAATTTTTAATCGAGATATTTACTTATTACTTTTCGATATTTTCAAACATATCAAAATGCGTTATTTATATACTGATGTTAAAAGGTTTGAAAACAAATAAAAATTACACTGAAAAGAATCAAGTTTAAACTTTACATGTATATGGTTTGTACTCATTTCCAGATTACTTTTATAAAGGAATAAATATGCTCATTCAGGGAATAATAAGGGAATAAAAATTCTCAAGTTTATTGAGCATTTAAATATTTTCTTAAAACATTCTCTTAAAAAATGAGCCTTCTTCAAAATTCTCAAACTTAACAAAATGATAATTTATGGGTTCATATTAAAAAATTTGAAACAAATAATGATAAAAGGAAATGAATGAATCAAGTTAAATATTTTTATTTTTAAGTTTTACCGCACCTTTTTAGATATTCCTAAAAGAAAAGAAAAATGTTTCCCCTTGTGTATCATTTTAATTTCTTAATTAGTCCTTAAAAATATTTCGTATTTATTTAGTAATTAATATGCTTAACTTTATATTAATTACGTATATAACTACGTATATATATATTTATATAACAATGATCATTTTATAATTATCGAGACTGAAATTTTAATTACTGCTATAATTCTGAAAGATCAGCAAATTTCGGAGCAATGGGATGAAAAATATGAAAAAGAAGAAAAAAAATTCTCCAATAAAATGCAAATAAAAAAAACAGTGATTATTAAATGAAATGCATCGGCAGCTTCCCATCAGTCCGAAAATTCCTTCCGAATAATTGGTTATGATTTGAATAAAGCAAGCGAGAGAAGGCCAATTCTGCGAGGAATGAAAGGGAGGCGAGCGAAAAGTCGGACATTCCTTTCGAAAGAATCCTTTTCCTTCCCCTCGCGCCATCTCCAGGGGAAGGATATGGGCGAAACGAAAACAGAAAAGGTGCTCCAGAAAAGGGGATGGAACGGAAAAGATTGGGAGAAAAAACGGATTGGGAAAATAACGCAAAATAAAAAGAGTATGAGGAGTAGAAGACATTTCCTCCTCCGGTATCGATTTCAGTGAGGTCCCACCTGGGATCCCAAGCAGGGGGTCAAAAAGAGCTTAAAAGGGTAAACAGCCGCCAGATACCCAGAAATCGCGTCTGCTTTCCAGCGATACAAAACTATTCTTCTATTAATAAAGAAAAGGGTCGCCGCAAAATATCAAAAGACATCCATCTCTTAAAAGGTTTCGATTCCCTGATGAAGTGCACCTTCCACTTGTTTTGCGCCCCTGGGGCGGACAGGCCTCCACTGACTTTTAAGAGATTACGAAAATGCGATGCTAGAGGGGGTGTTGCGCGTGTTTGAAGGATTTATTTATAGCTTCTGGCTTGATATGCGCACTTAATATGGCCGAGATTGACATGGTATGTCTCCCCATCCCGATTCACTCCCCCACTTGTCGAAGGAGCGTTTTTTCCCTGTTCGTTTCCTTGTAATATCTTTTCCGGAGCTATTTTTCGACGAGTAGTTTTTTTTTTTCCACTCCGGTGGATACCATTCTTTCGAAAGATGGGAGGGCCTCCCACTCCCTCCCTTAGCTTAACTCATAATTGTCCACGAAAGTATTTAATGTTGCGTAAGAATTGTTGTCGCTGACGCAGTCTAAGTTTCACTTACTTAAGAAGTATTTATGCTTTGAGTGAATACTTTTTCTCCTTGTTTTTTATTGCGTGTTCTTTTGAGAAAATTTATTTATTATTATTTTATATCTTCAACTGAAAGAATGAAACCGAACTTCGGCATTTTTCGGCATTGTCAAGACGGGAGCTTGACTCTACCTGAGATACCGTCAAAAGAGGAGAAGGAAAAAGTCTTTTTTTTTTTTCCTCTTAGAATGGAGGCCACTTGAAGCTCTTTGATCTTTGAAGTATGCGAGGAACCCGGCAGAGAGAATGCACTGAGAAGTGTGAGTTTTTGTTATCATTTTTGTTTAAATTAATTGCTGAATTCTGTGTTCCATCATTTCATGTTATTCGTGTGGTGGAAAAGTTTTGATTTTATTTTCAGCTTATGCATTATTTTACTCATTTTTCTAAAGTCATTCTTTTATGTTTTGAAGGTTTCTCGCCTCATTACAGTTTGATTTTGAAGTTTACTTGCGAAAAGGGTTTAATAATGCTAGCGAAAGTATTATTCAATTATTTTTGGTGAATGTTTTATTTTTCAAGTAAAATTATAATAGAAAGGAGTTTCGAAAACATTTGCTTATGAGTGCATATATGGAAGCCTATTTTTATAAGATCAAAAAATGGCATGAATTACGCATTTTAAAATTCTGTGCAGATCGTAAAGAACTACTAAAAATCAATATGCTAAGAAATCTTAACAAGTTATTGACATAAAATGAAAGTAACAAGGAGTAGTGTGTGCATAAAAACAAGGATTCAGTACACGATGCAATTAGTTTCAGAAATAAAAGTACTTTTCTTGAATTTAAATAAACATTTTTACTTTTTACAAGTAAATGTAACTAATAAACCGTGCTAAGCGTGATTTTAATGTTTTGTAAAAACTTTGTTATGTTTTCACACAATGTATTTCAGTTAATTTTTTATCCTAAGCATTTAAGTTATCCTCTCTTATATTCGTTGAATTCTTTTAGCTCACAAATATTCGCATCAATATTTAGTCATCATCTGACGAGAATATCAGTGGAAATATTTGAAAAGCATTAATATAGATTTTTCCTAGATATTTGAATAATATAAGTTCCAAATATTTACTAATTTGGATAAAACTGGTTATAAACAAGGGCATTCAAACTAGTTCTTGCAAGCATATCAAAAGCATGAACTGAAAATTTAAAATGCAGTCCTAGAGTTGAAATAAACCAAAAAGTAAAATAAAATAATCTAAGTGATAGTTTATACCACTCGAATAAATGTGTAACGACTATTAAGACAGTAAAACAATAAACATAAACTTGATGCATCAATAAAAATTTTATTATTCTGAATCGTATAATATAAAAAATATATTACGAAAATGAAAAAGGATTCCTAAATGTTAAATGCTATATCATATTGATAAAAAAATTTGCATACATAAGAAAGATATTCAAAAAAGAAGTAATCTCTCTCATTTACCTTTATCCAAATAAAAACTTTATCTGTGCAGAAGAAATCAAGTTATTTGATATGGTTTGTAGGATGTGTTTTATTATAGTAATGTGCTTTTTTATTTTTACCTATTAATAGTTCTTCCTTCTTCTAAATAAATTAATCCTTATTGAGCTGAGCTTGAATGAGCAATTCTCCGGCTTGAAGTTTGGACGGGACTTAAAATCTGGAAAAAGTGACAGATGAATGCCCTACCACCCTTCACTTTTGAATTGAGAAGATGAACGTAACTAAAAAAAATAGAATGCAGACATAATTTTAAATTAAATGATTTTACCACCGAAACGGGAAATGATAGCGTTAAAATCATAAATCAAAAGAAGTATTTTATTAGATCTTAAAAGTTTCTAAAATATATTTATATATGTCACAAAAATGATGCATATTTTTCTCTGACTGTAACACTAAAATGTGTTGTTAGGGAAATAGTGATGCTGTGTATCTCTGTTTAGGGGAATTTAAATATATAACTAGATATATGAATTTCATCATGATTCTAGTTATATAGTTAAACTCATCAAGATATATGAAATTTATCAGGAATTTCATCATGAATCACTAGATTTATGAACTTAATAATAAAACTATACATCTAGTGATTAAGAGAAATATTGTTTACTAAATGTATAGTTTACTATTGGCCTTTTTTACTTTTGAATCCAGTTTTTTTAAGTGGGTTAGTAGTGAAACATAAATATGCTTCATAAAAATCTTTTTAATGTTTGGATATTTCTGGCAAAATTATTTCGAATATACTTTCTTCACAGGAGTGCAAGCATGATTCCATTCTATTTTGCCATCATTTATATTAAGTCACAATTGATTAAGAAGCCGAAATGAAACTAATGAAATAAATGAAAAATGTAACAATAAAAATCATTAATGCATGCAAAATGTTGTGTGTTTAAATTGAATTTTTAACAAGACCAATTAATTTTACTCTGTTTATTCAAGATTATGTTTTCCTTTTTGACGTATGTTGCATGACCTGAAATATTTATAAATATTCTTTAAATGAACTTCTGATATTAATAACTATACATTATGTTAAGTTTATGGGAACAATTTCTATACCACGAATGTATACTAGAGGTTTGTAATTCTAAAAAGAGTTTCTTTGAAGAACAAACATCATAATATTTTTAAGTGACTCAGATCCTTAAGATCTAACGACAGATAATTAATGGAATTAGCCATAGTGTAATTTTCATAATTTCTTCTAAAATAAAAATTATTTCCACATTTGCAATTATGAGTTTATTGGAGTGTTCTTTATGTGCATTCCATTTAATATTAAATCCATCAAAGAATTTGAAATATTATGAATATGTACTTATATGTGGATAGTAAAAATTTTTAAGAATATATTCATATGTATTTCTTAAGAATAATATTCTTAAATTAACCAGAATTCTAATTTTTTCCTTGGGCAGGTGAAGGGGTACAGTATCCCTTGCCACTCAGCTTCATTGGATTTTTGCACTCAAGAACTCACAAGTTTTAAAGAAGTGTCTAACCCAAGAATGCTTGAACAATATCTGTTCAGAAATGAGTGGAGAAAATAAAAAAGAAAGATCGCAATTTTATTGACCAGGTGATAAAATGAATCTTCTTCAAGAAGGGCACACATTTTTTCCACCAAAATTTTTTTTTTTTTTTTTTTTTTTTTTTTTTTACAAATATTTTCTCAATATCAATTTTTGTATGCCGATTATTATTTCAGTAGTTATTGCAAATATTATTAACATATAAAGAAAAAATATTTCAAACCACTTTAAGACTGGAGAAGACATTAGTCAATAACAGCACTTGAAAGAAAATGAGACTTTTGAGATGAAATTTCAAACTAGAAAACTATAAATTGCAGTGAGACAGACTGGTTCGTTTTTCTTTATTTCTGCTGTTAGACAAAGCTCATAATTGAAAATTACAGAGCATGTGTGATAAAAAAAAATTAGGTTTCAGCACTTTTTGTATGCAATGCAAATTTCTAATCTAATGCGGACAGATCACTTATTTCCAGTAAATGGTGTGAGTTAAACTCTAGCAATGCATTTAAAAGAGTTATTTTCTATTTTTTTACGACGAATTAAATCAATTGTGAAAAAACACATAATAACAGTTTAAAAATTCCTTTAATCATTAAAAAATTATAAAATGTGTGTGTGATTTATCATTTAATTTCAAATTAAATCCAGAATATTGTATTTAACGAATCTTGTGTTTTTATTTTTCGAGGAAAAGCAAAGTTCCAGCAACATTACAAGCAAAACTCTCGAATTGATTTGTTTATTAAATTCTAACTATTACGTGGAAAATACATCAAAAGGGCGATTTTCTTCCTCTTCTTTAATTAGCCGCGAATCGGGTAGTATTTTTTATCCGCGGATGAAGGAAGCGCGAATACTATGCATTTAAAAACATTTATGATTTATATTAGAAAAAATACAAGCAACATCACTTATTGTATTTGTTCTTATATTATTAGTTATTTACTCTTTTTATAAATTAGCTTTTATGTCATAAAATGGCTTTTATGACAAATTTATTCACGCTTTATTAATTATAATTTAAGCCTATTTTTATTAATTTGGGGTGGTTTATAAAGTGTAAGAGTCATGACTGCTTCATATTTGGACGAGTGCTCTGCACACTCTGTTTTTTCTTGTCGTGTTGCAAGATATTGGAGAGCCCCTTGTCTAATGGCCTAGCTGCTAAAAGACAGGCATTTGTAACTAATAAAATAAAGTTTAAGACATTTCCTTGTTGATTCGTCTCTGTATAACCCTTTCTCCGCTATATCCTATATTTTTTTCACTTAATAAAAATACTTTCATCCTATATGAAATGCATACAAAACCGTAAAATGTAATAGAAATCTAACTGTACAAAACAATTCGTGTATTTTGGTTTGACGTAACGACATGTTACGTGAAGGATAGTCTTTCAATAATAGATTTATTTTAGTGCTTATTTAATCTTGTTTTGAAATTACTTTTAATTAGAAGATTATTCAGTGGAAGCAAAATCCCCTTAATGCCAAAGATATTTCCAGGATCCATTTCGTGTTCTTCCGCCATATGTCTCCCATATGTAAGCAAGCACAATTTCCCACAGAAACCTGTTACGCTTCCTTGCCGGAAGAGTCCAGGACACTAATGTCTTCAGCGGCATCATATATCACGTTAATCCAGGTGACAGTCACCAACGATGCGCCTAATCTTTGCCAGCTCACCAAGCTCTGAAGTCCTGGAACTACCAAAAACCGATTTACTGCAGAAAAAGCCGCGCGGATGGGAAATCTTTTTCCGAGAGAAGCATTGATTAATCCAAATAGACCTCTGACGATCCGGCCTCTTATACCACTTCCTACATTAAGCAGGTTGGCCAAAAACAAAAATGAGTTATTTAAGCTGTTTGAGGAAATTCAAGAATTATTTCCTCTGTAAATAATATGTGTAAGGCGATATGCAATTTAAAAAAAGTTGGTATGAGTCAAGATTTGATGCCAAAATTCATTGTACTGCAATTTCATAGGAAATTTACTTTACTTGCATTTATAAAAAATGCTGGCAAAGCAAATTTCCTATACTAGTATTTACTGCTAAAAGCAGTAAGTTCTGAGAATGTTGAAATATGTAAATAGAATTAATATATTTTATAGTCGCACCCCCAGGTTAAATTATGCAATGCAATTTTTCATGCGCGGCTAGAATAAATCTTAAAATTATTTTTCAGAAAAATATTTAAATTCTTATAACATACTTAACATTAAAAAATCTTATTCCTATTTTATCAATATTATTCCATTGAAAATACAGGAAGAGTGAAAAATTTGTATGATTTGCATTTTAAGTAAATTTAATTAAATCAAAATAACTGTATTATAATCATTATAAAACAATCGAATTTATCTTTTAAAATAGCATTTATTGACATAAAATTCAATAGCAAAAATAATTTGAAAAAATTTTTCTTTCATTTTTTAACTTTGGCTAATCAAATCTATGAATTCATGTATGACAAAAGAGGCAGCGATTTTTTAATTAAAGTTAACTTTTATTATAAAATCTACACTCTTTGAAAGCTTTTTCATGTCAGGTATATAAAAAAGTAAAAAAAAAAGTTTCTCTTTGCACATTATTCAAGCTCTTATTTTATTATTATTATAAATATGTACTTATTTAATATAAGTGCCGATATGTGAAAAGAAATGGTGCAAATCTTTAATAATAATAAAATGACTCATTAATTAATTTGGTCCAACATAATCGGTATGCTAATTGTATAAATAGTTGTTTCTTGTAGTATATATATATATATATATATATATATATATATATATATATATATATATATATATATATATATATATATATATATATATATATATATCATATTAGCACGACAACCCTTTGTGGGCCTTGGCCATCTTCATAAGTCTGCCATTTTGCCCTATTTCCTGAAATGGACCTCCAATTTTTGACTTTAAGTGTGGAAAAGTCTTCCTCCAGGCAGTCCTACCCGCTCTTCTTCTGTCTTCCTTTTGGTCTTTTTCAGAAAGGGCTTTCTCTGCACTCATTCTCGCGTGTGTGAATAGATAGATACTGATTGACAAATAGGCATGCGAAGTGGGTTATTGCGTAAATTTACAAATTCCTGACTTCACAGTTAGCTTTTATTGCTTGAAGCAGTAATAACAAGTAACAAAAGGAACATAATAATTACTTTAGAATATAATTGCATATAAGAAGAAAATATTTTTTTAAATTAAAAAAAAACAATTTTATTTTTTATGCACTCATAAGGTGTACATTTCAATTTGTTCATTGTTAAAAAAATTAAAAGATCGAACGAAATTGCTAGTGCACTGCAAAACTTCGAAAAAGGACTTGTACTAAAGTGACATTCAAACCATTGCCACTACATCGATATACTGAGCAATGTCACATTATAATATTAATTGACCAAACCTATAAGCAAGTGAAGAATAACTTTTTTGTATAATTCATCTATTAAATATACTCTTTATTTCTCTAGCACACCTTTATACGGTTGAATGGGAGAATATCAGCAGAGCTATGAGAGTGGAAGTTTTCTCGATAAAGGAAACTTATAGATCATTCAAATAAAACTCTGAGAAAGTGAAAATATGTATAGTGCTATGTATAGTGTTAAAGGAAAAAAAGCTTGTTTCAGTACACCATAAATACATCCCTATCAAGGAAAATTGTTATCTAACAAGCATACGTTAAATGCTTCTTTATCCCCACATCCATACAATAGCAGAAACTTCATCATTGTATAAGTGTGATCATGGAGGGCATGATAAAATACTTGATTCTCTTGATGTTGGCAAATCCATTTCTTCGCTTGAAGTGATTGATGAAAATAACCGAAGGAAATAAGGCGTGGCGATAAATCTGGTCTGTGGATACGTACGTATTTACTGTTCAAATATCATATTTAGCATCAATAATATCTGTAAGATGGAAATGTAAATGAAATCCGCCTTTGGTTCACCATAGTCTAGTGATAACGGCTTACTCTTTGGAATGTGTGTATTTAAATTTTAACCACATTAGAACAATGGTTATGGTATTTCTTCTCTCAGCATGGCCACCTGTCAAGTTTGTAGTTCGACATATGCAGATATCAATGCAGACCACTACTTGTGAAAAGTTCTCTTAGAAATCCTCTATCTCGTAGATTGTAAAAATCTCAGCCAAACTTTCATCCATTAGGTTATCCTTTACACAGTATATAAAAATAGTACCTCCATGGTTTGTGAGAGATAATCGAACATTAGAGATGGTCACATACAATACTGCTCTACTTTATCATGTCTGCTCTGCTGTTTGTTCACAATATTCTATAATAATTTTAAACATCTTCTTGGAGATCGTCAGAGGAACGACAGTCTTGCTCAATTTGTTTCACAAGAGTTCCAAGAGAAGAATACTGTAAGAATATCACACTGTTACCTTTGCATTTAAACAGCTATTTTCTGGTTTTCTACAGCTTTAAATGATAATCTATCTAAGATCAGTTTAACTTAAAATATCAAAGGCATTTATTGAAAAAATTAAAAGTTTAAAATTTTGTTTTCATTGGGCATGGTTATATTCAAGAAACTATAGCATCAAATGAGGTCAAAATCTACTTAGTATTTACAGTCATGCCTCAAACATTATTCCGTACTATTCTGTAGTTACATTATCCCAACAGATAGATCAATAAGATCTGTGCAAATTATTTCTAGATTACATACTAGAATATAGATCATTTTAACTCACTTTTCTATTCAAATCACATACATTATAATATTTGGTTTGATTTGATAGTTCCGTCAAGGAAAGCTAATTACTGCAACCATTAGTGAATAAAATTACTTTCTTAATTTTTGGCTAAAGTACAAAGAATATAAGCTTCTTATTACATAAATAAATTCATTTTAGTGCCTTAAAGCATTTTTTAAAGATTCTCTAAATTTGTCTACTCAGTGTCAATAAATTATAATTTTTAAAGGTTATATTTATGTGAAAAACGTGTAACTTATTTATATATATATATATATATATATATATATATATATATATATATATATATATATATATATATATATATATATATATATATATATATATATATATATATATATAAAGTCATCAGGAAAAAGAATAGAACACACTGCAGCTGAATTTTTACTAAGAGAATATCATATGTATATATACTTAAATATGTATTTAAAAATTGAAGCATCGTAAAAAGTTTCCGGAAGATACCCTGCTATGTATAAGCGTATTTAAAAGTGAAATTTTAAGCAATGAAGCGTTTCTACTGATGTTGGGCTGACAAGAAGGCTACTATAGGATTCGAAGATTCTGAAATTCCATCCTTGAATAAGCATGCTATAAAGCAAGAATGATAACTTGGTAGACTTGATCTATTTATATTCTAATTTAGATCAGGATTTGTTGAAACTTTTTATCTCGTATAATGAAAATAAGGATTTTATTGACTTCCCTTAATGTTCAACTTGCTGGAATTATTTTTGTTAACAGTGTAAAAGTCATCTTTTTAAAAAATTCACTTTAATAGTTTATTGTTGTGGTTTTCTTTACAGCATTATAAAAGAACTATGCATAGGCTTTTATGGCATTCCATCAAATTAACAGCATTTGTTGTTGCCACGTAGCTTTGTAAGCAAAAAATAATGATAAATAATGTTTCATGTAAAGTTGAATATGTTTTTATGTTAAATTTTATAACGAAATATGTATCCTTACAATAAAACACATATGAAATACAAAATTATGTATATGAAGCTAGAAATGAAATTTAAATAATTTAAGTTTATATTATTAAATATTACATTTTAATCTTTATTGCATGTTTGCAAATAGCAAATAATAAAAACATGTTTTTTTTTCTTTTTGTCTTTAATTATTTACTACTTAAATTATTCCTTCATCTTGAAAAATTGAGACACTACATTAAAGTAGTACGTAATAAAGTCGTTATTATATTTTAAATATATGTATGCACATGAGTTAGAGCAATATATTTAATATACACTCATTATACGCTATATTAAGTTAACCATTTCTTAATCTAAAGACGTTCTTAATATTACATAAGAATTAGAGTAAAATATATATTATGCGCCAAAAATATTCTACAAAGATAATAATATATTTAAAAATGTGTTTATCAAATTCGAACAAGCATTTTAATTTTACAATCACTTTGTGAGTATTTGCTTTTTTTGTGTGTGTTGGTTCTTGTTTTCTCATCAGTCTATCCAGTAATGTCAGTTTTTTTCTTTTAGACGGAGAGTTGCCAGTCGGAGAAGGTAATAGCTCATTGCTGATAATTTGTCTGATTGTTTAACTCTATCAATGAATCTATCAACATGTTTTCTTTTTATTTTATTTTAAAAGTATTTTACAGCTCTTTTTATAACTAGAATTGACCTTCCATATGGAGATTCTAGGGGTTTTCTTACTCTGTCAACGTGTAAAAAAACATGAGGCATGTCTCTAAACCTCTCTGCCCCAATAATTAATTTTTAATTTTCTCTTTTATGTACACCACAAGTAGTTTAAAAATTTCCATCTACTTTTGTAATTTCTAAGCAAACTCTTCAAATAGCATTTATGTTTTAGGTTCGTTAAAAAATTCTCCTGGAATTTTTATGGTTTTAACATATATTTTATATTTATTTATATAACATATATTCATTTGACATATAACATGTTGAATGATCAAAACCATCACGTGGAACTGTATAAACTCTTGTAAAACTGTATTTAACTGTCCTGTTCATTACATTGAATTATTGGTTTGGTTTGTTTGTCGCTCAACGGTCATTTTTTGCTCACGAGGGCTAATTAGACCGGGACTTACGGCTTAAAGTGGATTCCGAACCACTGCAAACATCCATACCCAAGGTGGGATTCGAACCCACGAACTGTTGAACCGAAGGCAAGAGCGCTAACCATTCGGCTGCCAGCTCGGCACAATTGAATTATTACAATGAACAGGAATTACATTCCTGTTCATTACATTCCTATTGTAAAAAGAGTTGTATGGACAAATTTAGTGTTACACATAATTGTGATAAATTTGTAAAAAATTTAGACTTAAATTATCTACCATAATTACTTATTATTTGTTGAAGCATATTGAACCTTGAAACCTAGTTATTATAAAAAACGTTTCAAATTCCTTATCATTTATTGGATCTCTGTAATTACTGCACTCATCGATACATGTTGGGTAAATATTATATTATTTGATAGATACATTTTGGATCATTTATATTACATTTTTTCCATATCTAATTTGTTTCCAGTAAGTTTCAGAGTTGATTTGACACCAGGATGAGATTAATTATGAATGTGATGAATTATTTTCTTCCAAAAAACTTTCACGAGTAGAGGGTCTCATACTTGATGTGCCACCCTATAACTTACATACGGATGAAAGAAAGTACAGTTTGATAGTTGAAAAGGACCATTATTTTTTTTAAATCTTCTAAGCCTTTGTCATTAATTGGGTGAGCAAAATTTTCAAAGTCCAATAATTTGATATTTATATTCTTGATGAAGTATCTGCTGATATATAATCTTATCTTTTACATGTCGGTTCAGAATTTGGAAATGTATTGAAGTGATGGCATTACCTACGTGATGCTTTACTTGGTTTTTGATATGTAAATATTTAAGACTTAGGATCAAAATTTCTATACTCTCAGTGATGTTTGCAATATTGATGTGGACTGATAAATACTTAAAATTTCACATTACTAACTGCTGTAATTCTTTTGTAAATCATTGCTTTTCTTAGAACAAAACCGTATTGCATTGCAGCTTTTATTGTTTCCCAGTGTCGGATTTCTGACCCAATTTCCGAATCAAATGTATTGGTAAATAATGTCAGAGGTAATTAAGAATTTGAAAAGGAAAATAAATGGCTCAATTTTTCATGGTTTTATTAAACGGCCCTTCTGGTTTTTTGTTCATTGGATTTTCTCTTTATATTTTTTCTTTGCACTTCTTATCAATTTATGTGAAATGGCTAATTTTTGAATAGCATTTTTCAGGCATTGCAGATAAAAACAAAGCATTATAAGACAATCCCTAATTTTTTAATCGTTTCAGGCAATTTTCAAACTAATAATGGCTTGAACATATTCAGGAAGTAAATAGGAATCTTCTGTTATAATGTGGTAACTCAAAAATAAATTTTTTGGAGCTGCAAAAACTAATTTTGAAATATTGAGAATTTCAATTTGTACTTCTTTTATATCTGAAACAATTTGTTTGGTGTTTATCATGTTTTTTTATCGTAGGAGGCAATGAGAATGTCATATAAATAAATAAAAAAGTCTCAAAATTATATAAATGAATTACTGGAAATTGGTTGGAGCACATTTATGGCCAAAATCCATAATAGTGAACTTGTTTAACTTGAATGAAATCAATAAAATTTTACATTTATGTTCTTTTGCAAAGGAAATTCGATAATGAGCTTTGAAAAAAACCAATTTTTTTTGAAAAAGAACATTTAATACCTTTTAAGTAACCTAGAAGTGTTCTATTCTAAATATTAAATAATTGCAAGAAAAGACTATGAAATAAAGCTGTCTATAGTCTCCACAGGGCTTATATGATCGATATTTTTTCATAAATAAACACAATGGATTTGACCAATAGTAACTTGAAGGACAGGTTATTTCATATTCCAGTATGTATTGGAATTATTCTTTCGCAATCCTTAAATGGTTGGAATCTAGTTTTCTTGTTCCAGTTGGACTAATTGACTCTTAGTAACAATAAAATGTTAATTTTAAATATGTTATTTTTACTACAGAATATATAATATTATGTGTACGACTATGGAATTCCTCAAATAAAGTTTGCAAACGTCACAATATTTTGTATAAAGATCTGCAAATTTTGTTGATATAATTGAAATTGCTAATATTATATTCAAAAGAAATTTGAGAAATCTCACCTTTTTCTATATGCTGTGTTTCTTATCAATGAGTCTCTTTTTTAAATCAATGAGCAAGTAAATTTTTTTTAAGAACGAGCTCCCAAAATCCTTTTATCGACCTTGCCTATTATATATTATTAAATCCAAATTTAAATTTTTTGTTCCAAAATTTTGATTTCGCATTTGTTTGCTGTCAGCGGGCTGTGAGAATTGATAATGAGAATTTTGAGATATGATACTAACAAGAGTGAACTAGGAAACGCAAATCGGGTCATTTCCGAATATTGTCCGTTTTTGACAAGAGAACTTTGCCTCTATTTCTATTACAAACCATAATTTTCCTTATTTTTGTCAATGTTATTTAGCTATTTGTACATTTCTCTGATTTAAATTGAGATCTAAATCGGTAGGGGAAGTAGCAGTGCATATTTTTCTTCAGGGTTAAAATGACTTCTCGATTTACTTCTAGATAATGCTCTGTTTCAAATATTTAGTCTTGAAAGGAGCTGAATACTTAACTAATTTAATTGGATGTTTTAAATCTTAATTGTTTCAATTAGTTGCTCATTTGAAGTATGACAGCTACATCATTGTCATTCAATTGAATTGAGCAAGAACATGAGGGTTTATCAACGACGGAAGTTGATGTTTCAGAAATCATGTACCAGAGATTTTGTCAGCCATGATAGCTAATTTTTCCGTGGATTCTTTGATGGCAATTAAAATGTTTCTTATATAATCTAGAAGTTTTTCTAACGGTAAAACTTTTAGCAAAGAATCTAATGTATCATAATGTGACTTCATTTTTTGAAACAGCTTACTCGATTTCGAACCTCTGGATTTATTGTCAGTTTGTAGTTTCTTAACACATATTTTTGTTGTTTTTTAAATAGTCCATAATTTTAGCTTGAGTATATTTATCAGAATAATATCATACATGTTTTTCAGATTCTGTGCTTTGATTTTGGAAATGAAGTGATTAAATCCTGTATCTTCAACAGTTATTTCACAAATTTTAAGTTGGGCTTCAATTTGATAAAATAATAGTTTAGGTTTTTCCTGTCAGAAAGATGGAATTTTCATGTTTACTTTGATAAATTCTGCAAAAATGTCTTCATACTTACCTTCGCTTTAATTATGTCCTTCTTGTAAGTTGATCATAACCTTCTGATCTGGAGGAAGATGCCCGTGAATCAGCGTCACCAAAGGTTTCTCTTTCACACTTCATTCAACAGATTAAACAAGAATTAGTTATAAAATAAAATACCTGCAGTTCATGTTCCATAAATTCTAGTATTTTAAACTCTACTTTTATTGGATTCCATCAATCGAGTAGTTTTCATGTTTGCCACATATCTTTTTCAGTAAAAAATAATTTTAGTTTAATTTTAGTTGAAGCTATAATAAATTTAGTTGAAATAAAATATTAGTTTGCTTATAAAATTTAACATCAGAATGTATTCAGGCAATATAAAACGCATTTTAAATATATAATTATCAATATAGATCTAGAGATAAAATTTAAATATTCTAAAAGAAAATATTGCACTGCATCCTTTGTTGCTTGTTTACACAACAATTCAACTGATCATTTAGTAATCAAAATATCATTTTCTTTTTCAGCCGTTTCTTATTTACCAGCTATAAAAAACCATTTAAATAAATTAATATTGTATGGACTCTTTCTTAATCTCTCTTTCTCTCTCTTAATTCGCGAAACATTAACGAAGAAAATTATGCTTCCATATATTTTCTGTTATAACTATCTATATTTTGACCAAGCAGATATGAAATGTTTCCATTGTATATGCAGTATAATGGACCTTTCCAGTTGTTCTGGAGGTTATTTACTTAGTTTTATTCATCGTTCATATTTCTTCCTCTCATTTAATATAATATCTTTAGATTTTTTGGTCACTCTACACTCATTATTTTGCACGCTACAGTCATTTAACTGTGACCCGCGATGAAAAATTCATTCCGAATCATTACAAACATCTACGCTCAAGACGGGATTCAACCACACGAATTGTTGAACTAAAACTGATTTGTTGAACGAATTGTTAAACTGTTTCCATATTCAGTTAAATTCCGAGCAAAAGTTTATTTACCTCACATATATTATTTGAATTCAAATTTATGAATTTTAATTTTTAAAGTTTAATATTACTTTTAAACTACTTCACTTTTACCAGTTCTGAAACATACAGAACAAAACTATATCAATATTTTTGTTATGAAAAATATCAATGCAGTTAGTTCAATTTAAACGAAATGTTTTAAAATTAATTGAAATGTAATTTAAAAGGTTGATTTTAACAAAACTCCGTTTAGTAGAGTCCGACTTCCTCAGTGCACACATGCCATAGGGACCCGTTTATAGGGTAGGCAACCATTCACACAAGGAAAGGACAAAGACAGGATAGACAGAGAGAGAAAGTAAATCCATGCCCGAATTGAGATTCGAACACAGACCTCCCTATCCGCAGTCAAATACAAGACAGGTAGGGCGGCGCATGTTTCAGTTAATTTCATATTGAGTTCGAGTTTCCAATTAATCAGATATTTTGTCGAAAAAAACAGTCATAATGCTGAAATATTTTGGAAATAATTTTTGATTTTCAGTAGAATCCAACAGTTTTCAAAACAATAATATTGAACAATACATGAATTAACCACTTGTTAAACGAATATTTTTAATAAGTCACGTGTATTGAAAAATCATTTGATTTTTAAACTATGGTTCTTTCTCCATTATTTATAACAAATCAGTTGAATAGTTGTGTTTTCCGAGAAAAACACATTCTTTTCTGAGTGGAAATACTAAACTTTCGGTGAAAAATTTCTCATAGAGTTAAAAACAATTTACTTCTTAAATTTTATATCATTTAATGAATATTACTGAAATCTTTGCATTTTACATTAACAAGCTTTCGCAAATGGTTACGATTTCGTAAACACCTGATAATATAATCTGAAAATTATTTCATAATGACTTAAATTCTTTATGATAAAAAAGAATAAGTCAGCGGTTGATATTTTGCGCAAGATGGTATTTAAAAATCGCTATTACTAAATGAATGGAAAATTTAAATATAATTGTTTTTATTTATACATTTTATATATTTATGCAATAAATATTTTAAGAGAGGGGATTTTTTTTAAGAAAATTATACAGTTCCAATATGATATCGATAAGAGTTTTCAAGAACTGAAAATGTTTCCCAACAGAACAAAAATCCTATCCCAAGCGAAAAGTATAACTCACAACTGTAATATTTATATTATTGCATATTACATAATACTGCCTTATCCTGGAACATTGAGCTTCACAAATTTTTCCAAAACTTTTGAATAAAACCCTCATTGATATGAATCCCAATTAATAAAGCAAGTAACCTTTTTTAGACATACTGTCGATTTTAAATACGCCACAAGAACTTTTCCTAAAAAATTAAAGACAACTTTGTGAAGTATAATTTATATTAAATACTAATATATCAATTTTAAATTAGTATATAAGAAGCTTGATATATCATATCATTTACACAAATCTAAGGTAGTTCTACCTATCTAATGATATATGCAGGTTTATAAACCAATGTTAGATATTCAGAGACCCCTCTAGCGAGGGATATATTTGAGAAAGCATGATAAAATTTGGTGAGCACGCACAGCAGAACATAATTTTCTAAAAGATTATCTCCAATTTTTGCTTCCAGGATAATTATATTAATTTTACATCAAATTAGTATTGCACAACTATAATTCTAACAAAGTTGTGCAAAGTACACAACTACAATACTGTAAATCATGAATAATAGAATGTGAAATGAAATAGTACACATTAAATTTATTAAAAACGCTTCACATTTTTTTATTAATTACAAATGAGATTTAATATGAAGAAAATATTCTTTGATGGTGACATTTGGAACTTATTTAAAATCGAAATTTCGTGTCCTCTTCTGTAAATTCTTCTAATCTCGTTGAATTTCATCAAATGCATAACTCGCTCGAGGGCTTTGAATGCCTCAGGGTCAAGATGTATTTTTAAATTGCATGCATAAAAATTAGTTTTTTAAATCTTTAATTAATAATTTAGTTCACAGCTATTCATAGTTATAATCTTAACATCATTTTAGATTTTTATTCTTCCATCTGCGTTCCATGCGATGAAGACCTGCTTCTGAAAATGCATGCGAAGTATCTTCAAGGGTACTCGCGAGACAAGTCCATTTGTATGCACAGTTTCTTTAATTGGTACATTATTGGTTTCCCCCATCTGGTACAATTTTTGAATAAAAACTGCTAATTCATACTAAATTACACTTTGACGATCATTGTTAAAAATGTTTTCAAAAAATTAGCATTTAATTTATTTAAAAAGATTGATGAGCACCATTTCACGAGAAAAATTGCACTTTTTTATATTTTAGATTATTATTGTGCACGTGTTTACTACCAGAAATCTAAGTTATATATACTATTTTTAAAATCAAAAATGATACATGTTTTATGCATATTTTTAAATACAAAAAGTGCAATGTATAGTAAAAGCCTTGAAATTATTTAAATTACATACACACTTTTTAATATTATATTACTTCATTTTAATTTTAAACAAGATTTAATAAAACGATAATATAGAAGTGTGAAAATTAGCTAAAATTTCAAACTTTCTCCAACATGACTGTAATTCACTTTAACATTTAAAATCAACACAACCCAAAATTATTTATTTTAAGTAAGACAATTATATAAACACATTATATAAACATATATTATGTAAACACAAATAACAGAAACCACTCATACTTAAAGTCTCAAAACGTCTTTACATAATGAATAATTATTTAAACTGTTACTTTTTTTTTAGTAAATTAAAAATTTTCGGGTATAAAGAATACACTTTTCGAAAATATTAGTTGTATTACATTTTTATACATATAAAACTTCAAAATATTCATTGCGCATTCAATATTTTTGTATCTATACGTCATCATTTATTTCTAAATTAAAATCTTGGAGAGCAACATACAATAAAGAGTTAGAGAATGGAAAAGAGTTTTATGCAAAATGAGTCACTTTTTTCCTTCCTTTGAAGTAAAATTTAAATGAAAATTAAACGCAAAAAAGTACAATTTTATTAACTTTTATCTTCTATGAAAAAGAATACTTTATTGTAGATTTTCTTTTCTGACATTATAGCAAATATTATATATTAATTGCAATGTCAAAAAACAGCTGATGTATTGATTGGTATTCATTCACTCTTGTGTGTGAACTAAAATTGCTTTGTAACTATCACATGCTTTAGTTTCCTAAAGTTATTTGAATTTTGAAGTTATATTTAGAAAATTATATTCCTTTTATTAAACTATGAAAGGTTTTATATGCAAGAGATTGCTATGACTAAATATTATTACAAACTCTGATATGGACAATTTGAAAATGAAAATTCTTGAGTGCACACTGAATAAGTTATGACAGCAATTTCTAAAATTTAAAATTCTAATTTATAAAAAACAGTTTTAATTTGGTAGTATATATATATATATATGATATAGTATATATATATATATATATATATATATATATATATATATATATATATATATATATATATATATATATATTAAAATTAATGTAAATCATTCATTTAAATTAAAATTACCTTCCTTTATTGAAAGTTTTCAAGGCCAAATAGTTTAAATGGATAAAAAAACATTAACATGGATACTTTCGATTTAAGTTGCTATTTCAAATACTATGTCAGTCATCTAGTGGTTTTAGTCATAGTGAGCTAGTCATTAAGTGGTTCACTATGAGCTGCTACCAACTGGCCAAACGGTCTCTGCGAACCTGTACTCGCAGCAATTGGAATGTGTGTAACAGAAGGAGCCAGAACAGATTAATCACAAGGGTGTACTGTTTTTGGCCGATAAACCAAGGACGCATGTAGCGTTGTTGGTCAGGAATTCCATACAACGACTTGGTTGTGAGACTTTGTGCCATCCTCCTTACTGACCAGACTTTGAACAATTATATTACCACCTCTTGGTTGCAACGTTGGCAGAGGATGTCATTACTAGGGTACATTTTCTGTACGTCATGATCATTAAAAATGGCAAGAACTTTCTTGTTTACATTCTAATTTCCTGTAATTTTGATGTTTGATGGATAAGTTTTATTCAGTTCTTATTATGGATCAGACTTTTTATTTTAGAAATTCATCTGTAAATGTTAATTTTCAGCTGAGAATGAATGAACTTGGAACTTATGTTTGAATTGTTGCTCTTTTATCCCACTTCTTAGTGTTAGAAATCCTGAATCCCATATCGATCAAAGAATTTTAATTAAACATTTAAATAAGCTAACAGTTTTTATCAAAGCATTTCTACTTGCAAACTAGAAATGCATTGGTATTGCCAAGCTTGTTGAATAGAGACGTTTTAAAGAAGGGATTAAAGTACCGAAATTTGATCTGAGTAACTTTCAACTTCTGTCAGACAATTTTAAAGCCTTTTTAAATTATTTGCATTGTTTTAATTACTAAAATGCTATTTGTATTTTTATATATTCATTAGAAACACGATTTCATTTAAATAGAAATTGAGCATTTTTAACTGAGTAATAAGTCGAATGTCTTATAATTTAAAAAAAAATCATATAATAATATTTTTCTGCATATTTTTCAAATTAAAAATCATTAGTTGACACTTCAAATCTTGTAGAAATTTTCAACTAAGGATAACTTACAAGAGTTAAAGTACTTTATATATATTTTTGCATATTCTGTATAATCTTGATATTGTCAGCAATCGAAAATAATTCTGGCATATGTCAAGAAAATTGTGTATACTAAATTAATGAGATATATTTACATTAAAATTAAATTACATTAAAATTAAAATCTTTTTTTTTTAATTTTAATGTAATATAATTTTAATTATATTAAAATTATATTACATTAAAATTAAAATCTAATTTTGATTAAATGCATTCATTTAATCAAAATTATACTATAAACACATATATATATGTAATAAAATTTATTTTAAAATTATACTTTAAATTATATTTTTCTAAATGAATTAAATGTAAACTTTCAGAAAATTTAGAATTCCTTCCCTAATATTGACGAAAATAAAACATTTGGAAACTTTAATTAGAGATAACTTGTGTCGCCATCTAGGGGTTAAAAAATAAAATAAATATTATTTGGAAATTCTTATGAATAAAAATGCATACATTTTAATATCCTAATTGAATATTTGAAAGGCCTTTTACTTAATAACATACTGAGAAAAAAATTGAAAACATATTTTATAAACTAAAATTGAGAAAGTAAATATTTTGAACACATATGCAGTATCCTGAATTTTTATTCTTCACTTTTATTTTTTATTTTTTTTCAATTAGCCTTAACATTTCTTTAATTTTCTGCTCTAATCATTTCTAATCCTTTCTCTTTACAAAGTTAAATTTAAATACTGAATATTGTTAAAACGTTTGTTCAAAAATTGAATTAAATTTTAAGTTAATTATTATTGGAATTATATTAAATACAATTAAAATTATATTAAAAATAACAGGATTAAATATTATATAACACACAAAAATTCAAGACAAAAGTTTTCTGAAAATATAATATAATTTTGTAATTAATTGTATCCATGAATCATCTACTTTAATGAATGCTGATGAATAGTATTACAATTTTAATCTGATTTGAGGCTTAAAGAAAGAAATTAGGTAAAGTATTTTAAAAATATTTGTGAAAATACATGACTTTCTGCAGTCAAATATATGTTGAATGTGTGTGATTTATAGATACATATATTGCGCGCACGTGTACAAAAATATGAATAATTTCGTTAAATTTAGCGAATTGAAAATGCGAACATTATAAAATTCTTCCGAGTGAATTTCTTTAAGAGAAAAATTTATTTCATTTTAATGAAATTATTTTAAAGATTTTATTCCATTTTATAAAAGCACTCTATCAGAAAAATGTTGATTTTCTGCGCACATACATTCATTTCACTCTATTTTTGCTTTTTTTATTTTACCGTCACTTAGATAGTTTAATGTGTTACATTAATAATTTTTAATGTTAGATTTTTAAATTTAGACTTCTATAATACATATTTAAGCTTCATTATGTTAAATTATATGAACATTATATATATATATATATATATACAAATATATATATATATATATATATATATATATATATATATATATATATATATATATATATATATATATATACACAAATATATATAACACACACACACACACACACACACATATATATATATATATATATATATATATATATATATATATATATATATATATATATATATATATATATATATATATATATATATATATATATACATATAAAAAATTTGTCATAAATACTTAAGACGTTTTTAAGACGAAATAGCTATTTAAAAACAATTCTCACGGTAAAAGTTATCCTAATATTATTCTCTCATATTTACTAATTTTAAGCATCTGAATAAATAATTTAAGATTATTTCATCCTCAAGTGATAAGCGTATAAATATATTTTGTTTTCACAATTAGCTAAGTTTTCATTAACAGATCTGTCATAATAAAACGAGTTAAAAAATATTGAATACTTAAAACCACACAAACCACTATAAAAAATTAACAAAATCTATACTTCAAACTAACTTCAGAGGTTCAGAGATTTATGAAAATTGAATTAATTGTCAAACTGGTTTGTTTTGAATTTTACGGAAATAAAATAAAATACTTTTCATAAAGTTTCATAAAAAAAAGATTAAATATAAGATAACAATAATTATAATAAGCCCAACATATTTCATAATCTATGATTTGTTAAGTTAGTTACATTATTAAAAGTTATCAAATATTCTGACATATACGGTACTAAAAATGTCAATACTTAATCAAATGTTTACTTTTGCCAAAACTATAAACTAAATGATAGCTAAATTAATCTACAATTCTATAATAGCTAGTGATTATAGTTAATAGCTTAATGATTATGGAATTGAGTTAAATAAATTGAGGTACTTTTAAAATACATATGCATTCTATTTTAATCCCAATACTTAAGCTTTGAGATAATGTTTCGATATTGTTAGTGATTGAAACTTAAAGTCAACGTCCCAAGTGTATAGTATATTTTAATGATCTGAGTTTCGACATAAACTTCTAAGGAAGAAATTAATTTCTATAAATTATGAAAGGAACCAAGACTACTTCAAATCTGCAAAATTGACTGATCTTAAATCATCTAATTTTGATACAATTAATGACTCTTTTGTTTTGAAATTAATCTGTCAATATTCTTAATAACTGATAATTTCTGTGCGGAGAGACTTATTCTAATGATATATCTTCGATTTCCTTATTGAAAATAATGTTCAAAAGGAATGTTTGAATGGAACGATTAATTATAAACAAATTTAAAGAGAAAAGAATTGCATACATATTTGTCATACCTCATATCGCTCATTTTTACTTCTATTAATTCATTGGTTTAGGTTTTGGAATAAACTTTCCATAACTTTACAAACCATAATAAGTAAGTTTCTAGATTTCAAATTAAATTTCATTTCGATATTTTAACAAAAAAAATTTATATTTATTTGGATAAAATGTGAAAATGTTAAAGAAACATTTAAATTTGGGACATGAAAGCCCACCACATATGTCCAAGTAACTATCGAACTTCCAGAACACATAAGTATAAAATACTTTCAGTAAAAATTAAAACACTAAATTAAAACCCTCTAAAATATTTAAAAAAATTATTTAATTTTTCTTTTTTTACTCTAACAGTAAATTAGGATATCATCCAGATATCAACACTGAGAAAGTGAGCAAGTTAATGTATAATTTATTCATCTTTTAAAGGCTCAAAAAACATTTTTCTATATACATACAGTTCTCAAAAAATTCTAAAGGAAGGAAAAAATAACATTAAGTAAGCATTTGACCTATTTGTAAAGACAATATGATTTAAAACATTAAATGAAATATGCTGTGTTTGATGTTAAAAATTAAAAGCAAAGATAAATTTCAGGATCCTTTTTTCACGGAATTTTTTATCAAGTATACCTAAAAATATCTCCTTTCGAAACTGAATTTACTATTATTGATTAAATTACCATCTACGCATTGCTCTAGTAGAAAATGAAGATACTATACTTGTTTTGCTGCTCTGATTTATTAGTTCAAGTGCTTAAACGGAGAATATATTATTAAAATGACAAATGAAAAATTCATGACTAATCTAAATGCAAATATTATACTTAAATATATGCCACTCTTTAACAGAATTTAAATTAGCTATATTTTTGACTATAGCTGGACATAGATACTTCAAAAGTCAATTTTCTTTTCATTTAGCCTACACTATGGTACTTCTGAAAGCGACTTTACCACCGAACCTATGTATTTACTTCATATGGTAACCGAAAATTTTACTTTGACTGAAAATTTCTTCGTGAGTAATTACAGAAAATATCTATCCCATGGACTGCAATTTCTTCAAACTTGGTTAAGTCAAAATTTTGTATTCTTCCTGAAAACTTTTAAGTATAATTAAATAATTATATTTATGAGTCATTTTTAAAAAATAAACTTTAATTTTTACGTCATTTTTAATTGCTTTTATAAATTTATTTACAGTTATACTTTCTTAATTTTTCTATTGGACCAGGTGATTTTCTAAGGTTCTTGAAATGTTGATTCAAATGTAACACAAAATATCTAATGCTATTTTTTGTGTTATATATGGATCAAAACGTTATTTCATGAGCGTAAAGAGCATTGCAAACGACAGGAAATGTTGCGTCAGAGTAATAAATAATTAATGTATAACATTATAGGTGAGAATAGACAGCAAGGATCAAAATACAAAGCTGCAGAATGGTGAACGAATATCAATTTGGAGTGTACCAACAGCTCTTACCCACCTGATATTTTGATTTCTATAACAATAGGAATTAAAAATTTGACACACGGAAGTATTTTCAAATGTCCAATTCAAAGGATAAACAATTTAATGTGAATTATTTCTGGAGTATTTTAGACATCTGTAAACCGAAAGAAATACTCAAAGATTTTTCTAAGGTAATAAAAAATATTGCTTTTGGAAATGGTAGCGTTCTTATATGAGGTCTTGATTGATTGCATAATTGATTTGCACAGCATTCAAGAAAATTTAGTTACTGATCTGCTTTTACCGACGTATTTTCTCATGACCTATGTGGGTCTATTAAAAACGCTGTAGTCCCGATTTTTTTATTGAACAACAGGGCACTTAGAACTAATGTTGCTGTAGGGAAGTTCTTGGATAATGAAGCTGAAAAACTCAGGGAATGAGATGCAAGGCCTTTCTGGATTTAAATGTCATCCAATACAAGTAGGACTTTTTCAGAAAACGTTAAGTCATCATACCCCAGGAATAATACTGTTTCTGCTCACTGGAATTACATTAGAAAAATATTTCTTTCCCAGCTAGAAGAAGAATGGTACTTCAAAGGCGGTAAGAAAAACTAGACGTAATTAAAATAATTCTTTGACAACATTAGCCCAGCCTATGTAAACATTGTACATCCTATTTCACATTCAGTAGATGGATATTATCTTCTATTGAAGACTTAATCCTCTGCCGGTTGCAGGTTACAAGGAGGTTTTGTCTCCCATCGAGTTACGATCTAAGATACACTATCAATAATATGACTCTTTGTATCCTCTCAATTTCTCATTTCAATGGTTTTTTCATTTGTTCTGTAATCTTACATGAGGATATTATGATAATATTCCAGTGCATGAGGAACAATTTTTTTCATAACTAAACATTTGAAAAAACATCTCAAGCTTACTTTCTTCTCAAATTTCTTGACATATAAATTAAATTTTGAAGGTAAATTAAATATTGATATAATTTTATCAACTTTTAATTGTGTTTTTTCCACATTTCCTGCCAACATATAATAATTTTAAACTATACTTTCCTCTAAGATGAAATATATAGTTTTATTCAATTTGTAATTCCTATTTATTATAGAAACTTTTCTATGATTCTATCGTTTTTAGCTCATATAAAACATGGTACATCAAATTACATCAATAAATATTATATTCTAATGTGTAGAAAGGAGTACATGCATTTAAATCATGAAATCATTTAATATTTTTCTTTGCAGTTGTCAAAAGTTTTAGAAAAATCTTCATTTGCTGAATGTGATAGGTAAGTATTTCGATATAGCTTAGATTTAATTTCACATACTTTATTTTTTAAATTCTACAAGGCATATGTGAGGAAAAATATCTTTTATATGGATCGAAAAATATTTCCTTTTTTTTCATAGATTTTCATTTTCTTAGAAAAATTTACCTATTTTTTAAGATTTCGGGTATTCTTTAGAGACACTTAATGTTTAATATTAAATTGTAATGTTCAGAATAATGAAAATAATACAGAAACTGAAACAATTTTTCCAGTTAAAACTATTGCATTGAAATCGCTATTTATATAGTAATTGAGTTCATTTTTAAGAACACAACAATAATTAATTGATATTTTATATCCAACATTTTCTAACTTATCTCATCAAAAAATAGTATTATATATTTCTTCAGGTTACAATAAATTATTATAGGATAGAAAGAACATTTTTCAGTGAATCAAGAAACAACGTTTTAATTAAGATAATTGTTTTCAGCGATGATGGTTTTTTGATTATTTTCTAGTCTACTTTTGATAATTGTTTGCCATAGATTTCTGTGAAATGTTTTACTTTCAAATTTTTAAAATGTTGAAACGTGTCCGTCATCTATATAAATGAATCTATACAAAGCAATCAATAAAAATCAATAAACTTATTTTATTAAAATATTGAGAAAAACAATAACTAAGCACATTCCATTATTTACATTCAGGAATTCCTAATATTTAAATGTTTTGTAATAATCAAGTGAAATATTGATTTATCATTAGTTATGGAAATAGAATGAAGTGAAGTGATGTCATTATAAATTGGCTCGTTTATATAACATTGTCCGGAAGCTCTTAACTGAAGTCATAATTCATGGCTTTCCAGCTCTTCGGCACGTGGATTGACACATAATTGACAAGATACCATCTGAATATTAACTAAGCATACTGTATGGGATTCATAATTTACCATCATTCATCATATTTCATGAAATACCATGGAAATAAAAAAAAGAAGACGCGCAATTATTGCTAATGAGCAACATGAAAACCGCTCATAGTTCTTATAACACACATACATTGACCTCATCTTTCGAAAGAGGTAGTTGCTTCCATTTTTATTCCTAGCACGTTTTCAGTGAGTTTTTTTTCAGAAGCTGAGATTTACTACAATTCGACAAGTGTTTTGTGTGGTGACAGATACAACCAGTCGTGGGTTCAGTACTTGGCCTAGAATTGAGACATGACAAACGAGCTTTGGACTGTCGTCCAAAACTAAATTGTAAGGTTTCGATTGAGCAACTCGGTTATTATTTCGTTGTTGTTAGGGTGTTCCGAAGGACACATTTTCTAGAGCCGTACAAATATTGTGGTCGAAAAAAACAGGTTCCAAAACATATTTTAATTGGAAATATTTGTGAAGGTCAGATTTCGGAAGATTTATGATTTGTATTTGTGAGTGGATTTCTAATATATATTTAACGTTTGTGGTTTATCATTAGGATGAAATATTTTACTAAAAATTGCCTAGTAGTAAGCAATCAATGTACTAAAGAAGGAAATAAAATCTCTAAGCGAATATATCAATTTTTGTAGCAAAAAATACTATTTTATATTCTAAGTATGCAATAATGAAAGTAATAGGCAAAGCACAGTATTTAGCCAAGTAAGCACAAATATACTTTTTCCATAATAAATAAAGTCCTATCATAAAAAGAAAAAAGTTTATCTTAAAAAATTAATGAAAATTTTTGTTTCAAATCTTAACTATGGTATGCAATAAAAATTTCTTTAATTTTTTATATAGACATAAATTTAAGGGATGAGAAAACACTTCATTTCACATTTTAAGAAATATAAACACCTTTAATTTTAAAATATATAAAATATACGAAAATTAAGACTTTAAGAGAAGTGCTAATTTTGTCTATAGAATTATCCCATTTTTAATACATTTTAAAAAAAATAGTGGCTAAAATAAATTATCTTACTTATTTTAAATTGTTTATACTTTCATTTAAACAGATAAAAACGATAAAAAATTTGTATTGATACTCTAAGCAGTATATAATTGATAATAAAATATGTCAAACACAATTTTGATAAATTCAGTATTACAGCATCCATCTCTCTTAATATTTGGATAAAATGTCGAGATGCTTTGTGAAGGATTGGTCATCGCTTACGATTAAAAACACTTGCAAATATAGAATTACAAGTTGTTGCATTTAACATACTTTAACTATCTTACTCCTATTTCTCTCTTCAAACTGTGAAAGAAAATTTCAAATCTCCTTTATTTTCCAATCAAGTATGATGATAAAAAGATGTATGTACACTTCAAGTATAATATTCTTAAAAATGCCAAAAATAGTTTATAATAATTTGTAGTTTTTAATTGATAAAAAATAATCACAGTCATAAAATAAATAAGATTCTCAATATTGCTTAAATTTTTATGCACGGGAAATAGTTATATAAGTAAGAAATAACTTTTTAATACTCACATATATAAAATATTTTCTATGCATGAAAATTATTCAAATTGAAAAAAGAAAAAAATGGTAATATTTCTTAGCTGCATTTAAAAAGTTTTAAATTGAATGGAATTAATATTCTTTGCATTAGGATGTTTTGTCTGAGTGTGTGTTCTACGGTTAAACACAAAAAAATACAAGCAAAATATTTATCAGCGTCTGATTACATGTTTCGCCACCCGAAGAGAATTCTGACGCATAAATTTGCTAAAAACAAGTCGAATGAATTGTAGAATTTTAAAAAGTTTTTTTATAGGTATTTTTCTGTTAAATATTGAAGTCGGGATTCGTTTCAACGCACTTCCTATAGCTGGCGCATAGGGCAAATTTTAAACACATGCACTGCAATGGATGTAAACAATACTTTTTCTTCAAGACATACATATATATATGTGTATAGTGTATGTATATTATATATATATATATATATATATATATATATATATATATATATATATATATATATATATATATATATATATATAAGATAAAAATCGATGTCATTATAACGAGGAGATAATTGTCTACCTTGTAATAAAGTGTTTAAATAAATAAAATATTTCGTTATAATTTCCTCAAGAATATCTTCATACGAGGATACTTTACAATATGATAAAGAACTCTTATTTAATTTTAAATAAAAAGGAATTATTTATTTTACTGTAATTTATTCTCGTATAGAGCAAATTATAAGAGATATATCATTATCATTATTTAAAATTTTATTGGAATTATGTCACTTGTTTTGCAATGTCCTGCAAGGGGGAATTTTTACTTCAATCCATTATTGAAATTCTGTTCAAATGATTAGGCCACTCAACCTTTTCACTTGCACATTGCTTCAAGTTAAGAAATTGTTTACTGTATATGATATTGCATATCGGCTCAAATGAAAACCAAATCTTATTTTACATGTTGCTGGTTGGAAGCAAGTCAAGACATTGAAGTAGAAGCAAAAGAGAATTAAACTAAGTTCAGATAAAGAAGAGTGAAATATAATGAAATTTTATAGATCTCAGTGTTCTGATTGAAAAAACACTGTGGCTAATAACTTGAAAAGATTCATAAAATCTGTATTCTAAGTAAAATGTAACGTTTCCTTATTTTTGCTTTGCGAAACTTCTTCTTTATAAGAGATTGTAATTTTTCAGCGCCACTTTACCCCAAAGTGATGAGTCATCTTCTTTCTGATCGCGATTTTTAATGAGAACCAAAACTGAGTCGTGGCTCACCTTCTATTGTATTTCACCATCTTCTTCATCGCTCTTGTCCAAATTCAAAGCTAATGATTCTTCCGTTTGTTCATCAGGTCCTGTCACAATCGATACTCTCAATGATATTATCTTCATCGACATTTTCTCCACAAGCAACAGCTTTAGTTAAATTACGAGATCTTTTTTTTTTCGATATATATATTTTTAGATTTTATGTAAGATTTTTCACATTTGATAAATTCTTCTCATGAGCTTCAGTAAAGTTGGTTTTAAGCTAATAATACGGAATTTAACTCTTGCGGAAATTTACTGCTTATACATAAAGCATGATTATAAATATTTCAAGCATAATTTGAGATAAATGGAAAAATATATACAAAAATTATATCTTTAGCAATACATTCAGCACGAAAGCAGTGTAAGTATAAATACTAATAAATAATCAATTTCTTTTAACCTGAATAAATGAAGAACAATAAAGTGGAAAGACAAGACATCTAGCGAACAGACAGAACATCTACCAAAAGAGAAAAAACAATTAAAACATGAAGTATAATATTTGAATCATTCAAATAGACACAGAATAAAAAGGAAATGAAAAAAGCACAGTGAATCAACTGAAATGAAGCAACAACATGGCACATTGACCACATTGGCACAAAATAAGGTTTTTCTGACCGAAACTAAAGTCTAAATGAAGCCACTACACCTCGAAGCCATGATAAAAAATTGAAAAGAATAATACGAGAATAAATATAATGAATAAATTTATAACTGTGACAAGATAAAACATTAATTCATAGTTCTTAAAATAAAATATCAAATTACAAAACTATATAAATATTTTAAGTGTAAATACTATTGCCTTAATAGTGTTTACACTTAATATTTCAATTTATGAGTTTAGTTTATTCTTTGTGTATATATTTGCAGATTTGCCGGTTTGGAATTTGATATTTTATTTTGGTAACTCAGAGCTTTTTCGCTTGAAGTCTCCAACCTACCAGATGTGCTACAGGTGTCATAGTTTGTCCTAGAAACACGATAATATCGTAACTGTAATAATAAAATTTACTTTTTAAAATCTATGCCTTTAATAATGCCTCTTAATAGCAATTTTCACCAAGACAAGTAAATAAGCATGTAATAAATTATATATATATATAAATAGATAGATAGATAGATATGGATACATAGATATATAGATATTTGAAAAAGGTACAAATTTTCTTAAGTGTAATGCTGCGGACATTATAGAGTGAATAAAAAATGGTATCGATAAAATAATATGAATCAAAATCTAATTTTCATTTATGTGTCTGCACCCATCATGTCATATTACTATTTCAATGAAATAACTAAAACTAATTATAAAAAATGTTTGCGTTTTCAGACTCAGGTATATTAATGTCACAACAAAGAAAAACTAAAGTCATTTCGAATGAAAATTCAAAATAATTATTTCGTTAAAAATGATTTTAAAAAAAGCATTCATTTTTTGTGTAAAATAATCCCTTAGAAAAAAAGTCCTTAAGTTCAAAATACTTTTCGAATGTGTTTTCTATTCTCTTTCTTAAAGGAAGGCTTTCGGAAAGCAGCAGCCTCGCAACGGATAATCGGAATAATTTAAAAATTCGCATTATTGGAATAAATTGTAAACCTTCCCAATTAGCTTTCATCTCTTTAAAATTAAGCTAAGAACTGTAATAAGCTTTATAGGAGGAAACTGAATGAAAGCTTGAATGCTGGAGGGTTCATTGGCCCTAAGACGCAGGGATTAAAAATGCATATCAGTATTTTCAAACAAAATTAATAATTTGATACTATGCACGTATATACAAATGCATGATTCTAAATAGAAAATATTTTGCCTTGAGTAGAAATATTTAGTATAAATTAATAAACAGACATTTCCTGTTGTATTACAGTACTTTGTAGCTCATGTTTATCATGTTAACGATTGATGTTGTTTATGTTTCGAAAATTTCTGTAAAGATGAATTGTAATTTTTATGATTCTAATAAGAATGTCATTTGCTAAATAAATTTATGGCGACCAATATTATTATTAATGTAAATACATAATTATTTTATTAATATTTTCTATTTAAATTTTCTGTCTCCCCACGCTATAAGATACTTAACAAAATAAAGGACCTTTTTCATTCATTTAACATTGGCAGTATGCAAACCTACTATTATCATAAAATCAATAGTAGTATCATCCTATTTTAAAAATTTAATTTCAAAGATATAATCAATAAATTAAAAAAGTGCTCTAAGATCTATGCAGGATTGTATAAATGATAGTGCTACCTATTTATTTAAATAGTATATTTTTAAGAAATGATATGTATAGTATAGTTATAATTGTTAGTTACAAAATTAATTATAAAAATAAAATGTGGATAAATATAGGTAATAATATAATCTACTGTAAGTAATAAGAACTTATTTAGCTCATCACATGCGAAACTATTTTAACAATTTCATTTCGATTCTGAGTATTTCATTTAGATAAGGGCTTAACAGTTGGCGTAATGGTATGGAGTACCACAGCGTATGCATTCTGATAAATTCTTGTGCATACTATTGATGACATAGAAGGCTGCTATTACATTTCTTATTTCTATGATGCAAGAATAGACACAATATTAAGGATCACAGACAAATAATTTTTCAACAAGATAATGCTGCCTCACATTCTACTATCTTAACCTTCCATGATTCAGGAAATATTCGACAGTTGATCGGGTCAGCCGTTTTCCTTTCTTTTGTCACCCACTGGTGACATCCAGTCATCATGCATTACAGAAACAAAGGAGCACAATCTCTCGACAACTATTACAATGGATGAAATCTAGTACAGAAAGGAAAAATCAGCAAATATCATGCAAGCTCAAATAGACTTAACATTCAGTCACATTGCAAATGTAACAGCTACATAAATATTGCGACCCTTCTTGTTATGCACCGCAAAAAATAAAGTGACATCTTGTACCTTAATAGAGTATTTGTACAACAAATGAGATTCTGATATTTACTTTATTTTTTGATGCAGTAATTTTAATGACCTTAAGTTCACAATACCTTTTTCATTATAAGGCATTTTTCAAGGCCGAAGGCATTTTTCAGTGCAAATGCTCAATATTGTTTCCTTAATTAAATAAAAAATATTTTAAAAACCAGTAAAATAAATAAAGTATAATTACTATTAATTAGAAGGGCAGTTTTATAAGATATTGGCTTTATGAAGGGTTACAGAAGTTGACTGTAAGTGCTGATAGAGAAGATATTTAAAACTTTCGTACAATTTTTTTTCAAGACATACGTGTTTTTATGACTTCCAGAAGACGAATGGAAGATTCTGAGCGCTGGCATGCTGTTGGGGCGCAACGAAGCAGGACAGTCGATCTCAGACGTTGCTCTTTTCTTTGGCGTTCATCATTCTTAATTTCACGTTTGTGGAAACAATTCCAAACCACACAATCAGTTGTCCGAAGGCCCGTAGCCGGTCGCCCAAGGAATACAAACCCCGCGGAAGATTGATATATTGCGATTTTAGTCAAGTGGAATCGCAGAGCGACCGCCACACATGTGACATTTATGGTTACAGCGTCCATTGGTAAGGTGATATCTGCAGCTACTGTACGCCAAAGATTACATTTGAGTGGACTGTACGCCCGGGTACCTCGATTTTGTGTTTGTCTATCCGTCTAATCAAGAAGGGCACGATTAAAGTTATGCCGGGAACATGTCAATTGTACTGTGTCTGACTGGGACAATGTTATGTTAACTGATGATTCAAGATTTGCTCTGGAGCCAGGTGACAAGCATATAAGGATATGGCGTGAACAAGGAACACGCAATCAGCCCCAATACATCACCGAACATCACGCATTCCGTGGCGGAAACATTATGGTGTGGGCAGGAATTTCATTAGGATACCGCACCGACATGCACGTCTTTAAACGGGGTTCTGTGACGGCTGTTCCTTATCGAGATGAACTCCTAGAAACCATTGTGAGATTGTACGCTGCAGCAGTTGGCCCTAGTTTTGTTTTCATGGACGATAACACACGTCCCCACAGAGCTGACATCATCAATGACTACATGGATAGTGAAGAGATTGCGCGTATGGCCTGGCCAGCATATTCGCCCGACCTTAATCCCATTGAAAATATTTGGGAATCTCTCGGCCGTGCTTTATCTTTACGTTTCCTACCTCCAGCCACTCTTATTGAGCTGGAAACTGCTCTACAATAAGAATGGCTATTGCTCAATTCTGTGGTGGTTGACCACCTAATTGAAAGCATGGTCATAAGGTGTAAACTTTGTATACAGATGAGGGGGGATCACATACCCTAATAATGTCCTTTTCTTCATTTTATGCTGTTTATTTTCACTTTGTACATAATTCTGTTTAAATCTCCAGTATGTCATTATCTGATAACTTACAAAAATTGAATATTGTTTTCATTTCTGTATATATTATTTTATTTTATGCATAAATATATATGCTACTTTCCTGCCGAATTTTGTGTCAATTAAAGCAATTTTTTTTTATTTTACATTTTCGTGTTTAACTTTTGGAAGTGAGTGTACTTTTAGTAAAAATCAATAACACTTTCAATAAAAATCAAAATCTTATTAAATGAAAATACTTATTAAAATAATCTTGTATATATTTTTATAAATTTCATCTTTATAGAATAGAAAGGGGATGAAAATGTCTTAAGAAATATGAATGACGAATGAAAATAGAAAGTCTTTTTATTACAATTAAATATCTGCTTATGAAATTAACAAGATGTGAACATAGTAAATTTAACAAGAATTACTGAAAGCAAGTTATATTCTTAAACCAAGTTGAAATAACAAACTTAATAAGTGTAAAAATTATGAGTTTAATTTTTTTAAAAATCTATAAATAAAACAATTTTATATTCTTAATATAACTACTTTTTCAAATTAAACTTTAAAATAGTTTTATAAGAGATTAGGTTGTGTATAAAAAATTAGCTTCATATCTCTTCTCTCAATCCATCGAGAGGTTCCATTTTTTAAGTTCAATCAATGGAGAACTCCACTAAGACATCTTCAGCAATCCAAGATTGCTAATGAAAAAGAAAATGTAGATATTGGAGACGAAAAAAATTTCTAAGATAATGAGGGAGAAAATTTGGTTCCTTCTGTTGGAAAGATTGTTATCTTAATTTTTCAACAATATTAATCATTCTTTTATCTTCATGTTCTCTATTTGCATACCATGATTTTCGGAAAACTCTACCTTTTCACTTGAATGAACATGTCAATGGATATAACAAGGAAGTTGTTGCGATATTTGTAGTAAAATTTAAATTAAGTATTTGTTTGGTGAGTATTCAATGTACATCAAACTGGTAATAAATATGCATCAACAACTTCTAAAATTTTCTACTAAATGTGTCCGTGTAGTAATATGTGCATCAAACTTGTAATGAACATTGGAAACGATACTCTAAGAGAGACAAGAAATATTTAAATTTAATTTTTTTATTTCTTTTTATAATCCATAAAAGTCCTTAAAAACATTCTTTTCGTTTTATTTTGTTTTGAAATTTATTTGTTGAATACTATACTACGAAAATGTGTATAATATAAGAGATATAATTTATCGTATTGTGATAATAAACATATATCTGTAAAAATACAAATAATGTAAAATTAAGTATGGAAATTACATGTCCTACTAGAGAAAGAAAAAGCTGTGCTTACCAGTTCAACTAAATGCAAAAGGCATTACAATAATATATTTTTGAATTGATACTTTGATACCAAAGTTTATACTTACACTTAAAAATATTTTCTTTTATTACAAGTATAACTTCAAACAACATTTAGTTCTAAAAGTGATCAGATAAACTTAACTAGCAGTCATTTTAATCTCTGATTCAATTGCAAGTTGGCTGCTCAAAATGGTAATCGAAGGAATACTCCAATATCAAAAACTCTATCAATTCAAAACCAATTATATTAAGCAGCAACACCTGTTCACTTCTTCCCAAAATTATTTTTTTTCGCGATAGTGCATTTAACCGAAGCTGCAGTTCAATAGCTTCCAACACACCAAGTAAAGAAACTGCGTTATTTTCTTATAATAAAAGGTTCATCTGTGATTACAGTTTGCAAGAAAGAATGAGACCATTAGAAGAGTAGAACAAGTGTAATAACATGTTGCCGGTAAACTTCAATCTCAGTAAAAGATTCGGCTTGGAATTCTTAAGTTTAGTCTTTGTTCATCGATGGAGCCGCTAGCTACACATAATTGGCTTTATCTTTCGATGGAAATCATTGATAATTTTCAAAGTATTCATCAGATAGAAGAGCATTTGAAGAATCTGTTTATGGGGCTTAAAATCATCTCAACTAATAAACATATCTATATATTCTATAGATAAATATATCCACATATATATGTAATTACATGTATATCAAGTCATGGATACATATAAACTAGATAGTAATGAAAAGAATTTGTTGAGGTCATAAGTTTATGAATTCTTATATTTTACTAACAAAAAACGTTTTAGAACTTTAAATTCTACACGCAATTATGTTTTGAAAGAAATTACATTAAATTTCATGTATAAACCATAAAAGCTTTAAAAAAAGGGGTCGTTTATTGAAGAATACAAAAGAAAAAATGCAATTTACCTTTCCTTTATAAGAAATTGAACGAATAACATTATAATTAATAATATTAAATGTTTCTCGGAATCTATCCAAACTGCAGAACATAACAGTTGTTAAAACATACTTTTATAAAAGACATTTAATTCATTCAAATACTGTTTTGTAGAATATATTATCCATTTTCTGTTCATTGATGATTCACAGATTAATGTAATTATTATGTGCTCATCTCGTTTTTAAGTTCATTTCTTTTCAATTTTTTTTTTATTTTCATTGCAATTAAGTAAATACGTAAAAATAACGAATTAAAAATTATTAAAGTTACTGAACAAATTATAACTAATCTATCGTTTATATTTGAATGAAAAACATAAGCCATGTGTTGCCACTGTATATAATTCGAGTAAAAAAAGTCTCACTTTGTGATCACTTATCTTTAAAGATTAAACTGGAATCCTTATTTTTATGATGATTGATAGGTAGGCTCATTCTCACAAGAACCTGCTCTTAGCCGAATGATAAAAGCATGCGTCTCAAGAAAATAGAATTTTTAATACTTTTCGGTCATGGTTGCTACCACGTATAAGAATATTATTTAAAATAACAATTGTGTTTCAAGAAAGATTAGAAATAATTATCTCTTTTGCGTCACTTCTTTTTTACAAAGGGAGATTAAAACATATTTTTAGCCCATACTTGCTACTGCACAAAAAACGTTTTTTTTTATATATATATATATATATATATATATATATATATGTACGATTAAATTTGATTTATAACGATTCGATTGAAATGTAATCCTTGTTTTGAAGTAATTAATCTGTTTTCTCATGTTTTTAAAATCTATGTTATATGAAAAAAAAACACGTTTTGAGAATATAGTGTGCTATAGTTGGTCATCACTACAGCTATCATTTGTAAAAATATTTCTGAGCTGACAATTGTTAGATTTCCAGTAAGAAAATTATTTCTTTTTTGTTAGTTTCTTTTTTTTCATCAAAAGAAGATTAAAATATTTTTTTCTTTTAAACTCATGCCCTGCTATTGCTTATTTAGCATAAAAAAGTTAATATTAAAAAAACGCTTAGCTCATTGAGTTTGCATTTGATTCAATTCTATTTATAATGATTCGATTGGAACATATTTTTTCTTTTCTCTTGAAATAATTTGTTTATACTCTCATACTTCTAAAATCTTTCTCTATGCTTTATGAAAAATATAAAGCCAGAAATTATTTTTTTTTTAAATATTTTACTGCTGTTGTACTTGCCATATCTAATAACATGAATGAACTAAGGTTAACTGAGTTCAATAAGATACCACTTTTAAGCCAAGTAATTTTTTAAAAATGAAGATAAGATACATTTTCTTATGGTTTTAATCAAAAGAACTTTGAATTTTGCATGCTTTTAATCTATAATTCTAAGTACACAGAAAGATGTAATGCATTCAAACAATTTTTAAAACTCTTTTAAGCACTAATTATTAAAATTGTTTTTTTAAAACACTTATTCAGTGAATAACGACATTTTCTGAACTATGAATTGAATCAAAATATTTTGAAATATTATTTTATTATTATGTCAAAAATCTGAAAATGTTAATATGAGTTATGAATAAGATCTGAGAATTGTTTGGAAAAGTTTTAAATATATCTGAACTCATTTTATTTTGTGAACTGAGCAGATAAATTAATTCTGCGGGGCAGGGATAGAGTGACTGTGGAATGAATAGCTAATGAGAAGTCATGAGAAATAAGAATAGTAAAGAATAAAATTTCATATTTTTGATAGAAAATTTCCTTTAAATAAAAATGTTTTAAATCTGAAATTTATTAATAAACATCATGATGTTTTCTAGAAAAAAGTATTAAACCCGAAAAAAAGTGATTTCATGTTCTATCCATATTAAAATTTGAAAACAGAAATGAGAAGTCTGTGACATTTCATTGTGAAGAACTTTTCCTTGCCCTTTGACGTCATTTCTTAATTTTCCTCCTATTTTAAAAGCAAAGCATAATAATAAAAATAAAATAAACAATTTACTACCCGATTTTTTCATGTACATGGAAAAAATGTTCGGAAGGGAAACTTATGTAACTTATAAAAATATTTTTAAAAAACTGGAATTTTTTTAAAATCAAAACTGTCTAATTATATACGTTTTAGTTTTTGAAATTTTCTCTTACGCATAAAATTTTAATATAAATTTAGTTTAAAAGAAATTGTTTTGCTCTTTTAGAGAAGAGTGAGTGAAATAAAATAATGTATTTTGAGAATTCAGTGTTTTAAGTGTTTGAAGAATTAACATTCGGTAAAAATTTTAAAACTAAATACAAATAACAAAAAAACTAATTTGAAAATTAATAGTTTTTTTCTAGAAAACTACTTTTCTAAGCAAATTTTGTCAAAGTTTTAGTAAACTAAAGTATTTTTGGTAGGATTTTATATATTATATACTTATATAAATATTTATTCGTGGATGAGTTCTACTTATAAATATAAATACTGATATAAGCAAAGAGGCTTAGAATTAATCATATTTGCAAATAGAACCTTACAAAAATAGCTTATAAATATTTTACTCTTTCAAGTTGTGAATGATAAAATAAAAATAAAATACTATTTCAAAATCAGGAAAAATGAATATTTTTAAGACTGCTTCAAAAATTAATTAATTTATTACGATCTTCTGTTTTCGTGTGATTTCCACTCAATTTCCTTTAAAATGAATTAGATGGAAAGGTTTTCAAGTCAAAATTCTAGGGTAAAAAGTTTTTATGTATGGAAATATAATTCAATATTCCTAACAAAATGATTTAATCTAAGTATTTTCTATGAAAAAAATAAAGCCATTTTATTTTTCTGGAATTTTAATGTAATGTTTGATGAAGTGAATTTGTTTTCGATTCAAATATTACATTTTCTTATTTCGCTTATTTCATTACATTAAATTTTATTGAATCTTGTGTTAATTCAAAATTTTATCAAATTCTTCATCTTATTTAAATTAATAGAAAAACAATTGTTATAAATTAAATAATTTAAATACACATTATATTTAATATATAAAGCTACAAAATGTAACCCGTTATTAAAAAACCTTATTCACATGAAATAGGTTTGGTATAAAAAATCAAACGCTTCCTTTCACCTTTAAGTGCTTCTAAATAATGGCTGCAGTGCTGCTGCTATCTGCAGGATTCAAATTCTGTCCTTGCATTCAATAGCTCGAGAATTCAATTTTTATTTCGTGCGTTGTAGTGGTTCGGAATCCACTTTAAAGTGTAGATCCCAGCGGAGAGCTTCCTTCCTATGCAAAAAAGTAAGTGTAGAGCAACAGTTAATCCAAGCCAAATAATTGTTTCGCTACAAGAGAACCCACTGGCCAAATACGTAGATATTAATTTTCTGGTTTGAACATCGACAATTCGTGAATCTGATTCCCACTTCGAATATTTATGCTTTTGTAACTATTCTGAACCTAGTTTAAACCTTAGTCTCGGAGGAATTAGCTCTCCTGAACTAAAAACGATCGTACACTCTTAAAAAAATCGAGTGCTTTTTCACCACTCGATGAGCGATGGATGTTTTGTACTCCATAACGATGCCAAATGAATCCTTTTGTACTCAATTGGGTAAAGAAGTTCTCTTTCAAAGACTCCATCCTCAGTTCAAAGCAATTTTTACTCTTTTTTTTTCTTTTTGACGTGTTTATGGCACAAAGCAAATGGGATGTGCTCTGATTGGCTTAAGTCATCACGTGGCTCTATGCTTTCGGTTTAGTTTCATTAAAAATGGAGGAAATTGAAACTTAATTTTGTATAAGCGATCTATTTTTTATAAGAATTATAAAAATATATAATTATACGAGAAGGAGTGCAGAAACATTACGTAAGTCCTTATTTCTTATAATTAATTGTATGACTAAATCAAATCTTCATATTTGTGATTTTTCACTATTATATAGACTTTCGTATTCGAAAGAGTGAATGAATGAATTCTATTGAATTCATATTCATGTAATATTTATAATATTTGAAATGTCTGATTAATTGATAATCTCTAATAATATAAAAATGTGTTATTTTTTATTTCAAATACTATTTTCTGCCAAATTTAATTTATTACAAATTTATAGTAAATTATAATGAATGCATTTTTAAATTCTCTTACTTTCGAAACTGCGTGAATATAACTTAATTTTCTCGTATTCCAATTAAAAATTTTGTCGATGGAAATATAATTTATATTCGTATTTTATGGTTGTCATTGTCATCAGCGAAGAAAAAATAAAAAACAAAATTAGAAAAAGCAAATCTGAAACATGTAGTTATTTTGAAGATGATGAAATGGAATTTAAGGAGGAAATGGCTGATCTGGTATATTCTGTATAATGTGCAATCAAAATAAGTTTTATGGAGACTGAGAAAATGTTAATTATTGTTATTACTACAAGTATTAATTTCAATTTTCTTGTAAAATTTATTTAAAAGTTTGAAGTAATATTCTATGTTTATGCAAGAACATGGTTACTTAATTAAATGGCATGAAAATTCCAATCAATATTTTCAGTTAAAATCTCTTTTTAAAGTTTTTGGTTTTTAAAGTTGATTTGAAAATAATGAAAGGTAATTATTCATTAAATTATACATTAAATTAATATTGCTTGGTAGTTAGCTTAAAAATTTTTAATAATGTTTTTAAATCTATTTTGAAATAAAGTTTTGTTTGTTTTTAGTGCTAAAACCAAATTCTAATTAACTTTATAATAAATTTATAATTTATTTAAAATTTTCTAAATTTTTAATTTGAATTTAATTGCTTAAAAAATATATATCCAGTATATATAATTCACTTGACCATTACTAGTTTTTACACGAATGATATTATTGATTAAACACGTATGTATATGATTGTATTTTCCTTTCAGATAAAATGATTACAATTTGAAATGCTTTAAGAAATTCATCGAGAAAAAATATTGAACTTATGAAGAAAATGTCTAAAACAAAATAACAATATGTGATGAAATATAGACCATCAATTCTTCTATTCTATAACAGAATTTATTTCTCTAAGTATCCAAAATAGGCTGCTTTCAATGAAACATTGGTTTTGGTATAAAAATTAGTATAAAACCTGTATTTTTGCATATTTCAGGATGAATTTTAAAATATTCATGAAAGTACTAAACTTTTATACCAACATTATTTTCTAACAATGCCACAATGACTTAAGCACACCAAAATTTGCATACATAATTTGTTTATCTGGATTTTTAATGATAGAACATGAAACATGCTGTGCATGCATTTCCAAGTTTTTTTATTGCATGTGAATAAGATGTTTTAATTTATTTTAATGCCAAAAACATTTAGTTGAAATTTTGCAGAGATAGGATTTTTTTATATAAAAATGGAAGAAAAATATCATTGTTATTTTGTGGTATTTGTTTAATGATTTCATGATCCAAAAGAAAGTAATTAAAATCTATATTTTACAAAATATGTGCAGTATTGCTTATGTCTTTTATTATATTGTAGTTTTCTATCTTGTATTTTTAAAAATCATTTTACTTGCAATGTATTTGAATATTAGCATATGTGATACAAGAGCATAGTTTCAAAAACTTTTTGTTGTAATTTGTAAAAAATATTATTCATTTAGTTTCACCTGTTTTTCAGTTACTGTTGATTGATTCAAAAATGCTTTAACATTAAAAATAAATTTATGTATGCATGTATATATTTTTATTTAATATTTAACAATCCATTTTGTAAATTATGATATGGGCTACATCTATCTCATAACAAAGAAAAAATCCAAAATTATTTTGTATTTGTTTCATTGCATATCAATAATTTATCATTTTTGCCACATTCTTATAAAAATTTTCAAAACCTATTAGATAATCATTAATTTATTAACTTCAGTTACTAAGTTTTAGTTAATTAATGAGAATATCATTTTTTAACAAATTACTCTTGCTTTAAATTACAATAAAAAGTTCTATTAATTTAATATAAATGATTATTCTCCTTATTACAGATAGATTTGGAATTTGATATTTGATATCCAGAGGCTGACTGTTTTCTCAGTAAATATCCTGCATTCTAGAATATTATCATATGTTGAAAAACTTTTCCTATAATATGGAATAAATATGTGAGAATTCAGGATGGTTGTGTTTTTTAAGCTGAATATAATTTTAATACAGAATATAATAGATACCTGATTCCTTGCAGCTTTATTTTTTTTAATAAATAAGGCTTTATTTTTTTGAACTATTATTCTTATGAAACTTTGGTACTAAAGTTTATCTAGCCGCTAATGAGAATGCAAATACTATAGAAATTTTAGTTATTATGCATTTTTTAATTAGGTGAAGAGATCTTTAGAAGAACAATGCTCAAAAGTAGTCAATTACGTTTGCTTTGCTGTGATCAAAAGCAAGACCTGAATACGAAATATTTTTATGTTGGGACAATTTATTGGTGTCGGCAAAATTAAAAAGCTCTCTATATTTTATATAAATGTCATCACATGTGCTAAATGTATTAAGTACGAAAATAAACTTACTGTATTTTATGCTTTCATGGACTGTGTGATTTATAAATTAAAAAATGGTCCAGCTAGGACTTTAATTGAAATAATACATTTATACTATATGCGATCAAGATCTAAATTTTGCAAAATGCATGCATTAAAATACATATTATCTTTTTATTATTACTTTTTTAGTATTCTTGTTTTGTGTTATTAAATTGTCAATTCAAAGGAACTAAGCTCCAATATTAATTTGACATCAAACATAAGAATTTCTATATACATATTTTTATTTAATTCTTTTCTGTATTAAAAATTGAATAAATGCTTTTTGTATAATTTTGCTTTTTATTTTTAATTTCATTCTTAGTTTCATTAAAGTTATTTTCAGTTTAAATTAAACTTGGAAAATATATCATGAAACAAAATTTATTTGCAAAAACATAAGTCAATTTTGTTCATCAGAATAATCTGTAACTTCAAAAATAAATATTTAGTTATACTATAATTAAATTTTTTTTCAAAAGAACACAAATTATATTTACTTATATAAAATATTTATGTATTGTTAAAATTGTGTACAATTTTTTGTACTAATAATGTTTGTAAAAGTTAATTTTGTACTTAGTGGGACCATACTAAACAAAACTGAAAAATACGTAGTGAGGCGATTTTTTCTTGAGAGTGCTACACTCACAGGTAAAACTAAATAGATATAATTAATGTAATAAATGGCTAAACAATTTGCTTGATATTGTATGTAGTTTAAAAACCATTATAATTATCCAAATCAATTAAAATGTCACATTCAATTTTACTGTATTATTATTGAAAAAAGAAATCATATATTTTTATATTGTAATTGTCAAAAGAAATATACATGAATCCTTAAAATAAAGAATTCAAAACCTAATTTCTACACTAAATTGTCAATATAAAAAAATCAGCAATACTTCTATAAAAGATTGAAATTCACTCTTTCTTCTATCTAATTTACTGCTTTAAACGATTTGTTGTCATTCCCCTTACAAGGAGTGGTTTACCTGCATCTTTCAAAAGAGTGAATTTCTAACTTAAAGATTGATTGAGTTTTATGAAAATGAAAGAATGAAATTTCACTCCTTCTAAGTGAAATCCACTCGATTTTTTAAGAGTGTCAAGCGAAAACTAATCTGGTGACTTAAAACAGGTGCATTTAATGCATCCGAAATTAAAATATGAGAGATTTTACAAGAGAAAATACACTTTATATCGAGTCATCAGCATTTCTCTTAGGTGTTGCTTGGTTCCAACGTATTTAAGAAAATTTACTAGTAAGGAGAGGCATCTCAATATTCAGGTTATGAACTAAATGAATATCTGAATTTCAAAAATAAGCATTCTTTCTTTCATAAAGATCCTTCATTATTCTAAATATTGCTTCTTTTGGTACAATTACTTAAGTTATTATTTCATACCATTCAAATTGCTTTGAAGTTTCCTAAAATTTGTGAAACCGAGAATTCTATTTGACAATATGTTGAATTCTCAATCTTAAAATATATCTAGATTAATTTAATAACCCTGAGAGACTTAGAATAAGAATATATGATATTTTTGCTATCCAGAAATTGTTCTTGATATTATAGGACTAAAAAATATATCAAAAGTCGATTGGGCTTACACTTATGTAGATTAGTTTCTTTAATGTAATTATTTCTCGTAAATAATTCTGCTCTCATAAATGCATGCAGAATTATAATTTTCTATTTTATGTAAAATACAAATTGTGCTTTTTAAGTATCAAATAAAGTTCAATTAAAATTAATAAGAAGAAAAAAGTATTAGTGACATAATATAGGTTTGGAAAATCTTTTCTACGCGAATTAGTTTTTTATACTAAACTTTTCCGTTCCTTTAAAAATAACAGATATTTTAAATTGGATGTCTCATTCATAAATTTATACCAACAATATTGACATTTGCGGTTAAAAAGTGATTAATTAGAATTAGATATAGCAAAAAAAAATTTGTAATGGATTCACAATCAGCAAATATATGTTCTTTATTGATTCAACAAATTCTTTGTAGTATTAATTGAGACTTTATCAACATATATTATCTTACATTAAGGACTCTATTGTAAAATATTGATTTTTTACCATTTATGTAACTTACAAATTATCTATCCCTTATTCTTACACATTTTCTGAAACTTCTACTTTTAAGAAAACTGAAACAGCGCTTCATTTTCGATTTTAACTGATACTAAATAATATAAAGTTATGTGAAAATAAATAAACAAAAGGTGTAAAGTTAATAAATAAATCCGTTAATGAAGTAATGTTTCATTTACGTATTTACTTTTTAATTTACAGTGTAATATTTCTCAGTTTTTATTTTTTTAAGTAAAAAAAATTCAGAAAATTCAGGTTAAAACTCCATTCTAACACAATCCCTTAAGATAAAATGTAAAATTTTAAATTTATTTCTGTTTTGAATCCCAATCGTGCTTCTCTCCCTAATAATAGTTATGTTTATCCTGAGACATGTACGGAAAGAACCTCAGTTCTAAGAGGGTTGCTCTCGAACTTCTTATTAGAAATACGAGGTGCGATATTCTCCAAAAGTATAACTTGATTAAATATTTTCAGTTAAAGTGAATTTTCAGGAAAATATTTTCTGGAGACAATGAATCACCAGTTCATGTCGCGCCATCAAGCTGTAAATTTCTTAAAATGGATTTCGGGAGGGTCTTTTTCTGTCTTCTTGGCTAATTTACTTGTCATTCACCTGTTAGACTTAGTAAGAAAATCTGTGGGAGTGATATTGAGTCTTGTGAGAAATACAAGTGAGGCAGCCGGTGAAATGGAAAACAAAAAAATATATTTTTCATCGCTTTTTTCATCTTTTGATTTTTTACCACATTCTGCTATCTCAATCTTCATGCTTTCTTTGGAATAAAATAAAGAAACATCAGTGAAAATAAATGTTTATTTGCAGATAGCAAAAATTATGCCTCATACATTTTGAAATAATGGAACATATTCAGATAGTTCAGAGAAAGTAATTAATCACAAACAATGATCCTCCCGTATGGAATTACTGATATAAAATAACATATGTTCCGTATATAGTTTCTCAAGGATTCCATACAAAAGATTTACTCAAAGGACTTGTCTTGAAATTATGCGTATATTGAGTAAAGTTTTAAAAAATTTGCGAAATATAAATGAAAGTTAAAATAATCTGTGGGCTTAAAATGAACATTTTTTTTGATACTCATTCTGTCTTATAATACTTTTAACATTTTAAGAAATGGATGGTAATAATGATTTTTTTAAAGAACATTTAGAAATAAAAAGTCATTTTATTACTAACATAACAGTCATTTTTATTACTAACCAAAATATAAGTTACTTTTTTTTGGATCTTCAATGTTATTTTATTGCTATTTTGGTATTTCTTAAATTTTCAATTTAAGTTCAAATACTTTACTCAACATGATTTTACGTGGCATTAATTCAATTGTAAGTTATCACAAATTATAAGCATATTAAATATGCATGTAAAAGAGTTTAGACTATCTGATAATAAAAACTGCAATTTCAGAAGGAAGTCCATTAAATGACGATAAAAAGTTACTCTTCATGGGAATAAATTTTATGAAATAACAAACGAAATTTTCGATGAAATGATCCATAACTTAAAATTTGACCACAGTTTTGGTTTTATAGATGATCTTCATATTAACAAAATAATACCTCATAAAAGAATTTTAGGTTCCCAAATTTTTACATCAAAAGTTAATATTCAAACCTAACTCCAGCCAACAATTTTAAGAAATGGCATAAGAATCACTCTCTCACAAGATATGAAAAGATAAATTGATTTTCTTGGTGTCTCACGATAAGTTAAATGAATAGATTTTTGGATATAAAAATGCTCTTACCACCTCAGCTTTTGTTGTGATAAGTACCTTCAGAGAAATTACTGTAAGATTTGAGTTTTCAAACTATGATTTGATAGGGGAAATTATTAAATCGTTGATTCTAAAATCAATTGAGAAAAAAAGATTATGAATTATTCAAGAACTTATAAAAAAGACTAATGAAGAGTGACAAAATCTTGTAAAAATGCATAGAAACTAAAAATTTTAGATTGAAAAATTTGTAAGTTTATTACAATGTACATGAGAATTGAATATTATGTAAAATACTTTTTTCGAAATAAAGCATTCATTTGTGGTTATATTATTATAAATTATGCTCTCTCTAAATGTTTTATTTTGATGAAATTAAATTTTAACAAAAATGTATGACTGTTCATCATAATATTTGACAAGTTTTATTATATTCGCTCACCAATTAAAAGAAAAGCTGCAGCATTCGTTGTGTATAAAGTCTTTTTACACCTGTTATTTTCAAATATTTTGTGTATCTTAAATCAATTTATATTGCTTAAAATTTAATTTAGTAAATTGTTTTTCAACCAGTTTATACTTGTTTTTAAAACGAAAGCGTTTATATAATTTTTAGAGGTAAAACGTTTATCATCGATAAACTTGTAATTAATGCGTTGAGTTTCATAATCCACTCATTTGCATCATACTTTAAATGAAGTTAAAAGTACCCTCTACATCTTCCGCTTAAATTTTGTGGTGAAAAGGTGAAAGGTGGTTTTCAGATTATATCCATTTGAGTGGTTGAGGAAGGCAATGCATCCCTGGAAACCATCGGTTCTCTTCTCTCTCTCTCTTGAAAAGTTTTGTAAGGAGAACTTGCTTTTTTGACACGAGCCAAAGTTCAAGGCGATGTAGAATTCGCAAAGTTACGACTTTCCAAGACATTTTAACTATTTTTTGAGTGCTTAATTGCACTAAGACATGCACAATAAGGCCTGCGGCGCTCTTTGGATGACCTCTCTTCTCTATTACTGCTTTCTGTAAGCATCTTTTTTTATCGGTCCTTCCTTCGTGATCCATTCAGCCCAACTCATCAGTTTTTCCCCCAACAACAGCTTCTCTTTCGGAATCGGTGACGCTCAGGGTCGACTCCCGGCCCAAACATCGCTCACTGCCTGAACAGCCTTTTGAAAGTCACTGGTTGGAGCTATATTTTAAAAATTTTTCATCAGCAAAACAGCACAGTATATTTTAATTCGTGTTAGCAAGTTATACCCAAATAATTAATTGCATTTGTATATATTTATACGAAATTTAATTGATAAATGTGAAGTAACAGTTTTGTATAAAATATAATTAGGTCATGTTGAAACTACAAGAATTCATTTTCTTAAAAGAAGAATATTGTGGTTTTCGCTGGTAAAGAAGAGAAAGCCTTTTATATTATTTTTTCCTAACACTTTTTCTATACTAACTCAGTTTTCTATATTTCTTCTTAAAAATGTGATTGAGAGTATTAACTTATAAAAGAAGTATTCAAAATTATTTAAATCTTAGTTTCTAAACATTTTTGGTACGAAATAAATTTATTTTCATAGTGGTTTATGTTTTATGTTTTGTATATTTTATACATATTTTTTCTCCACAGAAATATATAAGTTGAGTTTTAAAAAATTCAGTAAATTTAACATAAAACAGGTATATTTTAATTTTAATAGCAGTAGAATTATTCAAACTGAAACTTACTATTAAATATACTTATACATATTAATTTAGGTTTATGTAATTTCAATTGTGTCTGCTGCTTAGAATTTAAAAAGTACATTACTTAAGAATACATTTAAAAAATACATACATTACAAAAGCTATAGCAATTACAGCCAAAGCAATATTCAAATGTTATAAAGATAAAAATATATTTCATATTAATAATTTTCCTGCTCTTTTGGTAGTCTGAGTGCATATAGTTTTCAAGGATGGATAATTTTACTGAAATTGTACATTCGAAAATTACATTAAATTACAATGAAGAAATAGTGCATTACATTGAAAAAAAATGAGTGTTAGTGTTTCTTAAGTATTTTTTCATGTCTTCTGGAAAATAAAAAAAATATTCATGCGAAATTATATTTATTGAAATGTTAAAAAAAATTAATGAGTTTCCAACAAATATTTTTAGTTTTTAATTAATTAGTTAGGTCTTCCGATATTATTTTTGATTCATAATTACATTGAAAGCGAATTAATAATGGATCATTTTTCCTTTTTGCAGAATTCAGATATAAATCAAAATTCAAATTGAAACAAAAGTTAGAAATTAGCTTGTGCAATTCTAAATAAACAAAAGCCAATTAAGATTAATACTTAAAAAGGAAATAATTGCTTTAAATATGAAATTAAAAAAGATTATCCCGCAAATACAATTGCTCTAAGATATAGATGCTTATTTAAAATCAGAAAGAAATAGATCCCTTCGAAATACTTTATGTTTACAAAGAAGGAAATTCTTTAGGAACTCATTATGATTTATAATTTGAAGGCATTCTGTTTCTTTTAAAACTGGGCGAAACAGAAGCAGCTTTCCGTTGCTGTGAAGTCAGCGAAGTTGAACAACGCAAGAATTTCACACATTTTAAGAGGCCATTGCGAAAAAATCACTTTCTTCGAACATTTCGGAATATCAATGAGGGTGAATTCATATTAAGACTGGATGAGTATTTGAGTGGGCAAGTGCTGTCGAAACTGTCGACCGGAGGGTTTTGCTCAGTGTCAAAGATTTATTACCTTCTACAGGAGACCGTAATTAGTTGTACCTGAGAAAGGGAAAGTTTTTTTTTTCAAATCCCTGCCATTTTGTGACGAACGGTTTCTTCAAGAAAATAAATTATCTTTGGCGGAATTTAGTTCTTTAATGGTTGACACAATTCTGACACTTTTTACAACTAAATGCAAAACCCAGAACACCAGAGAAGAATTTCCCTCAATGATTATTGCATTCATTGAAGAATTAATGAGAATATTTTGTTATCAAACTATTTAAAGTCCAGGCTATTTATTTTAGATTTGATATTTTTTAGTAGTTTTTTTTTTTTGCTGTTAATTAACAATTTGATCTTAATAGCAAAATTACAAAAAATTAGTTTTTGTAATAGTAAATAATTACCAAGTGTATTTATGCATTCATATCAATGTGCATTTGCCAGTTAAGTTCTGAAAATATTGTTGCTCTAATCGCAACCAAAACTGCAACATTATTTATTCAGCAGATGAACATAATTTTGATGTATTTAATTATGCATACATTAGTTATATTCCTATTCGTTCTATTATATAAGCGAAAGAAAATGTACAGAAAATAAAAAAATTATTTAAAATCCTACACATCAGCTTTCAATTAAAATATTATTGATTGCTATAAAATGACATAGTTTTAATTGCATTGTTTATTGCACAAGTTATAAATTTTATCCAGTCCCTTATATTTCTCCTTTCATATAATTATTCCTTTCTCTTTCTAATATACAAAGAATTCACTGCATAATAAAACATAAAACTTTGTTTTCTAGGAAAATATCCTTCAGTAATAGAGAGATCATTTAATTCTGAAAGCATTGGAATGAAAGGATAGTCAAATTAGAAATTATATTCTTATCAACCTAATTACATCAACTGCAAATCAGAGATTTGGGAATACAATAATATGTTTTATAATCATTTCTAATGCGATACTTTTAAAATGAAATCAATGTAATAGACTTTTTATTTTAAATTCATATATATTTGAGTAATAACTCTAAACAATTTAAAAATTTTCAATTTTCTTCCAAAATGTGATATTGATTAATGTCAAACATTCTTGTAACATTTTGTAAAAAGCATATAATTTAGTATTAGTGCAACAGATTTCAGCTGTATTTCAAATTTTTATTAATGCCTCAATGTAAATAAATGTATTTTTTAGCATAAGCTAAAGAAATACCCACACAAGTATAATCGGCTGAACAGGCAACTCTCAGTGAACTTCTCTTTCCTATAACAAATCATGCCTCAGAAATTGGATCGAAGATTATTTTGTATCGATCACAGACAGATTTCATACGTTAATTTTTGCATTTATTTTTGTATATATTTTACTAAATTCATTTTGTAACAATTATAAATTAACGTACACTTTTGTTTGATGTATTTTTTATGTTCTTACAGATTTAATTTCAATACATTTTTCCTGGAAAAATGCATTTATAATTGCTAAAGGTTAAATAATCGAGGTACGAAAATGATATTACAATATAAATGCTAGGAATGAAAATGATCCAAATGAAATAATACGAACGGAAGTACAAGAGAAAGGATACAAAAAGAATCTTACAGAATTTCAATTGCATTTAAAAAAATAAATAAATAAAACCCTTTTTGATTTGCGAAGATTTATTAATAGAATAGATTGAAGCAGTCACTGGCACACAAGAAAACAACAGAAGAATTAGTCATTATGATGAGAGAATAAATAATTAACTGTCCACATAAAGCAACTGGCAAGAAATTTCTGTGAAGTGAAATGAGAATTACAATAAAACTTTTCATTTACTCATGTGGTAGTTCCTATGTTTGAATAAAGCTTAAATAAGAACAAATAGGAGAGATAGGGTCGAAATATTTCTGGCAGCAAAATAAATAAAATTTCATACATCCTGTTAAAATACTGTAGGCATAACGTATCAAGTATGAAAATTTTATTCTTCTCATTTTGGGCTTACTTGCAATATTAGGGATACATTTTAATTTAATTTAAAAAATAACCTAAGAATTTAAGTACTTAAAAATAATTATATTAAAACTAGTTCAAGTTACCTCTCATTAAAAAAACCATTTTGAAAGAATTTGTACGCATAAACATGTCATTTTTTATTTGTTCAATCCATTATATCCTGGAATCATTTTTCCCTTTATATTATTAACCCAGAAGACATTCCTTTCCTATTTCTTAATCTTAATGTTAATTGAAAAAATATTTTTAAAAAATCCATATACTGATTTCACTGCATATGTGATATTTTTAAATAAATATAGGTATATATTGAAATGTTTCCTTGTACGAAAGTAAACTTATTTCCAACACTTATCCTGAAGATATAAGAACATGACGAATCATTTCTTATATTTTTAAATTCAAAAATAAGGAAGTAAATGAATTTTTTTTTTTCATTACTGAAGGAAATAATCAACATGATAAGGAAAATTTATGAAAAAAATTTGGATGGAAATTTTAAATTGCCAAATGAATCCATGTAGTATTTTAATATAATGAGGCACATTTTAAAGTACAAATAATTTGAAAAACATGTAAGACAATATCAGTTATAATTGCTAAAATTTGCTTAAAAATAAAATTCAAACTCTCACAAATAGTTTACCTCATTTGAATTTTAATGTTTCTTATATGGCTTATAAAATATTTTCTTACATCTTCATATCAATTCCTTTTTCTTTAAAATTTTTAAAAAAAGCAAATTCTTGAGAGTTTCTTTTGAATGGTACATAATGTGAAAGTATTATGGACATTTTAAAACGTAATTTTACCTTAATGTTCAACCGTTGTCCAAGACCTTCAGGAAAAAATAATTTTTTATAAATTAGTTGACAGTGATTAAATTAATATCCCTCATATAGTATTTTTGAAACTCGTATTTCACATTATTAATCCATTTTAATAATGAATCTGTCTCTCTCTCATTTTTCATTATATTAGAACTTAAATAAAGACACACACATGTATGTGTATATATTATATATATATATATATATATATATATATATATATATATATATATATATATATATATATATATATATATATATATATATATATATATATATATATATATATATATATATATATATATATATATATATATATATTTGCATTATCTTAATTTAAGGAAAAAATAATATTATAGTTCACTCACTGATTTGACGATGTATTTATCGCTTAGCAGCAGATACGACTGAATGTTTATTTTTGTTTTGTAGAAAAAGTAAAGAATCCCTGTGAAAAGGATTTCTTTATTGCGTATTCGAGTAGTAATAATCGCAGTGAAATTAATTAAGCAAAACAACACACGCGTTTCAGTTGTAAATGATTTATGTTGAGAAGGATAACAATTTCGCAAGAATAAAAACAAAATAATTTTCTTTTATTCGAAAGAAATAATTAATACTGCATATTGCATGTTCGGCAGATATTATTTGCATTTTTGATTGCCTTGTAGTCATTTAAGAAAGAACTTGGAGGAGATCTTTTCACAATGATAGAAGAGAACTACTTTTCCTATATTTACCCCCCGCTGCCTTGTTGACAAGAGAAAGGCTCTTTGAATATGTAGAGCATCCCTTCTTCGGAAAGCAATAAAAACCATTTTCCGAAGTGATTTAGATAAATTACTTGCGTCTGCTTTGCTTGCGTGGCTTAAGATTTCGGGAGATTTTTAATTTATCGCTGAATATCACAAAATAAATAATAATGATATTTTTCCCCAGTTAGGAAGTAAATTATGTTTAGAGGAAAGAGTAATCCCATCCGTAGAAACAGCTTCTTATGGAGGAAGAAAATAAGTATTCACTTTTAATGATTTTTAAGTATTAACTTATGCTAAATAAAATTTGCTGAGAACAATCATTATTGGAAATAAGAGCTGTAAAATTTAAAGAATGATTCATTTTTAAAATAATATTGATTGAAAATAAGTACTCACTTTTATTAGTTTTTTTTATATATACATAAAGTTCTTTGAAGAAAATATCGATACAATAATAATTCATCTTTCAATATTTTATATTTTTGTTTACATTCTTATGCTCTTATCTTTTTATTCAATTTATTTTATTATATATTTTTGTATTTACACCATAGTTTGATACAATCGTATTAATATATTATAAATTTTTATAAGGTTCTTATTTAAGATAAAAGTCCTATCTTATTTAAGATAAAAGATATTTATCGAAAATAAATGTGAATTACTTTGCGACAATTTGACACAGCTCTCGTTTTAGCTATATTTAAATATTATGTCAAGAAATTATATGAAAAGTTATAATAAGTTATGCAAAATATAGTTCATTGTGTTTACATTAAAGTAAAATTTAATTTTTTTAGTGTGAAGTATTTTTTTTTTTGTTTTTAATCTCCAATGATAAGTGTAAGTAAAATATAAAATTGAATTAAAATTGCTATTTAATTTAACATAAAAAAATTTTTCTCATTAACAAATGAAAAAAATACTTACACAAACATAAAACAAATTATTATTAAATTTAAAAAATATTTAACAATTTTAATGAAGTTTACAAAATATCATGAAAACTATGATTTTACTTTGAAAACAATACATAAAAATCACTAAATAATATTTCAACTTGGTTGGAACCTTACTAGTTTTAAACTAAGAATTGTTACTCAACTTTGAAATGATTAAAGCAAGAGAGATTTCTTAGCAAATCATTAAAATGATGGAAAAGTAAGTTTTCTATCTTTTTTATAAAAAAAATTGTAGAAGAAATTAATGGTATGTTAATCACAAGTCTAAGTTATGGGTCTTTTTAATTCTTTGACGGATAATCAAATCAAAATAATTTCTCCTACATTTAAGTCAAGTTTCTTACAACTGAAGTCAAAATACTATATAGATGGTTAACTGTGCCGCCTTTTACATCTCTTACCCTCATCATAGAGGATTAAGAGAATGTATACAAAGTATATTTGAAATATGTATTTGAATTTTATTTATTTGAAATACATTTTACAGTTGAAATATTGAATTTATTCCATGATATTTCTTAATTATAATTATGAAAAGTAAGATTGATTTCTATACTCTTGATTTAAATGTCTAATATATTATTCTAAAAATTACATTTTAATAATTATTAGAATTATTAGCTTATGTTAAAGCTTCATTTAAATGTATTTTTAGTCATTTGCGAATAATTTTTCAGATTTTTATTCTCATTGATGCTAAGCTAGCTTGAATGATTTTTTTAATGAAATGATTAACAGAAAATACGTGCGTTTATTTTGCGTTTTTCCTTCTGCAAAGGATACTGATGATCAATATTAAGCAAATGCTGAAAAATATTAAACAGTATTTAATAAAAACGATACAGGGAATTATACAACCACTCAAGTAAATATCCATGTACGATTATTATACAAATTGTTGAGAAATGGAAAAGTATTGAATATAGCAGAACATTTAAACAGAATATTAGTTAACTTTTATCTAAAATTTTACAAGGTTTAAAAAAAGAAATACAGTTTTGTAATGAATAAAATAAAGTTGGATTATAATTATTGGAAAATAATACCATTTTTGTTAATTCAAAGAAACTTCTTATTGAAAGCTTGTTCTATCATATCACAGTTCCATAAAATGCAATAACTTTCGCAATAAATCAAAATTAGTGACGTTTTTTTTTTTTTTGTAAATATATTACATTCATTTTTGTTTTGACAATTCCTCTTAGTAAAAGAAATTAATAATTTGTATCAATTAAATACAAAATGTTCTTAAGGAGTTATGTGTTAAAAAGCATTTCTTAGATTCTTCAAGTAAATGTAAGATATCACATATTGTACCTGGGTTTAAAAGTTCATTTAAAAATTTTTATAACATTTATCAAAACAAACGAAATGATCCCTGTAGAATTAGATACTTTCCAAATATTTTATGAGGTTTTCTTAGTTATTTTTATTTTACATAATCAAATGTGATTAGAAGTAAATATTGTTTTAATTTATGAATGCTTGCTTATGATTCGTAATTTCGTTGATGCTGAATTTGTCTTTGTACAGCCTTAAAACTAAAAACGAAAACCTTATAAAATATCTGAAAGATGTTCCTGAAAAAGAAAAGTTTTAACATTTATTTAGTAAATATTATTGACATTAACAAAGTTAATTTTTAAAGAAATATTTAGAGGGTATTTAATTTCTTCATCTTTAAAACAACGAGTTAAATTTTGAAATAACTTAATTGCGTTGTACGAAAGACTTTCGGAAGAAACGTGCGTTTAGAAAAGATGTTAACAGCGCGTATAAGAAACTCATTTGTCTTTGTATTTTGGTATCTGCACCAATGATTAGAAGGAGTAAATATCGATGAAAAAATCGGGAGTTATTTCCAATGAAGCTCCAGTTCAATATTTTTAATGCTTCGATTGTCGAATGTTCCCTCTAAGGCGCCTCAAGATAGTCCCCTGAGTCCCCGAGTGCTTTATTCGAAATTCCCATTTAAGGTCGGCTCGCTCAACTGAAACAAAGTGGGAGTAAAAAAGTCAAAAAATAAGCTCATGTCTTGCAGAGGGGAGAGCCTGTCTCTCTGGAGTAAAACAGGATGAAACGAAGAAATTAAAAAAAATAGAGAGAGGAGGGAAGGGAGCTTTTGGTTATGCGTTCGCATTTTGGCTTTATTTCAAGCTTTCTAATTTGTGGAGTTGGTTGAGCGTCTTATGCTGAAGGAAAACAACGGCCTATGCTAATTACAGTTGTTCGCTGCCTTCCATTCCATTTGGAAGGCTTTCCGTTTATCTCCTGGCCTTGCTTTTATTTCGTGTTTATTGTGGCAATTAGTGCTAAAAGGTATGGGAGAGCGCTCTCTACCCATTTTCCCGATTAGTGGAAATTCCTCTGTGCAAAACAGCCCGGCATCTTGTTTTTTCGCTTCTCAAGGCCTTGATATGCCTGTCTGATGAGCTCTAATTCTTGTTTGTTTCCCAAATTAAAAGTTTTATCGCAAACATTTTTTGTACGTCTTCTCTTCTAAAGATTAAAAGCCGAGAGGCTTTGCAGACAATTAGCAAGTGACGGCCTAAATTCAAGAAAATTTCCAAGAACTTTTTCTTCTTGTTCCCACCCTTCACTCATTGCACCACTCCGTGGCACTTTTTCATTTTTCTGACAGGTAGAGATGTTCCTGCAAAATGATCTCATTTTGGTAGGCAATTCACATCCTCTAAAATCTACCGCCATTTTTAATAAGGCTTATCATTCTCTAAATGTTTGAAATCAACACTGAAAAGTCTTGAATCAAAAGAAATGCTCTCTCACTTTTCAGAAATGATGGTAGAAATGTCTAGCATTAAAACGACTGACTTTCTTTAAATAGTTTAAGAGTTGAATACCGAGATTTTTTTCTTAATGAACCAAAACCATCATTAGGTGAATCCCCTTGTAAGATTCATTCTTAGGTGAAGTTTTTGTTTCATATTTTTCAAAAATTAGTTTCATAACTACTTGAATATAATGTTTATTTCTGGAAGAAAATAATTCAGTTGTTTTCGTATGTTTGCCTTAACATATAGATTGCATACATCTCAATGTAATTGATCTCTCTTTCCTACTCAAATCTATAGATGGAAGATTTCTCTTCGAATACATATTTCTAGTTCTATTCTAAGAAATGGTAAATAGGAAAACTACTTTTTTACTAGTAATATTCTGTGGAATAACAAGTAAGATTAAAAAATAAATAAAAACTCGTCCATAAATAAATGATATTATAATTCTGTGAGGGATAACATGATTTGTGCATCAACATCGCTTGCGAGATACAAAGGTTGACAATGCAGTACGAGGAACACAAAGACAATTTTCAAGAAACGCTCTGAAAAAAGTAAGATACATATCGACACGTTTTTCAGGAGTTCAAAGCTTAACTCACCGGACTAAAAACCAGAATGCTAAGTACAATGCCCACTGGAAGCAGATTTCTAAAGCTTTTTTTTTTCAAAATTTTAAAATGGAAAAGAAGATTTAATATTTTATATTTAATAAAATTGACAAGAGTTTAATACCGCTTTAGAATTGTGTAAAAACCCAAAAAATGCTTAAATAACAAAAATTTAAATTAAATCAATAAATTATAATACTACTTTTTTTACTACTCTTAGGTTCATAAATTTATGGAACTGATTCTTTGTTAATATTGTAAATTTGTTTGATAATTTTAAACGCACAAAAATATTAAGTCTCTTACAAAGTTAAAAAATACCATTAAATATATTATAATTAATATTTATATTAAGATCTGATAGTTCAGAAGTGGTTTTTATATATTGTCAATTTTACTCGAAACTTTTACGGTTGCGACTGAATTTAAATAAGTTTGTTTATAAGAAATACATAATTATATAATAACACGTACAAAAGAACAAAAAGGCTACTTATTAGTTTTCCGAAAACGTTTGAAATTTCAAAAATTTTGATTTCTAATTATGAAAATAGAAATTCTAAACTTCTTAGGAAAATTCAGTAAGTTACATTCTTTCCATTTTTGAACTCATGCTTTTCCATGTTCAAGATTCAAATTAATTTTTTTTATTTATTTTACATCGGCCATACATTATTTACGATTCCTTTTATTAATTAAATATTTATAAGCAATTTTGTGACAATGCTTTTAAAAACAACATTTATTCATTAAAAATGGAAGCAATTAGTCCCATCAATAATTAATTTTTAAAAGAAATTTTTATTTAAATTGAATTTCCCCTTTTATATCAACATTATCTTTTACTTCAGTTATCCAATGATTAAAAAATTCTACGAATATTCAAAGCATTAATTCTTAATGAATTCATTGTCACATACAAATCCATTAAATAAAAAATTACTTTCATATAACGCAATAAACGTGCTTTTCAATAAAATACTTGAATTATATATATATACACGAAAGACTATGTATGATTCAATTCCTGTCCTATATTAACAAAAAATATGGATTATTTATTAAATTTTTGATAGAGGCTGAAAAAATGTATGCGAGTAAGCACTGGTGTAAGTAGAGATCCTACAACATATAAATCCTTCCAATGAAGAGGCATTCCACGAAAGTAAAACCTGTCGAGTGTAAATAAGAATGCTTGATCTCAATAGAAATGCTACCAAAAAAGAATAATTGAGTGACTTTTAGGCGTTGGACGCCCAGATGTAAGATAAATGAGCGTGAGAACTTAATCAAAAGCTTAATTGACTGCTGGCACTGAATCGTATTCCGAAAGGACAAACCCCAGTCGAGGTCATTCTGCGCCGTAGAGAAGAGACACCTGTCCAATATTTTATGACCAATCGCATACGTTATATAAGCATTCTAGAAAGGAGGACACGCACTGTATTCAAATACATTCAGATGTATCTAACTGCTACACTTTATGAATGAATTTTATGATTTCTTCAGTATAACAACTAGTGGCACACGAACTAGGAGAGGTCAGAAATATCGTCGAAAGCATCAAACTCTTTTATATGCCTGATTGGCAGAATGTCAAATGGATACATTTTTATTGGATGTCAAGAGAATAGTTTTCGCGTGACTGGCAAAATATGTCTCATTGAAATGGAGGGATCTCACTTTTTCAAAAGAAAAAAAAAATAACGTGTCTAGTCAATCGACATAATATTTAAAACTACAATAGCTAAAAAATAAATTTCAGAGTTTTCAGGGGATAGTTGAAAGTTATATTATGATAATTCTATTATAAATTACTAAACATATCAAAACAATCGTCAATAGAAATATCCTATTTTGTCACAAATATCTTTCTTTCAGATGAGATTCCTCACTGTTTACAAGTAGAGTTTCTTATTTAAAAATTTGTAAAGTAGTTTGGATCAATCTAAGAAATTCATCTGAAATTTTTAGTTACACAAACATTTTGCAAACACTAAATTAACTGAAGAAAACGCTCTTTTCTTATTCATCTCATTTTGCAAAAAAATAAATGGATTGAAAGTAATTTTATTGCTTTTAAATCAAACATAATGAAATGTTTCATAAAAAGTAAAAAACAATGTAGTCTATTATTATAGGATTGAAAAGCTGAATCATTAATATTTCTCTTAAGGGGAGCGAATATAATGGAATGATTATTGTACTCATTGCATTGTAATGCATTAATAGATATTATTTCCGAAAGAATACTTTTACCAAAGAAAATTTTGGTTCAATCTTCTTATATGTATCTAGATTAGATTATCCTCTATACGTTTGCAGAAAACGAATTTTTATCACTTTCTGGAGAATATACAGTTTTTTTACTAAGGATTTCATAATAAAAGTTTGCATTCCAGCTGACATTTTCTTTGTTTACAATTTAAAGTAAAATATTTTAACTTTAAGAAATCTGGTTGAACACATCTATTATTTCCTGTATTACTTTCACTTTAGGAAACAGGCAGATCATTTTTTTCCAAGTTGGGGGTGGGGTCGGGAGATTTCTATTTAATCAACCTTAACATCGATTTCTCAAGGCAATGTCTGCATCATTCTTGCAGAATATTTTTTCGACCACAAACAGAAACTCATATCCAGAGCTCGTAATGAGCAATGGTCACAGAACACAACTTTCCATTCCACTCAAGAACTTTCTTAGAAGCAATAAGCAGAAGAAGGAGAAAGAAAAAAAGAATCGTCTAATCCAGATTAATTTCCGCCTTAGCAATGGAATTTTTTCCCCTTACCATAAGCAGACTGAATAAAAAAACTCTTTTAAACGCGTCAATAAATATTCATTGGTGAAGCGCTGCTTTTTATACCATTTCACAGATTCATAAAAAAGGGAAAAGAAAAAACACCTCATAAAAGAGCTTTCCTCTCACTCGCACGCATCTTTTCACTTCAAAAGGAGAGGAAAATAATTGCTCAGGTGAAACATTGACGAAAAACTTTATTAAGTGATATCTAGGGAGGGGTGTGTGCAAAGTAACTGGATAGCCTTCTTTGCACTTGTCAGTTCGGCCGCTACATTAGTTTAACCTCTTTATTTGTGGGCCTCGTCAATAGCGCTCCAAACAAGTAGTTTAACCGCTCCCATGCAACAATCGGTAGGCGTCGCTGTCATAATAAATAAAGAGTCGCTCTAGCAAAAGATAAAGTCGCAGAATTTCGTATCATAATTTTTGCATTCCAAAAGAATCAGATCGAATGTATGGCATGTAAAAACTCACATTACTTAATGAGTTTTGGGTTCTAAATAAAAAAGTTAAAGAATACTGTTTTCTGAGACATATTATGTAATTTTAGAAAAAAAAATTAAAACCCTTCTTATCAATCATCAGTTTCTAAATAATAAAAGCAAAAAAAAAAACATTTTAATAATTGATTGTTGTTAAAAAAAGAAGAAAAGAAAACGCTTCTTTTCATTTGCTAACGTTATTATCAAGGAAATAACCACATTTCTTGCATTAAAAGATAGCCTGAAAGGCAAATAAAAATAAAATGATTCTCATCTGCTAGTTTTCTTCCTCTATCACCCATATAGTTGATTTTAGAATATTCTCTTGAAACTTTTAATAATATTCTTATGAATAAAATGAAAAAAAAAATAACATTAAATGATTTTTCTGATAACTGACGTTTCTTCGTTTGAAAAGAATTTAAAAATTGTTTTCAACTAGAAAACAATAAGAACTTTAGTAAAATGCAATTTTTAAAAGTACTACACAATTCAAATTGCATTTACATTCAATCACAAATACAGATACCAATTACTCATTTCGTTGATGAAATTAAATGTTTGATTTGGTTGAGAAACACCGCTAAAAGTATTGCGATGGAGCGAATTATGGTGACTGCCTCTTTCTGCCGCCCAAGGCCGCTAGAAACAAACTTGGTAGTTCTGAATCCTGATGAAGTGACGACACCAGGCTTTTCCACCACGCCAGTGGAGGAATAGCAGACCCTGCTGAGTTTTGAATGTCTTGGAACACTTCGAATCTGCAACCTTGCAAGTTACTCTCTCTATATCTAATTCTTTTATTTTATGGTACATAAATGTTAGTTCAACCCGGAATTTGTGCTGAAAATAAACTCCGAGCAACATGAAACATCTGTTCCCGATATATTAACCGAACCCATGAATTAAAGAATTGAAGGTCAGAGCGACGGCCGGTTCCACAAATGTTATTAGAAAGTAAATCACTTTCTACATAAAACTTCTAACAAATTTCAACATTAGATTTATTACAAGCAAATTTCAACCATACCATATGGAAGTTTTAACCACACACAAATCCTTCATGTTATAATGTGTGTGTGTATTATGTTAGTTTACATAAATAAATAATTTATTGATGTTTCTAAATACAAAAAAAACTCTTCCATTTTCTCTTATTATATATATAGTTAGGAGTTTATTTAAATAATCCCTCGGAGATAACATAATATACTCCTTTAATAGAAGAAATATATTTATAATGAGAATATGATTGAAGAAATCATTTCTATTCAACAAATACTTAATATTCTTTTTATTTTTTGTAAGTTTTCTTTCCTTTCATTTGGGTGTTAAAATCTGGGTGATTCAATTCTGTACTGCGGTCCTATTTAAACGGAGTAATTTTCCTCAGCTGTTACGATCCTGAGAACCATCCGATCTTTGAGAACTTTGATTGGTGGTTTTCCAGATTCGAAGAATGTCTGTTGCAAAAAAATTCTTTACAAATTTGTGTCGTACAGGATCTTTTCACTTTCTCATAGAATTGAATCACTTTCATCTTAAAATGGGCAAACTATATATATATAAAATTCTCCATTATATAATTTATTAAATTTAATATTTTATGAAGCGCGTAAGTTTAGACTTGACTATTCACAATAAATTTATTATGAAGAAAGTTTCCAAAAAGTTTATTTTCCGTTAAAGAAATTTACACTTCTTAAAATTCAGAGTTAAAACAATATTAATGTATCTTCTTAGTAACTAAATTAAATAAATTAATAAAATGAGTTAGCTAATAAATTTTATTCCATTAAATTTTAAAACTATATTGCGAAAAACACTTTGAATACTTAAGCACAAATTTGATCAAAGACTGCTTCGAAATAATTAAATAGATCATCATGTTAAGCAAAAATAATATAATTGATACTGATTTGGCTTACTTGAAAATAAATATTATATTCCATACGAGAGTTGGTTATTCAGAGTTACCCAGAAGATCTAAAAGAAAACTCACCTAGATAAAGAATTATAATCACTTTTCATAGATATATCTGCAATCTTTAAATAGTCTATTGTCTTCCTATAGCATTTTATGTAAATCTGTTAAAGAATCATAATCAGAGTGCGTGCTTTCAGTGATTCAATTGTTAACTTACTTCTATTTATAAGCTATTCATGTTGCTTATATACACAAGAACTGAATTACTTAAAAACTACATTTAATGAAAATTTTCTGGCTAAGATTTTGGTAAGCATGCAATCCTTAATCATTCACTGAGTATGTGCTTTCGATCATTTATCTTTACTAGAAAAATAAATACAATTTTTTTTGAAAACATTAACCATAATACAAAGAAAACATTGAATTCAATTTAAATAAATAAAACTAATGAGTAATGAATTCCCTGAGAATATTTAAGAAGTGTCACAAAAATGTGTCATTTTTTGGCTATGTAACATGCCTCATTTTCATTCAAAATTTGCAGGATTTGATCACACTTTTAATGAAGGATCCGTCATCGCTAAGTCAATAAATCATTCTTCCTCTTTTAGAGCAAATTCTATGTCTGAGAGAGTAGCTGGGGTACATGAAGTACACAGCTGAAAGTGTCCCAAATATTTTTAATAGAATTCAGGTAAAAGGAATTTGCCGACCCCTCATTCACCAGGTAATCGTCTACTCTATGAGGATGCGCAATATCGTCCATAAAAATGAAAGTAGACCCAACTACTGCAACATACAACATTACAATAGGCTCTTGTGCTTCCGATACCATATAACACTCTCAGAACCTTATCTGTAGATAAGTAAATAGACGATATTCCAATGGAAAATAAATCATCAGACACAGAAAAGGATAATAATTCGTGATGTTAGGTAATATTCTAAGAAATTGGTTCTTGGACAAAACTCAGCTTATCTAAGAGCATAATTTTCCTCGAACGAGGAACAGTTTCATTGTCATGTTAGCAACATCACTTTAATCAGGTGCTCTTCAATCGGATGGATCATAAACTTGAAGTATATACTGTACATTTCTGCGTAAATTTCTGTATACTCTAGTGTAATATATCATATAACCCCACTAGAACCATAGTTGTTTCAAGTTTAAGATATTCTTCGATGCAAATGGTCCACAATAATAACGGTTGTCGTAAATTTTCAAAGTCTGGACACAAATTTTAAGAAACTATTTAGCTAGTTTGAGATGGTTTAATTACAGGAAAATAATGGAATTATGAATGCCCTAGAATTGAGTTTCTGACTGTCCAGCTTCAGTGCATCCGACAGTACACCCTCGCTCAGAATTTTCCTTCCGTCCCCTGAAAGTCAGAGAAATTCGTCTTGAAAACAAATCATATCAAAATTCGAGGTAACTTTTATTAGCATGCACATGCGACTTCTTTAACCAAACACAAAATTCTTTTTGACCGGACTACTTTTCTTGCCTATTCCTGTCGACACGTAGGCATGATTAGTTGTTACATGACAGGTCTGCATACTTTCATTTACATCTAATACCAATTGAAACCTCATTAATTCATACAGATTTACAAAAATTGTCATTTTTCTCTGTGAAATTATTTTAGAAGTACATGTAACTAATATTTTATTTTATCTATCAGATTCTATAGAAAACGATTTGTGATAGCTCATTTTTTAATATATTACTCTAACTTTAGAATTGCTATTATGTTTGTAATGCTTAGCGTGTACAACTTCTATAGAATTCATCCTCTTTTATGCACATGTATAACATATATTATAGGAACAGTTACCACACCGTTTGCATTTTATCGATATTTATGAAACCAGATAAAAATAGATAATTATCTTAACTGTTTTCACAAAAAATTTAAACAACATGTAAAAAAACTTACATCTAAATGCTCTTTGTATATTTCAATCCATCACAAAGTACTAAAAAAATATGTATCTTAATCAATGCAAAACTTTTCAAATTGTTATGTATTAAAAATGGATAATTTTTAAAATGCCAAATCACTTAAAAATATCTACAAAACAATAACGTGTAAATAAAACAATTAGGAGTTCTACAAGTTCTATCTGAATTCGCAAAATATTGAGAAAGAACATTATTAATATTAATACTCAAATTAGAAGTCCTTATATGACTACTTCTCTTTCAGACAGCTATTAAATGAAAACGTATTAAATTTTCTCAATCCATAAGAAACGTTTCAGATAGCTTAGATTTCAAACGTAGTCATTCCTAGAAATGCAAATCACTCAAAAATGGAGTACATAACATTTACATATGAATTAAAAGAATTTTGCAAATAGTTGAATTTATGCGCAACTTTAACCTAAAAAAATATTTTTATGTCTATTGTTATTTCACTTGTTGCAGCCATATTAAAAACTAAAAAAATGTTTTCTTACACTTCATTACATGTCGATTAGAATCTTACTATTAATGGAAATAAGATCTATGAACGACAGTCATTAAAATTAAACTAATAAAAAATGTGCATACAAGTAAAATTTCTGAAACAAGTTACTAGCTGTTTTTAATGTAAAAAAATGCAGTCGATGCATTTTGAATTAGCCACTTTTTCCACGAGAGGAGAGACATTCTCTAAAAAAAGAAGAATCGTTTTCTTTATGATCTTTGAATAATGGATGAAGTTGACGGATACTACTTTTATAACGCTCATTTACGTAAGTGTTACTCGAGTGGAAAAAAAAAAGAGTTTCCAATAGAAAAACAAGCCTAAGTAAATAGTAAAAAATAAATGTACAAAAAATATTCTTTTTTTTAATTCGTTGTTTCCTTCACTTATTTGAATAAGTACAGCTATTCAAGGGTGATTAGAAGTGTTTTTAAAACATTAAATTGACAAATATATTATCGACTTTTAGATACATATGTTTAATTTGATTTCAGAACTTATTTCATTCTTATAGGGGAAATTTGAGGAAAATAATTATACTTCTATTTTTTTTAATAAATATTGCTTTTTAATTCATTGTAAAAAAATTTTAATTTAATTCAGCTTAAAGTATAAATCGACTTCAATTTAAATCGTTAAAAAAATGGATAAATTGAAAACCAAACACAATTTCAATAGATAAATTATTTCCATAAATTCTTACTATTATAAATTTTTACTAATAGCAGATTTTAATACAGTTATTTATTTATAAAATATAATAATTCCGTTGCCATAGTTATTTTAAGATTAAACATTAGATTATCTTTGTTTTAATAAATGAATAAATTTTACTTAATTCAAGCTTGTCTGCTTTGAAATTAATAATATATATATATATACATATATATATATATATATATATATATATATATATATATATATATATATATATATATATATATATATATATATATATATATATATATGTATATATATATATATATATATATATATATATATATATATATATATATATATATATATATATATATATATATATATATATATATATATATATATATATATATATATATATATATATATATATATATATATATATATAAGTTGTTTTTTATAAATAATTGTACCCACAGTATACATACCACACATTATCTTTCCATAGATACTGCCTAATACTGAATAGATAATATAAATACTCACAGGAAAACACTTTTTGCTTCTTTAACAATAAATAAGTCAAATTTTTTTCTGAGGGTACAAAATAAACATAAGAATTACGTATTCAGTAACGTTGATGATAATTAAGAAATTAAAGTGCTTTACAAAAGAGGTATCCTTATTTTATCTACAATAAAACTTAGAACACATTTATATTATTTTGCTTTTCTTTCAATTGAAAGAAAATTGCTTGTTAATATAGATATATATATATAATATTTAGTTATTTTTATGAAAACACAAAAAATTTCTAAATTGTTAATATTGCATATGTGAATATTATGTTAGTATATTACATTTACATACTTAACGTATTACATTAATTATATATGACACTTTGTTACTCAATTAACTTTGCATGTATTGGTGTAAAATTTCAAAATCAATTACTCCTTTTAGACTTTATATCTTGCTTCCCAATGAAAAAATTGTAATAATCCTAATTTAAAGTACCCCCATAATATATTCTTTTGTTTTAATATCAAGCATGTGTTTTGTATGTCAGAAAATATACTGAAGGATTTAAAAAATAAATAAATAATTTGTTCATTGATGAAATACGCAAATTTTAGCACTTTTATCCTTCTAATTTCAAATATAAAATTCTATTGATATCTAGTATTAAACTGAGCAAAAGATTTAAATATGTATATACATGTGTATGTGTGTGTTGTTTATATTTGAACTTTTGTAAAAAAATTATTTTAAAACAAAAAGTTTCTGCGTATAAATAAGTAATGAATTTTAATATATGTATATAGGTGTGTATATAACAAAAAGCAATTATTTCAAAAGAAAGTGCTATTGGTGGAAACTTGTTAGTTAAAATGGAATCCTGTTGAATCCTGTTAATGGTGTTTAAAACTAGTTCCGATATATATATATATATATATATATATATATATATATATATATATATATATATATATATATATATATATATATATATATATATATATATATATATATATATATATATATATATATATATATATATACAGCTAAGCTCCACAAACATCAATTTCATCGGGAACGTAATCACGACTTTCGAGCAATATTATTAGAGACGCCGAGGAGAAAATAAAAATAGTTGGAAAAGTTTTGCACCGAAACAAAATGTAGAAATAATATTGATTTAAGTATTTTATTGGTTATTTGAAAGGATGTCGCTGCATAATTGAAACAAGGAACAAAAACTTGTCAACTCTTGTCACTCAGGTGATAAGGAAAAGTTCCTGGTTTTTATTTTCCTTGTCGTCTGGAAATGAGATTGGACTTCAAAGAGCAACATTTTTCTCATTTCGCTTAATATTGCTTGGAAGGAAAGCAAGTTTTTCAATCCATTTTAGTGCAACAGCGTCCAATGAAGTAGTTTGCCCATTAAGCATCTATTCGCCTGTTTTCCCAACGTCAAATAATTATACTACTCTATACTAGCTTATTCTTAATTTCTAAAAAGACCCTTTCGTCAGATTCTGAAAAAAAATATGTAAAGAAGAAAGCTTTCGTACATAGTGGCGTCTTTGTCCTCACTCAATCCCTCTTTTCTCCTTGTTTAAGAATTAGCAACTTTATTTTTCCTTTATTTATCCAGGCAGGGTTTTTTTTTCTCTCTTTGTCGAGCATCCTCGCCTTCCTTCCCCTTTTCGGCAGAATTAGTAATTTAAATTACGAAGTAAAACGTGAAGTGAAGGGACGAGGTGCCGTTCTTAACAGGATTTGGACAGCTTATCAAGGCTTGTTTACAAATATTGCCTCTTCCTCCAGCATTCCTGAGAGGAAAAGTATAACCTGATTGTGCCTTCATTAGCAAAGCTGTCCTGCGCTTTCTCTCCAGGATTACCTGACTTAAATGAGTCTCGCTGGCGAGCAAAAAGCTGCGAATAATCCAATTTTTAGCTCTTTCCGAAATGACTGCTGTAGGCCCCTCCTGAGCAACCTCCGAGTCCAGAAATAGCCTTCAGAACCCAAGTCCGTCTCTCAAGTTACCCAGAACTCGCAAAAATATCACCTTCGAGTTATTGTTCAATCAGTACAAGAGATGTATTTAGATAAAAAAAAATGGATGAATACAAAAATTATAAGTGAAATCAAATACACCAGTATTCATCCTTTCTAAATATTCATATAAATTAAAATAATTTAAAATTTTTATTTCTGATCGCTTTCACACACACACAATTTGTCATAATATTTTTTAATTTCTAGTTAAGTATATTCTGACAATTCTAATGACATTATTCCCCTCATTTTGGATTGATTTTAGAGTGAACAACACAGAAGTAAAATATCTCATAATGGATTTTAAAACTGCAAACTTTCATCTTTATTTTTCTTTCTTATGTTTATTATAATTAAAATTGAAAGTACAAGTGTTTAGTCCAATATTTTACTCAATTCTCTTGTTTACATTTCAATTTTCATTTGTTCCTTTTTTATTCCAGTGAATATTTTCCTTGGTATCCCAAATAATTGCTCTTGTTCTCATTGAAAACAGTTCTAACTATTAGAAAAATCTCTTCAGATCTGTGTCTTTCTAGTTATTTAAATTTAATTTAGTTATTACCTAAATATTGCTTGAATTTTGATTAATATATATACATATGAGAAATTAAAAAATGGACTGCTAAAAACATTTTGAATTAAAATTTAAAATGTTATCTCATTATTTGCAAAAAATGTTATATTATTTATATTTTTAGAATTTCAGCACATAAAATTAAAATAATTTTCTGGACATATGTTTTCATTTGGAAAAAATAAATAAATTTCTTGTAATGCTAGAGATTAAATAATTAAGACAATGGTTTAATTTAATATCAAATAATTCTTGTTGCTCATTAGAGGGAAAATAAGAATAATCTGAAGATACACAGTGAATGTTAGAGTTACAGAATACAGCTAACCACATCTGAAAATAAAAACATAAAATAGACTGTAAACAAACAAAAAAAAAGCTGAGGAAAAATTGCGAAACGTTGAAATTTATGCTTCGAAAGAAAAACGTTTCTACCTTATGATCATAATCCGCATTATTATTATTTGCTGATAAATTAAATCTGATAAAAGTTATAAAATAAATATATGAATCGATTATAACGAAACTTATTGGTAATTTTATAATCAGTCACTTATTTTATGAAATATTTACTAAAAATAATAAAAAAATTAGTAAAATATTCTCTGTATTCCTTCAACGAAGTTAAATGAATTCATTTTCGCCGTTATAGGCCACTGAATGCTCTTTGCATCGTTATAAAAAATTAAGACACCGTCATACGATTCATCTTTAAGAATTCAAAAGAACTGAAAGTTAAAATTATTCTATGAATTATTCTATGAATTTAACTCACTTCACCGGATTAAAATATTGTAGTTTTTTAATTTAAAATTTTGTCTGACAAAATTAATTGCTATTAATATGAATGACATTTTATAAAGATGAAGCGTATTTTGGAACATTTTATCTTAACGTTACTTGTTTAGATTAGATACAGCACACACATTTTAACCTCACACAATGAGACGTTTTTTAAGTAGTTTAACTTCTATGTTTATAACTTTACTCTTATTTTATAAAATTAGAAAAAATGCTATTTTTCTTCTTTAATTTTTTTCTTGGAATGTACGCGGTAATCATTATTTGCTACTTAATAAATTTCTTTAGATAAAGAAAAATATTTCCAATCTTGAAAAATAAAAATCTTAAAATTATCATTTCATAGAATTAAAAAAAAATATGTTGCTTTTTTCCTTATATTTTGTCCTTTTGCAGGAATTTGTTCATCACTTTTAATATATAAACGAATAAATTCTAGTAAATGAGATTTAAAAAATAGAAACTCCATTTTATAAAAATAAATATCTTGTAATTTTATTATTTTACAAAAGTTTTAAGCATGCTATACATATATTTTTTAATTTTATTTCTCTTACAGAATATGAGCTATATTTTTAACACATTAAAAAAATTTTCTCGCTAGTGAAACAAATTTCCCCTGTACAAAAATGTATACCTTGAAATTTAAATAGTATTAACAATGAAAGTAAAAAAATTGGAAGTAAATATTGGAAGATTTAAAACAAATAAGCAACTGATTGTCGTATAAATGAGGAATTCTTTAAATTTCTAAGTAAGCCCTCTAATACATTCAAAAGCTCATCAGTTACGCTCCAACAATTTTTGCCAATACTAAAAAGTTTTATGATGTTTCTTTTCGAAGTGAGCTGAGTCACTTTTGTACAGCATTTTTATCAATGTAAATAAATATCTTAACAATGAATGTTGTTTCGACATTCGATCCCAATTACAGAAATTGTTATTCTACCAATGGGATTTTTCCTTTCCGCTGGGTTCATAAAAGTAACCGTGCAAAAAATGAGGTCTAACAATCCCCTTCTCATCACCTGCTTTTTTTAAACAAATGATTCAGAAGGTGATATTAATTGATCCCATTATTGAAAAATGATCATCGAAGCATTAATCTTGGACTAATAGAAGGCAATGATTGTTCATGAAATTGACTAGAAAATCGTGTATTGTTTCTCGGTCACGCTCTTTTCAGCTTGTATACTTCTATTTTATGTATCAAAACAACATAACTTGAATGATTCGTCTGTGTTTTTTTTAATCAAAAAGATTTTAAAGATTTATAGTCTTCATTTATCAGTCAAATATTTATATCATTTTTCTTTCCTTTCATTTAACAATTCTACTTCATATTCTTTATAATTTTTTTTAATTTTATATATTTGATGTGAAATAAAAATTAAATAATCGAATTGCCAACATAATTGAATTAAATTAACCTCATAATTTCGGTTTTGCAATTCCTGTAATATTTTAGACCTGGTATTTCAACCAGTTAGAAATTGATGGTAATAAATTGATAATTGAAAATAACAAAATGGGGATAGATATGAATTGGCAAAATAATTTAATTAAATTAACAACATTATTTAGTTTTTTTCTAACTCCTATTCTATTCGAAACCTGAGAGTAATTAAAGATTTATAGTTATAAGTTGATATGAAAATAATAAAAATTAAATAAATGAACTATGAATAATAGAATTAATTATAATTATTGACATATATAATTAACGACATTATTTAGTGTTTGTAATTCCTGTAATATTTGATGAGTGCAATTTTTACTCTCTCTCTCTGGTCTCAAATTACGAAAAATTATTTACATAAAAACTCCAAAAGTCTATTTTAGGAAACGTATAGGCATATAGTAATCCTTTTTGCACCTTAGTCTATACAAAATTTAATGATATTATTATGTAAAACAAACTATATTACGTAATATATTTAATTAGATATTTAATATTTTATGATAATTTATTATAACATAACTTACAAAATGTTTATAATTCCGGGATTGAAGTAGTCGGACTACGCAGGAGGCCCACCTGCTGGTGGCTCTACTTATTTAATACTTGAAGGCTTTAATAAAAGTCTCAAGCTATCCAAAATTGAATCTTATAAAATGTAACTACGCTAACAAATTACAAAATAATTTTCTTGAAAATGCTCATTTCTTCAAATTAAGTATTAGATACATAAACTTTCATGAAAAAAAATATGTGTTTGTTCTAAAATTGTATTTGACAACGCATTCATTAATTTATCACAATATAATCTGCAAAGCTATGTAAGAAAAATTACTTTGGTAAAGAGTTTTTGACAATATTTCAAGTAAAATTTTTTATAAGTTTGCCCATTCACGCGATCAAATATTTAAAAAATAAATTGAATCTCCTTTGTATTCAGTTCTGAAGGATGTTTCAATAAGTCTTGTCAAAATGCTTCCTATAACTTATTCAATGATATTAAGAACATTAAAAAAAATTCTGGGAAACTCTTGACATTGCATAATATTGTGGAATGAACGTTTAATTGTTCTATGCTAATGTGCTACAGCAGTACATTTATTTCATAAAAACGCTTTAATTAACTATCATTATTTAAGATTGTTCATTATTATTACTTCGAATGACATAAGGTTTAATACATTCATGCTTAATTTAGAACAAATTTATTATCATATAATTTTGAACATCATAAGATGTAATGAACAGGAAAAAAGTTTTCACTGTATTATATAAAATAATTTTATTATGAGTTATATAATTAAGTTATATAATAAGAAAATTATATATTTGTTGTATATATATAGAATAATATTATAATTCTGTGCTCTTAAATGCTGTCTCTAGAATTGTAATTTTTTTTCAACTTCAATAATTTGCTATTTAAATATAATCTTATTCCTTTTTATAATGCTCTCAACCGAAGTATATTTGTTTTTTAGCAGAGATGATTTGAAATTTCTTACTCAGTTAATCCAAAAGGAATTTTAATTTCTTTTATTTTTGCAGTAAAATTCTTTATGTTAAATATCTTAACTGCTATTATTACAAATGAATCCTCGATTTCATGAAATGAAAGTGGCGATCACAATTAAGAATTTCAAACATCTTCAAAGATTCTACAATGATAGTCTTTTTTATGCCATGTAGGATTATTTTCATTGAAATATGTATAGAATTACTAATATTAGAATACATATTGAACTATATTAGTCAGCAAATTGATGCTAGTCGAAAGAACAGAAATTATCCATGATATACCTAAATCCATGTAGTTTCCACCAATGAAATTTGACATCACATACAAATTTCATCAATTTTCATTAAAATCTCATGTTTACAGATTAACTATTCATTAAAATACAGATAAGCTAAGCTTCACACATTAAAATGACTCATCATTACCATACTGAAAAAAATTCGCTTTCTAACGCTATTGAAAAAAAAGAATCAGTGGTCTAGATTTGGTGGTAGGAACCAGAAAAGGAGATAAAGACGTTTCCAATAAGATGTTAAGAGAAAAAAATTTAAAATATCGCTTCAAATCCTGTACCCAGGTGCTGTAACAAAAAAGGAAAACTAAAAAATAGTGAAATAGTTTCATTACTCTGTCACATCTAATAAATCTGGTTTCCCTGATTCAATGTTTCACCTCGATGTCTGCTGGAAGGCAAAGTATAAACTGAGAGTGCACCAAAATAATTTTAGTTTCTAGGACAGTAAAACAGTCACGCAATAGTTGAGGCTAAAAGAGAACAACTGCAAATTAATCTAAACACGTTTGATCAGCTAATTTTGTTGCTTCGGTCAATTAAATCGTAAATCTCTCTCTCTCTTTTTCTCTCTCTCTTTCTTTCTCTCTCTCTCTCTTTCTCTCTCTTTCTCTCTCTCTTTATATATATAAATATATTTCTAGAAAATGTTATTATCAATTTAAACAATGGTAGAAATGTCAGTGTGTGTTATTTTCATTAAATAGATCTCAACTAAAAAAAATAGTTCAACACTGCTGAAATTGCTAATTTGGAAAAAAATTATAAACCATGTGGAATTTGGTATTGTGTTTGAATCATCTATATAAATAAATGAATAAGTGATTGAAATTTCAGACAAAATAATCATTCATTCTGAAAGTTTACTCAAATGAAATGGTTAACCTACTTAAATGTGGAATTCTATGTGAGCTGCATTGTTGTCATATAAAGTAAAATTGAGATTTTTATATGTCTTTGGCCACAAAAATGGTAAATAAGCTTATATTATTCAACTAATTATAAAATCAAAGAATCTAAAGTAGTCTTTTAAAAGCGTGATTAGGACTAAATCCGATAACAATGCATAGAAAGTTAGCGTGAATGAACCACTCTTATGATACACTTTTTGGAACGGTTGTACATAAACACATGAAAAAGCTTTCAAATCAATGAAATGAAAGGCAATAAAATGTACTGGTATTCCAAATTAATATGAGCGTAGCAGTGAGCTTGTAGTAACTAGTTCAATTTGCCCATCGCGGGATGGAAGAACCAGAGTTCTATCCCTGTCACTGTTGAATAATGAGAATTGGAACGCTTTGTTTCTTTCTGCGAGTATATTTGTCGATGCACGTTTTTGGGTTTTTCGAGATTTTTCTCCCTTGAATTACATGAAGAATGCTATGAAAAGTCCTCTCAGGTGTCAAGATGTATTGATGGACGAATTCCTAAAAACGACTTTCAGACTTCAGGTTATCCGGCATCTGGAATCAAAAGCAACGCTCTAGCGGAAATGTACTACATGACATGGTAATAGATATTATATGATTTCAAACACAAAAATTGACTGTCGTTGAGGATGGACAATATTTGAACGGAACACAACTTTCTGCTGGGATAAATCCTTCTTCTTCTTCAATTGACACGACAACCCATGATGGGCCAAGGCATTCCCAAGAACTTTCTTCCATTCTAATCTATCTTTTGGAATAGATTTCAAATTGTTACTCTTATGTTCTTAAAATCCCCTTCTACACAGTCCGTTCATCTCAACCTTGGCCAACCCCTTTTTCTAAAATTTCATTTACTCCACCAGTGCTTGGGGGGCCTTGCTTCTGTAAGTGATAAAACGTTTCAGCATCCAAATTTCAAGTCCTTAAATCGTTTTCTAAATCATCTGTGATAAATCAGTCAGGTTTCATGTTGTTTGGACTTCGAGACAAAAGGGTTTTTATTGGTTGGAGTTGTCTACCCCCCTCCCAACCTTGATATAGGCACAGGTATAAGTAGTTCAGGCAACTCGGGATTGCTAATCCCTTACTCGCCCACAAAGGAGCAAACCCTTGAGGGGGTAGTGATAAATGACGATTTAGTAAAGCGAATGATTGAAAAAGCTTTACAGAAGTTTTCAACAGTTAAACTATCCCCTTTCTAGTTCTAGATTTAATTTCTGGTAACTATATTCAGTATCCGAACTCAAGATTTTAGTGAAAATATTCAGTTTAAATTTTAACAACGGTCATCGTTTTTTTTTTTTTAAATGTTCTGAAATTCAAATTTCTGTCTTTCCTTTTAAATAACGTGACCTAATAGCACCTCTTATATATTCATATGAAGATATCTCTTTTGGACTCTATCACCAATCTAGTATTTTTATGGTAGAGCAGTTCTCTCAGAATTTATTTCCCAACAAGGCTAAAAAAACCCGGCAATGACTGAAACAACTCAGGCCCATCAATGTCACTAAACTTTTCCTTAATCAAAGATTCCAGAAACTATTTGAGATATAAAATTAGATATCACATATATTTGGTCGCTCTAAAATTTTTAATAAAACTAACTTATTTTTTATTAATACTCCTTAGAATTTCTGTAAGTACTCTATGCTACCAATATAGAATTTATAGTATCCTGTAACTTTTTATTAGAGAGCAAGTTAACAAAGCTATGGAACAGTGATTCTCAACTCCCTTAAAGGGTGAATTTTTGAAATGTATACAATAAAAATTATAAGGTTTTTTATTACGAAAGAAGTAATAAACGTACTGTTGTTTTTGTAGTATATATGTATTATTTTTTCGTTTAAAATTATTATCAAAAAATATTTTATACAGTATCTTATAGATAAGTAAGCAACTTTTAAACTTATTTTTTCTTTGTGCGCCACCAATTTTTGAAATCGTTAAAAATGCGCCATGACGACAAAAAAAATTCTCTAGAGCCTTCATTTGATTTGTCAAATTTTATTTGAATTATTAATCATTTACTTACCTATTGATTGAATAAAATGCCATATAAATTTTTCTATAAACCTTACGAATCTTTCTTGCTGTTGTAGTTTTAATAGAATCATGTGTGTAGTGATGTGTGTGTGTGTGTGTGTGTGTGTGTGTGTGTGTGTGTGTGTGTGTGTGTGTGTGTGTGTGTGTGTGTGTGTGTGTGTGTGTGTGTGTGTGTGTGTGTGTGTGATGAATTTCTCTTGTTAATGATAGCAATCATTTCAGCTTATTATTTAATTAAATTTAATTTCGCGTTTTTTCCCAAAAACTTCTTTTTCCATAAATAGAATAAATGGTTACATGGTAAAAGAAAAATAAATAATTGTGCAGGGAAAAAAGTATAATTTCGCGTAATTAATTTTATAAAATAAGTTACTCCTTTCGAAAAAATTGGCTTTTTTTAATTCACACTTTTATTAATCTGAAATAATTTTCCATTCAAGCATTGAAAAACTTAAATTTCATTTTTCCGTTATGATTAACTACTGATATTAGAGAGAAGCAATTTATCACAAAATATATTCTAACTTTACTTTTATAACTGAAAGAAATGTCAAAGAAAAGCAAAATTTAATCCTAAAATGTATATAGTGTACAGAAATACAATGGAAACTGTTCAAGTATTATCATTTTCTCTCATTTACTTATGAACTTTTTATTTTGCAGGCTTACTCTCTCGCTTTTCCTAACAAGTCTTTCTTCGCTGAATTTCAATTTGATTCAAAAGCAAAGGAGGGAAATTCTCTTAATAAAAGAAGCAAAATGCCGCCAACTGTAGTGGACAGCAAAACGAGTAGCTGGACACAAGAGTAATGAAGCAGGTGGGGGTCGCATGAAAGGGGAGGGTTCGTCCTTGGCGCCACGGCCTTTGTGAACAAGCAAGTAATAGCTCCCATCATTAGGTCTTATCTTTCAACCCTTTGGCTATGAATTGCGTGTAGCGGAATGATAGAGTTCAACATGGACTAAACTATCCTGTCATGCATCTGACCTCTTATCTGGAGGCACAGAAGCCGTCCAATGCGCCTATTTCTCAAATACGGAGCACTCAGTGCGATGGCGATACTTTCGATGACTTTTCTCGAGAAGTTCGCAGAGCGTCATTTGCGAACTCCTCAGCTCGGCGAGCGACTCCCTCCTGGGCGCTCATTCCTTTTCGTACTTTCTCAAACGAATGCATTTTTGACTGGCTTACACCTTTTTCTTGATTACATAGTTCATGAAAAGCTGCCTGGACTGTTGACGTGTTCGGTCGACATTATTTTCATTCACTTCCAGTGTAAATGAATGGAATTCAGTGGGTTTTGTGATTTTGTTCTCCTGCTGTTATGAGTCGTCAGCACAGAAGTAAATGTGGTGAAATCAAAAACAAAAATATTAATAAATAAATTATTTTAGAATATTAAATTTTTGGTTTATTAATAAAATCAGAAAAGTACGTGAAATATATTTTTAAGAGTAGGTTCTACTACAAAACCAGATTTGTTGTTAAAAATTTAAATATTTTTTGAGGCAATAGTATTAACATATTTAAAACTTTAAAAATTGTAACATTTAGCAGCTGAAAAAGATGAGAGATATCTGTATAATTTTTATTAAATTTATTATTTTAAGTTAAAAAGTTTAAAATTTTTACTGTGACTAAAGAAAAATTATTTATTGTTTTTAATAACACTAATTTTCCTTCATTGTAATATTTTTATATAATAAAAGTTTAGATATTTTAAAGAAGAATGTATGTACAAAAAAAAAGCGTGTACATAAAAATCATTTAATATTTTTTTTTCAAGTCCATTTCGAACAATTCTTAATAGCAAAAGTGACACTTACAATTATTATGAATTATCAACTATTACTCATTTTTTGTTTTTTTAATGTTACCAGCATATAGAAAGAAGAATAATTTAGTTTTGATTCTGAATTTATGTGAAGACCAAAAGTGGATAAAAAACAATGGGTTCTGAAATTATTACACAACATATTCAGAAGCTATTTAAAGACGGTTGTATTATACAGAAAAAATTAAACAAAGGAAAAATCCTTTAATATAAGTAAAAAAGATAGTATTTACTCACTTAAATCTTGAATCAATCAGAAAATATCCAAAAATGGACTAGACAATTGATTTCTGAACGTCTTATATATTTAAAGTTTCTTATTTATGAATTGGTTATCTATTTCACGTTTCATACATTACATAAAAAGGTGTCATAACGCATAAAAATTGTTATAAAATAAATCCATTATAAGTTAATTACGTTGACTGAAAAAAACACAATATATCTAGAATTTTGCTTATGTTTCGCAAAATTCAAATTTATATGCATGTGTGGAGTATTTGAAACAAATAGTTCTCTATCAGAATAAACCATGAAATAAATTACAATTTAAAAAGGAAAAATAATATTTTGCATTAAAATATTACTCACACATCAAAAATCACAAAATTAAAGTTTCTAAGAAACTCTATATTATATTATCGAGATATAAAGTCTTACTTAAATTAACTTCAGGAATAAAAATGATTATTTTTTATCATAAATGAAGCAATATAAACTACTGGCCATTAAAATTGCTACACCAAGAAGGAGTGCTAATAACAGAACGATATTTGTTGGACACATACATTATAGTGGAAAGAACAAGTGATTAGATTTACAGGAAATTAGGATGTATAGATCTTGAGAAATCAGTACCCAGAGCAGCCACCTCTGGCTGCAATAACAGCATTTATCCGCCTAGGCATGGAGTCAAACAGAGATTGTATGGCATGTACGGGGATCTCAGTTCATGCAGCTTCAACACTATGCCACAGTTCATCGACAGTAGTGGATGGTGAGTGATGGCGTGCCAATCGCTCGGCAACCATTGACCACACGTTCTCAATTGGTGACAGATCAGGAGAACGTGCTGGCCAGGGTAACAGTCGAACCTGTTCTGTATCAAGGAAGTTCAGAACAGTACGGGCAACATGCGGTCGTGCATTATCCTATTGAAACAAAGCATTAGGGAGGCCTCGAAGATAGGGCAGAGCCACGGGCCTTAACACATCGGAAATGTAACGGTTGCTGTTCAAAGTGCCGGTAATGCGAACAAGAGGTGATCGAAACGTGTATCCAATTACACCCCACACCATCACTCCAGCAGATGGGCCAGTATGGCGATATCCAATGCAAGGTGGCAATGCGCGTTCTCCACGATGCCTCCAAACACGGATGCGGCCATCATGGTCCTGTATACAGAACCGAGATTCATCTGTAAAGATGACGTGATGCCATTCCCGCGTCCAGGTTCGTCGCTGATCACACCATTGAAGGTGCTCCTGTCTGTGACGCAGCGTCAATGGTAGCCGAAGCCATGGTCGCCTTGCAGACAATCCATGCTGCTGCAAACGTCGTCGAACTGTTCGAGCAGAAACTTGTTGCCTTGCAAATGACTCCATTTCTCGACTCAAGGGTTCGTGGCTGTACGATCCCTTTTGACCATGTTTATAAGATGTCTGTCTTCTCTGCTGTTAGTGATGGGGGTCGCTGAGATCCTGCATGACGTTCCATATGATTGTCTTGAACCCATCAATTCCATATTCTGCTAACAGTCATGGGGTCTCGACCGACGCGAACAGCAATATTGCGGTACGATAAACCGCAATCCCGGTAGGCTATAATCCTTCCTCGATCAAAGTCAGACACGTGCTGATAGGCACTTCTTCTTCTTCTTACACGAGGCATTACAACAACTTTCTTTGCCGAAAACAACGTTGAAACGGAAATTGAGTATGAGAAAACTGCTGTCAAATCTCTGGTTTTATACACATTGTAGATTTCGCCTGCTTTGTATGAATGCGCTGAAAATCTAATCATTTGCATATCACAGCAAGTTCTACCTGTCTTGCAAATTTCACATGTGTGGTGTGCCGCTTTCCTGGTGTAGCAATTTTAATGGCCAGTAGTATATATATATATATATATATATATATATATATATATATATATATATATATATATATATATATATATATATATATATATATATATATGTTTCCAGCTTAAACCATTAATTAAAAAGGTACGTAATTTCTGATAAACTAATCACACCCTACCCAACCGAAATAACTATTTGCAATATATATATATATATATATATATATATATATATATATATATATATATATATATATATATATATATATATATATATATATATATATATATATATATATATATATATATATATATATATATATATATATATATATATATATATATATATCATTTTTATCATAAATGAATTGGTTCTCAATTCTCACATGAATAAATAAATAAGTATTGTACAAATTTGGTTTAACGAGATTAACAAAAAAAGCGAATGCATGAACAAACCAAAAATTACTTAGTGGTTATTTATAGACGATAGTTGATTACATTTATAATATTAAAAAATTATTTTAACATAACACATTGCAGATGCAATTTATGACAAGGCAAATTAAGTTGAATTTAAAGCCCTGGGACATTCTTTTCCATCCTTCGTCTTTACATTTCGTTATGTACAAGATTCCGTATCTCTCTTCAAAGAAAAAACCTTTTCTCAGATGACGAAAGTAAGAAAATAGTTATCAACCATTTTAGTGCTTTTCGTTCTCAATTATCAAGGCTGTATAATTCACTGATCTCAAAGTACAATAAATTTAACAACCCAGTCATTTTTTACGTGTGGTAAAAATAAACGCACTTTCATATGGGTGGCTCATTTTCCAATTTATTTTATTAGCAATTTTAATATACCTTACAGAAAATAAAAATCTGTAAAAAAAGATTCAACTCTTTAGAGTGATGAATTTAATGAACATATCATATAAAAAATCATTTGTATAGATATTTTTATAACATGTTCATTATTTAATTTTAAATATAATGTTAAAATATGACTATTTTTGTTCAAAAATAATTAAAATCTTTCCTATCAACCAAGTTAAAATTAAAAACCCGAATATTATTCAAGCACATTCACTTAGAAAAATATACACTAAATATATGTATAAAATGCGACTTTCATATTTCATTTTGATAGTTGATTCTTTAAAATTTCAAAAGATTTCTGTACGAATTGTAAACAATTATCAGATTTTCTAACGGTAAAATGGGAAGAAAATATTCAAGCAATAGCTTAATAAATGTATTCCCGAATTCCAGCCATGTTTCAAATAAAGACTGGATGCTGTCGAACTGAAGAGAAAACGATGTGGGGAGTGTCAATTGAAAGGGTGTGAAAATGTTCTCAAGGACACCCCTCCCTTCATTCGCCGAGCTTAGCCTTTTCTTGGAAATTCTCTTATTTATGAAACCTTGGTATGGCATCCAGTAGGGAAGATTTCTGTAGACAATTGCCCAAAGCTCGTCTTTTGTCCTCTGAGCTACGGGATCAATCCTTTTCCAAACAGCTGCAAGTTTCGAACAACTTTTGAGCCCAAAACCAGTTCTTGCTTCTTTCCCAAAGCCCACATAGGAAGAGGCATAGAATTTCAAACTGTAAAATACGAAATCTATTAGATTTGAAAAAACTCCCATCTGATTTTACAAATTTTATGTATAATTTTAAATTCAAAAGATATTTCTGTGTTAAAATAGAATTTATTGTTTAAAAATACACAAATATATGTGCCATTTTTATAGTTTTATAACACATTATTGCTCGTTTTATGATAAGAATAGAAATTTTCCTTTTGTATAGAAAATTTGTGTATGTGGAAATATTTACTTATACATTTGTAAGAAACAATTACATTACTTTAGTCTTTTTCTTTCAATGTCAAGTAATGTTTTTAATGAGTTAAAAAAATTATTTCGTAATTTTTTAACTTTATGGAGCGTTTATTGCTAGGAATTTTGTCTTCCTTACCTTTTGCGATGCTAATAAACGGATGGTTTTCAAAATTTTACAAATAAGTTTTGTAATTGCTTAATACAAGGTATCTGATACAATAGCGTTTATACTTTTATTTTGCTAAATATTATTCATGAAAGTATATTTCTAAGCAAAAGCTGTTGCAGATTTTATTTTAAGCGAATTCTAAACGAAAAAATACATTTCTCATTTACTTCTTCAATTAATTCAACAGTAAAGTATTATTTCGTAATCATAATTGTTTAATAAGTTTCAGACAACTTTCGCTCCCAAAATTGGACATTATTATATGAGAAGAATTGTGGAATTTCTTATGTATATACATGCCAAATTCCCATAATTTTTTTCAATCTCTCATGGATTTATAAAGGAAAAATGATAACTATGTAAATATTTGCATGTGCATCCATGTGTGTGTGCATGTGTAGAAACACGGTGAAACAATTGAAGTAAAATAATTTTAAGAAATAATTATTGATCTGTTATTATATAATTATAAAAAATTTAAACAATAATAACAGGAAAATAAATATCATGTTAATTAATCGCACTGAACATATTCACTTTCTTAGCTGATAGCAATGTTCACATTCGATGCATCCCTGAGAAACAAAATAAAAGAGTTAAAGCATTCAATTGTTTTCCTACATGTTTAGTGCATAACCGTTACAAAAAATACTCTTCCGCTGCCAATGTGCGAAACTTTTATCCAACATAAGACAGACAGCATTTATTTCATGTAATTATTTACCACCTCAAGCATACAATTATTAATAATCCTTACATTTTTTTATTCAAATTATATTACTAACCACTGAAATTTAAGTAACGTCAAGATTTAAATTTACTCTCTAATATATGATCTTAAGAAGTTAAATTAGTCTTTATATAAATATTTATAGTATACTCTCAAATATATCAAGATATGTGGATAAGGTGTTTTTTTAAGATTTTTTGGCGTGAATACCACTCCTCCTTTAAAGAATAATCTTCCCGCATCAACATCATTCTATTTTGGAGTTTGGGAAGAATGTGAAAATTTCCTCTTTCTCCTTAATAAAGGTGCCCAGGCAGAGAATTGATTGTGGCTTTGTTTTCAGATTTCGTTATAAATCATACTTTGGAGGGGAAGCCAGCTCCCGGCTCACTAAATGCATTTTGTGTGTTGATGAAAGGGGAGAATTTTTCCTTAATCGCCTTAATGCGAATCGCTGGAGAATTTTCTAACACCCACAGAAAAAAGCTAGCGAAAAAACATCAATGCGCGACTCAATCTACGACTCGAGACGACAACAAAACGCACTTCCACAACTCGTAATTTAGGCTTGCAGTCCAAAACCCTAAATCGAGGGAGGCGGTGATTTTCCGATGCAGGATTTCTTTCGAACAGAAAAGATGGCTCAATGATTGAATACACTTTCATCAAATCGCATATCAAAACAGAGCGCCTTTTCTTGCGCAAACGAGGATAAGCTCTTAAATGGAGCTTAAGTTCACGGCATGAAATTTCATTTTGACTAAATGTGTAAAATGAAATTAGGGCGGAGGAAATCTGAGTTATACGATTTGAATTCCAGTTAGATCCGTGGTTATGATATTAAGATACACGAAAAAAGACTCTTTTGATGGAAATAAAGTCGTTCTTGATAAAAGAAGAACAACAATCAAAAACCTATTTTTTCGTAAAACATATTCTTTGGAATTACTTTCAGAACACTAGATAGTGGTTAAATGAATAAATATGAATGAATGCCTTTTCCGTTCAAAGTTTTAGAAACACTTTGGTAAATTTGCATTTTGCTTTCGTTCCCTATCAAGAGGAACAATTTGCAATGCTCTCTCTCACTTGCTGCCTTTTCAACACGTGAATCCATAAATTATACAGAAAATAAAAAGAAAACATTCTCTACTTCAGTGAATCGCCTTTCTAAATCCGACGAAATCGTTTTAAATTAATATTAAATTTATTTCCCTAAATTGGATTTGTGTTGAATTTTTAAATTATCTGAATGAAAAAGTTTTTTTTCTTTCTCAATATTCAATTTATTCATTTAAAACTGAGTTCATTGAACCGAGATGCATGTTTCAGCTTTGAAAATAACTTCTTAATTCATAAGCAAAACTAAATTTAGCAAGCTGAAATATTAATGTGCATTATTGTAAACCCATTTGCAGTGAAATGAACGTTGTGGGCTAAAAAGTGGAAGCATAAGACATGGGATAAAAATATGTAAATAGTTTTATAAAAGAGTCAACAGCGTTGAATGCGAAATATGTCAACAGGCATACAATAACAGTAGTATTTCATATAATGGATGAATTTTTCTCAAAACCCCTTTCTACATATATAGGTAGAATATGCAACTTAAATAATCATAATTTGAAGTTGAATTGATTGTTGGATGCGACAGATTAAACACTCTATTTTGTACTACCATTGAATATTCTAAGAATCACGTCATCAAGGGTAGTACTTGACTACACCTTTTCGTAATTCCCATGAAACTTATGTGACCATCCCATAAGTCTTACTAAACCAATTCATCCCATTTAAGCCAAGCTCTTCCTTGACATGCAGCTACATAAAGTGAAGCAACTCACACGTAGTGAAAATTCTTGTGAAATCAGTGAGACGAGCTTACACGCTAATCTTAGCTGAGAGATTCCATATGATAGTATGAAAGTATATTCACAGATTTTAACAGTTGCAAAGTCTATTCGTAGATTCGACGCAGAGAATAACATAAAATTGTATTTTTAAATAATATCATGGGAAAATGGAATACTATATGTTATACATTGTGCTTGGATGTGCTTATGTAATTTTTAAAAGTAATGAAGTGATTTAAAAATAAAAACTTTCTAATTTTAAGCATTTATTTAATTTTTAAAAAAACATTCTTGGTTCTTCAAAGAATAACTTAACTAAAATTATAGAGAATGAGAATTGTTAAGATGGAAGTTTACCAGGCCCTAATGGTAGGATAGCACTCTCAAAAACGTAAGGTCTTGGATTCGAGTCTAACCCTGATGATGAATGGAAGATTGGTGTAAATCTTCTGCATACACATTTGTCGGATGCTTGGGAATGCCTTCTATTGCAACAAGTGAATATTTCGAATTATCTATCAAAATCCTTCCCGAAGAAAATTTGCGCATGGGTTGCCTTAAAATAGTTTTAAGCTGTTAGGCTAATCATTACGTAATGTGAATATTATTAAGACCG